>OY757917.1:81781874-81794374 GCA_963585895.1 Sepioteuthis lessoniana | reverse complement strand
GCATATCTTTGATGATTTGTTTATGGTTTGTTTTTTTGAATACAAAAATATTTTATTAAAATTATTCTAAGTGAAAGAAATAAAATAATCATAACAGATAAATCTTCATATCAATTGGAAATCATCATTGTGGCAAAAGAATGTTTCTTTATATATATATATATATATATATATATATATGCATATATGCATATATATATATATATGCATATATATATGTATATATATATACATATATATGCATATATATGTACGTGTGTTTATGTATATATAGATATATATGCATATATATTTATTCATCAATGTATGTGTATACATATGTTTATATATATATGTATATATATATATAAATTCATATATGTATGTATATATACGTATATATATATATATATATATATATACATGGGAGTATATATATATATATATATATATAGAGAGAGAGAGAGAGAGAGAACGGGGTAAAGTGAATGGTTCAGTAAATTTAAGATATCCGGGAGGAAACTGATTCATAAATATAGGTCTTTAAAGCTTAACTTCTTATTTTAGTGACAAAATATTCCCATAAACCTCTAAGAAATTAAACCGGAACTAACCAAAGTGCAACACGCTCTGTCGGTGAGGCCTGAAATACGCCGTCTGCATCCCTTGTAAGGAGATAAGTTCATCCCTTTTAAGTGGTGATCTGGCTATGTCACTTTACTTCAATCGATCGTGAGCTTCCAATTCTGGACTTCTGCATACTCCTTCTTTGCTATTACTCCTTGGACCACTCTTACCCAGAGTGGTAGTACTTGTTAGGACTCGTCTATATGTCAGATTTATTAAAAATTGTTAGTATTAGATAGGAATACTTGAAACTATATGCGTGCAAACTAATTATTATTATTATCAGTAGTAGTAGTAGTATTTTTATTATTGATTTTATTACTTGAGGTTTATACATTAAACTTAGTGGGTGGTCTTCTACTTGAGTCTAAGTAACATCACGTCTCTTCAGGTCTCCAGGACTCTGTTAGGTATTCAAGTTGGTTTTAACAACGATGTCGTATTGATGGCCTCGATTCTTTTCAGTCTCTTTTACAATTTTTGGGGAACCATTCGGAGTAAGCCAACTATAATAATCATCCTCATGTTCCTCATTTTTTTTTTGTTCTATTGCAACGTCCAAGTATTTATCTATCGTTTCCCCTTTTCTTTTTTTTTCTTTTTTTTTTTTTTTTTTTTGGTGTTAATCAATACTAAGTTTGGTCTTCTGCGTGAGATTTAGGGATCAGTTTGTATTTCAAAATATCAAAGAATTCCATGTATCCCATTCTCTAAGACGGATTCTGGTCTGTGCTCATACCATTCAGTGATATGATCGAATTTTAATTTCTTGCACAATTACCTATGGATTATCTTTCCCACCCAGTCGTATCAAGTCTTGTACTCCTTTTGTGCTAATTTACGACTGTTCCATTTCAAACAATTCAGTTTAGCATATGTACGTAATTTGAATATTTAAACAGTTTTATTTCAAGCAATTCAGTTTAGCATAAGTACTCTGTTTAGTTCTATTTGGCCCATAGATAGGACTCTATCAGGTGCGACCACTCCGGGCCAGAGTGGAACTGGGAGCGAGGGCAATGAAGAAGTACTCCGCATTTCCCAAAGCTACAGCATTACTGGAGCCTCACCATCAGATTGTTTAGTGTCACATCCAAGACACACGTTGGGGGGTCCTTACCCTTCGGCAGAGATGCAGTCGGTGTATTCTACAACCCCAGCCGATTGGGCAAATTTTCTAGTCCTTGGGCTCATTTTTCTGAGTTCCTCCCGAGTCCCTTTTAAGAATTTACTCTGATGTAGAGCCAATCTGTCGTGGATGAACGTGAATTTTTTTAAAACTAGTATCCATCAATGTCATCATGGCCAGGTGTTTTCCAATTTAGTATTTTCTCAAATGTTGTTCAGAGAGAGTCCAGGTGTTTTTCTTCGTAAGGACCGTTTCGAGTTTTTGTACTTCATTTTTCATATTATTAATTCAATCTTTCTGTTATGTCCTTTCTGTTCCCATATTTTACTCTAAAATTGTTTTGTTTCCTTTGCATCCGGTTGTTGGTTTGTCTTTTTGCATTCTTCACCGGCTTGTTAGTAGAATTTTTTTTTCCTTTATCATCATTATCTTCTTCTTCTTCTTCTTCTTATTATTATTATTATTATTATTATTATTATTATTATTATTATTATTCAACAGCAAGTTACTTAAAATCATATCATTACGTTATCTAAGCAAATAAAGTAATTTAGCACTTGACGACTCGATTTTTTTGTGGTTGAAAAAAAAAAAAACGCAAGAAGTATATTATAGCTAATGTGTGACCACAAAATCAAGAATGATTTCGAAAAAAACTGGCTGAATTTCGATTCCAACTTACAAGTTTTTGGAACACAAATGCTAAAGTTGTTGCAATAGAGATTGGGGCTCGAAAAGTTTTGTGTGTGTCTTCGAACTCAAGGTGGTCCTTCCGAAGTTCTTTAAAATTTGTTTCCCACAGAATTAGATACTTTTTGGATCCTAGATAAATTAGCGTCCATTCTCCCTTTGATACGTTTAAAACAATACCCGATTTTACATGTCAAGTTTCTTCAAGATTTGCCCATTAGCCAAGGAATGTATTGGTAGAATGAATCCATTTTGTGTAATTTTCCTCCCAAAAGTTCCGGTCTCCTCCCACGTGATGAGGGACACTCCTGCAGATGACCATTTGATTTTTCCTGGGTTAATTAGAACTTCCTGATCAATTATAAGTTAAAATGCTTTAGGAAGCTCTGCAGAATCCTTTAAAAACTCTTTGAGATGAAGGGATTTCACCAACCTAGTTTCATCAAGATTAGCCTCTGTGTTTACAATTCCATTGCATATAAACACAGAAGGAAAGCGAATTATGGATTATCATCATCCCTATCGTCAATCGGTTCTGTCTGCTCCTCTAGACTGCATCTAGCGTCCACACAGAGCTGATATATGTAAGTCCTTGCAAGTCGGTCAACACTAGTCCGTCCATATGTAGGAGTCTATAAGAGAACATTGCTTATGAGTTCGTCCTTACTTCTCAATGTTTTGTTCATCTTACTTGAATGGTTTATGAGATGGGAGGTAAGTAGACATACAGCTGCTGCTTTGAGGAGTGCTGCTTCCAGGATTTTTTCAAAAGAACTCATAGCATTTTTATATAGTTTTCAACTAGCTTTTTATCCATGCATTTTCTAAGACTCCAGGAAGTGGGTCCATACAGTAGTGCCGATACAGCCACTGCCTAGAAGAAATCTTGTGTCATTTTATCAGAGAGATCAGACTTCTATATGCTTATGTTGACGTCCCTTTCAGTAGATGAGATATTGCTGCCAAAGTATGTGAACTAGTCAACTAATTTTAGAGGCTTGCTAAGTGGAGATAGTTGTCATGATTTCAACGAGATATCATCGCTTCTTTTATATAAATATATATATATATATATGAAACCATTTTTATTAGATCTATTAACGTTTGTAGTACGTAATCTAGGCAGATTATAAACATATATGGTGCTAATGTAGGATTTACTCATGGAGTGATGGTTACCGTCGTAGGAAATGGGCAAGGTGACCTGAGTTCAAACCCTGGTCGAGGCTGTTTACATTTCACATAGTGGCAACACCCTTAAGAAAGGTATGAATCCAACTATTCTCCTTCCACCTAAGAGTAAATAGCAGGATAGACTGAGCACTTTAACCTTGATATGGCAACCGGTCTAGGAGAAGGAAAACCCTGAATTCAAACCTGTTAAACTTTGCTTAAAAGATAGACCTTGTGCCGCGTTCTGCTCGGGTTGATAAGTATATATATATATATATATACATGCATATATATACATGCATACTTATATATATATATATATATATACATATATATACTTATATATATATATATATACGTACTTATATATATATATACATACATACTTATATATATATATATATATATATATACTTATATCTCAATAGACATCCACAGACAGATAGGTTTCGTTCTATCAGAAGTCATTAGTGTGGCTAGACAGTATCTTCCCGTAGCTAGGATCGAAACCCGGTTGACTCAAACGCCAAGCCAAAGCTTCTAACCATTCAGCCACGAGGAGATATTAGCTGCGAAGTAAATTTTAAACGGTTATGAATCACAATGCTTATATATATATACTTATATATATACATACTTATATATATATATATATATATATACTTATATATATATATACATACTTATATATATATATATATATACTTATATATATATACATATATATATTCATATATATATATATATATATATACATATATATATATATATAACTTGTAGTATTCATAAAATTATGGATGCATTTATTGAATTTGTGGTTTTTCTTACGGCAACACCTAAAAGTTAGATATATTTTTGTTATCTAGTTGTATATCCGCCTTCATTTGTCGCTTTGTATTTTATAATAACATATAACAAAGGCGAAAGCGACGTATATGCAAAGAAAACGAAACCACAAACATCTAATTCATAACAATTGATAACTCAACAGAAAAAATTACTTTACTCAAGTAGAAACAATATAAATAAAAATAGACGTACGACGTCTATCTGAAAGATTATATCATTGATTTTTTTTTCAGCTTTAACTCTTATTGAAAACCAACTGATCAATGTTAACCTTGAACATATGTGAAAAAGTTTAGTTCATGTTATCCCCTCAGAATTTACGCTCAACTGATTAAATATTGGCTTATAACTAGTGTGTTTAGTCAAGTGTGTCATGAAAATAGAACACAAGATCAAATTCTACATCAAGTCTTAACACCGGGTAAAGAAAGTTAAACACAATTTTGTGGAAAGCAACTTATATCCCGAGTAGGATTTTTTGGCGGCTCAAGGCATTTTTGAATGGGGATGAGGGAAAATGAACCCCATCTGGCTGACCGATCACGAAGTGTGACAAGTAAGCACTTTCATCAGATGTTATCATCGCATAACGGTGAGAATAACGGGTGATGAAATAACCTCATCAATCAATTTTCAATCAAGATTTCCACCTGAAACATAAAAAAAATTAGTCTCCTTATTTCTACACACAAAAGTCAGTCTCACTATTTTCTTAACAGAACCCCAAATAATATCCCTGTACCAGCCTTACATACTGAATTGGAGCCCTTCAGATCATTTCCTGTTCATAAAAATCAAAATCCAGCCTCGTGTTAGATATTCGGGAACTGTTGACAATATGCAGCTGGTCGTGAAGAACCAACTGTTTGTAGTGTCAGTCGAAGACTTTCACCTCTGTTTCAAGGAGGGGGGACAACATCTTCGTCTGAGTGTGTCTCCACAAGGAAACTATTTTGCAGGAGATAAGTTTCTGTAATTAAATAGATAATTATTTAAAAAATTACTTAACCGACCGACTTTCTATAAATTACAACAGACTTAAACTAGAGAACTGAAAATATTCGGTGAGTTGACAAGAATAATGAGGAAAATGTTGATCTGAGCAGACTTGCTGTCACATAATTCACGGTGAAAACTACCTGGTACACATGTGCATGAATAATCACAATTGTAGTATGTAGTATTGGTTGTGTAAAAGAATAGAAATTGGTAGAAGGAAGCTATATTTCTTTTAAAGTATTTCATGGGCTACCAAGCGTGGGTAGTAAAAAAAAAAGAAAAAAAAAAAAGAAAAAGATTTCATCTTCAGTATTCCAATTTGTTACCGTTCACAAGAATAGGTTATCAGCAAACTACTTGCTGCATGACGTCAGAATGACGTCAAAATGACATCATCAGTATTAATAGCAGCAGCATTAACATCATCTACTCTGGCGGTCTCTACCAACAAAAACGACCATATCCAGACACAAAATAAAAGTATTTTTACACAAAATATGCCAGCACTTCGATGCCTTTATCGACAAGTATTAACTTTTACCATTTTTAGTGAGTCACCAACAACAACATTTATAAACTACAAATTAAGTTGTTTTTTTTCTATACCAGTCAAAGAATACAAATGATACTACAGAGCCCAAAACAAAACTGACCCCAAAGTCATGTGATGAAGACTTTATTGAATTTCAGTAGTATCTATATTTACTAACTATATTATGTCAGTAACGCTTATGTCCTTTCTGCTGACAAACTTTTTCTTCCATCTTTTCAGTACATTTATATAGTGATATCATTTAGAATAGATTTCTATGATTGAATTGTTTTCAAGACTTTTCATATAATAGAACTATCAACGATGTATTTACATATTTATAAAAGTCTTATTCTTTTTTTTCTATATACATTATGCATATAAAAGTGTGATTCTGTGCTTTGCTACACAGCTAGACTACTGACACAGGTGATTTTCATTATAGTGATCAAGGCTTTTATAAGACCAGCCACACTTTTTGGATGACAGAATTGATGACAAACGAACGGATCACCAACGTTTTTTAGGCTTTAGATTTAGCACTTTTTCATTCTCTTTGACAGTTTCCTTTACCAAGGTTAAAAAGCCCAGTTTTCACCCCCAGGTATGGTCAAGTTGTACTTCATACATAGTTGAACAGGGAGGGGAGAACTGATTCATGTCTTTTCCAAGTGCTTTAGTGCGATGGGAAACTCAATCATCCTCGCCCAGGATTTGAACTCAGCTCAATGAGTCCATCTCCTGCGACGATGTTACCCGCTACGCCACGCACCATTCTGTGTCAGTATCGCTGGCCTTAATTCCTGACCACCGAAAATCCCTTTTATTCTGATTTTCATTTATTCATATATTACAATAATCATAACGAGTTTCTTAACTTGGGAGTCTCCGTGAGTATATAAGGATTGAAGAGATAGACTCTCTTTTCCAGTCTTTTCTGTGGGCAACAGTTGTGAGAAGATCACGAGGGGCCATTCCCGTTCTGTCATGTCTGGTAAGATGTCTGAACCAAAGCGTGGTGGTATTTTTTATATTTCTCGCTCCAGAGTCAATTTACCAAGCCAATTCTGGAATAAGCCAGTTTTATGAGCAGCAGTTGTTGATGCGGACCGCGACTGATCCAAGCTGGAGTTCGTCTATTTCTTCTTTTTCATATTCTTTCAGTGGGCTAGTAATTGTGGGGCTTGGCACCAATCGTTCGATCTTCTTGCTCTTGATTGACCGCCGAAGCTCATGGAATAAGAAATGGATCACCTTCATTTCATGACACTTAGTCGTTGAGTCCTTCTCCAGACACCTCTTCCTTGGTCGGTAGCTGTAGAACAGCCTTTTATCTCCATGGGGCAGTGTGAATACCACCCTATCACGTGATTTATCCCACTTGCTGAAGTGGTGTACCAGTGTGTGGCTTTAGGAACCAATACGTGAGAGATTTAGGAGACAGATGGTGCCGATCAACCCTACAAAGAGGATATAACTGACTGACCCCAGAATTACTACCTTTATTTTGAGGACCACGAATAATTATTGTTTAAACGATAAAAAATGAATAAGTAAACGATAAAATTTAAACGATGGCATTCGAAACTCTTTTCTTATAGATTCTAAAGTAATTTATACAGGTAATATTTATAATAAATCAATAAACAAATAAATAAATGAATATAAAGTCTTCTATCCCTTTTATCTGTTAAAAGAAAAGCTCTTTTAATGCTTAACACCAACATTCAGCTACTTTTTCATGTACGTGTAAAGATGTAAACGGAGATTACTGTGAAGTTGTTTGTTGTGATCTAAAGAGAAAATCACGAAGGTAGAGAACTGCATGAAAGATTTTTCTTAATTATAAAAAAATTTTTTTTTAAATGAGTAGATTATGTTAATTATTTGACAAATGTTTTAAATTTATATCAGTTGCGTATTTTTTAAGTAAATATTTCATGCCAATTTATGTAATTGAAAAATTAATTTGTAATGAATATAACAGATGCATAAAAAGATTGATAAATTAAATAAATAGATAAATAATCACTTTTCTATTATATCTGTTAAAGGAATCGGAACTTTCCTTGAACTTTGTAAGCGACACCCGTTCTCTTTGAATTTACAATCCTCTTCTATGATACATTTTCTTGAGATACTTTCCAAAAGTTTCTCAAGTATTTACATTATACATTACATTATACATATAAAAGAATTATTCTATCAGTTCAAGGTACATTAATTTTTGACTACTGATAATCCATTCTTTGTATTCGACGATATTCGATTCATGCAACTATACCAGAATTCCGAATGCTGTCCTGAGTAGAAATATAATAAAAATTCATCCTACTTTCAGTTTGCTTGTGAGAATTTTCCAACTTCTTGTAAATTTACAGAGAAAATCAAGTTATTTCCATACCAGATGCGATTATTTTCATAGTATTTTCTATTCAGATTATTTTGAGAATATGGAAGTTCGTCTGAAGGAATGTCACTTGCTATCATGTTTCGGACGAAAAATACAAACCTTACTGTGCATAGTAACAGCTTGTTCGATCAAAGTAAGAGGCAGGACCATTTTTGACTTTTGGACTGCTTTACGTGGTACGATGCGGTCAAACTTTGAAGATACTAATTATTTAAAAAATACAAAATGAATGATATACATTATAATGATAATAGTAAAACCAATAATATTAGAAATCAATAATACCAAGTAATCATTTATTAAACCAGTATGCAAATTATCCAAATTATATTTTTTGTAAAATTTATTTCTGAGTGACATTTAACACATACCACAAGAGTTTAAACGGATTAATAACCTAGGATGCTTTGTTTTGGTTGTGTTTTATGGCTCATCAACTCTTGTGGGTTGTTTAATGCCAAATCCTGTGTATATGGTTTCTCATTGACCTAGTGGGTAGAGTGTTTGCCAAAGGTCCGGGAGACCGGGGTTCAGTCCCAGGTCGAGTCATTCCAAAGACTTAAAAAATGGTACTTGATACCTCCTTGCTTAACACGCAGCATTATAAGGTACGTATCAAGGGTAAAGTGGAGCAATCCAGGTAAAAGAGTAGCACCCTCCCCTACACCTCGGTGTAGTAGCTACTGAAAAGGGAGCCTTCAGGTCGCCCTCGACAACAGTAGCCAACTTTACTTTACTACTTTTACTTATATATATATTGTGTATGTATGTGCGTTTATACAAATGAGCTCTGGATCGTTTAAAAATACTGTTATTAATATTAGCTCCAAACTGTTCGCTTATAAATCATACATATTTTTAAATTATCCATAGCTCATTTGTTTACACACAGTTAAATGGTTTCAATCATTGTTATCCAACACAAATTCTATTTAATATTGATAAACTGTTCTATTTGACCCATAGATGTGACCCTAACAGGTACTTCCACTCCAAATCAGAGTGGACCTGGGAGTAATGGCGACGAAGGGGTATTCTAGATTTCCTAGAGCTTCAGAACTGGATCCTCACCATCAAATGGTTTAATATCATATCCAGGACACTCATTGGTCTTATCTCTCTGTAGAGATGCAGTTGGTGTATTCTATTCTATTCTGGGAATGTTTTGAGGAAAATCTAACTCAGCTTTAATAGACTTTAAAGAGTCAATAATAATAAATAAGATGCTAATTAAGATTAAATATTGATTATTTAATAACCATATATTTAACGTAAATAATTAAGGGAATTGTGTCGTCGTTTCCGGACCGACACATAATCATCATTAAAATAAGATAAAGATAATACCACATTATGATCGTAATATTTTATGGTGATTTACAGGTTTTGTCATTTTATTAATGATGATTTCTTTTCGATTGATCTTAGATAAGGAACGGTGCATGTGACATTTTACCTTTCCGGCATAAGACGAGCAAATACTAATATAGCGATAGGGACGGTGGACAAAAATTGGGTGTTGGTCAGTTGTCTACTTCACTCAGCCGAGCAGCGACATACTGTTAATCCAGCCGGTGATTTTCCTCAAACTGCTTGTATATATATATATATATATATATATATATATATAAAAATGTGTATGCATGTATGTATATATATATACATATATATGTTGATGTATATATATATATATATATATATGTTGATATATGTATGTTGATATATATATATATATGTTGATATATGAATATATATATATATATATATATATATAAGGATGATATATGAATATATATATATATATAATGATGATATATGAATATATATATATATATATAATGTTGATATATGAACATATATATATATATATATGTGTGTGTGTGTGTGTGTGTGTGTGTGTAAATATACGTATGAGAAAATAGATGTACAGATGCACAATAAAAAAAAGTTGAAAAAAATGGAAGTGAAGAAAAAGAATTCAAAGAAGTAGAGAGTGGTATATATATATATATATGGTAGAAATATATATATATATATATTAATGTAATACGTTGCGCTTTATAATAAATTTCAAACGCTAATTACGACACAAAGTTTTGAAAAAGAACGACACCAATGGAAATATATATATATATATATATATATATATGTGTGTGTGTGAATGTGTGTGTATATATATATATATATATATATATATATATATGAAGAAAGTGGGAAAAGTATTCCAAATGTAATGAATTTATTATGATGTAAAATCTACGTTAAAATGTTTCGGTTTCAATCAACCTCTATCAGGACTTTAAAGTCATTTGGAATACTTTTTTTTCTGCACACTGTTGGATTTATTTTCATAATCTACTTATATATATATATATATACTTTAAAGAATAACTAAAATCCGGTCACTTGAGGTTTATAAATTTATTTCCATCCTGTTACGTGTATTGATATAAATCAATAACTCCAAATTTAACAGGACTCCTTCAGATCCAAATGGATATAATGAATATAGCCAGAATGTTTGTGGTCGGGTGGGCACAGGAGGGAAGGGGGTGAAGAGGGACACAGGAGGGAAGGGTGTAAAGTGGGGTGAAGAGGGTCCTGCAATATTTATTCGAAGTTTGAATAATTTAATTGTCCTGGCGAAATTATTCCTTACTCCGGATTTGCTGGAATGAAGAATATATATATATATATATATATATATATATAGTCATCCACAGACAGATCTGTTTCGTTCTATCAGAACTTCTCTGTGTGGCTAGACATACTTCCCGTAGCTGGAATCGAAAATAGTCATCCACAGACAGATCTATATATATTTGTTAGTCCACCAAGAGAAAAGTGAATATCTTAAAATGAATAGGTCCGCAAATTTATCTGAATTTGGTATTTTAAGTTTGTATTATTTCAAATATTTTTGCTCTTCATCTGTTTCTGACTTGGATAGGGTTGTCTCTGCTTCTTGCTTTTACAGTAAAGATCTTTTTTGATAGGATTGTGATTCCTTTTAATTCCTGGATTTGTGTCTGTAAATGTCTAATTAGAGTCAATTGTTCGTGAAAACGTTTGGCCTCTGCAGATGCGGACCTATTCATTCTAATATATATATATATATATATGTGTGTGTGTGTGTGTATGTGTGCATACGTGCGTATTTATGTCTCTATATATACATATGAATGTACCTATATATATATATATATATATATATATAAGTAGGTATATATTTATTCAGTCATTTTACATAGTAGGATGCTAGACAAGGTCTATTTTTAATTGGAGTTTAACAGGTTCAAATTGAATATTTTCCCTCTCGTAGACTGGTCACCATAGCAAGGTTAAAGAACCAGTCTGTCCAACTATTCATCCATTGATGAATAAGGAATAGTTGGATTCATACCTTTCCTGTGAGTATTTGCGCCATTAGAAATGGAAACACTCTCGTCCAGGATATAAATTCAGATCACCGTTTCCATTACACCAGGTCCACCTCCATGTATACATATATGTATGCATATATGTATATGTACGGATATATATATATATATATATATATATATATATATATATATATATATATATATATATATAGCAGCATTATAAGGTATGTATCAAAGGTAAAGAGGAGTAATCCAACATAGTGGAGTAGCTATTTAAAAGGGAGCCTTCAGGTCGAACTCGACTATGTTTGCCAACTTTACTTTATATATATGTAAATGTGTGTTTATATATATATATATATATATATATATATATATATATATATATATATATATATATGGTTTTGTTTCTTTGTTTATCTGCATTTTAACCTTCCTGGGTTATTCAATGCCAAAGCCATCCTTGTTGAACGGCAGTCATACAATTTAAACCATTGTTTGAGTATATATATATATATATATATATATATATAGAGAGAGAGAGAGAAAGAGAAGCGATAGGTAAATTGTCACCATTTTAAATTATTAATTTCGCGCGTACGCTTTGGTTGTTTCAGGTTTTGTTTGCTATGCTGTCAACTAGAATCAGTTAGGCAGTGTCTGTAAAGAAAGCAGCACCATACGCATTTCACTCCCCCAGAAATTTGGAAACGACATGCTGTACTG
>OY757917.1:81744374-81776874 GCA_963585895.1 Sepioteuthis lessoniana | reverse complement strand
TATATATATATATATATATATATATATATATATACGGTTTGGGGTCTTTGTTTAATGATATATAAGCCTTCGAGGGTTATTTAATTCCAGAGCCATTCTTGTAGAAGATCAATAATGGTACTATTTAACCAACTGCTGTGGGATAAGGGAGTGTTTATGACTTTCTCTAGAGTATTCACCCGAAAGTGAAAGTATGAATGTAATAGTGTGATTAGAACTCCCTTACACCGATGTTGCAGTCCAACACATCATATATATATATATATATATATATATATATATATATATGTATATTTAGGCAGCATTTCTTCGTTAATGCAAATTTCATTAAACATAATAGACATTTTATGCCTACATATTTTCTTCTGGATCCGTTCGAATTCCCGTATTACTTTTATCGTATTCGGGGGGGGGAATGTATTTAGGTATTGTCCATAGTTGTATGTATCCCTAGTACTTTCTGCCCGACTTTGGGCCATCATCAGGGGAGAATCTATAACAAAAGTGATGTAACTTTTGTTTTAGCAAATTACTACTGTGTAAGGACGTCTTTGCCGTTGAAGATTATGGCGTTTGCTTTTAAATGTAATTCTGTAAATAGTGCCAGTAGCTAAAGACATTTAAGTACATTGGCACTGGTTTGAAAATTAATTCTATTAAGTGCTGGTTGCAGGTTTCTAATATATAGTGCTTCGAGAATCTGAAGTTTTTGTTTATTATTTTGATGTTCGAGTATTGTTGTGTTGTCGGTGAGAATTTTTCGTAGTTGTGTTGTTGGGCATGAATGTTTTTTTAAATGCTGAGCTATTGAACTTGTGTTCAATAATCAAAAGTACTTAGTAATTATTACCCTTCCAACTAGAACTATTTATAAACCTTACTTGTAATTTTTTTAATTGGATGTAAATTATTATTTTAGTCAGGCAAATCATTTTTCATTGCTTTCTTTGATTTAATACATTTTACGATAACATAACCTCCTGTCATGCATAAAAAGTTATTCAGTTCTGAAACGAGGGACCACTAACCAATAACAAACATTGTAAGTAAGTTAAGGTTTTGTCTGCCATATTAAGGAAAGCTGAGTAAAAAAAATAAAATAATATTATTATTATTATTATTACCTCCACCACCACCACTTCCTGTTGATTATTATTTCTTGTTAAAAAACTTTTTACACCTGAGAGACTTTCTTTCCTGGTGAAAAATAATTTCAACGTTAAAACCTCCTTCTGGACCCAATAAATACGGATAACAAATTTGGTTAATCTACATCAAACCTTTAGACATTCTATTTGAGATAAACTCTTTCCAGTTTTAGATATACTCATACAATTACTCAAATTACTGTGAATAATTTAGTGAAAATAACCACATAATCACTTTACAATACTTCGTTATCCAGAAGCGTTGGAATTGAAAGACTTCGAAATGTTTGTTGTTCGTTGGTTGCTGTTTTATGACATATCAACCCTTGTGAGTTATTTAAATCCAAATCCTTATATATATATATATATATATATATATATATATATATATATATATATATATATATGTGTGTGTGTGTGTGTGTGTGTGTATGTGTGTGTGTGTGTGTGTGTGTGTGTGTGTGTGTGTGTGTGTGTCACACGCGCGCGTGTGTGTTCGTGAATTGTAAACAAACTTTATTTTTAAAGGAGTTATTATATTAGACCATATTTGCTCTTGCACACAGGTAAAGAGTTTAAACATTCCTTTTAACACTAATGATTTTATTTAATATTAATAATTTGTTTTCACACAGTTAAATAGTTTCAAGTATTGCTATTTAACATTATTAATTCTATTCATCAAGTGTCCCTCTGTAATATAAATAATTTTCACAAAGCTGTTTGGTCTCAAATGACTAATAATAATAAATAATCCTTAGTAAATGATTGAACAGTTCTATTTTACCCATAGATTGGACCCAAACAGGTATATCAATCCGGGTCAGAGTGGACTTGGGAGTAATAATTAACCCACTGCTGTGGTTTACTTCGTCTTCCCTAAAGCTCCTAAACTGAAACCTCACCATCAAATGCAATTTAGCTTCAGGAGTTTAGATAAAAATGGCACAAGTGGGGAAAAAAGAAAAAAAATGACACAAAACAAGAATATACATGAAAAAATTGAAATGCACATGAAAAAGAAAATATTTCTAATCCAGGATTCAGGACGATGATTTCTAGTTTGTGCTCTATTCAGTAATTGGACCAGAATTCCCGCAATTGAACCACTGACAACAAAACCAATGACAACTGAATGAGGAGTCAACTGGCGTCTGATTAGTTTGGTTTGGAACCAGTTCTATTTCAAACAATTCAGTTCAGTATAAGTATAGTTTTTTTGTTTACATACAGTTAGATGTCAATATAGTTCTATTTCAAGCAATTCAGTTTAGCATAAGTATAGTTAAGTTCTATTTGACCCATTGATTGGACCCTGTTAGGTACTACGACTTCAAGCCTGAGTGGACCTGGGAGCGATGGCAATGAAGGAGTAATCTGCATTCCCAAAAGCTCCAGGATTACTGGAGCCTTACCATCAGATTGTTTAGAGTCATATTCAGGAAACTCGTTGGTCTTACCCCTCTGCAGAGGTGCTGTCGGTGTATTCTACAGTCCCAGCCGACTTGGCAATACACAGAATTAAATGTAAAAACAGTTTTATTTTAAACAATTCAGTTTAGCATAAGTACACTGATTAGTTCTATTTGAGTCATTGATAGTACCCTATCAGATGCTACCACTCCGGGCCAGAGTGGACCTGGGAGACATGGCAATGAAGGGGTGATCCGCATTCCCGAAAGCTCCAGTATTATTGATGCCTCACCATCAGATTGTTTAATGTCATAACCAGGACACTCGTTGGGGGAGTCTTACCCTTCTGCAGAGATGCAGTCGGTGTGAACGTCTGATTAAAGATTTACTGGTTTGGTATTTGTGTTTAGAGTCTCCAGACAACTGAACAATTAATAATTGAACCAGAATTCCCGCAGTTGAACCACTTGTAACAGAAACAATGACAACTAAAACAGGAGTTACCTTTTCTCTGATCAAAGTTACTGGTTCAATATTAATATGTTTATTTCAGAAGTTACTGAATAGATAAAGTGTGCGTTTCCCTTTTTTCCCCCGTATGTTTTCGTTTTGTGCCATTTTTTCCCCTATTTTTTCACTTGTGCAATTTTTACTGTGCCACTAAATTCATACTCAGGACAGTCGTTAGTGGGGGTTATCCCTCTGCAGAGGTGCAGTTGACGTATTCTACGTCTCCAGCAGATTGAGAGGGATTTTGAAATGGGGGTGTTTGGTTAATCTCTAGGTAGAATAAGTCAAGTTCAAATAATATCGAAATTGCATGTTTTATTTTCAAAGTAATAATACAATTCGACTAATGAAGACAAAGAAACCTTTACGTCTTATTCAGGTTGATCTGAGACACCAGAAAGTGGTCAACATGCAATAAGACCGGCAAGTATTTAAAAAAATCAGTGAAGTAAAGCGGCAAATATAGGAGAGTATGTATTTATCCAACCCCTCCACCTCGAGCAGAATGGAGCACAAAGTCATTATTTTCGAACGGAATACAGTTGGTTTGAATACAGCATTTTCCTTCCCCAAGATCAGTGGCCATATGAACGTTAAAGAACCGAGTCTTCCCTACTATTTACTCATAGCTGGAATGAAAATCGCTAGATTCGTACAGTCTATTTCCTACGCTGTTATTCCACGATCAGTTATTGGGGAGTTGGTTCAAATCAGCCTGGGTTTGTGTCTTCCCCACATGGTTACAAACATGGTGACAATAATGGCTGTGTTGTCGATTTTGTTTGTTTGTTTGTTTGTTTTTCTTATGTTGATGTAATATTTTTTTTTAATATAACTGTCTCAGAGGTTCCTTTTCACTAACATCACGATGCATGCTGGGTTGAACGGATACTTTGTAAAATTTATAATTGATAAATCTCGAATTAAGTTGTCGCTGACTCCGGGCTTAAGATACATTGACTATGTCCCCTTCAGAGTGTTAAGATCGTTCACTCCTCCCGACATACACAAAAAAGGCGGCCTAGGTATGACTCTAAACTGATAGTGAGGCTCCTGTTCTGGAGATATTCGAAAGATTAACCATTCAATAGACTTCGTTTGGCGTCTTGAAAACAACTGAACAAAAAATATATGACTGTACAATAAACGCGATTCCCTAACCCGAGATGAGTTGACGTTCCATTAAAATCAATCATTTAATCGAATAAAGTTACAAAGTAATCGTAGGAAAGAAATTGTATATTAAGGCTTGATCGAATTATTTTTTTTATTATTACTTACTTCAAAACATTTCATTTTTATCTTTGTTAATTTTTATCGCATTTTTAAACAAGAAATAAAAATGTACGTCCAGACGAAATTTTAAGTATCAAGTGTATACAGCATTACCTGGTGTTTCGTCGTCATCGATCAACAAGGATTCCGTTATTGGCACGTCTACATCAATTACTCCGTCTCTGAGCCAAAGAAAAACGTCACTGGACCGTGAAAGACTAATGCCATACTTATATACATGTATGACATTGTTGGCTCCTTCGGGCGGACATTCTCGTTCGTGTGTAGAGACGATCGTATAAGGCTTTAGATTCAACCTGTAAGCAGGATGTTGTTGTGCTAGCTGATAGGGGATTCTATCATGTTGTTGGAATTCACAAGAATCAGAGGGGGTGTCCTCGTGGTGTAATGGTTAAAGCGATGGACTGCGGAATCGTAGTACGCGAGTTCGTACTCCAGTCACGCTATTACGTTCACTTTCGGGCAAATACCCTTGGGAAAGGTATGAACCCCCCCTTATCCTCCCAGCTATAGGTTAAATAGTAAGTACCACTACTATTCTTCTAGGAGAATAGCATCGGCCTTAAATAACCTACAAAGGTTGATATTAAACAAAGAAACCAAACCAAACCAAACCAAACCAAGAATCAGAAGAGAAACTTTACATGTGTGAAATACATAGATCTTATTGCTGGCCAATGTTACTCGTTTATACTTACTATGTTTCCGGGTGGCTATGGTTTGCTCCTACAAGATAAGAAGATCCTCTTCCAGATTCTGTAGACTGACAAAATAAGCTGCGACGGAAAAAGAGGACAAATTAGAAACAAAATAGGAGTTAAAAATTAGAATAACAGTCGATAGTGCTAACATGTCAAACAAGAAGGTGATATTAGTATCAGTCATAATCGTAGCCTTGAAAAAAACCCAAAGAACTTTTTAAAAAACAACTGAGGAAACTAGACATTGAGATCTTTCAGACTGCAGCACAATTAAGATTGATAAGATCGAATTCTGAAAACTAAAAAGTCTTGCTCTCACTCAGTCTTCAGTGAAAACAACAACAACAATAATGATAGTTAACAATTCATAATTTAGAAAATAATTAAAGATCAACATACTTCCCACGTGTAGCGTAATGGTTAGTAAACTAGACTAACAAACCTTTACGAGTGAGTTCGATTCTCATTGGGTTGCCCATTCATACGGCCTTGTGCCACATCTGAGCAAAGCGCTTAGTAAATTACTACTTCCTACTTTCAGTTCTTTGAAATTGCCTTAATTGGGAATTGAACCCATAGCTTTATGGACGTAGTAGTCAAGCATTTATCATTAAACCACGGTAATTCGTTCTTATTGGAATTTTAAGATGTATATTGCTCTGAATATTATAATACACTGTTAGTATCTAGCTAGATCTCGTCGAATGAAGTAAGGGGTACGTAATCAGTTTGATGAAGTGCCCAGGGACATAAGCATGGGCACCGCAAAATTTTCCCGGTTCTTGCGCGAGTGTAGACCCCACAGGCGTCGAAATACTCCGACCCTCTCTCTTTAGTACAATAGGAAAATGTTACTCCTCCAAACTAAAGACAAGAATATGGTTAAAGAAGATGAACTGACACTCAAAACCCAGCCCGTCTTCCCAATCGATTGGACTTGAAAAAATTATCATAAAAGTGTGAGGTACATATGAAAGAACGAACAGATGAACATGAAGAATCTTTAATATTATACAAGACGAGCTGCGACCTCATTGGATTCTTATTTTAACAGTGGTCCATGGTGATATAGATGCTTCTATTCAGAAGTAATGAAGGATTTTACTTGTCGTTTCATAGTTACTTCCCTTATATTGAAAAAATCGACAGTTTTTAAAAAATGACATTCAGCGCGAATGTAGACCTCACAAAATAAGGGTTATTTCAAGTGTATTACTCTAATAAAAATCCCGCAATGCTGTGCCGTTTTTGATGGTTTAGTGTTACATACATTCAGATATTTAAAAACTCATACATACATATATAACGGGCATTTTTAGTTACATAGAAAACTGAGTTTTAAGGTGATGTACATTTAGTTTAAGGTGATGTACATGAAGTTTAGGAAGGCTTATTGGCCTAGTGGATAGAGTGTTCGCCAATGGTCTGAGAGACCTGGGTTCAATCCCAGGTCGCGTCATACCAAAGACTTTAAAAATGGTACTTGATGCTTACTTGCTTAACACTCAGCAATATAAGGTACGTATCAAGGGTAAAGTGGATCAATCCAGGGAAAGGAGTAGCGCCCTCCCCAACACCTTGGTGTTGCAGCTATTGAAAAGGGAGCCTTCTGGTCACCCTCGACTATGGGAGACAACTTTACTTACTTTACGTACAAGAATTTTTACACAAGAATTTTTATATGGCAATAATAGAATTATGTTTTTATTTGCTTTTAAAATCTAACATCCAGAATGCAAAAGATCAAGCAGTTATCACTTCACCAAATATAGACTCAAGCGTGATATTCCAAAAGATGTTATCTAACGATCTTTTGCAATGTTGGAACCACCACCACCACCACCTACTACTACTACTACTACTATAATAGTAATAATAATAATATCCATTGCAAAATATTTGCTATCGTCATTTTATAGGTTGTAAATGTTCTTATAATTATGCAGGTAAGTAAAGTGCTTGCCAGATTTTTTTTACAGCTATTAATAACAATATTCTCAGGGCATTCGGAGAATCTCTTGGATGTTTGTAACTTTCTAACAGGCAAAAAGAAAAGGAAAAAAACGTTACTTTGAAATCATGAAACCAAACTGTCTTTATTTAAACTATTTTAAGACATTAGGCTCTCACCACGGAATCTCTTACTACAGTTTCACTTATCCGCGGTTAGCCCAATCAGTAAAACTTTTCCTGTTCAAAACTCTTATGAAACCAAAAATACTTTGCAAAATATTTCAAATAAGTAAAATATATGAATAAAAAACATAGATATAAGCCTTTAATAATAGTTTGTTTGTTTTTTATTATTTTTCGCCCAAAACATCGTTTCGCTCTGGTTACAGTCCAGGTTTGACCACCTGCGACAACTGATTATTTCCCAGATGAAATCACCTCTAAAAGGGAGAGGGAGATATTATACCATGAGCGAGATCAAAGAGATCACGTTTAGGCAGCTGATTGAGATCCCAAGAGAGAACTTTTAAAGCAATTTCAAAAGGTGGAAGAGAAGTTCAAAGAGGGGCTATTTTGAAGGAGACTAAGTCGATTTTACCTTTGGTAGGCAACGTTTTCGTTAATATTAAATGACTGGAACATTTTCTGGACGAACCACCTATATTAGAGGGGTTTTTTTTCGCTCTCTCAAAACTTCAGAAGATTTATGTGAAGAATTCACTATAAGATAGTGAAATACTTGCTTAAAAAACTCAGAAAGAAATGGTTCAAATTTGTATCTTCCGTGAATGTTTGTAAGTTGCAAAAACTTCTTGATTAATCTAGCACTTTTAAAAGAACGATGGCCCTTCTTTTCTTTTCATACCAATCTTAGTCCAGGTTCCATATATTTGTGAAGCACACAGTAAAGATCGAATTTCTAACAGTAATAACTGTCTATGAGAATACTTACAAGGTGTCCCATAAATCTGACCTTATGACAAACGAAGCTCAGCTTGGTAAATGACATCTATTTATGAGAATAGCTCACTTAACGCTTTGTGGCAAGGTGCCTTCCTTTCTCCACATTATTCAGACTTCTTTTGTTGTTTTATGAAGTCGTTTCGGTCGATATATTCTTCCACTGAAACGTTGTGATAAAAAACAAACAAGAAAGATGAAGATATCAGTCTGAAAATGAGTAGAATGATATAAGTAGTCTATTTTTAAATTTCCTTTATTTATTCGTTTGATTTATTTGACAGAAAGCTAAATGGAGCTGGTATGTGGCGTTACATCAATCTTCTAAATGAGGAAAACTTGCTTGCTTAGAAAATCAGCATATGAAATGTTAGCGTTCATTTGTGCTCGAACAAAATCCTCAAGCATTAGTGTGAAAATACTCAAGTATTTCAACGTCAAGGCGCTGTGTCCCTCTAACATAAAAAATACCCAAGTATTTCAACGTCAAGGCGCTGTGTCCCTCTAACATAAAAAAATTCCCAAGTATTTCAACGTCAATGCATTGTCCCTCAAACATAAGAAATACTCAAGTATTTCAACCTCGAGGGATTGTGTCCCTCTAACATTAAAAGATAAATCATTTAGTAAACATCGTTCAGCGAAGTTTGTCCAAGATTGGCCTTATTTCGTTCTTTCGCCCTGCCATCAGGGCCTAGAATAAGCTGACTGTATCCCCTGTCGAGGAGTAAGACTCCCTTGAAAAAAATGAATATGACACTAAACTTCATCTAATGACGAGGCTCCTGTTCTGGAGAGCTGGAGAATATGGAGTACTCTGTCATTGCTATTAATCACAGGTCCACTCTGACGGAAGTGGTAGTACCTGTTTGGGTTAAATACATCTGTTTAAAAGTGATTCGTATTCAATAGGACAATGTACAAAAAAAAAACTCTTAAGAAAAGGTGACTCAAAAATATAAACATGAACGTACAATGAACACGATTTCCTAACCGCTTGGTATAAAATACTCTTAGACGGGATAACCTGCCATTAAAATCAATCAATGAATTTGTTCTTCTATTATACAAACTTAGGTCATGTTTAAACTTCGATTTAATTGGCTTCTTTAAATTCCAAAAGAGCTTCATTAAAGAGAGACAGAGACAGAGAGAAAGAAAATAAATAAATAGAAAAATGTTTCCTGTTAGGTCAGTGCCGATATTTATCCTACGCCCCACCAGCGTACGAATGTGGCACAAGGCCGTTTTTAAGGTGGGTCCTGTCACAGAGCCGAAGCCCAACGCGACAGGCAGTTCCAAAAATGCCTCGGACCCCGTCGGCATTCCCCTGTTAGGTCAGTGCAATTCATTTGATAATGTGATGGTTCATATATACTTACGACACCATCTTGCTTTTAGGACGAGTTTATTCTTATAGAGTAGAAGTGTAAATTAGCGTGACGTTTAACAGCAGAGAAAATGAAATTAACGAACCTAGTTCGGACCCTGACTAAGGCTGTTTTCACTACAAATTTACATCTTCGGGGAAAGCTTAAATACACTTCCTGCGCTCTTTTTTAGTCATATATATTAATGTCTATTGTTATTGGCATTATTAGCCAAATGAGCACTTAAGCAGACCCCTTTCCCATAATTACATTCCCTGTCCATGGCTGTCTTGAGTTAACAAGCTAGACTAGTTGAACATTGTTAGTGAGTTCATTTTCAACTGAGTGCCTCTATACTTCTAGTCTTGAGATAAGCAAAGCTAAGCTTAGTAAATGATTACTATCTTTCTGACCATGTGGTAGCAGCAATAAAAGCTGTTACACTCATTGCCAATCTTGACAGACTAAGTTAAGTCATACTATTAATTTTTCTTTTGAATTTTTTTTTTTCTTTCGGAGTAATTTCCGAGTCTTTTTGTTTTTTTGGTTTCTTTTTTTGTTTTGTTTGTTTTGTCATTACGTTTCGACCGTGCGTTCGTAACGCAAAGATAAAATAGCAAAAAAAAAAAAAATGTAAATTAGCTCAAATAAAACAAAATACAATGCTTAAAACACATCACCTAAAATTATTCATATATAAATTGAAAGAAACTCAAATTCCAAATCATAACCACATTTTCGCGTGATATGATATCTAATGTTTTCTAAGTGGAATATTTTAAGTTAAGATTGAACCGTCGTCTTCATCGTATCCAATTGTATGTACTAATCGTTTAGTCATCACTGACAAGTCACATGTTTTTTTTTAAAGGCCTAATTAGATAAATTGCATAAAGCGATGCAATTCTGTTCTCCTCTCCTAAATGCACACTCCCGTTTTCTTTTTGCCATTCTGTTTTCGTCTGCTGCCATAAGAAATTGGAAAAGAACGTATAATTGAGTATTTTGTGAATATCCTGCATTTAAGAAACATGTCTTTACCAACACAACAGTAAAAAGAAGTCGAAAGAAAATGTTTATATTAGAAGGTCTTTTTACAGCACAATACAAAATTTGTTTGTTCACTGACAGTATGTTTTTACTTCAGTCAGAATTTCTTATGGAACCATTAAATACTTTACTGAAATAAAGTAAAATCTGGCAAAGTATGAAAAAAAAAAAAAAATGAAAATAAACAAATAATTTTTAGATTCCGCGATTTTTTTGTAAAGTTTTAATATTCTTGTTTAGGTTTTATTTACGTTCATGTACAAAATCCGGTTGAATGTTCTCTTAGGTTTGAAACAAAGCAAAGGCAACATAGATCCTATTTAATATTTAATTTTACTATAAGAACGAACAATATTTGTCATTTTGTTTTGCTATGATTATGTTGTCTAAATGATTGCCCTCATAAGCTATACACTCCTTAGGAGGTGCCCGTGGTGTAATGGTTATCGTCGTTGGAAATAGACACGACGACACGAGTTCAAATCCTGGACGAGACTGATTGCATTTCACATTGCACTAATACCCTTGGGAAAGGTATGAATCACATTATTCTCCCTCTAGCTATGGGTAAATAGTAGGGCAGACTAGGTTCTTCAGCCTTGGTAAGGCAACTAGTCTAGGAGAAGGACAATGCTTATTTCCTCTGGTGTTGCTGCAATTTGATTATGAATAAGATCTTTCAGTCCGTCAGTTATTTGCAGTCAACGTGTCAAGATTTGTGTTTATACACAGATAGGATAGTTCTGGTGAGCGAGCCAGCTATGGAGTGTCACCATGTAATAAGTTAAAGCATCCTGGAAAGATCATCTCAGAACTTCTATAGATCCTTTTGCTGTGAGCACGGCCTGATTCGCATGTTTTTCAAGTAAGTGGCCATTTGCAATATGATTCCTGCGCATGCATGCATTTGAGTCCTTAATATTACTATCGCTTATGAATATTTATAAGTTGTTGATGTACATAAAACTTTGGAGTCAATGACCGTTGAAAGCGAACCAAAACGAGAATGACACTTGATTGGTGCACATAAAACGGCCTATTATATGTCCGTGTGTGTGTGCGTATGTATGTGTGTGTGTGAGAGAGAGAGAATGAAGAAATTAACATTGTTATCGAAAGAACTCGCCTTCGTCGTGAAAAAGGAAAATGAGTTCCGTCTGCCGTTATTGGTAAGAGGACAAGAAAAACAATCTTCGTTATACCTTTGAGACATAAGCTCCGGTGCTGTACACTGACTTCACTTCATACTTTTATAAGCTCTGTTTTTTTTTTTTCTTTCCCTTAAAGAGGTTTATGTCTTTTAAGAGTGAACCGTAGTCCATGTGGAGCTTATTTCCTTGTACGATACAATGAGCTCTAACAGCGACCGTCGGATGCTGCTCCAAGTAGAAGATGACAAAATTATTAAGCACTTCTTGAAAATGTCAACTCATTTGAACTCTGTTTTTTTTTTCTTTTCTTTTTTTTCTTTTTTTCAGTATGCGTCAAAGGTCATTGGTATTGGTTAAAGCTTTTAGTTTTTGTTCAATGCACTATTACACTGCCATCCGTTAATTTGATTGCTACTAGTGATGCTTGGAACAAAGAACGACATGACAGACAGAACGACAGACAGAACGAAAGACTAGAGATTAACAGATTGAGGATATTGTTGAATTTACATTATTTATTTTGTTTTTTATTTATTTTTGTTGATGCAGTTTTTTTTTTTTTTTTTGTTTTTGTTTTTTAATAAAAGAAATCCGAGTCAGATTTTATTTAAAATGTTACTTTACTCCAGGCATTAGTATATATATATATATATATATATATCATCATCATCATCAAGCCGTGCCAATAACACAGTCTCTCTCTCTCTCTCTCTCTCTCTCTCTCTCTCTCTCTCTCTCTCATTATCGGTCCTGGGAGGACCCCTCGACTGTATCCGGAGTCCACGCAGAGTTGATGAATGTAAGTCATTGCCGGCCAGTCGACACTGGCGTGTTGATGCGTTGGAATCCACAGGGGAACGTCGCTTATTATATATATATATATATATATAACCAAGCACTCTGCACAAAGAAGATGCGACGCAAAGTCTAATTTCAAGCGGAATTTAACAGGTTTAATTTAGTGTTTTCCTTTTCCCAGATCAGTTGCCATACCAAGGTTAAAGAGCCCGGTTTGCCCTACTATTTATCCATAACTGGAGGGAGAATTAATGGTTTTCCCGAGGATAGTAGCACTATTTGAAATGCAATCAGTCTTATGTAGGAATTGAACACAGGTCGTAGTGTCCATTTTCTTCGGCGGTGTAATTACATCACAAGTGCTTCTCTCCGCTCCCTCTCTCTCTCTCTCTCTCTCTCTCTCTCTCTCTATTCGCATGTTTTTCAAGTAAGTGGCCATTTGCAATATGGTTCCTGCGCATGCATGCATTTGAGTCCTTAATATTACTATCGCTTATGAATATTCATAAGTTGTTGTGTACATAAGGACTTTTGAGTCAATGACCATTGAAAGCGAAACAATACGAGAGTGACACTTGGTTGGAGCACATAACACGGACTATTTCAGATATATGTATTTATATAATTTCATAACACATACAGACAAAAAAGAACTGTGCCTTCAACAAATCCTTTATCAGATGATGACTCTATAGTCAGTCATGATATCAAGGTTGAAATATCATTACTAGTAGCTCAGAACGTTTCAACAGTGCCTTACGATACTATCTATTTTTTTTTACTTTACATTCAATTCTTCCTGAATAGGAAGCTAAACTAAAGGTAAAACTGATACTCTATTCAAGCTGGAAGATTCAAATTTTTATGAGATTTTTTAAAATCAAATATACTTTACATATTACATCGCATAAAAAATCCGTTTCAATGGATTTTTCCAATCATCAATGCACTCACTGTGATAGAATATTCTAGTTATCTAGAAAAGTATTACACACACACACACACACGCTCTCTCTCTCTCTCTCTCACACACACACACACACACACACACACATATATATATATATATATATATAGAGAGAGAGAGAGAGAGAATAAAAAAAACAAGACATATATAAATTACCAGATAACTTTGCGAAATTTGATTTTTATATACATATATATATATGTGTGTGTGTGTGTATGTGTGTGTAGTTGGGTAACAGTCTTTCATTTAAGCATGTTTGATTAAATTATAAAAGACACATGGCCTATCAAAGCGCGTAGGACAATTTTGGTAAATTCATCTACCAATTCCAACTTAAAACCAAGACACTTACCAGAAAACTTAAAAGGATCTTAATAAAATCATATAGACAAAATGTGTCTTTATTATTTAATCACACACACAAACACACACACACACACACACACACACACACACACACATATATATATATATATATATATATATATATATATATATATATATGAATATAGCTTTATCACAGTTATTGAGTTATTGAGCACTCTCCAAATTATACCGCATTTGGTCTGCTACAAACCCACCAAGTGAGATAGTGACAACTATATACTGCTGTAATATATATATATATATATATATATATATATATATATATATGTGTGTGTGTGTGTGTGTGTGTTTTCATATTTATATGCATGGAAATATACCCGTGTGTGTATTCACGTGCACATTACATATGTAGATTCTGTAGTTCAGTGTTTTTCACAACTAACGTCAAGATTGTCCGCCTTAAATAATAATCATACAACCTCTGAATAAAGCGAATAGAGAAACCGGTGTGTGTGTTTTGTTTTTGTTTTGTTTTTTTTTTGTTTTTTTTTTTTTTTTTTATTTTTTTTTTTTGTTTTTTTTTTTTACTGTTTTGCGTATTTTTCGATCCCAACTCAAACTAGACGAATTTTGTTCCAATTTGTTTTCTTCTAAATGAATAAACTCCAGAAATTAAAGCCTGATCATCGTAGATTTTCAGCCATAAAAGGAATTTTCGCTTCTTTACTGCTTACGCCAAGATATTTTTAAAAAATTTTAAATGGAGAAACATGCTGCAGGTTTTATTCGTTTTCAACAATTTAGAATAGAATTTCATTGGGTGATTACTATTAATCACATTTATTTGAAACCCTTAATCATGAAGGAATTTATCCTTCACACCCTTAACCAATTTGATTAGCAATCTGGGATGATATCAAACCAGAATTACTTTTGATTTGTGATGTCTGCACTATTATTACTAAAAGTATTGGAATGTTTTCCTTGAATGATATACTGAGTGATTGAAAAGTAAATCTCTTTTCTAAAATATTTAAAATATCATTTTTTTGTAAATATTATAGTTAAGAAATAAATTATTAGCATTTTAAAACAGAGAATTACTTTTCATACACTTTTAATATCGGTAATTTAGATGATTAAAAAAAATCCCATTCATGGAGGAGTACGGACACAGTAACCCAAGTTCAAATCCTAGTCAAAGCTGTTTGCATTTCACTTCACCTTAATGCCCTTGGGGAAAGCATGAATCGATTTTGTCTTTCACTCCCCACAACTATAGTAGACTGGCTTCTTTAACCTTGGTATAGTAACTGGTCTAGGAGAATGAAAACTCTGAATTCAAACCTGCTGCACTCCTTCAAGAAATTGGCCTTGTGCCACGTTATAATTGTGGCGGAGGGGTTGAGTAAGTACTCCAAAGGTATTCGTTCATGTCCTCAATCCCTAATAACGATAAAATGATATTCAGCTAAATTACTCCATCCATAAACTCATCATACAGCTGCAAATTGAACTGGAAATTAATCTATTCTACAAGTTAGAGCTTTTTAAGTGTATTGCACCGATAAAAATCTCGCTATAATATGCCATTTTTTCTGAGATATGGTTGCACACACACACAATCAATCTATCTATCTGTGTATTTATCAAACGAGCATAATGCGACACTGGGTAAATTTTAAGCGGAGATTAACAAGTTTGAATTTAAAGTTTTCCTTCTCCAAGACCGGTCGCCATACCAAGTTTAAAAAACCCAGTTAGTCCTAATGTTTACGTATAGTTGAAGGGAGAATAGTTGGATTCATACCTTGTCAAAATCTATCTATCTATCTATCTATCGTGTGTGTTTGTGTGTGAACAGAAGAATAGGCACATACACGTTATTGAATAAAAAAAGATGTTGATCCCAACCAATTTCAGTATTAGGCCATCGTTAGAAGTCGTTTATTGGAAGACTGAGATGCTAAAGATGCCTGGAAATTAGTGTTCACGTATCTGAGCTGAACTTCATCTTAACGTTTTAAACTTTCGATTCATTAATCGGAGTTGTTAAGTGATCGATTTAATAAAAATTAAAGAATTTTTAAATGATAATTTTTTAAACCTTTTGATATATTTAAAAATGTATATGTTGAATGGATGGATGGTTGGTTGATTGTGTTATATGACATATCAACCCTTGAAGGTAATTTAATTTCCTGTTGATATATATATATATATATATATATATATATATATATATATATATATATATATATATATATGATTTGTAAACGAATGGTCAGTAGATAAATTTTTAAACTACCCAGAGCTCATTTTTTTGTACATAGATAAATGATTACAAGTATCACCATCTAACGCTAATAGTTTTATTTACACCCAGTAAAATGTTTTTAAGTATTGATATGTAATACTAATCATTCAATTGAACAATCCTTTGTTTGCACACAGTTAAATGGTTTCAAGGATTAAAAAAATGATTGAATATTTCCATTTAACCCAAAGATTTGACAGTAAGAGGTTCTACCACCCCGGGTCAGAGTGGACCTGGGAGTAATAGGGGTACTCCACATTCCCATAAAGCTCCAGGACTGGAGCCTCACTATCAGATGGTTTAGTGTCATATCCAGCACACTCATTGGGTGGGGGTCTTACTCCTCTGCAGAGATGAAGTCAGCACATTCTACAGCCCCAACTGACTAGCCTGAAAATATATATCATCATCATCATCATCATATCGTGCTGGCAGCACGGATATCCCTGACCCTCTCTCGCCACTCCTCCCTATCGTTCATCGCCCTAGGCAGGTCTTCAGGACAACAACCTGTATCCTCACATAGCTGCTGAATGTACGTTCGTGCTGGTCGTCCTGCTTTTGCGCGGCCGTGTGTGGGGATCCATAAGAGTACATCTCTTATGAGTTCATCTCTGCTTCTCCAGCAATGTCCAGCATGTCTGGTTCGCCTAACTTGAATAGATTTCGTGATAGGGGGCAGGTGGCCGTACAGTTGGTGTCTCGTGGGGTGCCGCTGCCAGGACTTGTTGAGGATTGCACGCAGCATCACGCAGCATTCTTGTGTATATATATATATATATATATATATATATATATATATATATATATATATATATACACATGCACGTATATATCTTTCTCTTTCACATAGAATATTTTTATTTCCCTATATATGCATGAATATATAGACAGAGATTGATAGATGTGAACAGAATGTGATTGATAGATATACACAGATGACTTAAACAGAAGGTATTTATTAAGCTAAAATTTGGATAACAGCTTTAGACGGCGCACTTCAACAGAACACCCACACCAAATGGTAAGGAAGATATTAGATATAATGAAAATGACTCAATTAGAATGTTGATTCCTCGTAAAACTCAATCAAATCAGATTTAAAAGGGTAAAATTTCAAGCAAATATATTTCACTGCGAAAGAATGTTCTTGATTAACATTCCAGTCCAAAGTGGGAAAAAAAAAAAAATTAAAATAAAAGCTGGAATCCATTTGTTGCAAAAATAAAAGAATTATAGATAATTAGATGAATTTTACGGTCATTGAGTGTAGATGAATAAAAGTAATAAAAATGATGCTGACAATTGATAAGAAGTGCATCATTATCATCAACTTTATTATCTTTATCATCATTATCGTCATCACTTCATTTTTAGTGCGCTTTTTTATTAGAAAAAGCCAGAGTGTTGCTTTCAAAGAGAAAAAAAAAGGGTTTTCAAATGAATATTTTTTTAGATTTTGTAAATTCTGTATTTGGTAAATTGGAAAAAATTAAGACGTAAGAAATTTCAGCGGTATTTCAGCCGTGAAAGTTTCGTGATTTAAATACGACGACATGTATGATTTTTATTTTTTCAGATTCTTTTTTTTAATGAAAAACCTGATAAATTGCTAATTCACATCTAAAATACATCAGTTTTTTGTTTTCTTTTTATATTAACCTAAAATAATGTTTACACCGCCAACAATGAACAAATTTTTATTCACATTATTGTGGTGGTCCAAATTTTCTTATTCGATGGTAAGATAGTATGTGCGTGTGACTGTGTCTGAGAAAAGGAGAAGGGGAGAAATTGTGTGTGTGTGTGTGTGTGTGTGTGTACGGATTTTTAAATCGCAAAGGAAATTTTTGCTGATTTTAAGAAAGTCCTGTCACTGGTTTTACTATATATATATATATATCCAGCTCCTCCGTCACGGACAGGATGTGACACAAGGTCAGATCGGTTGCTGTGTCAGGACTAAAAGAGCCTAGTCTGTCCTATTAATTACCCTGAACAAGAAGAAGAGATGGATTCATGTTTTTCCAATAAAGCATTAGTGCGATGTGAAATGCAAATAGCCACGTTTAGGATTTGAACTCGGGACGTCGCTTCCATTTCCTACGACAATAACTGCTATTTCACAAGCGCCGTCATATCAATCTATTGCTGGTTTTTAAAGTTGTTGTTTAATTATATAAGAATTATATTGTAAGGCAAAGCTATGTACATAAATTATTGTTCTAGTGTTTCCTCAATAAATTCAAGAATATTCTGTATCAAGTTGAATAGTTTTTTAATCGATATGATCTAAAAAAATTGTATACATAATCCCCATTTGATTCACTGATTGATTAAAGGCTTGGAAAAGGGTTCATCAGTTTCAAAAGTGGTGATTAGCGTTTTCACAGTCTATGGAAATAAAGTTTTAAATGTCAAGAAAATACAGTAACTGTTTACTTCGTTTCAATCGAAAAATCTTGCTCTTAAAGATTCTCTTTATTATGAACTACTCAAGAAAAAGTCACTGCTTATACCAAAACTAGGACGATACACTAAAATGTAAGATACAAAGGGTGTTGTTTAAAAAGGTTTGTTGAATTGTAATGAAGCAGTTAATTCTAAGAGATATCGTTGTCAACTGGAAGTCTTTATAGAAAAATCGACCTTTGCTGATCAATCGGAAAGATGTGTTAAGAACACATATTGCAAAACGTCATAGAAAAAAAAATTGCTATAAATATGGAAGATTTACCTCATCCATACTCCTTTCTCCACCTTGATATATTGGATGATGATCGTTTCAGATCTTTAACGTATTTCCTGGGTGGGAAGTGAAACAGCTATTATGAGGTGGTTAAAAATAGACACGGAGATGTTTATCCCGAAACTCTGAGTTTTATTGCAATTGGATTTATGTAATCGAAAGTTGAAACATGTTACTTTGATTGAAATTGTAATTGATCTATAAATGTAAGTTATATATATATATATATATATATAAAGAGAGAGAGAGAGAGAGAGAGAGAGAGAGAGAGAGAGAGAGAGAGAAAATTGATAACAAGATAATCCAGACAGAAGGCGAGATTTATTATGAAAAAAAGTCGATACTATAGTGTTTCGGTTCTTATGAAACATCATCAGGTGAGAAGGATGATATTTACTGATGTTAAATCAATGATGGATGTTTAAGAATACAACATTTAGCATCATTAATATAATCCCTCCCAGTCCATATCTAACATATTGATTGCTGTATCTTGGATACTGAACAATATTATGGAAAAGACTGTTAGACAATCGTAAATTGTCATATTTTCCAACTGGTACATTGGCATAATGGTTAGAGTTCGCCACTGGTTCGGGAGACCGGGGTTCAATCTCAGGTCGAGTCATACTATTGACTCAAAAATGGTACTTGATGCCTCCTTCCTTTACACCCAGTATGATAAGGTATGGAACAAAGTTTAGTGGAGCAATCCAGAGAATGAAGTAGTACCCTCTCTTCACACCTTGGTGTTGTAGCTATTGAAAGAGGATCCTTCAGGTCACCCTTGACTACGGACGGCCAAATTATATATAAAAGAAAGAAAAATGCAGAAAAAGGAGAAAATCTATTTTTTACCAAAGTTAACTAACATAATAATAGATTAAGTGTTGCGCTTGATTATTAAGGATGAGAGGTACCTTGCATAGCGCAATGATTAGCGAGCTAGGGTAGCAAACTGTTGTTTGTAAGTTCGATTCTCACTGGCCACGCAATTAATCTGGCCTTATACGCGATTAACCTAAACTAACGGAGGTGCCCGTGGTGTAATGGTTATCGTCCTAGGAAATGGACACGGCGACACGAGTTCAAATCCTGGACGAGACTGATAGCATTTCACATAGCACTAATACCCATGGGAAAGGTATGAATCCAATTACTCTTCCTCCAGCTATGGGTAAATAGTAGGGCAGACTAGGTTCTTCAGCCTTGGTGAGGCAACTAATCTAGGAGAAGGAAAACTCTGAATTAAAACCTGTTAAAAATTGACCTTGTGTCACATCCTGCCCGAGCGTGGGGTGGGGTAAATAGGATTAACCTAAACTAAGTAAATGACTATTTGGGATAAATAATTCAGTATTTCGTATATCTGCTAAAACTCAAACAAAAAAAGGATTTATAATCAAGCAGGAAATATTCTGCCCGTGTATTTCTATCCCACAAAAATATTTTTACCTGTCTTCATCCGTACGACTGTTGAACTATACTCGCAGACAAATCTCAATTGTTAAAAAACAAGCATCTAACTTCTCTATGGATATGGGATAATAGTGGCTTTCAGTCAAAGGAAACCAAAGTTCGATTTCAAACGAGATAAATGATCCCGTCCCCTGTGATAATTCGTAATCTCATGTTTGTAATATTCACAAAACCTATCTACCGAGTATATGGGTGTGTACACTTTACGCATGAACGGATAATTTTTTTAGGGGGTCTGTCGAAAAACTTTGGCGGACGAGTCGGGCTCCACCCTGTTATCATCCAATCAATCTTGGTCGCTTTATTTGAGATCTTTGTTAGGGCCGCCCACATACCTGCCACTGGAAAAAAAGAAGTCTTTCACATGTGAATAGCATGAGTCATGATGCAAAGATAGTTTCCTTGCAACTGTTAGCCTTACATAGGTGCTTACATTACAGGTAAAATAAAAGTGATGCACCAGCGAGAAATATGCAAAAGATAAATCTAAGCTTTCGGTTCAGTCACGGACGTGTGAGTGAATGGTTAGTGACAATCCTTCTCTTCATTGAGGCCCTACGAGGTATGTTCAAAAACGATCGAAATTGAAGCTGTATTTTACCTAGACAAATAAACAAAGAATTAAACATTAACATTTTTCAAAAAAAGTTCCTATGGTTTGGTTTGATGGCATATCAACCATTGTAGGCTATTTAATGACAAATCCATTTATATATATATATAAACAGTTCTATCTCAAACAATTTATAAGCACGCATTTTAAATGTCAAAACAATTCTATTTCAAACAATTCAGTTTAGCATATGTACACTGTTTAGTTCTATTTAACCTAAACATTGGATCCTATTAGGTACTACCACTCAAGGCCAGAGTGGACCTGGGAGCGATGGCAATAAATGGGTACTTGCATTCCCCAAAGCTCCAGCATTACTGGAGCCTTACCATCAGATTGTTTAGTGTCATATACAGGGCACTTGTTGGGAGAGTCTTATCCCTCTGCAAAGAAGCTGTCGATGTCTTCTACAGCCCCAGCCGACCGGGCCAGAAAAAGTTCCTTTGGTATGTAGCACTTTTATTCCAGCGCGTTTTCCATTATTTGTCTAAATTTCTGAGATGAAATAATTGTTATTACTTAGAATATTCAGACTATTAACCTCATCTTTATTGTTATAATCACAACGTTTCGGTCGATATGTCCTTCGACTTTCTTGAATCTTGAACTAAACTCTTTGTTTGAAAGGAGTGAGACTAAGGAAGAGAGTGTGAGATGGGAAGAGTGGGTGAGGAGAGGATGGGAAATGGGTTGTTATAATCAGAATGATTTCTTTTTCTCTTAATCCTATCTAACTTTATAGTAGCTAAAGATTTAATTGGTGGGTACATGAAATGTCTGTTTTGTGGTGAATTTTGTTAAGTGATGAGGATGATGATGATTATGATTAGAATTAAAATCATCATCACGTTACTTTTTGGGGGGAATTAAAAAATATATAATGATTGTATTGTCAAGGGTTATGTGGTATAGTATTTATTGGCAGGTAATACCCAAAACTTTACATCATTTTTATTACCTGCCCATAAATATTGATCTACCTATGTGATCATATATTGTTATCCACATATATTACCTATACATTTCCTCTTGAGTTCAGCCAATGGTCCGGTAGCACAATATATTTACTAGCCCATTGGCATAATGGTTAGAGTGTTCGCCACTGGTCAAGGAGACTGGGGTTCAATCTCAGGTCGACTCATACCAAAGACTAAAAAAATGATATTTGATGCCTCCTTGCTTAACACTCAGCATTATAAGGTAGGGATCAATGGTAAGTGAAGCAATCCTGGGAAAGTTTAATATCCTCCCCTACACCTTGGTGTAGTAGCTATTGAAAAGGAAGCCTTTGGGTTGCTCTCGACTTCGGTCGGCCAACTTATATATATATATATATATATATATATGCGCTAATGGTGTAATGGTTACTGTCGTAGAAAATAGATACAGCAATCCTGGACGAAGCTGTTTACATTTAACCTACCACTAATATCCTTGGAAAAGATATGAATCCATTAATTCTCCCTTTAACTATGAGTATATAACTATGAGTATATATTAGAGTACAATGTGCTTTTTAACTTTGGTATAGTAACCAGTCGAGGAGAAGGAAAATCAAAATTAAAAGCAGCTAAATTCCGGTTCAAACTGACTTTGTTTCATGCCGAGGGTTTGAGTATGTGTATGTATATATATAAATATATATATACGTAGACAAGGTAAAACTCATTTCTACATACATACATACATACATACTGTGCATTTACGTTTTATCACCTTTTAGGTGGCGAATTTCTGCCTCATTTCCATCAGCCTTCTCTGTCAGGTCTGTAGGAATTCAGCACGGTTTGTCTATAAGGCAAATGTTTTGTACATGCCAGATAGTTTTACTGATGTCCAAACCTCCAGTGAAAGTCAGTTCTCTTCTTCTAGACCGGTTGTTTTACCAAGCCTAAAGAAACCAGTCTGTCGTACTATTTAGTCATAGCTAAAAGGAGATGAGATAGGTGCATATCTTTCTTAAGATTATTATGCTTATATATATATAGTAAGTTGGCCGACTGTAATCAAGGATGACCAAAGGCTCCCTTTTCAATAGTAACTGCACATAGGTGTAGGAGAGAGCACTACTCCTTTCCTTGGATTGCTCTTTCCCTTCTTTCCCTAGCAATAGATAGAATATTAAGACAGACGAAATTCAATAACCTCAGAAGGGTAATTTGTTTATAAAGCTTGATATAGAACAAGATCTTAAGCAAAGTAATAAACATGGCCAAATTACATGTTAATATAGTTGACAAAACATTTGGAGATAACCAGACACTATCGAAAATCCATCCTATTCCACAATGAAGTATGGATCAAGAGAAATTAATATAGCTATATTGATATTTCAATAGGAACTTATGATGGCGCTGAAGCGTGAATTGTTTGGGATTTATTTGCTTTCAAGTAAAGATTACTTAGTTTTTTTACATTAATTCTACGATAAAATTGAAAAATTCTCGTGGCTGAACAACAGAAATTATTAAAACGAAAATTATAAATTTGTTTAAAGATAAGGACTCAAAATAAAAATCCTGACAAATATGCAACGGTTCAGTTTTTTAAAATGTTTTAATCTTGAAAGTAAGGAATTCAAGCCCTACAGAGAGGCAAATAATTACTTCATCTAACCATACTCCGAGTGTTTTTAAAAGAAGTCTGATCAGTGTTCCGCAGATTGTCAATAAACTCATTTAAAACAGGTAAAAATAAAATATGAAATAACGTTCAAAAACTGAGTATAAAAATCTAAGACTTGTTTTTAATTAGAATAACATAAGCAATCAATCTCAAATAAAAAGAGGAATAGAAATATATGGTTTAATCCACCATTAAACGAAGCAATAAAACAAGAATAGGAAAAAGGTCCTTAAACTTAATTTTTTAAAAATACATTTCCATTATAAGCAAACTGTACAAAATATTTTATTCAAATACGATAAAGGTTAGTTATAGCTGCGATGATAATGCACGAAGGATTATCTAAAAACATAAAAAATGGTGGATATAGTTGAGAATCCATATGCAATTGTAGGTGTAAGAATGAGTACACTCTAAAGGAAAAGTATTTGAATAAAAATATGATGTTTCAAGCAACAGAAAAAATGGACCAGAATCAAACTTGGTTTACTTAAAAGCAATAGAAAGGCCCTGGAAACAAAGTTTTTTTTATAATCATAAATCATCCTTCCCGAATAAACGTTCGGCAATAATAAGGAGTCAAAATCTTGTAGAAAATTTCTTTATCAAAGAACTTGTAGAATAAAACAAATCGCTAAAATAAAAATCAGTCGGTGTCTAAACACAGAAATGGAAAAAAAATTCTTTTTTATCATTTGCCTCCTGTCTAGCTTAGGTCAAGTGAAAAACATTTACACAAAAGAGCAGAGTAAAACATTTAAGCGGGAAAAATTGTCGACATCAGATTTGTGAAACTCGGAGTGGTAGAAACAATTTTTGTGGTTTTTAATATTCAATATTACCCCGTTTTTCTCTCTCTCTCTCCCCCTCCCTTTCTCTCTCTCTCTCTCACGCACACACATTGTAGTTTACCTAGTTATTACCCTTTGAAATATATCATAGATATATTTAATATTACCCCGTCTCTCTCTCTCTCTCTCACACACACACACACACATACTCATACACACACATTATAGTTTATCTAGTTATTACCCTTTGAAATATATCATAGATATATTTAATATTTCTCTCTCCCTCTCTCTCTCTCTCTCTCTCTCTATCTATCTCTCTCTCCCTCTATCACACACACACACACACACACACACAAATACTCATACACACACATTGTAGTTCATCTAGTAATTACCCTTTTAAATATATCATAGATATATTTAATATTACCCCATCTCTCTCTCTCTCTCTCTCTCTCTCTCTCTCTCACACACACACACACACACACACACACACACACACACACTCACAAATACACATACACACACATTGTAGTTTACCTAGTTATTACCCTTTGAAATACATCATAGATATAATTGAATTTCCATGATATACAATTACATATTTACATATATCAACTGAAGGCTGGTTTACAAACACGTGGTTTGTTCCAAAAGTTCTCAGACTAATTCAAAAGAGGGACCATAACTGAACATTTTTGTTGTGGCAACATATTACAACTTTTTAACAAACTAGAAAAACTAATTCATGTATGGGCTTCTCCAGCACAAAAATTAGGACAGAGTTGAGAGATGTGCCACATACGTGGTGCATGCAATAAGTTTCCAGACTTTTTTTTACCGGCATTTAAAATAGTCGTAGACTCTTGAAATTCAGTATGTTATTGCTATACATCTTATGAGATGACTGACCAATTTTTAGGATTTCAGCTTCAAATGAATAGCTACAGCAGCAATTGGAATACACTCTACTAAAACCTGATTGTCACAGCTGGTGATCAAAAATGCAATCTGACACTTTAGAAGAGCGATATGCAATAAAATTCTGTTTTAAACTTGGAAAAAATGCCATAGAAACGTATGGAATGCTTCAGACTGCTTTTCGACCATCTTGCATGAATCGAGCGTCAGTTTTTGAGTGGCATAAGAGATTCAATGAAGACAGGGAGTTTGTGAGGGATAATGAGAGGTGTGGCAGGAGTAAGGAAGTCAACACACCAGAGTTGATTGGCCAAAGGGTTGGGGTTAGGGTTACTATAATGAGGTTTTAAGGGAGTTCAGCAAGAGATTCCGTCGGAAGAGGCCAGCACTCTTCAAATCGGCTCAGTGGCATTTCCACCAGGACAATGCACCAGTCGACAACTCCATCCTTGTCACAGACTATTTGAGTAAGATAAGCATCAAGACAGTTCCTTAGCCTCCCTATAGTCCAGATATTGGTCCCTGTGACTTTTGGTTATTCCTTAAGCTCAGAGGCTGTCGTCGTTATGAGACAATTGAGGAGATGAAAGAGGCTGTGACGAAGGTCATTGACACGCTTACACAAGAATTCCATTAGTCCAGACATTGGTCCCTGTGACTTTTGGTTATTCCTTAAGCTCAGAGGCTGTCGTCGTTATGAGACAATTGAGGAGATGAAAGAGGCTGTGACGAAGGTCATTGACACGCTCACACGAGAATTCCATTAGTCCAGACATTGGTCCCTGTGACTTTTGGTTATTCCCTAAGCTCAGAGGCTGTCGTCGTTATGAGACAATTGAGGAGATGAAAGAGGCTGTGAGGAAGAATCTCTCTTTTTATCGCTTTATCTATCAATACATATACATGCTGAAGCAAAAGTAATAATACATTCAATGTACATTCAATGGCAACATAATCATTTGAAATAAAAATCAAAAATACCTTATTTTAAAACAATGATAAGATATACAGTGTTAAATGATAAGGTGATGATATTATATGAAGACATATATGTAGATGTCAGCTGAGATAAAGAGGCAGATTTTAATAGATATGCAGATATCAGTATAAAAATGCATATGTTCTTGTTAATAGATAAGTTTGGTTTGGTTTTATGGCACATCAACCATTGTTGGTTATTTAATGCCAAATCCATTTTTATACATATTTATTAGATATATGATTTCTAAACACATTTTGTATATAACATTTTTAAACGAGCCTGAGGTACTTTTTTCACTAGTTGCACTTATTTTTATCTAATACGAATAATTCTATTTACTATTAACCATTTGTTTGCACAGAGTTTAATATTTTCAAGTATTGCTATGTATCACTAACAATTCAATTAAAAAGTCATTTGTTTACATACGATTCAATAATCAAACAGTTATATTTCAACAATTAAGTTTAGCATGTCAACAAAGTTAAATGGTTGCAAGTATGGCTATGTATCACTAACAATTCAGTTAAACATCAGTCATTTGTTTACACGCAGTTAAATGATCAAACAGTTCTATTTCAGCAATTTTCTTTAGCATGTCAACAAAGTTAAATAGTCCCAAGCATTGCTATGTATGACTAACAATTCACTTACAAAGCAGTCATTTCTTCACACAGTTAAATGATAAAACAGTTCTATTTCAAATAATTCAGTTTAGCCTAAGTACAGAGTTTAAATGTCAAACAGTTCTATTTTATCCCTAGATAGGACTCTATTAGGTGCTACCAATTCGGGCCAGAGTGGAAGCGATGGCAAGGAAGAGGTACTCTGCATTCCCCAAAGTTCCAGCATTACTGGAACCTCACCATCAGATTGTTTTGTGTCATATCTAGGACACTCGTTAGGAGAGACTTACCCCTCTGCAAAGAAGCAGTTGGTGTATTCTACAGCCCACAAACAAATAAACGAACAGATACACAGATATCAACATACAGAGAGCTATGCAGTTATTAACAGAGGAAAACGGCTTGGCAGATGTCAAAAGCTATGACAATGTTCAAACGTTCCGTTGCTGACAAAAACACTGATAGATATATATATATATATGCAGATATTTTCAGACAGATATGCTGATGTTTGCTAGCAGATGTGCAGCTATCAACTGAGAAGTGTGCAGATGTCAAGAGGTAAATTTTCGGTTTGTGATTGAAACACACACACACATACATGCATATGTACATATCAACAAATGTGCAGATATCAACAGACAGACGTGCAGATGTCAATGTCACCTATTAGTATAATGGTTAGAGTGTTTGCCAATGGTCCGGGAGACCGGGGTTTAATTACAGGACGATGATACTTGATACCTCCTTGCTCAAGGCACGGATCAAGAGTAAGTGAAGCAGTCAAAGGAAAGAAGTAGCACCCTTCCATATATCTCGGTATAGTAGCTATTGAAAAGAAAGCCTTATATATATCTTGGCGGCCGTTGAACGGATGTATGTAAACAATAGTAATTGTGATTCATAACCGTTTAAAATGTACTTCGTAGCTAATATCTCCTCGTAGCTAAATGGTTAGAAGCTTTGGCTTGGCGTTTGAGTCAACCGGGTTTCGATCCCAGCTACAGGGAGATACTGTCTAGCCACACTGATGAGTTCAGATAGAACGAAGCAGATCTGTCAGTGGATGACTATATATATATATATATATATATATATACTAACAGATGTAAACAAAGATGTATGCAGATGTCAACAAGTGTTGACAAATAAAAATGGGTTGGTAGATGTGCAGATGTCAAAAGATATGCTTATAGATAGTTTTTCTGTTGCTAACAGATACACAATATAGATATATAGATGCATATTTCAACAGATGTACAGATGTCAACAGATGTATTCTTGTTAAAAGAGGCAAAAGCACAGACAGATTTTCAATTGTTAACAAATGTAAACATATTTACCGACAGATATTCAATTGTCAAAATATAGATTTATCAGATCAGAATTGTGGGATAGATAACAGCCAGAAAAATATCATATCTCAGATTTCGGTTTAATTAATAAATCTTCGTGTGTGTGTGTGTGTGTGTGTGTGTGTGATAGGTGTTTTTCCTGTAAAACACAGTTTGCTAAATTTTTATAAAGGAAGTCACAGAAAACGATTGCATATACATACATACATACATACATACATACATGCCTATATGTGTGTGTATGTGTGTTTAAGTGCGTCTATTCTTTTTTTCTTTTATGTATCCATTTATTTTTAGTCATTCTGTCTGCCTCCACACACACACACACACACACCACACACTCATGTGAGTATAGTAACGTCGTGAAGAGTAGAGATTAAGTGAATGAATAAACACGTGAGATAAATGTAAAAATGAGAAAAAAGAAATAGTGCATGCATACATACACTTTTTCTCTTTTTTGTGTATATACTCTGACTCTCTCTCTCTCTCTCTATATATATATATATATATATATGTGTGTGTGTGTGTGTGTGTGTGTGTGTGTGTGTGTGTGTGTGTGTGTGTGTGTGTGCAAAATAGAAATTTGATTTTTGACCTTTGAAACACAGTTTAAGTGCGTAGCCTAATGGTTGCGATAATCTAGTGCCAAAACTTTGTTCGAGGAAGCTCTCGTTTTCGGCGTCTTATTCATTCCCATGTGAAACTTACCCATCGCAACCCTGACAGATACATACTCCAACAAATTCGATGGTCCATCTAAATTAGTAAAAATTATCACATCGTTGTTTCTGCGTTGTTTTTATTCTTGTATCAATTTTTATTTTACTTCTTATTTTATCTTTTTTGACCATCATTCATTATTGGACATTTACTATTGGACACAATGGTCATCGGCGTCAAAAATGACGAGTTGAGTAAAATAAAGGCCGAAGTTTTGCTCACTTTGTCCTAATGCTCTTACGAATGACTTGAACTCTTTTCTCCATTAAGCTATGGGTTAAATAGTTGGGCAGACTGACCCAGTGGTCTTAGAAGAAAGAGAACTTTGAATTTAAAACAGTTATGCTGAACCCTAATTCTCGAGTACACTCAACTAAGGAAGGTCCCAGATAGAAATTTTTGGCCAATCCGAAGATAAACGTAGCAAGTGCACTTAATAGTCCGAATCAAAAACCACAATGTCACCAATATCGGTAAAATAGCACGCAGGAGGATTTCTCTGCCAAGAATGAAAATAAAGTCTGATGAAAATAATGATCTCTTATTGATATACATATTATTTGACTCATTTCTTTTAAATTCATGACTGGACACATTTCTCTGTTTACGCTAAATCATCCAGTAACGCCTGCATTAGTTCCTGACCGCAGACATTTCTTTTTTTCTTGATTTTTAATGCATTTTTCAAATAGTAAATCCATTTACAATGCATTTCTTAACTAAAGTTTGCGTAATAGTTTCCTATATTTTAATAATCCACACACACACACACACACACACACACACACACACACACACACACACACTCTCTCTCTCTCTCTCTCTCTCTCACTCACTCACTCACCCCTCTCCATATAAGCATACAGTTTGAGTTAATACATGCTGAGATGCTTCTATAAAAATTTGTGTGTGATTCAGATAAAGAATTGAGTGAAATTCACAACTGAAAAGTCAAGTTTAATGACAATGACTCAGATACAAACGATACACTTCCTGCTGTATGTAAGGTAATCAACAAGGCAGCTTTACTGATTTTATTACGAAAATGTTATTTTATTGTTCTAATCATTTTTCATAATACTTGCATCGATTATAATAACTTCTATGTTTATTCAAAGAATTTAAGGTAACATTTTTGCCAGAAAATATACCTCTGAGAGCTACCGAAAATAGAAAAGTGCAGTTGTGAAATGGTTAGATGTGATTATATATATAGATAGACCCTACAAAAATACAAACCCCTTCGTGGACCTGCTCATTTTAAAATTTGTCCAGTCGGCTGGGGCTGTAAAATACACCGACTGCGCCTTTGCAGCGGGGTAAGACCTTCCCTACGAGTGTCCTGGATATGACACTAAACAATCTGATGGTGAGGTTCCAGTGACGCTGGACCTTTGGGGAATGCGGAGCACCCCTTCACTGCCATTGCTCCCAGGTCCACACAGGCCCAGAGTGGTAGGACCAGGTAAGGCCATATCTAGGGGTTAAATAGAACTAAACTGCGTACTTATGTTAAACTGAATTGTTTGAATAGAACTGTTTTTGACATTGAAACTGAACTTACGCTAAACTGAATTATCTGAAAACTGTTTTGATATTTAAATGTGTGTGGATAAAAATTATACTTATACTAAATTAAAATGTTTGAATTAGAACTGTTTGACAAAACTGAATAGCTTGAAATAGAATATTTTTGACAATAAAACTTTATACTTACATTTAAACTGCATACTTATGCTAAACTAAATTTTTCGAAATAGAACTGTTTTGATATTTAACTATGTGTAAACAAAATCTATAGTTATACTAAACTGAATTATTTGAATTAGAACTGTTTGACTAAGCTAAATAGCTTGAAATAGAAATGTTTTGACAATTAAACTGTGTACCTAACTGTGTATCATAAACTGAATTGTTTGAAATAGAACTGATTATTTGTATAAAATGGATTTGGTATTGAATAACCTACAAAGGCTGATATGCCATAAAACTCAACAACCAACCAACCATTATTTTAAAATATTTCTTTCTCTTTGGACATACAACAAAAAATGTATATATATATATATATATATATATACTATATATATATATATATATATATATATATTCAGAAAACTAATAAGAGAAATAAAAGCAATTTAGGAGTTGAGCGTAAAACTAAAATATCTTTGTCCTTTCATGCTTGACATTACTGGTGACAGTTAAAACGCTACGCTAACAATAGAATATAAATGAATGAATAAATGAGAGAGAGAGAAAGAAAGAGATGGAGAGGGGATAAAAGGAGACTATGAAAAAAGGGAAAAAGAAGAATTCAACATAAAAAAGAAAAAGTTCACCGAGAAGAAAGGAAAAAGTAATAACAGAAAAAAAGAAAGAAAGAAGAGGAGGAGGATAACATGGATATGGAATCAATAGAAGAAGAAAAAGAAGATGCTACAATAAACAAAGAGAGAGTATCTCTTAATTCACCTTTTAATCACTGACAATTTATCTTTCACTGAGTTTTAATGAACAACTTTAAGACTGACTGTAGGAACTTCTTTCTTCTTTCTTTTCATGGCAATCAACTTTCATGGGTTATTCAATACCAAAACCAATCTTGTAAAAGAACACTAGTGGTACTACTAGTGTGCTGTTAGGGATAAGGAGGTGATAAATGAACGCAATAGCGCGAGTGGAGTTCGAACTCGCTTACTACGATGTTGCAGTTAAGCACGGTAGCCACTACGCCACGGGGACTCCCCCAGGATCTTTTTAAAACAAATTTAACATTTGAAAATTCGGTGCTTGGTTCATCAAGTTTTGGCATCCAACCACCACTCGAAAATGGGTGAGGCTGTTGTTTTTCACTTAGCGCAATGCCCCTAGGAAAAACATGAATGCATCTTTTCTCTCCCCCACCACAGTTATGGGAGAACAGTAGGACAAACTAAGTTCTTTAGAATTGGTTAATCAACCAGTCTATAATTAGAAAACTCTGATTTCAAACCAGTTTTATTCCGTTGAATAATTGACCTTGTGTCACATCCTGCCTTTAATGCAGGGGTTGGGTAAATACAGCACCACCCCCGAAATATAGGAAATGACATAAGCGAAATAGGAGAGGGAGAGTTGATATAAAGTTAGTAGAAAACGATATAAAAACTTGAAACCTTTCATGTACTATGAACGCTGAAATAGGCCGTGATTATTGTTTTATGTCTCAGTATGGCATAAAGCCACAAGTACTGAGTACCAAACGCAAAACAGAACCAATGCAATTGTAACGGTCTGTGAAACTAGTTTTGCCAACCATTACTCGACAGCAAGGTGCACACAATTATTTTTACTAAGCTTACTTTAGTCAGGTATAAGGCGATAAGTAAAGAGCACCTTGCGAGAATCACGTTCATTTCAAAAGTCATCAACCATTACTCTATTGTTGCCGTCGTTGTGACATCCTCTTGTGGATGATAGGATGATTCAAAACTTTACCATATTTACCAACCCCTCCGCTCGGGCAGGATATGACACAAGGTCAATTTTTAAGCGGAGTTTAACAGGTTTGAATTCAGAGTGTTCCTTCTCCTAGACTAGTTGCCTCAGCAAGGCTGAAGAACCTAGTCCATCCTAATATTTACCCATAGCTGGAGGGAGAATAATTGGCTTCATACCTTTCCCAAGGGT
>OY757917.1:81521874-81736874 GCA_963585895.1 Sepioteuthis lessoniana | reverse complement strand
TAATTGGTGCACTTGGAACAATCCTCAAAGGATCGATAAAGGAACTAGAAGACTTCGAAATCAGAGGATAAGTAGAGACCATCTAAACTACAGTATCATGATTGGCCAGAATACTGAGTAGAGTCCTGGAGACTTGAATATACTTACTGTTACTCAAAGTCTAATGAAAAATCATCAGCTAACGCTGGTGTGAAAAACTCTCAAAGGAGTAAAATAATAATAAATGGTCTATGCACAAACCAGAATCTGTCCTAGAAAGTTAGATGCAAGAAATTCTCAGGGACTTTCAGATACAAACGGGTCATCCAAAAGTTAAAACCAAGTATTAATTGATAAGAAAAACTTGTCATTAGTGTATATTGCCATTTCATAAAGTAAAAATAAGAAAAGCGAGAAGATAAACAAATACTTGAGTTTTGCCAGAGAAGTGACGGTGATACCCTTGCAACAATTCATAAAGGTGTGAAACAGTCCGAAGGAATTGGAGATCAGAGGAAGAATCGAGGCTGTATAGACCACAATACTGTTAAGATCAACTAGAATACTTGAGACCTGAGGAAAAAATGCTGTTACTCAGTCTTCTGTGAAATATCACGAGTTGAAACTTGTAGGAAAACTTGCCAATAACAATAATCGAAAAGAGACATAAGTACTTAGACCTTACCAGAGAACTAAGAAAACTGTGAAACATGCGAGTGAAGGTGATAACAATTGTAATTGGCGTACGTGGAACGGTCTCCAAAAGCTTGGAAAGGGAGCTAGAAGGTTGAAAATCAAATGACGAATTGACACCATCTAGACTCCAGCATTGTTAAGATCGGAAAAATACTGAGAAGAGTCCGGGAGACCTGAGAAAACTTGCAGTTACTTGGATTCCAGTGAAAGACCATCTGCTAACACAGGTGTGAAAAACTCTCAAGTAGTAGAAGTAGTATAATAATAATAATAATAATAATAATAATAATCCTCTGGGAATTGTGCAAGAAGTTTAAATTTGACTTTACGAACAAATGGTATTGCACAAACCAGAATCCGTCCTAGAAAATGAGATGTACAGAATTCTCTGGGTCTTTGAGATATGTAGGGATCATCTAATCTCAGCCAGATGACCAGACTAAGTGATAATAAACAAAAAAAGTGAACCTACCGAATTGTGGACTTTGCCGTTCCGGCTGACCATAGAGTAAAACTGAAAGAAAGCGAAAAGAGAGATAAATACTAAGACCTTGCAAGAGAACTGAAATACTATGGAACATGAAAGTGACGGTGATACCAATTGAAATTTGTGTGCTCGGTGCAGCCACCAAAGATTGCTACAGGGACAAGAGGACTTGGAGATTAGAGGACGAGTAGAGACCATCCAAACTACAGCATTATTAAGATCGGCCAGAATACTGAAAAGAGTCCAACAGACTTGAGTAGACTTGTAGTCACTCAAACTCCCGTTAAAAACCATCGGCTAACGCTAGTGTGAAAAACTCTCAAAAGAGTAAAACAAAAACGACAATAATAATTGGATAAAAATGGCTAGCAGAAAATTCGCAATTTTAGTACCTAGTTTTTATTTTTATTTTCTGCCTCTCACAAGAAATATTTAGCTTATGAGCGTAAAAGATACCTAAAGCAAAACAGAAGCATAAAGAAGTGGCGATTAAGTCAGTGGGCAGTGATAAGAAAATACTAAAACTTGTCTACGTACACTGGGTTCAAATGCAGTTGATGGTAACATATAACTTATCATCAGTTCAGTTTTCTCCTTACAGTCAGAACATGTTTGTCACAAGATATGTAATCCTTTGAGTTGATAAAACATTTGATATATTTACTTTATAGATCTTACTCATGATATCATGAATTGCATAAACATCAAGAAATTCTTACATTATCGTCATCTGTAGAACCAAAACGACGAATGATTGGGATAATATATTAAGTAAAATAACTTAGTGCAGTCAATAACAAGCATCAAGCAACCAGCCAACCAGTCGTTTACGACGGTCTTGATGTCTAGTTCAGCTTCATTAACGACTCTTTGTCTCTTTTCCTGAACACTCATTGACATAAGCTGTAAACACGTTAAATAAAAACTCCGCAGCAGATGGCAGTGTTTTAAGACTATTAATCCCAAGGGAATTGATAAATGTTGAAACCTTTCTCCTCCACTGACACAAGTATGCAGAGTCAATAATCATTTATTACCTTTTTTATTTCATTCATTCTTTTACTTATTCGTTTTTATTGCTTTCACTCTTTCTTTGCCCCCACTCTCTCTCTTCTTCTTCTTCTTCTTCTTCTTCTTCTTCTTCTTCTTCTTCTTCTTCTTCTTCTTCTTCACCCATCCATATTTATTACAATATCTTTTATATTCATCCTTTTCCACCTCTTCATTCAACTTCTCTTTTTCGTTAACCACAATATTCTTTCCCTTATTCACCTTCTTCCTCTTTACAGCGTTATCTTCTTCTTCTTCTTCTTCTTCTTCTTCTTCTTCTTCTTCTTCTTCTTCTTCTTCTATCATCAATCTTTATTTCAGCTATCTTTTCTTTTCTTTTCAGTGAATTTTTTTGTCCAACATAGAATTCTCCCCTCCATTTTTTCTTTCTTCTGCTCTCTCTCTCTCTCTCTCTCTCTCTCTCTCTCTCTCTCTCTCTCTCTCTCTCTCTCTCATTTATTCATCTATATTTTATTTTTGTACAGAGTTTTAACTGTCAACAATAACGTCAACCATGAAACAACAAATGTATTTTCTTTTCACGTTCAACTCCTTGATTGGCTTTTATCTCTCCTCTTATTTGTTTTCCGAATTGAATCAACTTCTTTTCGAAATGAAAATAAAGATGAATAACTCTGTTCTACTTTGTTGCCTATTCCTGCTGTCTACGTTCTATCATACTGGGAAGACCACTGGGACTTTTTTTTTTCTGTTCAGACTGTAATGTCACCTACTCATCTTAACTTCTCACGCTGCACATTTACATCATATACGCATGCGCGTGTACAATGACCTCAAATAAAGACGTTGATTCTTCTTCCATTATTTTCCATTCGAAAATGTGAATATTACTCTGATACAATCCGAAAAAACATTTATGTGAGCATATAAAGTAAAAATATCTTACAACAAAATTATTTCTTTGTTATTGTGAAGGGAATTAAAAATCATTACACCGACAGTAAGTGAATTTGAAATTTTTTCTGGAATGATGATCGTCAGTTGACGACCGAGAAAAGAATTATTAATTTTTAGTTCTTTTCTTCATTTCATTTCTGATTTTTTTTTTTTTTATCACAACGCTCTCTACGACCGTTAAAGCAAACAACGTGAAGTCAGTATAAAGAAGAATCTTTCGATGAGATTTGAATTTGCATCTCAAATCTCAATATCTCTTTTTAGAAAAAAAAAAGATATATAAGAATGATACAAATTCATCATATATTTTTTTAGCATTTCTGTAAATTATCGGTTATAGTAAATGTTCATTCGATTTATCAAGTTAAAAAATAAACAAAGACAGTTGTTTATTTTAATTTTATTTTATTCACTTATTTATTTTCGCTTTTTATCTTATTGAACTGTGTGTGTACACTTATTTCGCTATCTTTTGCCATTTTAACGAAAGGTTTATTATTCCATCTACAAGTAACTTTTTATATTTCTCAACAGAGATCCTGAAAGTGCCTTTTGCGGTCTTTCATGAATTTTTTTTTTAAAAGCTCATGAAGTTAAATTTATAAAGATTAGAATAATTGGGTATCTGTATGTGCAATATCTACTAAATGCTTCTAATGGTTGGAAACTTTAAAGAAAGCAATGACAATACCAATAAATTTCTGGATAACTCATAATGAGACCTTGAATCGTGTATTGAGTACTCATAACTTAAAAAAAAATGGTGTCTTATTTACCCATGAGGCGGAATGAATACCTTTTAAAATTTACAAAAATTGCTTTAAAAATTTTCCATTACCTTTACAACTAAAGAAAAACCATAGTTTCACATGCAAATGACGCGCTTGCGCGTGTGTTTATAAAAGATGATACGTGATAGCTTGGAGGACTGGGGCGCGAAATGGCTTCCTCAATGAAAGAAAAAAATTGATCGAAAAGTTCTTTCCCTGGGGAGAAATTTTGATAGATGTTTGAAATGAATACCAATGCTCAGATATTTAATCATGGATCTATAGCTACAAATTAAGAAAGGTTCTGTTTTTAAACATATTAGATAAATAGGCATGAACACAGAAATGCAAATAAATCTTCTGTCACAAAATGTCATGATTTATAGAAATACTGTGCCTGTATATAAAAACTATATTATTTGTATTGCGTCTTCCGATGAAGTAGCATTAATTTACTTATTACTTAATAAAACACACATGCACGAATACATATGTGTGTGTGTGTTTCATTAAGTCTTAAGTAAATTAATGCAACTTCATCGGAAGACGCAATTCAAATGATATAGTTCTCTCTCTCTCTCTCTCTCACACACACACACACACACACACACACACTATATATATATATATATATATATATATATATATATATATATATATATATTTTTTTTTTTTTTTTTTCTAACCGTAGTATCCACGCTTCGCAGTGACATTTGGGGGGGGATGGGGTTCAAGATAAGGTTTCAATTTGGAATTGCACAAAAATAATTTGATAAAAAAAGAAAAGCAAAATAAAAATGATCCTGCTTAATTTTGACTCCAAAATTTTATCCATTTAATAGAAGCTGAGTGGTGCTATATGAAAATATTACTAATATTTTTATGTGCGTGTGGGTGTTTATGACTTTGTTTTCATTATTGTCGTCGTCAAAAACAATTTGTTCTTAATTTCTCATTAATTTTTTTGGGATGACCCTCTTTAAAAATTTATCAAAGAAATGTTGATTTTATATATATATATATATATATATATATATATATATATATATATATATATATATATATATATATAAAATTACAAATTAATTACACAGGGCAGATATTTGGTAAAACCTGCTTTTAAAAATCAGTATGCAAATTAGACATCGCATTTTGTGATATACGCCATTTGTCAGTACGCATAATACACATTGCACGTTGATCAAGCGTATAAATGATCTAAGATGTTAGCTTGGACGTGGAAACACACCAAAATTTCGCATTCATTTGTACACACACATATTTATTTATTTATAAACGTCAATGAATCTGTAACCTAATGACAAAAAAAGAATTTATTTTACACGTCTTTGTTTAACATAATCTTTTTCCTTGACAATGCACTTAATCTAACGCTTCTCCATAAGACCTCATTGATCGAAAATTGTACAGGGAAAAGTTCAGGTAAAAATTAAGATCGCAACTTTGGCTGACTTAGAACTTATGAAGCCATCATTGTTCACAAAGATATATATATATATATATATATATATATATATATATATATATATATATGTGTGTGTGTGTGTGTGTGTGTGTGTGTGTGTGTGTGTGTGTGTGTGTGTGTGTGTTTTGGACGCATCACTCGCCTATATATATACATATATTGGGGAGTGATGTCCCCCAAATTCTGGGAAAGTTTATTTTGATTATTTCTTTATTAATTAAAATTTATCTCGAAAAAATTAAAATCTCTTTTGTACCTTGGAAGAACCGTACGTAAATACGCAAATATGCATGAAATCTGTAATTCTTTATAACTTTTGCCGATAGTTGATGTAATTTCTGCAGATGCTCTTCAAATATCCAAGGGGTGCTGACAAGCGGATACACGGATGTTTGCATACACACAAGTATACCTTGTTAAAACACCGACGGAAGTCTTCGTGATATAACGACACAAGTCGAGAAACGCTATACGGGGTGAGCTCTTTCTCCTGAAAAAAAAAAAATCGAAGGGTGAAAGAAGGGTGGCGATTTCTATTTTTAACTTTAGCATGTCCCATGAAGTTACGCCCACAAATTATGACCCAGTTCAATTCGTTCTGACATGGATACCCTAAGATAAGTGAGAAAGACGAGATAATGAAAGAGTGACAGTGAAAGTCAATTCTGTTAAGTACAAGATAGTCAAGTGTAGATGAAATATAATGACGTCGGTTAAGTTAAAGAGAGCAATATTTCGACCGACCCACAATAAAAGCAATTCCCATCTGTCTATCAGCTAATAAATCTCTTTAGATACATGCAAGAAGTGTGAAGCTTCAAACTGCTGATTTGAAGGGTGCATTTCATTTTCAGCATTGTTCATGATTTGAAGAATTTCATTTTTAAATTTAAAGAACGTGTATCAAATCATTTTCGTTTTTGCTGAACTTTACTCCAAAGATTCTTTCATATATTTACTCAACCCCTCTGCAACGAGCAGAATGTGACACAAGGTCAATTTTTAAGCGGAGTAAAGCTGGTTTGACCTCAGAGATGTCCTTCTCCGAGGCTGGTTGCCTAACCAAGGTTAAAGAAACAATCTGTCTTACTATTTTCCCATAGGTCGAGGTAGAAGGGATGGATTCGTGCCTTTCCGAAGTGAAACGCAAAGGGCCTCATTCAGTGTCTGAAACCGTCGCCGATTCCATTTCCATTGATGATAACCGTTATGCAAAGTACGCCTCCAAAAGGGTATGTTTATCCACCCCTTTTTCAAGAACAGGATATGACACAAGGTGAAGGTTATGCAGAGTAAAGCTAGTTTGAATTCAGAACTTCCTTCTCCAAGACTGTTGGCCAAATCAAGGTTAAAGAACCTTAATCATAGCTGGTAGCTTCTTTCATGTAAACATTTAAAGTCAGTCTATGACTATTGATATTATTAGTATCCTTATTTTTTTAATATTAGGATGTACCTAATGTATTTTCGTTACTTACGCTCCTTTGCTACGACTAAGTTTATTTCTGTTACATATCTATAAAACTGTAGCGAATAGTAGATGCGTGACTGACTACATATTACTACAACTTTTGAAATTAACATTGCTATTTTTAAGTGTACTAACGTGATCAGCATGTGTGTGCGACAAGTGAAAGGCTAGTTTAGGCATCCTCACTTTACCCTTCTAAAAGAGGAAAGCGGGGGCTAGTTAAAACAAAGACAAATAGGATATACTTAGAAACTAAATGCCTTATACACAAAATAAATATCTTTGGTAGAAATATGTTCTTTCAATTGTAGAAACAAATTTTAGAAATGATATTATCTAGCATTAGTTGAATGTCCAGTAACAAAGTTATTTGATTCTTTGGTTTGGTTTCTTTGGTTTTAATGGCATATCAACCTTTGTAGGTTATTTAATGCCAAAGCCATCCTCCTAGAAGAACAGTAGTTGTACTATTTAACCCATAGCTGGAGGATAAGGGGGTTCATATCTTTCCCAAGGGTATTTGCCCGAAAGTGAACGTAATAGCGCGACTGGAGCACGAACTCGCGTACTACGATTCCGCAGTCCATCGCTTTAACCATTACACCACGAGGACACCCCTAAAGTTATTTGAGAATGTGTTACAAAGTTTCGTAAAGAGAAACAGCACTATTGAATGTGGGAAAAGGTTGCGTTCTACTCTCAGTTCATAGCATACCTGCGTGTACTGATTTTGTAGCAGACCTTGATATAAGGGCTGCATGTTCTTTAAAGCAGTGTTTTTAAAATTGTGGTCCGAGGACCACAGGGAGTCCACGACGTCAACAGCAGGAGTCTACAGACGCCATTAGAGTGTCTTGAAAATTCATATTATCCGATTAGCGACAGAACAGAAGATTTGTATTTTAAGTTATTAGCAAAAACCTATGAAAATTCAGTTTAAATAGCAACCGCCCTTAGAATTTTATCTTAGGGTGGCTTCAAAGTATCTATTATCTCAAAACGTATTGTAACAACATATTTATACGAAACAAAATTTTCGGCATTTAACAATATGTTAATCAAATACAGATCTAGGCTGCTTGTGCAAAATGAATTGCTTGTGTCTTTGTCAAAAATATAAACAAGAATTGAGAATGTGTGCCAAGCAAGGCAGGTTCATTTCCTCTCCTTAAATGCCATTTCTCAGTGCAAATATTGGATTTTCATTTAATATTTTTGATGATTTTCATTTTTATTCATATCGCCTTGTCCGAAATTTCATTTTTATTTAAATGGGAATCCATGAGATAGATCCTGAAATAGAAAGGAAGTAGCAAGCTTCAAAAGTTTGAAAACGACTGCTTTCGAGGGAACTGCTGAAGAAGCGATAGTGAATGATTAAACGTACCAAAGAAGTTTGCGATTGAATGTGATATCAGCTTGAGCAATGTTCCATGGTCCCGTAAAGGAGTTGAGACTGACTTTTATCAAAACAAGACGCTCGTAATGTAATGGTTGTTGTCGTGAGATATGGAATCGTTGTTCCGAGTTCAAATTCTGGACGAAGATGTTTGCATTTCACATAGCACTAATACACGTGGGAAAGGTATGTATCTCTCTATTCTTCCTATAGCTATGGGTAAATAGTTAAGTAGACCAGGCTCTTTGGCCTTGGAATGACAACCGGTCTAAGAGAATGAAAACTCAGAATTCGAATTTGTAAAACTCCGCTTAAAAATGACCTTGTGTCACATCCTACTCATGAAGAGAGGCTGACCATCCTTGTTTAATGTTTCATATTAATAAGTACATTCATTTCAAAATGAAACGTTACATAAAAATAACCATCTTATATGATGTAGAAGATACTCAACATACTCAAAACATCAAAATCAAGCATGGTTCGAGAGACCTAGGTTCAATCCCAGGTCGCGTCATATCGAAGACTTTAAAAATGGCACTTGATACCTCCTTGCTTAACACTCAGCAATATAAGGTACATATCAAGGGTAAAGTGGAGCAATCTAGGGAAAAGAGTAGCGCCCTCCCCTATTGAAAAGGGAGCCTTCTGGTCACCCTCGACTACAGTTACCAACTGGTTGTTAGTCGTTTTGATGTGTTGTTCCAGATCAGCTAAGTTTTGTGTATACTGTCGGTTTCCTTGAGGTGAACTCAATAATCCAATTACTCTATAAACAAGTAAGACCAAAGGGACAATAAATTTTTGTTCCTGAAAGAAAGAAAGAAAGAAAGAAAGAAAGACGAAAAATGCTTATATGGAGAGAATAGAAAGAGACCTACTTCATTGCAATGATAATTGTATATTTCCTCCCGACACCAATGATCGGAGTTTGACTAGATTTTTGAATGATGGTTTTCAAGGAAGCTAGAGATTCGTAGAAGATTGATACAGCACAATATTCCTGCTCTTCTTCCTCCCTCCTCATTTAAAGAAATTTTGTGTGTATCATGGCTGAGATCATGGCATATTTCTACTCAGGCTACAGAGGTCCAGGTTCAAGCTCAATTATATTTTAGATGTTGATTTTAAAAGCAATTAAGCCCTATCCTTTTGGAAGATTGTGAAATATAATCTTGCTTCAATTTAACTTTTGGCCATACGAATGTAAGGTTAGTAAATGCCATGAATAACAAATCAGTTTCAACTATAACAACTACTGATAAGAACTATTCTGCATGTATAATCGTTGCATTTTTCAACTAAGGAACTCCGGAACTTATAAGTTGGATTTAGTTAAGCTTTCTGACCGTTAAACTTACATGATACAGGAATGGAGGAAAGCCAGAAAGAGGAAGAGGGGGGGGACGAAAAATAGTTGTGAAGGAGGAAATATAAGAATACGAGAGAAAAATAAAATCAAATGAAGTGAATACACACACACACACACACACACACACACACACACACACACACACACACACACATATATATATATATATATATATATATATATATATATATATATATATAAGTTCGGATAGCGGAGATATAGAGTCAACGCTGCTTGGTCACTAAATCAGTTTCTCGCCTATACGATCAAAGGACCAAGCATATATATATATATATATATATATATATATATATATATATATATATATATATATATATATATATATTGAGATAGAAAGAGAAAGAGAGATGGGGCGATGGTCATGAAAGAAAAACATTGATAGGTTCTCTGGCTGGATATCAAGAGACAATGAGCATTAGCTATTAAAAAGTAGGCCGGGATAAAAGGGCGTAAACTTGTATTAAAATTCTTTATGGAGAGAGATAGAGATAGAGATATAAACAAAGAAAATAGTAGGGGATATGCAATGAAAAAAAGAAAGAAAATAGAAATAAAACACGAATAAGTAAATGATTAAATGAAGTTCAAGAAGGATCCTGAAATAGAGTGTTCTTAAAAATGAAACGAAAAAAAGAAACAGAAAATTGAGAACAAATACAGGATAAGATATTTTTTTTAATCTGAAATCTGAGAATGGATTTGAAAAGTAGGAAATAGAAAGAGAGAAAGAAAAAGTTGCATATCTATGCGAGAGAGAGAGAGAGAGAGATTCGTAATGAATGACATGGCAAAGGCTGATAGTCTCTTTTTGCCAATTTTCTTTACTCTTCTGCGAGAAGCTCATCTGTAGTGGATCAGATGAATTCATATCTATAGCGTGACCAAAAATCTACTTCCACCGGAATTCTCTTTAGACAGTAGAACTGAAAACGACCGAAATTGCGTTTTAAATAAATCTACTAATTGCCTCTTCATTCATTCGATACGCTGATATACGTAATACCAATTTATATATGTAATTGGCATACGTAATGCCAATAAATCTACCGATTGCCTCTTCTTTCTCCCATACGTTGGCATATATAATAGTATTTTTGATTATGTTGTCAAATGAATAATAATAGCTGGTCTTCATTAGTGGTTTGAGAAGAGGACTAGTGGCCAAGATAACCAAAGTTTCATACTTGTTAGTAGTTTGTTTTTGTTGTTTTTATTTGATTCATTCCTCTTTGTTTATCACTTATATATTTATATGAATTAGTTGCGTCTGTTTTGGTTTGTGTCGACATTAAAATCACAACAAAAAGTTTAGTTTTTTGATTTCTACTGATTAAATGATATAATCCAATAATTAAAAATCAGTCAATTTATGAAACTCCCGACAGTTCTTCAGGAATAAGAACAAAAAACTCTCCAGTTATTCTTCAGCTCCGCCATATTTAAATATCACACTGATTCCATCAGTGAAATTTTGAATTTAATGCTTTTTTGAAAAATATTGTTTTGTAATTTAGTACTAATTGTAAAAAATTCTCAATTTTTAAAACTAAAAATCATGAAATGTTTCAAACCAAGGAGTACGTTTATACAAATACGATTTTAAGAAGAAAAAAAAAAGAAATTGTTATACAAAAATATTTTTTCATGTTAGAATAAGATATATTAATTTTAGTGTAAGTAAAAAAACCCTGAAAAATTAAAAGAAATCAATTAGTCATAGAATAAGCGAATTCTTTTCCTTTGAATTAATATGCGAAATTTTCCACCTAAAAATAAGGTAATATTTTTTATTCTTATCTTCTTTTTATTCTTACTTTTTTAGTAGTGTAAAAAAGAAAAAATTGAAAGAACACATTTTTATCACAGAAACAAAACAGGAAATTAAGAACTGAATTAAAATTTTTCTCTTATTTCAAAATAGAAGTCTTTAGAAAAATAAAATTATGATGATATTCCAAACCACTCACGAATTTAGGGTTGCATTTTATGAAATATTATTTCAAATGTAAACAAACAATTCCTAAAATAAAAGAATATTTTAATATGTGAATTCTTAGATTCTTTTATCAATGAATTTTTAGAGAGTAAATAAAAATTTGAATTAAAACTATGCTACTTTTTTGAAAAGTATTAACTAGATAATTGTTTTGTAACCGAACACTAATTTTAAAAAGAATAAATTTCTATTGTAGACCAAAAGAAAAAAAAAACATAAAGATGTTTTAAACCTTTCACCGGTATGTAATATATATTTGGTATAAATTATCTTAAATGTCAAAAAACAAAAAAAAAAAGAAAAAAAAAAACAATTCATTAAATAAAAGAATACTTTTCCTTTGAATTTATATGTCAAATCTTTTAACTTCAAATTAAGACACATTTTTAATTCTTAGTTTAATCCTTTCTTCCTCCTTTCTCTCTCACTCACTGGTGTTCCAAAAATATTTTTAGTCTGGTCATCGACCGGGTACTTCTGCTAGTATATTATATCAATGTAATCCTGACAGGCTAGTTCCGAGTGAATCCATTGCAAAAGAATTTGTCCACCCGCCCATAAAAGGATGTTCTGGGTATGACATTAAACAGCATCCCGTAGTAAGGCTCTAGTTTTGGAAATCTTAGTAATATGGAGTATCATTTCATTCATTACTATTATTCGCATGCCCACTCTAACCTAAAGTCTTAGTATGGGTTAAATAGATTAGTTTGAAAATTATTTGTATTAGATAGGAATACTTGAAACCATATAATTATGGGCAAATTATTTATATTAAATCGGAATACTTGATATGATATAACTGTATACAAACATATGATTATTATTATTAAACAGGAAGAGTTATTTGAAATTATGGGCATAAATCATTTCTATTACGAATAGTTCCATGAAGTTATAATTGTTTCCAATGCCATCACTTGTTTCTTAAAACCATGTTTAAAAAAGAAACTGACTTCAACATTAAATAACCCAAAGATAATTGACATGCCATAAAACCAACCAACCAACCAACCAACCAACCGAAATTTGGTTGTTGTTCCTGAAAGATCTGCGACTCTTTTGTCTTGAATTGTTTTCTTTCATTCTTTCTTTGATGAGATATCAAACTTTGAGGATAATTAAATGCCAACGTCATCCTTGTAGAAGAAAAATACTGGTTCTATTTAACCCATAGCTGGGTAGGGAGGATAAGGAGCTTCATACCTTACCCCTGGGTATTAATCTGAAAGTGAACGTAATAGCACGACTGGAGTTTGAACTCACTTATTGCGATGTCAGTCCAGTAAGTTAGTCACTACACCACGGAGACTCCCTTTATAATGGCCTTGAAGCTGACTTTGCGAATGAAGTTTTCAAAGAAGTGTTGGGAAATGAAATCACAACAATCACTGTAATAGTGAGAATATCCAACACAGTCAAGACGTTTACACCTTTATTGAAAATATATGTACCCTTACTCAGACTATAAGTGCTCATATTTAAAGTTTAAGTGATTATATACACATTTATGAATAACATTATTCAAGGTATAAGTACTCTTATTCAATAGCTGTAATATAGTTAGGATGAATTAGGTATTGGCAATCATTGGATGTTTGAACCTAATGATACCCTGTCTTGCGTGGGTCAGTGTTATTGCATGCAGGAAATTGAGTAATTCTCAAAAATATTAATGTTTTTACACTACATGCTCAGTGTTTTTGACAATTACTCATACATCTTCGTTCGCGCCTGGCTATTCAGAACTTCGATGCCTGTTAAAGAAATTATCTGAATGAAGAGATTTGAGTATAGATGTATTGTTTTACTTGCCATTCATAAAAGACCTCCCATCTTGAACTTGTTTTAGCCGGTTTTTCTTTTTTGCTTATTTGCACTCTTTCTTACTTTCTTTCTTTCTTACTTTCTTTCTTTCTTTCTTTCTTGTTAATTTGCACTCTTTCTTTCTTTCTTTCTTTTATTTAAAATTTTTCTTTTACTTTATTGTCTTCCTTTTTCTTTTTGTACTACTTCTTTTTCTTTTTGGGGAGTTCTTTCTTTCTTTCTTTCTTTCTTTCTTTCTTTCTTTGCTGCTTGCTTCTACACTTTTTTTTTACTTGTATGCTTTTATTCTTTTTTTCTTTTTTCTTTCTTCTTTGCTTCCTTTATTCTTTTTTTTTTCCTTTCTTAATGTTCGCTTGCTTTTGCTCTTTCTTTCTTTCTTTCTTTCTTTCTTTCTTTCTTTCTTTCTTTCTTTTTGTTTTACTTTAGTGTATCCGTCTTTTTCCTTTTCTCTGTTATTTCTTTTTACATTAGACCTTTTTTTGGTGGGAGTGAGAGGATCTTCTTTCCTCCGGTAGTTTTCCTTCGTTTCTTTCTTTCTTTCATCTCTCTTTTTTCTTATGTTTTGTTTTCTTTCTTTCTTTCTTTCTTTCTTTCTTTCTTTCGCCATTTTTTCCTTCTTTTTTACATCATTATTTTGTATTTCTCTATTTATTTATTTTTTGCCAAGTTTCACTCGTACAAATTACTATTCAGTTTGTCCTCATCTAACGTAATGACCCTATGTGGGAGTTTTATTTCCTGATTTGTTTGTTTACTTTCCATTTGACGGCAGCTGATGATTTCCTCGGTTGTTTAGGTCTAAACTTATCCACATAGGCCTCCCCCACCGCCAGCAAATGAGCACGTGTACTCTTGCCTCAATACATTTAAGATATTTAAGATAGGCGCCCGTGGTGTAATTTCCCGTCGTAGGGAAATGGACACGGCGATCCAAGTTCAAATCCTGGACGATCCTGTTTGCAGTTCACATCACGTTAATATCCTCACGAAAGGTATGAATCCAACTATTCTCCCTCTAGCTGTGGGTAAAATACTAAGGCAGACTACGATCTTTAGCTTAGAAGGAAAAGTCTGAATTGAAATCTCTTAAATTCTGCATTAACAAAATTGAACTTGTATCGCCTCCTGTTCCTGCTGAGGGGTTGGGTAAATACATAGATTTAATATATCATCATTATCATCAAGATTTATCAACTGCTCAGATTCTCTTCACACACACACACACAAACTCTCTCTCTCTCTCTCTCTCTCTCTCTCTCTATCTATCTATCTATCTATCTCCCACTTTCTTCTGTGCTTTCTTTTTTTCTTTCTTTTTCTTTTCTTCATGTTCGCTTTCTTTTGCTCTTTCTTTCTTTCTTTTCTTTCTTTCTTTCTTTCTTATCATTCTCTTAACTCTCTCTCTCTCCCCCTCTCTCTCTCTCTCTCTCTCTCGTCATCAGCCCCTATCGGTCATCCACATCTAAGCAAAGCTTAGTAAATAACTATTGACTATTACTCTTGGTAAGTTCTCTAGACCTCATCCAGTGTCCACACAGAGCTGGTAAATGTAAATTTCTCTCTATATTACGTACTTTTGCCCAGTCGGCTGGGGCTGTAGAATACACCGACTGCTTCTCTGCAGAGGGGTAAGAACCCCCCCCCACCAACGAGTGTCCTGGATATGACACTAAACAATCTGATGGTGAGGTTCCAGCAGTGCTGGAGCTTTGGGGAATGCGGAGTACCCCTTCATTGCCATTGCTCCCAGGTCCACTCTGGCCTGGAGTGGTAGCACCTGATAGGGCCCTATCAATGGGTTAAATAGAACTAACAACATACTTATGCTAAAATGAATTGAGTAAACTGAATAGCTTGAAATAGAAACGTTTTTGACAATTAAACCGTACTTGCACTTAAACTGCGTGCTTATGCTTAACTGAATTATTTGAAATAGAACTCTTTTTCGACATTAAAACTGTATTTACACTTAACTGAATTATTACATATAACTGCTTGAATTGTTTGAAATGGAAATGTTTTTGACAATTAAACTGTGTACTTATGCTAAACTGAACTGTTTTCAATAGAACAGAGTATTTATATAAAAATGGATTTGGCGTTAAATAACCTACAAAGGTTGATATGCCATAAAACCAAACAAACCAAACCAAATTACGTACTAATTAAGATATAAAACCGCTAAACGCACAAAAAAAGAGAAAATGACCACCGATTGTACCCGTCACTTAAACGCATACAATGTATACATATTTCTTTTTTGAAGGCGTAACGGTTATCTTCGTTGGAAATGGAACCGTTGATCCGAATTCCTACGGAGGTCAAGTCTGCTTGTGTTGCCGAAAGCACGAAGCCATCCATTTTTCACTCCCAGCTATGGGTAAATAGTAGAGCGAAATGAATTCTTTAACCTTGGAAAGCAACCAATCTAGAAAAAAGAAAGCAGTGAATTCAAACCAGCTTTACACCGTTTAAAAATTAACCTTGTGTCACATTCTGATCCTGGTAAATAATAACTCCTATTCTAATATTTATTAAATACTTATTATTTCACTAAATTGTATACTTATTTACTAACCCGTAGTACCATGTTTCGCTGTGATATTTTTTCAAGATTGGGTTTCATTTTGCAATCATGCTCCTCTCCCACCAAAAAAAAAAAAAAAAAAAAAAATAGAAATAACAACACATAAACAAAAACAAGAAAATTTGGCCCTAACTGATGTCTGTTTCAGGATTTTGTGTACAAATGTCCGCCTTAATAAAATGTGTATGCAAAAGCAAAGTTGGTGACCGTAGTCGAGGGTGACACAAAGGCTCCCTTTTCAACAGCTACAACACCGAGGTGTAGTGGGGGACGCTACTCCATTCTCTGGATTGCTCCACTTTACCCTTGATCCCTACCTTATAATGCTGAGTGCTAAGCAAGGCGGCATCAAGTACCATTTTCTGAGTCTTTGGTATGACTCGACCTGGGATTGAACCCGGACTCCCGGGCTATTGGCGAACGCTCTACTCATTTGGCCAATAAAATAATTTGTTCTTTATATCTTTCCTGTCTATTTACACACGAACGCTTCGGCGTAGGCAATGAAAAAAGTCTAAACGTTGACGTATACGTCAAATTTCATCCTCTTCATTAAAAAGTTAATAAAAAATAACTTTTTGCCTTTTCTTATAAAAGTTATACATAAAACTACTATTTATGTATATAAAAATAAAACAATAAACTTACAAATGAATAACACATGATAATTAGTTATCAAAACCCGCTTTTTAAAAATTGTAATGCAAATTAGATATACGATGACAGAAATGAAAGCCATTTGTTAGTACATGTCGATCATGCGTACTAACGATCAAACATGATGTAGACCGTTTTGATGTTCGTGTGGGCGCGAATAAATAGCACAGAAATGAACGCTTGTTCATACAGATTTATCAATTGGATTATTTTTTTCACTTACTAATGCATTTCAGATGAATGGATTAACACATACATGAACGTACATAAGCAAACAATAACACCTCTTTTCATTTCAATTTTATATGATCTGCTAACACCTTGAATTCACGTTGTAACAGCGAGGCATATCGATATTAATAATTCCTTTTTAGAGATGAGTGAAGGGGCCTAATTGGCGCTGGATTGCTCCCTCCATTATATCGACAATTTGGATTATTAGTAAATGATGCTCAGCGTGACCTCAGACCATACAAAATTATCATTCAGTTGCCAATTGTTCAGGAAAATGCTTTATTTTCTAACTTGAGTATTTTAATAGTATTGCTCCAATAAAGAAATTCTATTTAGTGCTATTTTTTTATGATGAGAATTTTAGTAATGTATATATACATATTAACTAATCCCACTGTACGACACAAGGTCATTTTAAACGGAGTTTAATAGGTTTGAATTCAGAGCATTCTTTCTAGACTGGTTGTCATTACAAGGTTAGAGAACCCTGTCTGATCGACTATTTACCCGTAACTGGAGGGAGAATAGTTGGATTCGTGTCTTTCCCAGAGGGTATTAGCGCTATTTGAAATGCAAACAACCTAGCCCGGGATTTGAAATCAGCTCGCCGTGTCCATTTCTGACGACAATAACCATTACACTACGAACGCCTCAATTTTAGTAATATATAGATTATAATAAAAATACATGATTGTTTGGGGTTTTTTTTCTTTTTTTTTGTAAAATAAGGTTTTTCGTAATAACTCTATCTCTCTATTTTCAGTGAACATATCTATCTGTCTATCTATCTATTGAAGTAAATAAGGAAATAAATCCGACAGTATCTATGTTATTTGTTCATGATCTGTCTATATATCTTCCATTTCATATGAACATACTTTTTTCTTTTAGATTAGTAATTCGTTAAAGGAATGCTCTCGGCTCCTAACAAAGAAATTTCAAATCTATGGGAAGAAATTTTAGTAAAGAAGGAAATTTCAATCATATGGAAAAAAATCTTTCGTGTAATAATTAAATATTACAAAATGACAACTCAAAATGGGTGAAGAATTGAAGGAACAGGCTATTACGAGGGGAGGAATGTGACCTGAGATTTTGACAACCACTATTTTGAATTATGTTCAAATTCAAAGACAAAATTGAAAAATAAGACATGATATGAAATAACCCACATGGCCGGTTTGTTGGTTTGGCCGTTCGTCCAGTGGTGTGGACCCCGTTGTTTCTTCTCACACCTGGCCGAGCGGTCATTTCACTGGTTGAACAAAAATAATAATAGCAACAACAGAGAATGGAAGGAAAAAAACGAAACACGAATTAAGAATAGCAAAAAGTAAGAAAGTGAAGTTCGCCACTTTTTTTGGCATTCTGTCGGTATTTATGGCTAATGCAAGAACTTGGCGAAAATCCTACAGAGGTACCAAAGATGCTGACTTATCTCTGGTCATCGTCTTCACCGCTCAACGTCCTGTTTTTGACCTCACTGCCTTGTGTTCTTTTATTTGACTGCTAGGGTTAGCATTCTAGCCTCAACTCACTGCCCCGGGTCTTGGGCTTGACTCTTCAGACCCACGTCCGGGGTTTGAATATCCGACTCTCTTCTTCGGAGTCTAACTCCAAGCTCCCAGCGTCCTTCGTTCCCTCTTCCGGTCTCGCAGGTTCACACGGGCACAGCTCTTTGTGGTCTTCGTGCCAAAATAGACTAAAGGGTCCTTCTAAACAATCTGACGCTGGTAAAAAATGCAGAAGATAAGATCCCTTCTTTGGCCACCTATCCACGAACACACACAGAGACTCACACACATATATCCATATATATATATATATATATATATATACACACACACATATGAGTGCTTTTTATCGTACTACAATGGTACGGGGGTGGGATGCAAAGTTCCTGTGATGACGTCATATCAGTTGTTGATGACTTTTTAACCAATGAGGTCCAAGTACTGCAATACCGATGGAAGAGGAATGGATAACAAGTGAGAATATGTTGAAAAATAAATATTCGGTGATTACAGATAAGAGATCAATGTATTGATATATAATTATATACTATATATTTGTTGCTTTTTTTAAATATTTGGTTCATTTTAGGTCGAGTTATTGGTAGGTACATTTGATAATTTTTGCATTGAATATATATTCTCTAAAGGCAAATAATGATTTGTTCAAGTAGACATATTTTCGTGTGTATGTGTAGGAGATGATATTTTTTTATTTCATTATAGTCATCACAAAACAATTCTTTCTTAATTTCTCATTTTGTGTTTGTTAAATTCTCGATAACATTTGTGTATTTTTGAATACAGTTATTTCTTTTTTATTCAAGAATGACTGTAAGAAAAATTCTGAAAGTTTTTTCGAAATCGGACCAAAAATGGTGGAGCGCTAGTTGAACTGACGGACGAATATTTTGTGACTTCAAATAAAAGATAATAGACGAGAAATATATATAGCATATAATCATATATTAATTGATATAATATTAATTAACATACAATTATATACTATATATATGGTATGTTTTAGAAAGATTTGGTATATTTTCAGCCAGGTGTCTCAAACTCTAGGATACGAAACGGTTATCGATCGTGTCTGTATTTCCAAAAATTTATTTAGATTTTTCCAAGGGATGGTCGTAAAAAATTCTGTAAAAATAAAGATTTCACTGAAGATTCTTCAAAAACCAAGTTGACATTGATTTTCGGAATAATTTTATTATTATAGTGTAAAATTTCGTACTGTCCCTCAGAAAACATTTATGATCTAAAAAATGAACATTTATCATCTAAAAAAGGGGTTTTCTAATGTTTAATTTTAAATCCAGTTGCTCACTAAACCTCGTCCGACTTGTTGAAATCTGTCATAAAGAATTCCTTTTGAATTCTACGAAATATAGATAACTTTTTCATGTAGATTTTGTTTCGTTGATGAAGTTTCTCGCAAGCCATCAGTAAGTAAAGTTAGCGACCGTAGTCGAGGGCGACCTGAAGGCTCCTTTTCAATAGCTACTACACCGAGGTGTAGAGGAGGGCGTTACCCCTTTCCCTGAACTGCTCCACTTTACCCTTGATACGTACCTTATATTGCTGAGTGTTAAGCAAGGAGGTATCAAGTGCCATTTTAAAAGTCTTTGGTATGACGCGACCTGGGATTGAACCCAGGTCTCTCGGACCAAGAGCGAACACTCTACTCACTAGGCCAATGAGCCGGTCTGTAATAAAAAATTTTAAAATAGAAAAAAAGCAACTAAAATCAGCTACAAAAGTAAATAGTTGGAAAAATTAATAATATAAAAGAACTAGCGAAATGAGTAGAGTGTTCATCTATGGTCCAGGAGACTGGGGTTCAATCCCAGGTCGAGACATATCAAAGATTCAAAAAATGGTACTTGATGCCGCTTTGCTTAACACTCAACATTATAAGGTACGGATCAAGGGTAAAGAGGAGCAATCCAAGGAATGGATTGGCGCTCCCCTTTACATTTCGGCATAGTGGCTATTGAAAAGGGAATCTTCGGGTCACCCTCGACTACAGTCGCCAAATTTACTTCTCGCGGTTTTGTTCTACAGGCGGCGTGATCGTTTCACGACAAGCTGGCTACGTTCAAACCTTTGGTCGCTTTGAGAAGAGTTTGCTCCGCACGCAACCTCACTATGCGGTATTTGAAATATCGTCATATAACAACATAGATATTGTCTCCACACAAAATGTCGAAAGGCATGCCCGGTGATATCTTCAGCCTCAAAAAGTCAAGTTTATTTCTGTATTTTCTATACTTAATTCATATAAAACAATTGTTTGAGGTTTGCCTGGTATCTGCTACCTTTTACTCATTGTCCATTATTTTTAAAAATTGTTTTACCTTTTTTTTTTATCTATTTATTCACTGTAGATGAATAGGCTATTAAAAGAAAAAAGTCTCAAAATTTCCCCTGAAGAAATAAGTCAGTTTACATAAAATTATATTAAAACGTTTTGTCATAAAGAACAAATATTCAGAGGAAAAAAGTCTATTTTTCTTTTTTCTTTTTTTTTATGATTCAGAAGGTTGTGAGTAACGAGGTGATTTGAGGTTGAGGTGAGTCCGTTATTTAACTTTGTATAAAATGGGAGGGCTCGAATCATAGAACCAACAGACGGTTTGGCAGAATAATATAGAATAATGACGGAAACCATTTTAACTTGGAAAATGACGCTTAACCTCACTAATATACAATAAACAGTGCGTTCTTTTGAACATTATTGTCTGAAACGAGAAAGAAGGAAAAAAAAAGAAAGACATTTGCGGAGTTCTTAAAAAAAATGGAAGTACTTATTTTGCAGAGGATTGGCTTCTTAAATTAGCAGAAACACCTTTAACATTGTTAGGGAAGAATGCATCAAACCGAACACACCCAGATAACAAATGCTTTGATCAAGGCAAGACTATCGAATATCGAATTGCTACCATTAGCTTAGTGAAAATATGCACCAGTACACTTGAATGAGAAGGGTTTAAATGATGCCTTCACATTCTGATATGCCAAACTTATTTTTGTCGGTTGAATCGTAACTACTAGTTCTCCAAAAATAAGAGGTTACTTTTATATTGTAATATTTTAGGATTATTTTTTTTCTTTTTAGCTTAAAGATTTCAATTTTGAAAGTTTCTCTACCTATGGCAAAGTATGGCTAAACTTTTGTTCATGTTATTGAAAAAAAATTGGGAGGAAATAGAAATTAAAAAAGAGAAAAGGAACGTTATTTACTTAATAACTTCCTGCTAAAGAAATTCTTCAAAAAATAAATAGTAGAAAACATCTTCAAAGAATCCATGAGTTCCAGGAATTCAAAAATCTATGCGGCTGGAATAAACAGACCTGTTTATTGTTGGCAACAATGTGTAGATTGTAATGGGCCTAATTTTGATGGATACATTTTATTCAAAGCTAAGATATACTAATTGAAAATTCTTGGTTTAAACCCGCGGTTATTAGTTATTTTTACACCAGGATAGATAGATAGATAGATAGATAGATAGATATGCCCTTATATATAGCTATATGTATATACACGTGTATTTCTCCTTTTCTTTTTAACCACAAGATATTCTCCAACATAGAGCTTGAAATGAAACGTTACTTGAAAAAAAATGCAAGTTTTGATATTTAATAGAAAATAATAACCTTTCTAAGATATAAACTTTATTATATTCAAAAAATGTATCAATGCTTACTTTATACCGTCTTTACAGAAAGAATGATGCGTTTTTGCTTGCTTTTGTATTTTTACAATTTTATGTCATTTTGCATCGATGGCCGCCTTCTAGGCTGTCGAAGATAGATAGATAGATAGATAGATAGATAGATAGATAGATTAATCTAATAGTGATAATTGAAAATAATTATCCAAATGGAGTGCTCAATGCAAAGTTTAACAGTTAAAGGTCAAAAAGAAAAAAGTTTTATTCAAATCCATTTGAAGATTCTGTCAATGACAGATGAAATAGATTTACAATGGAATATACTTACTGATTTTCTTGTTTCTTAATATATATATATATATATATATATATATATATATATATATATATATATATATATATATAGATAGATAGATAGATAGATAAGTAAGTAAAGTTGGCGACCTTAGTCGAGAGTGACCCGAAGCTACTACAAAGAAGTGTAGGGGAGGGCGCTACTCCATTCTCTGGATTCCTCCACTTTACCCTTGATACTTACCTTATAGTGCTAAGCAAGGCAGCATCAAGAACCATTTTTTTAATCTTTGGTATGATTCATCCCCTATCTCCGGGACCATTGGCGAACACTCTACTCATTAGGCCAATGGCCGGTATATATATATATATATATATATATATATATATATATATATATATATATAATTTATTCTTTAATACGTTCGCTACAACATTGATGTATTTTGATATTGTTTTCTTTTTAAGCTCCAAATTTATGTAAATCAAAATTCTATCGGGATGTTGATACTCACCAACAAAATACGATGAAATTAGAAAACTGTCAATGAGATTTCGTGGCGTGGGATGAAGAATATAAAGAACGTAAAGAAATTTAATGTTTATCAGGATTTGCCTGAACTTAACCAAACATCACAATGTAACTGTAATAAGATGAAAGAAATGGTATAAAAGAAAAAGAGGAGAAAGCATTTTTTTAAAGGTATTTCTTTTGTATAATACGCTTGACTTTAAGAGTAATCACGCTTCTATAACGCTTTTGTTATATTTATCTCCTAAACTTGGAAAAAAAACTCCTTTAAGTATTTAATGTTGATTTATAAACTATTTATCATGAACTGTTTATACGATAAAAAAAAGATTAAACTTATACTTAAAAAGAAGAATAGCAGGCCGTTATCAACATCGAAAATCGAATCACTGTTCAGAGTTCAAATCCTGGGCGAGACTGCTTGTGTTTCCCTTTACGGTAATACACTGAGGAAAGATATGCATCTATCTCTTCTCACCCCGACCAGATATGGGTAATTAGTAGAGCAGACTAGGTTCTCTTGCTTAGGTTAGGCAAACTGGCAAGAAGAAAGAAAATTCGGAATTCAAACCAACTTTACTCTGCTTAAAAATTAATTTACATCGAGGACATAGTCCAGCACTTTAGCCATTACGCCACGGGGACTACTTGGCACAAAGGAAAAGTTTCCCTTCATTTCTCTGAAATATTTAGCTTAGCATATGAAGTGTTTCACCAAATTATTATCACAAATAATGTTGTTCGTTAATAGTCTTAAAAAAGACATGAAACTAAGATCTGCATAATCTTAGTTCTGTTAATGGCATACAATGAGAAACAGCGAAAGTAATAATTAGACTAATAATTATAATAATTCTAAAAATCACTACTTCAGTGTACAACAGCAGCTTTACTCAAACTATCTGATCTTACGGACTGGAAAGGTGTTTTTCTCCCCCAATGTTTCAGGGATCAATAACATATATGTACAAAAAATATTATTTATACATTACCAGTAAAATATCATTTGAAAATGAATATTTATATTCTAAGCAAAAATAGCAGCTACTCAGAAGTTCGCTGTCAATGTCAGGAATCGAATTGCATGTTATTCTTTTTTTTTTTTAAAATATAAGTTAAAATCCTTTTTTCATGTATAAACATTTTATAGTAAATAGTTTATAGATAAGCATTAGATATTTAAAGTAGTTTTTTTTTTTCAAGTTTAGAAGATATAACAAAGACCTCATGGAAGCCTGATATATCATTTCTATTGTAAAGTAATTTCCAAGCGTGGTCAAGAATGTCATCCAGTAATGTGTACTTTAAAAGTCACGAAAGATGTGAAAATGAGCTGCGTACTTCCTGCATTTATTTTCGTCATCCGACACCATTTCACATATAACACTTTCAATTACACTGTAAATAAAAATGAGAGTAAAGCTTATCTAAAAGTCGTGTGTTCAATCCCTCGACCAACTGGTCTCCCCACTATTGGCAAGTTTCGATATAAGCTTATTTTTCTAAAGCAGAGATCATCCCATGTGCAGATGAGCAGTACCAAAAATAGCTTACCCCGTCGGTATTCCTTTTTTTTTGGGGGGGGGGGTCTTTGTTTAATGGCATATCAACCTTCCTTTTTTTTTAGGCGTCAGGTAAATAATTTGGGCCTACCTTTTTAGATGATAGAGATTGATGCTGCCTGGTTTGCTTAAACAAACTTTTGTGCTAAATCTTGTAGCACACAGTTTAAATGTCAAAAACAGTTCTATCTCAAACAATTCAGTTTAGCATAAATGTTCTATTTCAAATAATCTCATTTTTTGTTTACGCACAGCTAAATGTAAAAACAGTTCTATTTCAAGCAAATCAGTTTAACATAAGTACACTGTTTAGTTTTATTTGACCCATAGATAGGACCCTATCAAGTGCTATCACTCCGGGTCGGAGTGGATCTGAGAGCGATGCCAATAAAAGAATACTCTGCATTCCTCAAAGCTCTAGCATTACTTTAGTATCACCATCAGATTGTTTTGTGTCATATCCAGGAAACTCGTAAGAGAAGTCTTACGCCTCTGCAGCGATGCTGTCGGTGTATTCTACGGCTCCAGCCGATTGGACCAAAATACATACCTTGACGCTATTCCTCTTACTCCGAGCTATTACGAACTTGTACCACTCACTTAATACTATATTTTACATGTTATTAAATTTTCCGTTGATTTTATCGTTAAAGTATCTTATTTCTTTCTTCTTCGTTTCCTTCGCGGAACACTGACAACAACAATTAAAAGAAAAATATTTCTCGTAATTTTAGATAAACAAAATTCACTTTTAATTTATAATTACATAAAATAAATACTGAACAAGACATATTAATGTTATTGGACTCGGTACGGAGGATCCTCTCAAACTGTAACTTCACATTTCATTAAATACACAAGGTAAAGACATTACCTGATGTCTATAATTTTGATGGATACAAAACCCATTTAAGAGAAAATCGTGTTTATGGAATTCGTTAAAACACTCTTAGGAGATAAGTGGATATAAATTCGTAATACATGCAAATATACTGACAGGTAAAACACAAATAAACCCAAGAACTGACGATATTAATATATGCAAATACACATATGTGGATGCTCATGATAACGAATGATGAACGCTCTGTTCTATACAATTTAATCTTGATACATAAATAGTTGTACGGATACATGTTACAGATTACTTTGACGGGCGGCATTTCCCCCGGAAAACAAGTTTGGCTAATATTAGCATGGATTTAACTTTTCCTTTCCTCAAGTCGAAGGAATTTATTACTCATTTGTTTACCTAACTACTGTTTTGTTGGACGCGACATAAAATGGTAAGAAGATATGCTGAGCTTAGTTTTAAACCGGCTCTTATATAGCTTATTGTTTTCATATCACTGTAAATACTTGGGCTGTTTCAAGTGTCGTCTTTGTTACAAGTTTTATGCAGGAGAAAATGTTGGGGTTAAAGAAAAAGAGAGAAAACTGAACAATAAAGATAATCTAGTAATATTTTAAGAGGAAATTAAAATTTCCTGTTAAGAATTTGGCTTTGTTCGGTTTGGTTTCTTTGTTTAATGACATATCAACCTTTGTGGGTTATTTAGTGCCAAAGCCATCCTTATAAAAGAACAGTAGGGGTACTATTTAACCAATAGCTGAGGAGGATAAGAGAGTTTATACCTTTCCGATAAGAATTTGGGATATTCAACAATATCAATAGATCTTTTGTAAAATGTTTTTGTTCGAAGATGTTTAAGAAAAGAAATAATATAGATAGAAAAACAAGATAAATTTCTGCTTATTATCAATTCTCAAAGGCAGATCTATAATCTAAAATAAATATTTCCTTAACTTATACGCAAAACTGTGTTACGGTCAAGTCTAGAAAGTTAAATAGAGCTGAGTCCGATCATTAACAGAAGTTACTGTAAGCAAAGTCTTTTTAAATACTATGAGTACCTCATCATTGTAATTCTCAGCAAGTTGGTATTGCAGACCAACTACTAATAAGTTCCTCCCACACAATGTGCCTCATACTTCTGACCTTGTACCGAACCTTAGTGGTGCATTGATAGGACTCTTTATTATAATATAATGGTTACCAGGAATAAATTGTAAACCAATTACTACTGAGTAGTAAATTCAAATCTCACTACGCACCAAATACTAGTGAACTTGTGTCAAATCTAAGTTATACTTAGATTTTTAGGGTGATTCGTGTGAATAAATGGCTAGTGAGCATTACTGTTGAGTTTAATTCGCACTGAGTGTCTCATACTTCTGATTTTTCGTTTTGTACTCGCTTAGAGCACTATATTTCGATGGCTTATTAATGTGGATGATGCTTTCCAGTATTATACCAAAAAGATAGAATACTCGAATATTAAATTAGTATATAAGAAGAAACTAGACGGCAATTAGATAAGAATGTTGAGAGCAATATTGAACAAGTCCAAGCGACAACACCCCATAAGACACCAACTATACGGCCACTTGCCTCCCATCACTAAAACTATACAAGTTAGACGAACCAGACACGCAGGACACTGCTGGAGAAGCAAGGACGAACTCATCAGTGATGTACTCCTATAGACCCCCGCATATGGCCAAGCAAAAGCAGGACGACCAGCTCGAACATACATACAGCAGCTATGTGAGGATATGGGATGTAACCCTGAAGACCAGCCAGAGGCGATGAATGATAGGGAGAAGTGGCTAGATGGGGTCAGGGTTATCCGTGCTGGCGGCACGACATGATGATGATAAGTAAATTGTGATATTATCTTTAGAATGATAATGCTAATAATTTGACAAAGAAGTAAAGATATGGCAAGTAGCAAATACGTCTATATTTGCAGACGGCAGGGAAGAAGAGAAATTCAGCCATCAGAGACTACATCTTTCTTCAGTATTCAGTATTCATTTGCGAAGCTGAGCCATGAATGAATTTATATATACGAATACCTGAATGGGTGATGTACACGAACAATAGATAGATAGCTTAGTAGATACGTAATTACAAACAAATGAATTAATATTATGATTAATTTTGGAAATTGTAAGAAAGGGACAACAGGAAGTGAGTTTGTTTTTATTGAAGGCACCAGTGATGCCAAAATAGATTTATTAAATGTACCAACATCCCTGCTTAAAACGTATCAAGTCTTTCAAAGATCTACTAAATCCATTGTATATAATGATAAATCAGTCAATGCGATAATTAAAAATCAATATATCACTTTAAAAATAATAATGCTGAATAAATACATTTTTAAATTAAGAATTCGTTCCTCAATTTTTTTTTCTTCATTTTTCTAGAGATATCTTGTGATGTTTGGATTTTTAGTGGCAAAGCAGAGTTTTTATTAATTTTCTTTATGCTCTTCATTCTAACCATTGTATGCGTTTACCTAACGTCTCCACCATAAAAAGGATGCAACACAAGCTCAATTTTTAGGTGGGGTACAACTGGTTTAAATTCAGAGTTTTTCCTTTCACCAGGTTGCTTCTCATTCTAAGGTTAGAGCCCGGTCTACCCTATTAAGTACCAATAGCTGGGGAGAGAAGAGTTGGATTCATACCTTTTCCAAGAGTATTAGCCTTATGTGAAATCCAAACAGCCTAGTTCAGGATTTGAACTTGTGTCACCGGGTCCTTTTCCCATGGTGATAACCATTACTCCATGATCTCATGCTTGTTAAACTCACTAATAGATTTTTCGTTATTTACTCTTACTTTACTGGTGCGCCTCAACATCGTCATAGAAATTTTGAAAACGATTAAAAAAATCAATGTTAAAATGCACATGCGTGGTAACAAGCAACGGAAGAAAGTGCACAATTTGGCAACCCTAAAAGACGCCCACCGATACAAGACGATATGAATTGGTTCACTACCATTTTCTATATACTTATTATCAAATCAGGAAAAAGGAAGTGTTGATGGCCTATAAAATACGTGAAATTTCATTTATTCTTTTCTTATCTCTGTGATATATTTAAACTTCGATTGTTTTCGAGAGTCGTTTTCTTTCCATTTTAACGTTGGGGAATATCTTATTGTTACAAAATTTAGAAATATTGTCCTGTGAGAAATAAAAATATGGTATTAAAAGATGAATACATTTGTCAATCTACATGTATATAAAATACAATGTAATTTTATGCATACAAATATGTACAAAATAACGTTGCATTTTATATACAAATAGATTGCCAAATGTGTTAAACTCTGATATATATATATATATATATATATATATATATATATATATATATATATATATATATATATATATATATATATATATATATATATATATATATATATATATATATATATATAAAAACCGAGCCATTGGCCTAATGAGTTGAGTGTTCGCCAATGGTCCGGGGTTCAATCCCCGGTCGAGTCATACCAAAGATAAAAAAAATAGTACTTGATGCTAACTTGATTAACACTCAGCATTATAAGGTAAGGATCAAGGGCAAAGTGAAGCAATCCAAGGAAAGGAGTAGCACCCTTCCCTACTCTTCGGTGTTGTAGCCTTTGAAAAGGGAGGCTTCAAGTCACCCTCGACTAAGGTCGTCAACTTTATTTTTACAACTTATATACAATGACACGCATAAGTATTGTATACATGTTATTTTCTGTTATAACTCTTGTTTATGTTCGCCATTTTGCCTGATATTTGTTAAGTAATATCGCGTAAAGTTGTTTTAGTTGTTTATGGAAGAAAAATTAAAAACTCATGATTGAATCCTTTTTTTTTATCAAAGTTCAAAATTACCCAATGCAAAAGTATTGGATACATGATGCTTTTTTCACATTTCCAATCGAAAAATTTGTACTTTTAAAAGACTTTGAATATTCAAATTTTCGATAGTATTGGAATGTTATCTCTGACCAATCAGAGAAACACACAGTTTTTTACTAGATAGTGCTACTAATCATCTGACTCTTTGATGTGCATTTTGCAATTCAAGGATTTAAAATGGCAAAAACTAAAGAATTATCCAGAGATATGCGAGAGAGAATCATTGAACGTCACAAAGAAGGATAAGGTTACCGAAAAATTAATGAATCTAGCACTAAGTACAATAGGAAATATCATCAGAAAGTATAAGAAGTATGGCGCCGGTACTGCAAACCTTCCAAGAAATGGAAGACCGAGAAAAATAAATGAGCGTACTTTAAGGTGGATCAGCAGAAATGTGCAAATAAACCCCTTCATTACTCGTTCTGAAATTAAAACAGATCTTGAGGGTGCTGGAAAAGTGCCTTTACTGAAAACCAAACATGTCAAAGACCGATTAAAGTTTGTCGAAATTTATGAAAAGAAAGGTATGCAGTTTTGGGAAAAGTTAATCTGGTCGAATGAAATAAACGTTGAACTATTCGGAAGGAACACAGAGAAAGTGTTTGGCGAAAAAATGGCACTGCCTTCAAGAAGCACAATACCATCCCCACAGTTAAGTTTGGGGGTGGTTCCATTATGATATGGGGATGCTTTTAATCCAAGGGCACTGGTGAGTTACAAGTTATCCATGGTAAAATGAATGGTAGCATTTACAGGGAGATTCTAGCGAAGAACCTTCAAAAATCTGCAACTTCTTTAGGACATAGTCGGAATTTCGTGCTTCGACACGACAATGATCCCAAACATACCGCAAAACTTACAAAGGAACGGTTTGAAAATAATGGTATTAGTACTCACAATTGGCCAAGTCAGTCTCCTGACTTGAATCCAATCGAAAATTTGTGGAATACTTTGAAGGTAAAAGTTCATAAGCGGAATCCACAAACTATCAAGCAATTAGAGGAATTATGCTAGGAAGAATGGGGTAAAGTAATGCTGGATCAGTGTGGAAAACTAGTGGCCAACTATAGAAAGCGACTGGAAGCAGTAAAACAAAACAGAGGCTACGCAACAAAATATTAAATTGATATATCCAATACTTTTGCATTGGGTAATTTTGAACTTTAATAAAAAAAAAAAAAATGGATTCAACCACGAGTTTTTAATTTTCCTTCCACATACAACTAGAACAACTTTACGAGATATTACTTGCCAAATATTAGGCAAAATGGTGAACATAAACTAGAGTTATAACAGAAAATAACGTGTCCAATACTAATGCGTGTCACTATATATATATATATATATATATATATGAGTATATATATATATATATATATATATATATGTCTCTCTGTCTGTCTTTCTCTCTCTCTCTATATATATATATATATATATATAATTGATCTCGGACTAGTTTTCAGATGAAATATTAAACAACAATTATATTATCCTGAAGACGATAGCATAGATCGAAACGTTGGCAATGATCCTGTAAATGATACATCATTTGATTTTTCTTATTTTTCATATATATATAATTCATGGAATTTAGACTGCGAAGCCAAGGCTTCATGGAGTTTTTTTGCAAAACAACAATCATCAGGCTGTTAAGAAAATGAAATGAATCGAAAATCGAAAAAATACAGTCAAAAGCCGTTGTGGTTTTGTATGATTTTTTACGTGTGGTTGTAAGTGTGTAAATGTGTGTGTGTAGGTTATAGTTGCGTATTAATGTATGTTTATATGAGTTTAAGTGAATTTGCAAACGCAGCGCGTTGTATTAGCGGATGTGAATTCGTGGGTGTATCTTAATATTTTACTACATTATTCTATTTCTGTATGTCTAGGTGACTATTGCAAAGGAACAAAACATCATCATTGCATGTCGAAGGGAATGAAGCTCTATCTTAGATATTGAGCACTCTCCATATTATATTGCACTTGGTTTGACACAAACCTACAAAGTGATTTAGTGACAACCAACACTGTTATAATATATATATATATATATATATATATATATATATATATATATAGTTAATGAAAACTGGTCTCAAATATATTAGATTTGGTGATGCATCCCCGTGATGTTGTCCCGTCCGTCTATAATTCATTTTGCTACCATAATGTTATATTTAATTTTAAACTGATTTTTTTCATAACTCCTTACATCTGAGTAAAGGTGTTTTTGTCCTAGGTCAATTTTGATCACTACTTTATTTTAAGAACGTGAAATTCTCGAAGTATAGTAGAGATAATAATTTATTTTAGCTTTTTTTTTCTTTCATTGCATTTCTAATAAATCAGAAGTTTACATATATGTAGGAGATATTGGCTAGCATGGCATTTAAATCATTTAACTTGGGTCAAACATTTTGGGAAGCCGTCTACAAGCTGCTAGAACTTTTTTTACTAATTCTTCCAAACAGAAATGTTATAACTAAGTCAGGCTTGTCGGCCTCCTTTCTCGCATTTGCTTTTCCAGTTCTACTCAAGTATTTTCAATTGAACTAAGATCAAAACTTTTTGATGGCTACTTTAATATAATGATTTTGTTGTTCTTAAATCATTTTACAGCAATTTTGGAATTGTGCTTTAGGTTATTGCCCATTTAGAAGACTCATTTGTTTTTCGGCTTTATCTTTCTGACTGATGTCTTAAAATGTTTTATTATATCCACATAATTTTTCTTCTTCATGATGTCATTCAATTTGTGAAGTGTATTAGTCCACCCTGCAGTAAAGAATTTCCACAATTATGATGTTGCTTTATGGTCTACAAGCCTTCCTCTTCTCACAACACACTGATATATATTACATTCATACAGTTCGATATTCTTTCATCCAGCCAGAGAACATTTCATCAAAAACTAAGATCTTTCTTATAATTTGTTTAATATGAACTTGCGAACCATATTCGGACTTTTTTTGTTTTATTAAAGACCTTTACTCGAAAGATTATTTCATGTACACATCTAAAAACTACAATAAATAAAACAACTTTTCATAATTTTCTTTTCTCTTGATACCGTCTATTTTGTGAAATACATCAGACCCTCCAACAGCAATCCACCCTCATAACATTATGCTATCACCCTGGTGCTTCGTGACTGAAATGGTATTTTCGTTTTGCAAGCATTCCCCCTTTTCATCCTAACAAAACGACGGCCATTATGGCTAAACAGTTCAATATTTGTTTCATCGGACCAGAGAACATTTCTCTACAAACAAAGATCTTTCCCTCCATGCGCAGTTGCAAACTGTAGTCAGGCTTTTTTTAATGGTGGTTTCGGCACATTGACTTCTTCTTTACTGACCAGCCTTTAAGGTTATGTCCATATAATATTTATTTAACAGTGGATATGGATACTTATCTTTTACCTGTTTCCTCCAGCAATTTTAAAGTTCTATGTTGTCGTTCTGGAATAGATTTTGTTTTGTTTTGTTTTTTTGTTCCAAAGTATTTTCATCTCTTGGAAGAAGTGGTCTGAGGCTGCATGTTTTCATGAAGTTTGAAATAGCGAATGATTGTTTAAAAACTGAACATTGCATCTGCGGACAATAGGAAAATGTACCCAAAGATGAACTAGATTTCTTGAGAGTCACAATTTAAATCTGAAGACAAAAATGATTTTTGAAAAATTATTTCATGGTGTCAAGAAATGAGGTCCTGAATTTGAAAGTAGTCCATAAAATATATTCACAGGTACACCTCATGTGATTTGCTTATCAGAAATAATCACATCACTTTCTGGAATATTTCTAGATTTTTAAGAAACAATAATCTTTTGACCCACTGGGAATGGGAGGAAAGAAATAAAAGCTGAAATGAATCATTATTTCTACAATTATTCTGGCGTTTCACATTCTTAAATTGGTGATCCTAATTGATCAAAGACAAAAATCCTTACTTTATAAACACACATGCACACACATACACGTATATATCTATACACTTGAGCGGGGACAAAAATGAAATTAGAATGGGTCATGAAACGTAGTTGCACATTACGCCAAGTGTCACGAGCAGACACTATTCTGTGCAGATCTGTCACGTAATCTAGTTGTATGCAGACTAATTCGTTTCATTTTTTTTTTTCTTTTATCGTTTTGCGTTTGTAATAATGCTTGATTTTTTTTTTCTTTTTATTTGCGATGGCTAATTAATAAAAAATTGAGTCTGCGTGAAGTTTTGTTTTCTTTTGAGGAAAACTCCCTCTGAAATTGTAATACTTCAATAAGCCTTTAACAATTTTTTTTTAGTAAAACACTGCTGTAAGAGTGATATTCATGTTTCAAATGTAGAGAAATGTCACTCGAAGAACATCAGTATTCTGGCTGAACTTTAACGAGCTGAAGGGACCAAAAATTTTGAAAAAGTTCGCTATATAGTCAGTGAAGATCGTCATCAGACCATGAATTAAACATCTAAAGTCACTGGTTTGTCTTGGAGCTGATGCCAGTGAATCATAAGTGTATGTATGTATCATAAGTGTATGTGTTTACCAATATCCCCTGCTCCGGAAGGATGTGACACAAGGTCAATTTTTAAGCGGAGTTTTACAGGTTTGAATTCAGAGTTTTCTTTCTCTAGACCGGTTACAATACCAAGTTAAATAATAAGTCTGTTCTACAATTTACTTATGGCTGTAGGGCGAATATTTGGATCCATTTCTTTTCCAAGTGTATTAGCGCTATGTGAAATGCAAACAGTCTCGTTCGGGATTTGTACTCAGGTCGCCATGTCCATTTCCAATATTAATTATGACATCACGAGCACTTTACAAAAAGAAAGACATTTCCGGAAAAATATGTGTCTTGTTTGGTCCCAGAAGATAATTTTTTAAAATCTTTGAACACAAGCCACCATTTCAGGGAATAAGTTCGTAATAAACAACAATTTTTCTAAGTTTAGAATTAGTATATATATATATATATATATATATATATATACGTGTGTGTGTGTGTGTGTAAAGGCGCGGTTGCTCAATGATTATCGTCGACAAAAACGGAATCTGTGAGTTGAATTTAAATTACGGCTATATATGGCTGTTTGCATTTCCCTTTGCTCCAATGCCCTTGGGAAAGGCATGAATCTATCTCTTCTCCTATCCCGGCTATGTGTAGATAGTATGTATTTCCCCAACCCCTCCGCCACGAGCAAGTGACACAAGCTGGTTTGAATTCATAGTTTCCTTCTCTTAGGTTAGTTGCCTAACCAAGGCTAAAGAATCCAGTCTGCTCTACTATTTACCCATAGCTGAAGTGGGGAAGTGATGGATTTATGCCTTTCCCAAACAAATTAGTGCGAAGTGAAACGTAAACAGCCTTGTCCAAGATTTGAACTCAGGTCACTGAATCTATTTACTACGATGATAACAGTTACACTAAGTGCACCTCCACAGTATATACTAGAACAGATTAGGCATGGTGTTTTGGAGTGACTGGAAATCCCCCCCCCCTGCAGGATGGACTGGTCTGAAAACTACTTAGAGCGGTGCTCGCACTTGACGTTCTTTGTTAACAATAAAACGACTAAGTGTACATTTTCTTTCTTTTTTTTTTTTTTTGTAAGTAGAGGAATTATATTGTAAATTGAATTACCATGACCAGAAAATCCGACAAACACTTGCGTGCGACATACGGAACCACTGGACAGCTGTTTCAACCGTATTAGGTCTCATCAGTAGTGTATACCGTGATTTCCCCGAGGGAGATCGAACCAGCGACCACATAATGCAGAGCCGAAACTGTACCACTGAGCCAATCGATCCAAATCGCACTCAAGCGATGCCAAGCTAACTAGTCATGGCAATTGCGCAGCCATTTAACCTGAATGTGTCTTGTAAGTTACATCCGTACTCTTTACAGGGGATACGGTCACCTCCAGGGCTGATGAGACCTGATAAGGTCAAAATAGTTGTTCAGTGGTTCTGTATGTCGTGCGCAAGTGTTTGCCGGATTTTCTGGTCATGGTAATTCAATTTGAGAAACGACTAAGGTTCCGTACATTATTAGGCGTGCTGTATTTCTCTCCGGAACAAAATATCTCTAATCTTATATATGTGTCAATCCTCACTACTCATGACACAGGACCTTGGTTGAGCAACCAGCCGAAAAGAAAGAGAATTCCGAATTGATGCAACACTACCGACACGACAAAGGCCAGTGTAGCAGATGATGGCCTATTATTCTTGCAGACCATCGGAAACTGAAAAAAAAACTGATGCGTGCGTGCAGGCGTGTATGTGCGTATGTGTGTGTACACTGGAAGCACTCGTAGTGTAAATGTTGTCGTATGGAATGTACCTGGAGTTCTGAGTTCAAGGCCTGGACGCTGCTGTTTGCATTTCACATAGCGCTAATACCTCTGGGAAAGGTATGAAACCAACTCTTTTCATCTCAGCTATGGGTAAATAGTTGGGCAGACTGGGATTTTTTACCTTGGTATAGCAATCGGTCTTGGAGAAGGAAAACTCAGAAGTTAAACCAGTTGTACTTTGCTTAAAAATTGACGGTGGGGTTGGCTAAATGCATACATGTGTGTACATGATGCGTTTATAGCTATAAAATTCATATACGCGTTCTTAACAAAGGAATGCATTTCCTGGAGGGAAACAACGCTGACTGTGGCTGGAAGCTACGATTGCAGATGAATCTACGAATGTTGATATATCGCAAATACAGAAAGAAGACAGCAGTAACGATTTATTTTTAGTTCCAAAGAAGCTGGATCCCTGTCAGCGTATCGCGTGAGTGCCTGCATACTGAGAAACGCCTAAACATGCATGCGTGTGTGTGCGCGCGCATGCGCGCTTACTTGTGTGTAGAATGAACATTCGACTGTAATATTGCACCGTTTGGAATAAAAAGTCAGTCAACAGTCGAGGAGTTTTAATAAACAACTATTACTACTTGCATGGGAAGGTGTTCTTGCTCCTCTGATAATGACGTTGAATAATTTGTTGAGTCATTTAAAAATAGACATGCTTCGTTCAGCTAAGAACTGATGTGCATGTATTTAGGCACAGGGTCGATATTTGTAAAAGACTGCGAAATAATAATAATAATAATAATAATAATAATAATAATAATAATTGAAAAAACTATGGAACATGAAAGTGACGGTGATACCAGATGTAATTGGTGCACTCGGTACAGTCAACAAAAAATTGGTACAGGGATTAGAAATAAGAGGACGAGTGGAGACCATCCAAACTACAACATGATTGAGATCGGCCAGAATACTAAGAAAAGTCTTGGAGACTTGAGGAGACTTGCTGTCACTCAAGGCTCCAGTGAAAAACCATCAGCTAACGCTGGTGTGAAAAACTATCAAATGAGTAAAGTAATATTAATATAATAGCTACCAATACTCATGAATCCACTGTCAGTATAGTTTAATGATTTTTATTAATATTCTTAAAATTACTTGTTCACTAGTTAGAAACAATCATTGTCATGCAATTATCATGAGTAACACTAATCAATCCAAATAAAAGCCATGTCACTAAATTCGTTTGTCTGTTCACCCAAAAGTGTCACAATAGAAAGAAAAGAGAGAGTACTTGAACACTCAGATGCAACATTCTCTATGTTCGTAGGAATTATTACTACTACTACAACTACTACTACTACTACTACTACTACTACTACCGGCTGAACAAGTTTAAGTTTGCTTTTGTTCTTTTTTTTTGTAACGGAACCAGATATGATTTTATTTAAAACTAGTTTAAGTTTATTTTAGTAAAAGAAACTAATTTTAGACATTGAGAAGCAAATTTGCGAGCCGGAAACCAAAGTAATGAACTTTATTTCTATTACTTTGCCTGGTCGTTATAAAAGTCAAGACTTTAAAAACAATTTATTGCTGAATTCAGAGGCTTATAAAGGCAAAGCGCCGCCAGAGGCCCGTATTTATAATGGCACCCCCTCTTTTGGGGAGGAAAAATATAAATGAGGTTAACTAGTATAAAAAAAAACAAATTCAAAAATTAGCTGAACAAACGTTATCATATTTTAACCATTCGAGATTTTGCAGAAGATAAGTTACTAAAAACTTGGTCTATCTTCTCCACAGTTTCACGTTCAATTGAAATGAGGGACAAATTGGATAAGCGATCTTAGGAGGTGCCCATGGTGTAATGGTTATCGTCGTAGTAAATGGACACAGCGACACGAGTTGACGAGGCTGATTGCATTTCACATAGCACTAATACCCTTGGGAAAGGTATGAATCCAATTATTCTCCCTCTAGCTATGGGTAATTAGTCGAACAGACTGGGTTCTTCAGCCTTGCTGAGGCAACTAGTCTAGGAGAAGAAAAACTCTGAATTCAAACCTGTTAAACTCCGCTTTAAAATTGACCTTGTGTCATATCCTGCCGGAGCGGAGGGTTTGAGTAAATACGGATTATCGATCTTGTGACATACTCGATCTTCTTTTAATGAGCTTCAGTTTTGAGAAACTTTTCTCTGCAATGGCAACAGAAGCTGTAAGCGTTAAACATAACCATAGAGCAATCAGAATATTTGGCATTGTTTCTTGAACTTGCTATCGACAACTCCATCTCAACCATTCGATAGCCAATGATTTGCTTTTCATGGTCATGTCATGTTTTACATTGGAAGCTGCAGTTAAAAAATCCCGAAGTCGGAGAATTTCAAAAGGCAGCCGAGATACGTTTACATCAGTACCGTAATCGCTACCAAGTATTTTAAATTTTCGCTCCAACTCGCCTTCAGTATCTTCCAGGATCGCTTGTGATGATAGTCCAGCGAAAACAGTTCGCAGATGAGATATGGAGTCAAATCGTGCTTCTAGTTTATTTACAAGTTGCTCATGACATTTGTAAAGATTTCTCTTTTCTTTCTGTACAAGTGTTTGGTATAAATCATTTTACTTTTCCCCAGGTAGCTTTCTCTTTCTTCTAATCCGCTTTTCAACTAGAATTCACATTTTGGTGGCATCCATATGGGTTACACACACATCCTAACCAATACCAGGTTCTGAAAGTCTCCTTTGGATGATATTTATTTGTCCCAGAATTTTTTCTTAATAAAACAAATGTGATATGAAAGACAAGTTTTCAATTAAAAACATAATGATTTGTGCATCCCCTCTCGTTTGAAGATCTTCTGAGACAAGGTTAATGAATCGAATGCCTGACTCACTCCTTGAAATCCGGTTTTCGCTGCACAAATAGCTTCGTAACGTGCACTCCAACGGGTGGTTACCAAATGCTTCATCATGACCTTCAAATGCAAAGATAAAACTAACAGTGATTAGAAGAGGAGAAAAATGTATAGGGTCACTCAATTCCTACAAAAATATAATGGCACTTGCATTCACGGCTGAGGTATGAACATCACATAAATTCAGTCGATGATTAGAACATGGCACAAATGTAATTTTCTCATTAATGTTTCGTAGAAGACGTTGAACATCACCATAAACTCCAGCCATACTAGCCGCATTGTCAAATCGAATCCCTCTACATTTTTTGAAATCAAGTTTCTCTTTCTCCAGTTGATCCAAAATCGTCTTGATATCATAAGCTGTCTTCCTATGCTCAGTGATAAAACCCAGAAATGATTCCCGCATTTCCACTTCTTTGTCTTCACCAATGACAAATCGACAAACGAAACCCATTTAATCGGTATGAAAAATGTCAGACGTGCTATCTAGTATGATCTCAAAATATTTGGTTTTTTCGAATTCGATCCAATATATTTTCCTTCTCGTGATTTTCCAAGATATGAAGGAATTCATTTTAGATTTTCGGTGATAAGTACCGCCGGTCATCATTTACTTCTTTCAAATAATGCTTTTCAAGAACAGGATCAAACTTGATCATAAGTTCAACAAATTCTATAAAGTTACCTTCATTAGAACAATAAACATCATCTGGATGACCTCTAAAAGCAGGATCTGTTTCGTCAAAAACTTCACGATATTAAGTAACCGTATTAAAACCTGTCTCCAAATCTGTCTTTCTTTTATAGTTTGTTCTTGTACTTTACTGTCAAAGGTTTTACTTTTATTAAGGGTCATTTCAAAAAAATCTTCCATTCCTTGAAAGTTCTTTGGTGGTCAAACGAATTTTCATGTTCAGGGATTTTTTAATCAAGCTTCTAGAACTTTTGAAATCCTGGATTTCTTCCTAGACTTGATTTGCTTTGCTCTATCTTCAGGAAGAGGCGACAGCAAAAACAAGAGACTTGTTCGTCTTTGAGTACAGCAACTATGATCTCAAAACAGTCCCTTCATTCTCCATTGTTTTGTAAAACCAGTGCTGTAGCATTAACCTCGGACTATTTTACAGTCGAAGCAAACGGTTCATCTTTTGTTTTAAAACTTTTTAGGTCCCAATGTTGCAAGATCAACAAGCACCTACCCTGAGTAAGTTCGTGACCAAAATACGATGTCTTCGTATACAGTAATCTCTGTGTTTGCCTATTCTATTTCTTTATTTCCAGTAACTTCGTCATTTCTTTTTTCATATTCATACCTGTCCTTACCGCGTGCACTGAAGCTCTCTTCCTTTGGTACATCATCATTGTCACCTTCAATTTCTTTAAGAACGTTAATTCCTGCAGGAAATTCCTCTTCGGCTTTTATTTCTATATTTGTCTCCATCATATTCGCGTTTTCTTTATATTCCTCCCTTCCTAGTTCTGATGTACCATTCAGCATCCTCATCTTTACATTTTGCTTTAGCTACATCTTTCTTCTATAGAAAGCATATAAAAGCTGCAGCATATTTTCTGTCCTCGCGTTCTCTGGTAGCTTTCAATTTGCGGTAAACCGTAGAACTCAATTTTTGCCGTTTACGCATTCTAATCGACGAAAAAATAGAAAAAAGAAACACATAGGAAAAAAGCATACTCAACGGCATCGGGAGTTTTTATTTATTAATACTAAGATACAATTTGACATAAAGCTGATAGTGTGGTTGTAAAAAAAAAAGGTTACTAATGCTTTAACTATTCCAAACTTACCAAGACATATCCGTGGCCCATTTGCATCTTATAATGGCATTGGAAAGTGTTACTTAGAATAAAAGTAAATAATCACAGGAGTTTATCCATTTCAGCCAATGATTGTTTAAATCTTTTCTTAAATTTAATTTTTTTAATTGACTATCCTTTTTTTTTGTACATTTTTCTTATCCATTTTTATTTCATTCTTATATTCAATATGATAATTTAACATTTGATCCATAGTGATGGTAGTAATAAAAATGACGGAACATCAAAATTTTATAAGAAATGTTCCCCTCTGATACTTGCATTAAACATTAACTTATTCTCCAGAGAAGTGACGATTGATTTTAATGCAAAGTAACTACCCCCTAATTATTTTGCCGGCGTATACATTTTTTTTTTAAATCTTACGGTGTTATGAAAGATGATAATGAAACTAACCTAATAAGAACAGAAATATTTAATAATTTAATTATTTCCATCAGTTCAGCCAGTTATCTAAAACATATTTGCGTTTTGAAATAAAGTTTTTAAAACAATGAACGTTACAAGTCAATATTAAATAATTTCATTTCTGACTAAGCATTTTTTTTTTTTTGAGAGAAACAAATCTTTAATCTTTTTTGTGTGTGTGTGTTCCTACAATTCCATGTGAAAAAAATAATTTGGATCAATTGAAGAATCTTTTCCCCAGGTGGATTCTACCGTTGAGTTGGAATGGAGATTCTACAGTTGATCCTAAATGAATATTGAAAAATATTTTTTAAATCGTTCCGAAAGACTTTAAAGCATAATATTTGAAAATTTTTCATTTAAATAATCAAAACTTACTTTTTTATATTACGGCTTAACATTCTTAGATTGTAATAATAATATAAAAAGTTAATCTTATAATATACACTGAATTTGAATTTTCTGAAAATATTTAGTTTAAAAATCTCGAAAAAAAAATTTAATCTAATATAGAATGTTGTTATTTTCATGTAATAATTCTAAAATAGTGATTTTATGAAAAATCTTTTGAAATCTCTGATACATTTTTTGAGCTTTAAAAGTTACAAGTTTAGTAAAAAAAACAAACTTTCGAATTGTAAACAAACTTTAAATCGCATATATTTCTGAATTCTACTTAACCACAAATATTTTTCCTTTATTTAAAAAAATCTCCATTCTTTTTTTCCCGAAAAGACCCAATTGAAAAGAAAAAAATAACATTCATTTTCAACAAATTTCAAAGTTGATCTGTCTGGGAGGATTGAGTTAAGTTGAGGGTGGAAATTTTACAGTTGATCAGTTTGGGAGGATTCTTCAAATGATCCAACGTTTTCACCACCGCCACACGCAACAAATATATATATATATATATATATATATATATGTGTGTGTGTGTGTGTGTGTGTGTGTGTGTGTGTGTTGCGGGTGGCGGTGGTGAAAACGTTGGATCATTTGAAGAATCCTCCCAAACTGATCAACTGTAAATTTTATATATATATATATATATATATATATATATATATATATATATATATATATATAAACGGAAAAAAGATACGTACTCCCGATGTTTCACTTTTTTAAGGAATGCCGCCTTCAAATTGGCCTCTTTAGATCTTCTTTTTTCAGGAAAATAAACTTGTTTTTCATCTGAATTCTTAGATAATTTTCTTTAACAATAAATTAATATGGGTATTTTTCAATAAATGTATATCAATGAACTTTTTAAATAAAATTTGCACACTTTTTTAATAATCAATTTAAAACTTTTGAACAATCAGTTGAATACAAATCAAACATTATTTCAGAGCGTACGAGGCTGGTTCCTGTAGCTACTATGAAGAGAACATTAAAAAAGTAAATTGAAAATTTTTAGATTGCATATCTTGAATATAACCAAATAAGTAAACTATTTTTTATGAATAAATAAATAGTTTTGACTTCTTTCATAACGTCAGAGCAGTTATGTTGGAAATAAAATAACGAGGGGGTCGTTATTATGCAGGGACTGGCAAAATTACCTCTTCCTTATTTTTAAATTTAAATGAAGGCTGTTTTGTTCTAAAATGTTTCAATTATGTTTAAAGAAATTGATTAAACTTACGTTTTGAAGTTAACAGGTTTGACCCAAAATAACTGGTCAGTCCAATGCTGTGTGTAAGTGCTCTGAATGTATATTGTAGTCTGTTCCAGGATTGGCACCACAGATTCATAGAATATATCATGGATAAACATTATTGGGGCAATAAAACAATAAAACCCAAATATTTCTTAAAACCTATGTGCATTGTTATTTCCTATTAAAATCAACTATAATCTTTATTTTGATTCAATGATTTTGCTCTTAAATCCTATCAGTATCCCGTGATATGTAAAAAAATATATCGGAAATTTAGATTAATCAAATTATTAATCAAACATAATAATAATGCTAATATTTTCAAATTTTATTGACAATAAGAGAAAAATATGAATTATGATCTAACAAAAACAATTGAAAAATGCGATATTGTATTTTATTTCTAATTTTGATTTTCCGTCCAACAGACATCTGGTTTGGGAAGGAACGCAACTTAAAAATAAAAAAAAAAAACAATTTTATTCCTCCATGATATAATCTTAAAAATTTTTAAACTTCAAAGAAGAAGACGACTTTTCTTTATTTCTCCAAGCAGCTTGAGTCTGAAGGAAAAATCGTTCGTAAACTTTTTTAAATATATTAAAATCTCAGAAAATATACTATCCTTCATTGGGAAGTTTTAATCGTACATTTTTATATTGATTAAATAAATTCTTATTTAATTACAAATATTTCATCTTAGGCAGAAGGGTTCGAAGGCTTTCAAAATTCACAGTAAAATGTTTAAGTGAATAAAATGTAGGTAAATTACATCTGAGGAGATTTGTTTTTGGATTAAACCAAAGATAAAAAAAAACATTGTTTTTAAAACTCCACGAGAAAAAAAACCCACGGTGTTTGAGTTTTTTAGAAATAAAATTAAAATTTTCAAATAACTTTTTCAGTGTATTCACATTGTAAATTTAATTCTTTTTTATGTGTGGTATTCTCATTTTTTATCTTTCTAGAAATGTAAAAATTAACGACTGGATTTTTTTTATTCAAATGAACAAACGTTGAAACCCACCTGTTAAGTGATAAAAAATATTTTCTCAAAGTTTTTTTTTAAATCAAAGAAGCTGTTCATTATAAAATCAATTTATTAATGAATAAAAGTATAAAAAAAGTTAGCAACTGTAGTCGAGGGTACCCTGATGTCCCCCTTTTCAATAGCTACTACAGCGTGGTGTAGGGGAGGGTGCTCCACTTTACCCTTGATCCTTACCTTATAATGCTCAGTGCGAAGCAAGGCGGAATCAAGAACCATTTTTGAGTCTTTGGTATTACTCGACTTGGGATTGAAACCTGGTCCCCCGGACCATTGGCGAACACTCTACTCATTTGACCAATGGCCTGGAATTTAAACATATTCACAATTGATTTTGAAATCATGGAAAAAAAAACATCTTTGAACATTTTATTTTCATTAAAAATAATTCAAAAACGATCCAAAAATTTTTTTAGGTCGATTATCATAATACAAAAACATGGGGTGGAAAATATATATATATTGGTTGTACAAAATATACAATATAGAAAGGATGCCTCTTTGAATGTCCCGGTGTGGCCTTGTAGTCTCAGCAAGAGATCACTCACTTCAGGGCCAGATCAAAGTACTGGCATCTCAGACAGTCACTCGAGCTGATTAAAAGCTGATGTCGCTGACAGGGCGGCATGTCCTGTGTTTGTTTTTAAACAAAAAGAAATGCATGTGAAAAAGATCTAAATTTAAAAAAAAACAAATATAAAATTTCTTTCTTGTTACACCATAACATAAAAATGAATGATTGCGTTTCATTTTTTTTTTTCACCCACAAACTACCGCTCCCATTAAATGCTGCCTGGGGCCCAAGCCCTCCCCCTTTATCCACCACTAGTTTTATTTACATTTTTAGTACTAGAAATGGTCGCCAGGGAGCTATAAATGTTCACTTCTTGACGACGTATATTAACGTATGTTCATATTTTAAATCTTGAGACAAAAGCAATAAAAATCAAGATTTTTTTAAAAAAATGAGCATGTTTGAAATCGTTTGTAAAATCCACACTCGCCGGATATTTAAATTAAGTGTCATCCAAGAGTTTACGTTGGTGATGATTTTCAAATAAAGGTATGATTCAATAAATACTTAGTTTAAATCCATGATCTCTAATTGTGACCAAATTTTTTATTAGAGTCTTCTGCACGAACTAGTTTAAAACCGGACAGGTTTTCAGCGAGTAATGATAGTAAAAAGAAGAAAAATACTGATTACCCATTGATATCAACTCAATATCATTGACTGAATTATACTAAGGGCATGTCAACCTGTCAAAGTCATTTTAAACCAAGAGGTTAGGGAATCGCGTTAGTTGTAATGTTTGTATTTACATTTATGTTGTTGTTTCTTAACAGTTTTTTTTTCATAGTTATTTGATATCAAATATCCTTATCTGATACGAATGATTTACCCACAATTATATAATATCAAATATTCTTATCTAATACGAATGATTTACGCACAATTATATAATATCAAGTATTCTTATCTAATATGAATAATTTTTAAACATATCTATTCCACCCAAATACGGGACACTAACAGGTAGTACCACTCTGGATCAAAGTGGACCTGGAAGTAATTTTAATAAAGAGGAACTCCACGCTCCCTCAAACCTCTAGAATCGATGCAGTTTAGTATCATAGCTACTACCATCCTTTTATGGAGTGGGGGATGTTTTAGCCTTCTGCATGGAATACCGTCAGTATATTGGAAACTCCGCTGACAGGGCAGTTCATCGCCAGAGAGTTTTATATGATCAAATTACATTAAGGCCAAAATAGAACAGAATAGTAAATGTCGACTAAATATTGTATAATAGTATTTGTATATTCTAGCTCAACTGTGAAATTTCAGTTTGTTAGTCTATGAAGGGAACCCCGAAAATCAGAAAAGATCTTATTTATCCTTTTGAGTGAATCTTACACACGCATTCGGCACCCAAAGTTAATATAGATGACTCTTTCATTACTCATGTATAACAATTAAAATAAAGAGGATTAGTAACACTATGTCTCTTACTACCGCTTATTAGAAATAATTAATTGCTAATACTACGTAAAGAACACGCGGTGAAATGCAGTGTTTAGCGAAGTTGTTACTGAGTTTTATCTTTACTGGGCGTTGCATAAATTCTGCTCTTACTACAAACAAGACTTGACTATTCATAATTCTAATAATTTACGAGGAAATGTCTTTTATTTAAGATATTTCAAAGATCACTCGTCGCAATGCACTGGTTAACAAACCACAAGTGATGAGTTTGTTCCCACTGGGTGGTCCATGTATAAGACTAAAATTGTTTAACAAATGCCGATATTGTTGTTTCTATGTATTTTCTACTCTGTATATGTATATAAGGTGTGTCCAAAAAACGAACTTTTAAAACAGCATGTTTAGAGATGTTTTAGATTGCTCGACTGAAATGACGCATAGCAGTAAATTTTGGCTTTTGTAAAAAAACAACAACAAAAAAACATGCATCATATCACGTTGGTTATTACTGCAGCTACACATGTTAGAGAGAAAGTATGAGTTGTATGTCGTTTTTTTGTTTTCGTAGTTAAACCATGAACGATCTTTGTATCAAATTCTCTTTCATTTTAGGAAAATTTATACTAATAAATGAGCCTTCTATCTATCAGTCTTATTGCTTTAGTGATAAGACCTATTGACTTTTCAGATGTTGCAACGTACCGATGAGTGCTACCATCGTTTTAAATTGGAAAGAATTACCACCAAAGATGATCCTAAATCTGGAGGACCTTTCACGTCAACGGAAGACGATTTCACTGAGAATGTTAGGCAAAACACAAAATAGCTCTCATTACACAACCAGAACCTTCGGATTTGACCCTTGCGGAATTTTTTCCCCCAAAGCTGAAATTTGCCTTGAAAAAAATGTCGATTTCAAACGATAGAAAAGATAGAAAAATGCGCTCAGAGACCTAAACACAATTTCTCAAAACGGCTTCCAGGTCGCATTCCAGAAACGAAAATAGACAGATAAGAACAGACAGATATTGCTACGCAGTAATCTCCAGAGAATTTTAACCAGAAACCTTTTTTTCTATTCAGTGGAGATGGAGATGCAGTTTTCATTCCGGAATTTCGTTGTATCTTTTCGAAGAACTTGAACCTGCAAACCTCTCTTTCAGTTAGTTTATTCTTATAGCATTAAAACAAAGATGAGGATGTTAGTTAGATTAAAAAAGACTAACCTTAAATTACAAGACTGTTACCACAATAATTTATATATATCTCCTAGTATAATGATAATAATAACAATTATTATTGAAGATATGTTCTTTTGATTTCAGAATTTACCCATAACTGGGTTGCTTCCTCTGACCTTTAGCGACTAATAGTGTTGTGATGGTATGATGACAAATGATTGATATATTTTAAAAGAGAAATCAAGAATGTTTTATATGGCCATACTTTTATTTGGCGGTCATTTCAAATTCTTTAGGTCTAGTCTAGCGAGTAATATTTATAAACAAACAAGTTTTTTGTCTGATTTTATCACAATATCCTATCCATGAGCATTCATTGTTCTGTATATTGTTTTATGTGTGGATTGTAAAGTCTCAGAGAATTATTATGTCATTTATTTCAATCACAGGAATCTGCCTGACTTTAGGTCTTTGCAGTTCTTCAGGACTCTTCTAAGTATTCTAACTGATTTTAACAGTGCCGTGGTCTGTATGGTCCCGATTCTTCCTCTAATCTCCAGTGACTCCAGTTTCTTTTCCAGGGCGTAGTGTTTCGCTCCAAAGCCACCAAATAAAATTGATATCATTGTCACTTACATGTTCTATATCTTTTAGTGTTCTCTGGCAAGATCCAGGTATTTGTCCATCTTTTCAGTATTACGTCCTGTCGGCGGGTTTAGAATAAGCTAACTGTATCCCCTGCTGAAAGGTAAGACCCCTCCTAAAAAAAAGGAGTGTCCTGGGTATGGCACTAAATTTCATCTCATGGTGATTCTCCAATTCTGGAGAACTGGGAAGTACCCCTTCATTGCCAAATCTTGGGAGTATCTTTTCATTACTCCCAGTTCCATTCTTACCCGGATGTGGTAGTACCTGCTGGTATCCGATCTAGGGGTCAAATAAATCAGTTGAAAAATTATTCGTATTCGATTGGACTATTATGGAAACTCTTAAAAACATGTAAATATGAACGTATAATGAAAGCATGAAATAGTCTTAGATGAGTTGGCATGCCGTTAAAATCAATCAATCAATCAATTAATCGATCTGACCGGGATTAGGTGAGCAGTTTGTTTGTCAAAGTCCCAGAAAATATTATGCGTCTCATTATCTTGGACAGATTCTTGTTTGTGCATATAGCATTTGATAGCTTATCTTCTATTATTATTATTTTACTCCGCGGAGAGTTTTTTACACCAGCGTTAGCTGATGGTTTTCCACTGGAGTTTGAGTAACAGAAAGTCTCCCCAAGTCCCCTGGACTCTTCTCAGTATTTTGGCTGATCTTGAATGGTCTTCATTTGTCCTCTGATTTCCAAAACTTCCAGTCCCTTTACCAAGTCTTTGGGGATTGTTTCGAGCACACCAGTTACAATTGGTATCACTGTCACGTTCATGTTTCATAGTTTTTAGTTCTCTTGCAAGGTGTAGGTACTCTTTTCGCTTTCTTTTATTTTTACTCTGTAAGTAAGTAAAATAAAGTTGGCGTCCATAGTCGAGGATAAATCAAAGGCTCCCTTTTCAATAGCTACTACACCGAAGTGTAGGAAAGGACGCTACTCCATTCCATGGATTGCTCCACTTTACCCTTGATCCTTATCTTATAATGCTGAGTGTTAATCAAGGCGCCATCAAGTACCAATTTTTTGTAGTCTTTGGTATGACTCGACCTGGGATTGAACCTCGGTCTCCCAGGCCATTGGCGAACACTCTACTCATTAGGCCAATGGCCCGGAGTCCGCCATTATTATTACTGTTATTATTATTCATTAGAGTTTTTCAGATCAGCGTTAGCTGATGGTTTTTCTCTTGAGTCTGAGTGACAGCAAGTTTCCTCAAGTCTCAGGATTCTGGCCGTTCTCAGCAATGTTGTCGTTTGGATAGTCTCTACCCGTCCGCCAACTTCTAAGTCCTCCAGGCCTTTTAATAATCGTTTAGTTATTGTGCCTAACGCACCAATCACAATTGGCACAAACATTACTTTCATGTTCCACCGCTTTTTCAATTCTCTAGCAAGGTCGAGGAACTAATTATTATTATTATTATACTCCTTGTGAGTTTTTTACCCAGCATTTGCAGGTGGTATTTACTGAGCAAGTCTCCTCAGGTCTCCATGACTCTTCTGACTATTCTAATTGATTTCAACAATGCTGTGGTCTCGATGGTCTCGATTCTACCTTTAATTTTCAGTTCCTCCAATCTTTTTTCCATGCCCGCGGGCAACGTTCGAAGCGTACAAATTACAATTGGTATCACCGTTACCTTCATAGTCCACAGCATCTTTTTTTTAGCTCTCTGTCAAGATCCAAGCATTTGTCTATCTTTTCGTTTTCTTCCATTTTCTCACTGTGGTCCATCGGAACAACAAAATCCATTCGATTATAAGTATTTTTCTTATTAATTGACACAAGGTCTGGTCTTCTGACTGGGATTCAGTCATCCGTTTGTATTTCAAAGTTCCAGAGAATTTTATAGGTCTCATTCTCTGGAACGGATTATGGTTTGTGCATATACTATTTGTCGGTATAGTCAAATTTTAATCTCTTACACACTTTCCAGTGGATCACATTTCCCATCCAGTCATGCCTAGTCTTGTATTCCTTTTGCACCAGTTTGCTGCAATCGCTTATAATGTGATTAACCGTTTCATCTCTGTCTTCACATAATCTACACTTGCTTTGTGTTGCGTATTATCAAATTTTGATTTTTTGCACAGTTCCCAGTGAATCAACTTTCCCACCCAGTCATGCCTAGTCTTGTATTCCTTTTGCACCAGTTTGCTGCAATCGCTTATTATGTGATTAACCGTTTCATCTCTGTCTTCACATAATCTACACTTGCTTTGTGTTGCGTATTATCAAATTTTAATTTTTTGCACAGTTCCCAGTGAATCAACTTTCCCACCCAGTCATGCCTAGTCTTGTACTCCTTTTGCACCAGTTTGCTGCAATCGCTTATTATGTGATTAACTGTTTCATCTCTGTCTTCACATAATCTACACTTGCTTTGTGTTGCGTATTATCAAATTTTAATTTTTTGCACAGTTCCCAGTGAATCAACTTTCCCACCCAGTCATGCCTAGTCTTGTATTCCTTTTGCACCAGTTTGCTGCAATCGCTTATTATGTGATTAACCGTTTCATCTCTGTCTTCACATAACCTACATTTGCTATTGTGTTGCGTATTATAATTTTCGCATTTATATATTTGGCCCTTATGGAATTATGTTGTATTGCTAATTGAAGAGATTCAGTTTCTCTCTTGAGATTTCCCTTTCTTGGCCATATCCAGGTTATCTTGTATGCAATCTCTCCGGTTTATTGCTTGAAGTATCCATACTGTTGTTTGTTTTTATACTGACATTGCTGTTTATGGCTGCTGCTATTAGTTTTTCTTTACTCATTTTAATGAATTACTCGAGTCTAGAATTCTTGAATCTACCCAATCCTCAATACTAGCGCGCCTTTCTCCTTTTTCTTTTCTTGACATATGATCAGTCTTTGTGATCTCTCTAGTGTATAGCCTGGGGCATCATCATCATCAATTTCCTTCTTCATTTATCTGTGTTCCGTCCTTGTCCATTTTAAGAATGGTCCTAGCAAGGAAAACTGCCCATGTGCTTATTCCTTTGATGAGGTTTCTTTTGCAAAGTTTAGTTTCGAGAAATTTTCTTGTTCGTTTGAGCCACTCTTTTCTTACTTTTTCTCTCATCTCTATTAGTTTGATGGTACCGATTCTAATATTCCCAGGTACTTGTAATTTCCTTTTTCTTCAAGTGTTCTGATGTTTTCCTGATTTTTGCAGTTCTATTCCTTCCATTGCTTCTGTTTTCCTCTTTTTTAAATATCGGCATTGCACATTTTTCAATCCCGAATCCCATCCTATATTCTGGCTCTATATTCTTATTGTTTGTATCAGAGACTCCAGTTTTTCCTACTTTTTTATTTTGGCAATTATATTCATATCATATATATACATTAAATGGTTTATCTTTTCTTTTTGTAAATTTGTAGCCACCTGTACATTTCCTAAGTATATAATTCAGAAGCATCATCGCTATAAAAGATTGTAGTGGCGAGAATGAATCTCCTTGGAATATTCAACTTTGAATTTTAACCACTGCAAAGGCTTGCCCTCCAAATGTTAATTCCACATACCAGTTTTCCATAGCTTCCGTGAGGCAGTTTATGACATACTTGGATATTTTGTACATTTTCATATCTTCTATTATCCAAGTTTGCGTGACCATATCATTAGCCTTTTTGTTGTCACTCCATGTTATGGCTTCATTTTTTCGTCTTGTTTTACTTCCTTGAAAATGGTCATCCGTTCTCTTATTCCTTTGTGTCATCATTTCTGTTCATCCGGAACTAGTTCGCTGTATTCAAGCGAATAATATATTTATTTTGTAATTTGAGCAGTTAGTATTTTTGGGATGACAGGGAATCATGTTGTTGGTCTGTAGTTGCAGATTTAGATTTAGGTCTAAATTTCAAAACAGGTACTTTTTGCAAGTTGTAAATTTAATCATTACAGTATTGTATTAGAGCAAAAAGAATTTATTTTATCTTTATGGTTTCTTTTTTTGTTTCAGTCCCTGTCATTATAAATTTTCCATATTTTTTGGTAGGGTAGGGAAGAAGAATTATCTGATTTCCTGATTCAAAAATATAAAATGTAAGTTAATTTTTTAATGCTTTCAGAATCACTTAAATTACAACCTTTTCTGTTCCTCGTCTTTTCCCTGCATGTTCAATAGACATTTAAATAAACCTGTCATGTGATTTTCTTCCCTCCCTCTATTTTAGTTGACAGTTTTAATTTGTGATAAATATGTTAAAGAAAGAATAAAAAAGGAGTTTTTACTTTATCTTTCAGTCCAACATTGTGAATGTCGTCAGCAGTTATCAAAATATTTTTTTGTTTTTATTTTCCTGTCGAGGGACATTAGTTGGTTTCACTATTCAAGACTAATTGTTATTATTATCATTATTATTATTATTGTTGTTATTTAACTCTTTTGAAATATTTTCACACCAGCGTTAGCTAATGGTTTCTCACTGGAGTTTGAGTGATTGCAAGTCTCCTCAAGCCTCCAAGACTCTTCTCAGTATTCTAGCCGATCTTAATAATGCCGTAATTTGGATAGTCTCCTCTCGTCCTTTTATTTCCAAGTCCTCCAATCCTTGTACCAATTCTTTGGCACAGGGACTGTACCTAGCGCACAAATTACAATCGGTATCATCGTCACTTAATAATAATAATAATAATAATAATAATAATAATAATAATAATAATTTTGTATTAGACTGTCAGAAGGCCGGATCAGATAGATAAATAGATAGTGTGGCTTAATCTGACATAGGTCCATATGTGTTTTATCAAGCTGAGAAGAGCCTACCTATCTGCTTTGAAAATCAGGGTTCGAATTCCTGACTTTTTACCTGAGCTTGAACTCTGATCACTGATACCAGTGAGAAATGCACAACTAGCTCAGCTACGAGTCAAATTATCTCATACTATTTTTTTTTTTTCTTCTAGACTTCATGCCTGCTGACGCTGGCATTGAAGAGAAACAAACTGAGAGAGACGCAAAGAAAGGAAAGGGTAGGTGAAGGGTATAAACAGGAAAAGTTTCCAGATGTTTGTAGGGTGTGGCAGGAATGATAAACAAGCAACACAATGTCTGTTTTCATCAATATTTAGCATCAGCCCGTGGCAAATTTACCACGAAAGCTTTTCACATCCACAACGTATTTATAGCATTGAAGTATGTCCGCTTTTTTCAACAGTTACAATATTTACACAAGATACACTGTACAAATAATATATATATATATATATATATATATATATATATATATATATATATATATATATTACTCAAGGACATAAATAAGTACTACCCAAGGAAAATCGAACCCAATGGATAACTTGTGAATTATATTTCTGTTACAGGTACTCAGATAGAATTATCAAATACAAGAAAATACAGGTTGTCTCTTTAGCGCAGCAACTTTAAGATTGGGACAGTGTCCACTTATATGGGTTGGTTGTTTGGTTAGGTTTATGGCATATCAACATTTGTAGGTTATTTGATGCCAATTCCTGTATTATATATATGATTAGTGAACGAATAGTTTGTAGGTAACATTGATTTTAAAAGACCCAGGGCTCATTCGTTTGCACACAAATGATTTCAGGTAGCTCTTTATTGCTTGCACTCTGTTAAATTTAACATTGATAGTTTTATTTAATATTAATCATTCATTTGCACGCACTTAAATGTCTTCAAGCATTACAATCTGATGATAATGATTCTATTTAATATTAGTCATCTGTTTGCTCAACGTTAAATGGTTGCCAGTATAGTAAATGATTAAATAGTTCTATTTGACCCATAGATGATGCGCTAATAGGTACTAACACTCCGGTTAAAAGTGGACCTGGGAGTTATGGCAATAAAGGGTTACTCCACATTCCTCAAAGCTCTAAGACTTGAGCCTCACCATCAGTTGGTTTAGTGTCATATCCAGGACTCTCTTTCGGGGTCTTATCCCTCTGTAGAGATGCATGATTGGGCTATTATATAAAACTAAAATTCTCATTCTATTTGTATATACGTATATAACTATAACCCGGAACGGCAAATCATAGCAAGACTTTTATAAGAGCAATACTCTTAAAAAACGTAATTTTAAATCTAATTAGCAACTGACTTATGATTTTGTTGGGTTTCTATTTGCACTGTCATTTTTCAATTATCCAGACCATCGATATTACGGAGATTTCTATGAAAAGCTAATTAGAATCCTTCCTTCTTGAATAAAAGCATCAATATCATGGACTGCTCTTGTAAAAGGAACACAAATGGCCCAGAAGTACAGAGATAACCCAACAAATCCATGTTCGGTCTAGCTTTTAATGTAATGTGTTCGACAATGGTCCGGGAGACCAGGGTTCAAACCCAGGTCGAGTCATACCAAAGACTTTTAAAAAATGGTACTTGATACCTCCTTGCTTAACACTCAGCATTATAAGCTACGTATCAAGGGTAAAGTGGAGCAATCCAGGGAAAGGAGTAGCGCCCTTCCCTACATCTCGGTGTAGCAGCTATTGAAAAGTGGGACTTCGGGTCACCCTCGATTACAGTCGCCAACTTTACTTTTACTTACTTAAAACTGATATGGCATGTTCCTCCTCACCTAAAGAATCAAGTCAGATTACTCCTTGCCGCTAGCACTACATAACCCAATCTGATTTGTTGCATATTACTTGGACCGAAGATGAGCGCCGCCATGTAACACTCAATGTCTCGATAAATATCATGAGCGCCGCCATGTAACACTCAATGTCTCGATAAATATCATGAAAGACGTATTATCATGAAAGACGTATCATGAAAGACGTATTATCATTTTCCGACTACCAAATATATCATGAAATCTTTTGATATCTTATGAAGGATTACGTTACAAAGTCATTTTTCTTGCAAATATCTTTTTCATTGCTAAGGTACAGGTGGTTAGCGGCGCGAAAAATAAAAGTTCAAGCTCCGTCAGATATAGTTAGTGTTAACTTCGCACAAATATCTACGAGAAAGGTATGAATTATTGGTAAATAATAGAGAAGTTGGTTTGTATAAGACAATCCATCTTAGGCATTCGTTCGTTGTGTTGGCACCATTTGACACAGTACAACCTGTCACTTATTACTTGGAAAGGAAAATGGTCACTCCAAAGTATTCTGCCACCATTGCCTTGAAAGCTGCGATGAAAGAGAATTACATGGCGTGGCATCCTGAAAACCAAATGAGTTATGCGAAATTTCAATCTATATATCATCGTGTCTTAAAATAATCATTTGCTAAACTTCGACTCTATATAAAAGTTAACTGGAAGCACGCTTAGCATGAATGTTATCGTCGTTGAAAATTGAATCGACGACCCGATTTCAAATCCTGGACGGCGGTTAACGTTTCACTAGGCGCTAATGCCCTTGGGAAAGTTACCAATCCATCTGTTGTCCACTCCATCCTCAGCTATGGGTAAATAGTAGAGCAAACTGGGTTAGGCAACCGTTGAAAGAGAAGGAAAATTCTGAATTTTAACCAGTTGTTCTCCGCTTAAAAATTGACATCCTGCCAATGGAGGAGACATTATGGTTAGTATTATATGACCCACTTTTGCAAATGCTAAGATGAATTAAATTCACGTACCGAAAATATTTATATTTTTTCTTTTTTTTTAATCTAAGTTATTTATTTTTTATTAGTCCAGGCCATTGACCTAATGAGAAAAGTGTTCGCCAATGATCTGGGAGACCGGGGTTCAATGCCAGGTCGAGTTATACCAAAGATCTTTAAAAAATGATACTTGATACCTCCTTGCTTAACATTCAGCATTATAAGGTACGTATCAAGTGTAAAGTAGAGCAATCCATGGAATCGAGTAGAGCCCTCTTCTAGACCTCGGTGTATTAGCTATTGAAAACGGAGCCTTCGGGTCACCCTCAACTAAAGTCGCCAACTTTACTTTATTAGTCCTTTAGCAATATTCTTTAAAATTGTCTTGAATTTCTTATCTTCATCCTTCACTGAAAAGCTATCAATACGAAAGGTCTAAACTAATGGCTCTCAACTACGCGTAATTCTCCCTTTATATGAAATTTTAGAGTTTTTGTGGGAAATTGAGACCACATATTATCAAAGGAGGAGTTCTCGTGACGTAATGGCTAACATGCTCGACTGCGATATTGATGTAAGCATATTACGTTTACTTTCGGATAAATATCCTGGGGAAAGATATGAACCCCTTATTCCCTCAGCTATGCGTTAAATACTACTGTTGGATGGATTTTACATTAAGTAACCCACGAAGGTTGATATGCCATTAAACAAATAAAACAAACCAAACGAAAAATTTTATCAGATTGAAATTCTTGGAATCTTTCTATAAACGACATCCAGTCTCTATCTTTTGGGGAAATGGTGGTTTGCCTATGAAATCAGATCTTTATAAGATCTAATCATGAAATATTGATTATAATCTCTCGGTTGAAATCGTTCTATTGTATACTAGGCACACAATTGGGCTTCGTTTCAGTCGTTACTAATAAAGCAAGCTGCAGATTTCATATCTTTTCCAAAAACATTCATGAGAAATAACTCTGATTGTATCAATCACTATAAACCCTACACACAACTCTACCTACATCAGGTGGCTGTGTCATTTTTATGAGTTGGATTGACATTGGTTGACCTATTACTGTAGCCTTGTATCATGTCTCATTAAGCTTAGTAAATATCTACCGTAAGATAACCTGAGCATTTATTGTAGAGTTAGTGGTATGCAAGTTAGTCTCGCGACCAATTGCAAGTTAACTTAGATCCTTACGAGTGCCTCATTATTATAGTCAAAAGCTGCGTTAAATTAAAGACCTTAAATGTAGCATCTTACTCAATCAGTCACTCTCTATCTCACTCTCACTGTCTCTATCACTATATATAAATATAGAACCAGAGTGAGAGAGATAGACATGTGAACAACAACCAGTATAAACTAGATTATCCGTACCATGATACCCCACACAACATTATATAAAAGGAAACTACCACGTGAGGGACTCTTGGTCTGATGATCGCATAGACGAGAAACTAGCAGTCATTATACGCCACTGGCTCTGTGTCTACTCAATTCAAATCTAGATAAATATATAGATAAATAGAAAGGTAATCAAGTCATGCTGATAGAACGAAGATCTCTCTCTCTCTCTCTCTCTCTCTCTCTCTCTCTCTCTCTCTCTCTCTCTCTCTTCTATTGCTCCTGGCAGGTCCTTTGGACTGTAACCAGGAAAGAGGGTAAGGCTGTTGAATGCCGAAAAGTTGTGATAAGAATTCTAAATCGCCTTTATAAATCGTTATCATTACAACAAAGTTTTCTACTTTATTATCTCTCCTTCTCTCTCTCTCTCTCTATCTCTCTCTCTCTATATATATATATAATCAGAGGATACATATAGTAATGTAATACGTCTGAATGGTGACATGAGGAACAATATCGTTTTGGCTACATACAACACACCTACTGTTATTGTAATTGGCACTTTGTTTTTATACGTTCCTCTGGGGTTGGGTGTTCTGCCTTATAGTGCAAAGGAGATGGTTCTTCAACAAGTCGTGTTGATACAAATATGGTTACTTTGAGATGGAACAAATACGCAGACAAGTAAGCCTTGGATAAGTCTTCTGTTTCCCCTGTTTAGTACAGGTACAGTTTGAACTGAAATTATTAGCATGATCTAATATTTTCTAATTTATTAAAATAATCACCAAAATAAATGAGTTTCAAACCTTCCCCACAAAACAGGGGTAGCTATAGGTATGAGGCTAGTTATTATATGAACAGAAACTTTAGATATCTGATTTTAAATAATTATGAACAAAAAATCGAGTTTCATTCAATAAATAAGATGAATTTCCAGGCTGCGGTCGTATTGATACTGCTGTATGGATGCACTACTTGGACGCTAACTAAACGGCTGGAGAAGAAGCTAGACGGCAATCACACAAAAATGCTGCGAGCAATATTGAACAAGTCTTGGCAGCAACACCCCACAAGGCACCAACTATACGGCCACCTGCCTCCCATCACGAAAACTATACAAGTTAGACGAACCAGACATGCAGGACACTGCTGGAGAAGCAGGGACAAGCTCATAAGTGATGTACTCCAATGGACCCCTACATATGGCCGAGCAAAAGCAGGACGACCAGCTCGAACATACATACAGCAGCTATGTGAGGATACGGGATGTAGCCCTGAAGACCAGCCGGAGGCGATGAACGACAGGGAGAAGTGGCGAGAGAGGGTTAAGGATATCCGTGCTAGCGGCACGACATGATGATGCTGATGTCTATGGGGTTGGTGATAGGAGCTATCATAAACTTCACCCTATCTGAAGTTATTAGGCAAATCACATAAACTTCAATAATTTAAATTTGGTTTGAAAAACTGTCAAATTTTAAACAATCAATTTTAAGTAGTATCAATGTGTTTTATGGAAGTTATTTGAAGCATTCTTTAAAAAATTCTACATGAAATTATTAAGCAAAGCTAAATAAGTACATTTTACTTGAATAAAAAGGTAATAAAATCATCAAAAATTGATCAACATCTATAATTGAACACGTAACAAACACATGGAATAAGTCTTTGAATACTTCATACATTGATGTAAAAAGCCTTCTTCTCAAGAACAGCCAATAATCCATTGATTTTGTTATTTTTTTTTTACTTCAGCAGATTCCGTTCCCGACTTGGTAGTTTTAATTGCTTTTCATATGTCTGCTTAGTTGTTATATTGTTTGCCACCTTCATATAATACCATCTTTACAATTGACCACGGATTTTCGATCGAATTCAGATCAGAACTTGATTGTGGCCTTTTCATTACTTTCTCTCCAGTAAATCCTTTATGCTCAAAGAATTCTGAGGTAAGCTTAGATACACGAGAAGAGGCATTATCGTGCATTAATACATGTTTCACTTTGATAATGCGAGACTAGAAGTGATACCATACAACGAAAGTTTTGTTTATAAATTCACAATTGTTAGCACTGTTCGGTTTAATTCTGATATTGACATTAAATAGTACAATAATTGATTGATTGACAATTTTTAAACTATATAATCACACTACCGCCTCTTTGTTACCTTCTTTTAGCTACAAGCACGTCTGAATTGAATAAATTCCCCCTCTTGACCCATCCATCAGGTCCACCAATTGTCAGTTGAGATTCATCTGTGAAAATTACTTTATAAAAGTTAACTTTCATGTATTTCTTGGCCCAATTTTAATGCTTTAAGACATTTGCTTTAGTGAGAGGTTGCCAAGGAGATTTTTTTACAGATCCAAAACACAAAGTATTTTACACCTTACTTCCTTCTTGACTCCCTCAATTCCAGGTTTTTCAAAAATATGTGTTCTAGTCAAAAGTGTTTGTTTCGCTATAAATTGCTTTAGTTTACGTTCATCTTGAGAAAGCAAATTCTTAAAACTTTTCCCTCTGCTTCGAGTTCTCAACTTATTTATATTTTTAACAGCCTTCTTTATCTTTCGATGATCTCTACAAAGCTCTTTTGGTATTCCCAAAGTGAACATTCTCTCACTTAATAACTTTGTTATTTTCTGTTTTTCAGCAGTTTTTAGATCCTTCCCTTTACTCAGGTTTCAACATTATATTATGAGCAAAAAGAAAAAAATTGTTTTCATTAGATTTTAGAGGTTTTAAGCTAATATTAGTTTAATCTGCATATTAACATCAGATTGTCCATTTTCGTAAATTCCAAATGTTTCAGTTTTATTAAATATTTTCCTAAAGATGGAAATGGCCTCGTTTAAATTTGACAAATAGTTTTACCGAACTTTTTGAATTATTGAGGTTTATTTGATTTGCATAATATGTGATGAAAGAATGAGATATGAAAATTGTTTTCAGAATATAAGTTTCAAAACGAGATTAACTGAAATTAACTGGATGAAACAAATTATAGTTAATTTACAAATATACTTTCAAATGACTGTTTTTTCCTAATCATTTCCACCTCAAAAGGAGTATATATATATATATATATATATATATATATATATATGAGAGTCATTCAATAAATAAGGTGAATTTTTCCAAGGGAGTTGGTAATAGGAAGCAGTTTATAGTCGCACTTTTTTTCAGGAAAATCATCCCCCAGAAGACTGTCAGCATGACCTTTCTTACTGACTGCTGCTTCCAGAACCTTTTCTTTACCAGAAAGTTGGTGTGTTTCTATACCATGGACTGTCTTTTCGATTCTAGCTCGTAGTAACGAACCAATATTTAGACCATTTGGGAACATCTTTGGAAGAAAACATGCTTCTCTATAGACATCACTCATTCTTCTGTAAATTTCATATGATTTGCACTAAAATTGTGATCACCCAGTGTTCAAGATTGGAGCACTCAGTTTGATTTGCCACCATTTTGAATAGCGTCAAAACAAACTTTTTTGTGAGATTAAAATAATTTTTGCTATAAACCATTTCCAAACAACGGAAAGTTTACATTTATGGAAAAAATTTTGGAAAAAAATTATTTTGCTTTTTGGAAAAAAAAAACAACCTATTTATTGAATGTCCCTCGTAATTATACGTCCAAAATTAATGGCTAGAGAAAATCAATTGAATGGTTAATTGTACAACCTTTTCAAGCTCAAACTTCTCTTTTTAATAACTTGCTACTTGATCACAACAAACTTCTGAAAAGATATTTTGATATTTTTTTAATGTGACAATCTTTAAGCTATAGCATCTTAAGATAGTTATCTGGAAAGCGGTTGTTCCAAATGCTAATTCACACTTTTTATTAGCTATTGTGACACACACGTGAGGAGACATTTTGCCAAGAGGAAATGTGATAGTACTGGAAGGAGTGGATTCATGCCTTTTGTAAAGGTTTTGGCATAAAATGAACTTGAACACCCTCAAATAGAACTAGATTTTGTTTTTCTTGTTCTTATACATTTTATCAATTCATTCTATTAGTTCTCAATTGGTTTCTGATCGGGACTATTAAGTCCGATGTAAAAAAAAAATTATTTTCTTATCCTGAAGATACTTCTCAACTAATTTAGAAGTATATCTCATATAATTGTCATTCAAACTACGCTTCAGTTTCAGATTTGTAACGGACACTGTCAAGATGACATCCAATATTTCATAATAATCCTCTTTTTTTTTCGTTATGCTGTAGTGGAAGGGAAATTTCGTATTTTGGTTTGGCGCACAATTTAATTCGACACTTAATTTCACCCAATCAGGATGACCTATCCTATTCACCCCGGATCTTCTTTTCCGGGCAGCAAATTGGGTAAGCTGCCAAACCCAGTCTCTTTGGCTGGAGAACGCCGTCCAGTGCAGACGTTACATTGGCCGTTCTTCAATAGCAATAGCGACATTTTAGCTGGACAACACCGCCCAGTGCAGACGTCTCACTGCAGCTCTAGAATAACAGCAGCATGGACACACGAGGGAACCCATCTAATTTATGGATTCGTTGCAAGGAATCCCTGTTGAATATGAATTAGATACATTCCATGCCTCGCACAGGCACAACTTTATGTCATCCCAAAATTGGCTATGTCAACGCAATGCTTTTATTCCGCTCTCGACACACTAGCTATCAATTCACCTCTGGGCCACTTCAATGGAGACAACGCATACTCTCCTCCCAAAAAATACCAGACACGCGAAACTACACGGTGACTCTAACGTTCAATCCCTCACACGTCCGACGACACACGCTGTCATCTCAACCTTCTCAACTTCTCATAACTCAATTTCGTCTCAATACTCACAACCTCTCCACGAGTCTTGCAGCACCAAAAGCAAACCCAATATTCCATGCTGCAAATAAAAACCTATTTCTAAAAACCTTTCGACTATCGCCATCTTACTTCTTCATCATCCTTCCTTTATTTACCCTTAAAACATAGCGAGGGAACAACAAGCTTTAGCGAGTGACCTCACAAAACTTGGCGAGGAAACAACACAACGTAAATACACATACGTTACAACAACTCTTCCTCGCTAACAACAACACTTACAACCTATCCTCGCTAGAAACAAACTTCCCTCTCACTAATAATAACCATTTCACTTCCTGCTAAAATGCTATTAACTTTTACAAAGCTTCTGGTTCCTTTTGTAGAGAAAAAACAAATCGTAATAACCTCTCGTCTATGTGTTGTTGTAGAGAAGGATTTTTTTATTAAAAGCCTCACCTGGACGTTTCCAAACAAATTTATTCTCGTTATACAACCCAGCTTCTAGTTTTATCTCATCTGGCCATAATATAGTTCCCCACAGCGATACAGAGTCAGCATGCTCATTGGCCTATTCTGTGTTGGATTCTTGTAATGATTTTTCTTGTTACTTTCGCTCCAGCAGCTTCCAAATTATTCTTGAGATCCTTAGTTGTAACATTTGGGTTATTTTTCACAGCTCTTAAAATATTACATTAAGATCTGACCGACGTTTTTTTTTTTCTTCCTACCACTTCCAGGTTTGTTTGCAACAATTTTCACTGGCATGAGTTGGTAAACTCTTTACAAACGATATTATATTCCCTTTCTGATATTAAGCTCCAATAATATTGGTTCAATTTTCTAAATAATATTCAGATATTTTCATCATTCTTCAAATATACGGAGCTTCTATAATCAGAAGAATTTTAGACTTTATGGCATGAATAAATACAACACGACTGAAATTAGCACACTGGATTTTCATAAAAATTGATAACTATTAATATATTACAAGATATGTTAGGCGCTACAAGAGAAGTAAGGACAAACACATAAGTGACCTTTTCCTATGGACTCCGACATATGGATACACCTTTGTTTTCGATCAGCAAAAAATTTACATTCATCAGTTCTGTACGGACACTGGGTGCCGTCTTAATGGTACAGATGGCGAGAGAACATATAAATTACGTGCTTTTGGCACGCCAGTCTGATGATGATGATAATGATGATGACGATGATTTAATAGTTAATATTCATCATTTATACATAAAAAGAATTATCGTTTTTCTGTTTATATTGTTTTCGTGCCATTAATTTTGGATAAAACATTTTTTCAATTTTTTTGTCAGTTGCTAAATAAAAATTCTTAAAAATTCTTTTTGTGTATTCAACCGCCTAACACCTATAATTACTTCCGCTGAACAGAAAAAAATAGCTACTACACTATTTTGAAATTGTATTCTCTATGACCTAAACAAACTAACACCGTGTCTATAATTTCAGGCATAACTGTTTTGAAATCGCGTATTCATTGAAAAAAAAGTGGACAACTGACTGAAAAAAAAAGTTCTGATGTTTTCTCGAAAATTTCAGTTGAATTATTAGCTAAGAGAAGGTGCTGAAAAGTTCTCGGCCGGACCAAGAAAGAAATAACCTCGAGATATAAAGTGTATATGCTATTCCATATATTCGTCCAATTGTTCAATAAACTTGAACATCGTTTCTCTAGTTTCTTTAATCCTTTAACAATATTCAATAAAAATGTTTCTAGATAGTTTATTCCATTCTTGGTTGCCTCCACAACTTTTCAGCACCTCAAGACTTTGGGATTATATGAAGGAAATACGAGGTGCATGCGATAAGTTTCCAGACCTTTTTCGTATGGGCATTTAAAATTGTCGTGGACTCTTGAAAATTAACTATGTTATTGCTATACATCTTATGAGATGACTGACCAATTTTTATGATTTCACGTTCAAATCAACAGCTACAGCAGCAACTGGAATACACCCTACTAAAGCCTGATTGTCACAGCTGGTGAATTTCAAAAATGCAATCTGGACGTCAGGACACTTTAGAAGAACGATATGCAATAAAATTCTGTTTTAAACTTGGAAAAAATCCCACAGAAACGTATGGAATGCTTCAGACTGCTTTTCGACCATCTTGCATGAATCAAGCATCAGTTTTTGAGTGGCATGAGAGATTCAAGGAAGCCAGGGAGTCTGTGAGGGATGATGAGAGGTGTGGGAGGAGTAAGAAAGTCATTACATGAGAGTTGATTGGCCAAAGGGTTAGGGTTAGGGTTACTAGGCTGAGGTTTTAAGGGAATTCAAAAAGAGATTCCTTGGGAAGAGGCCAGCACTCTTCAAATCGGGTCAGTGGCATTTCCACCAGGACAATGCACCAGTCCACAACTCCATCCTTGTTACAGACTATTTGACCAAGATGGGCATCAAGACAGTTCCTCAGCTTCCCTATAGTCCAGACCTTGCTCCCTGTGACTTTTGGTTATTCCCTAAGCTCAGAGGCTGTCGTTATGAGACAATTGAGGAGATGAAAGAGGCTGTGATGAAGGTCATTGACACGCTCACACAAGAGGACTTCCATGGGGCCTTCCAGAGGTTTTTGGAACGGTACAAGTGCGTTGCATTCGGAGGAGATTACTTCGAAGGAGTCTAGAGTTTCATGTGTGTACCATCAATAAAAGTGCTCATACGAAAAAAGTCTGGAAACTTATCGTATGGACCTCGTATTCCCATGTGGTAAAGTTACATCTCATGAAGACACTGACGCACCATTCGTGTGATTTTGTCTTGCCCGGCTCAATAATACTGTTTATTTTATTGTTCTTTTGGTCACAGCAGAATAGTTTTGTTCTAATTGTCAAAATTGCCAACCAGATGGAGAGCAAATTAGCTGAGTATCCATCTGTTAATATTCCCACATGTAGAGACTTCAATGTTCATCATACAAAAGGGTTAGTATCTTCAAACAAAATAGACTCTGAAGAAAGAAAATACTTTCTCCATTGCGTATGAACTAGCATAAATCGTTGATAAATCAATTCGTGTTCCTGATCTCAGAAGTCTCTGACCTCCTGTCCAAATTTTTATACTTCCGTTGTCATTTCTCCACCGGTCTGCTTTTACCATTCTATGGTCACAGTGAGTATTGCTCAAAAGTTAAAGGATTTTCCGGGTCTCTTTTTTCATTTGCGTCCAGATATTCTAAAACACATTGATATGGTTTCCATTTCTTTTTAACTAATGCCCAAGTTTAATTTTTTAATTTTTTTTTCAGGCTGATTCAGACCATAAACAATCGCATTTTTAATCACAGATTGATTGCTAGCTGAAATTGATAACTACATTCAACACAAAAAATATCAACCAATGCCCATTTCTCAATCCTGTTTTAAGCCAGAATATGCTGTTGTGAATGTTTCTCGTAATCACTTTTTCTATCCCTATCATCGGAATGAATAGGTTCGTTCTAAAGGAGTCTTTTTTCACCTGATATACATATGGGCCTTAAATTCACAACTAACTTGTCGTGGGACTCATATATATCTGTTAGTCACTCCCAGTCTACCCATACATTCATATATTCAGGGCTGCTCTCTATTAATGACCGAAGCACCTTCAAATATTTCCTTTCTTCTCAATCAGCTACGTCCCTGCGATCTTTAATTACGTGATGATTTTTTGTTTCGGTTGAGTGCATTATAGGATATCGTACTATACATATATTGAAATAAAGATTTCGATTTGATTGGATGCGACTTTTAATCTTATTGAAACAATTGATACTTAATGAACTACGCCAACTTGGATATAAGACCGAAATCCTGGAGCACTCAGTAAAAAAACGAACTCACTAGCCATAGCTTACAAGATTAACGCCTTGTAAAGGTCTGTTTGACCAGACTTACTTGAAAGTTTTACACTATAAGAAAATCATTTGTTTCCATACGTAGGAAATCACTTAATTAAGTTATGACGCTCTTAGTTACACGGGAAATAATAATGAATGATTTTCTATTGACTTCTCAATGATTTATTTGTTGTTGTTGTTGTTTTATTAAAAATACCATCACTATTTTTCAAGCCCTTTGATTGGTCACTATTCTTATTCTTGCTTTAACTAGACTGAAGCCAGTTTACTAATCGCCCATCCGATTCTTTTTTCTTCAGAATAACTTTCCTCTAAGTTGAATTGATTTTATGTGGCTCAAGCACTCAAAAACTTAGCCCAGTCGGCTAGAGTTGTAGAATACACCGATTGCTTCTCTGCAGAGGGGTAAGACAGCCCCCAACTCAACGGGTGTCCTGGATATGACACTAAACAATCTGATGGCGAGGTTCTAGTAATGCTGGAGCTTTGGAGAATGTGGAGTACTCCTTCCTTACCATCGCTTCCAAGTCCACTTTGGTCGGGAGTGGTAGTACCTGATAGGGTCCTATCTATGAATCAAATACAACTAAACTGTACTTATGATTGAAATCGGACTGTTTTGACATTTAAATTGCTTATTTATTCTTAGGTGAATTATTTGAAAGAAAAGCTGCTTTTTGACATTGAAACTGTGTACTTATGCTAAACTGAATTGTCTGAAATAGAACTGTTGATATGAATAAAATGAATTGGGCATTAATAACCCGCAATGGTTGATGTGCCATAAAAACAAACAAAACAAAACCAAACTCAAAAACTGCTAGCTATTAATTCATAGCAAGGAGGAGAAGTGGACTCATGATTTTCTAAGGACAGTAATATATTAATTGTAAAGGTCTGCTTGATAGATTCGACAATGAATATTTATACTCTAAGGATATCACTAAATTCGATGCGAGGGAATTCACTTGACTAATTTGGTAAATACTCTCTCAGCTATACACTGACAATATTTATAACAATGTGTATTTACCCATCTACTCTGCGAGGAGTAGGATGTGATGAGACAAAGTCAATTTTTAAGTGGAGTACCGCTGGTTTGAATTCGGGGTTTTTCTTTCTCTAGACTGGTTGCTCTATCAAACATAGAAAACCAAGTCTGCCGTACTATATGCCTATAGCAGAAAGGAGAACAAATAGATTCATGCTTTTCCTAAGAGTATTAGTGCGAAGTGAGACCTTCCATTTCCTACAACGGTAACCATTTCTCTAAGTTCACCTCCTTTATAAACACACACACACACACACACACACACACACACACACACACACACACACACACACATATATATATATATATGTTGGCCGATAACCAAGAAAACACCTATAACAGCTCTTGGCGGACACGGAATGTAGCTTGGAAATCCTGCAGGGAGCGATAGGTGACAGGGACGGATCGAGGGAAAGAGTCAGGGAAATCCGTGTTTGCATCGCGATGATGATGATGTGTATATAATATATATATAGATAGATAAAGAGACAGACAGACAGACAGAGAAAGCAGTAGCTGCATTAATAGTGTTAGTAGCAAATACGAATCGTCGCTCAATGACAGAGTTCACGTTCTAAGTTCAATCAACGATCATCAACTTGTTTTTGGCTTATTAGTAGTGGGAGGAACGCGCACATCCGGATACACAGAGGTAATTTTTTTAAAAATTCGCTTCCGCTGCGGTAAGAAAGAAAGAAAGAAAGAAAGAAAGAAAGAAAGAAACTGGCAAAGATTTAACAAACAAACGAATACTTTGTCAATTTTCATCTATTAAAGAACTTGACTCAAGAGATTCTTTTAAAATAGCAGCTAAATAATCTTCTTTTGCATGTTCCAGATTATGTTCTCTTTCCTTCTCTCTCGCACGTGCTGGAGACAACGTGAATTTTCTTGCTTATGCCGGAAACTATCGTCTTTCACTACTTCAACGCAGCTGGTTGTAACTTAGCCGTTAAAGGCCTTTTCAACGTGTAGCCGTTCCTGGGACACGTGGCTCCGACTAAGAACTACAAACAATAGAAACGCACATGCACCTTAAACTCAGCGGTAAGACGCGGGACTTCATGTCCTAAAGATTATTGCTCTATCGCAGCAGACTGACTGTTGATATCGAAATAAATTGAGACTATATTCGATCTTCTGGGAGCACAAGATGAGTTTGATTCCTGTGTTAAAAACTGGCTTAGTTCAACGAGTAGAACCGATTGACTTTAGCTTCCTGGTATGTAACTAGGTTGATGACAGTAGTTACTATATATTTACAGGAAAAACATACCATTAAGAGCATGTTGGTCCTGCAATCAGTTGTTAGCGTGTTTGACCCTGTTGAGTGTTGCTCTTTAAAAAATGTCTTCGTATTTAAAAATTCAGGTCGAGTGTTTTTATTTCTTATTTCGCTTGTGTACAAGCGAAACGTCATCTTTTATTGAGGTTATTGACAGAAAAGGTGTAGGACACAGTAAAAAGAAGATATTAAACTGAATGGTCGAAGGTAGAAAAGAGGGTAGACAAACTTACTTAATATATGACCCACATATGATATACTTCAAATGTTTGAGAGTCTCAATGCATAAACAAAATTTATATACACATTCGTATTGTTACATACACATTTTGTTACGAAGATTTTATATAAATATCAACAAATATACGTATGCAGTAATATGTATCAATGCTTGCAGTTTTAAGAAACTACAAACATTAATACATAATTGTATTTCACGAATTAACTGGATAAATATGAGTTGCTCTTACTGTTTTGTTTATAATACAATACTCCATGTTAATTTGTATTAGTTTCAGAAATCAAAAAGTACTACTACAGTGTAAGTCATAATAAAAGTACAATCGAATTAATTTTTAAATAAAATGTTAATTTTCTTCTTAACAAAAGACACCAGAATTTTATGATCTATTGAAACATTATAACATCAAAATGGATATTATTAGGTATTATTCATTACCAAAGTATATATATATACCAATCCCTTCGCACAAGCAGAATGTAACACAACATCAATATTTAAGCGAAGTTTAACCGGTTTGATTTCAGAGTTTTTTTTCTATGACCGGTTACTATACCAAGGTTAAAGGGCCCATTCTGCCTTACTATTTACCTATAGTTGGATGGAGAAGACTTAGATTTATACCCGTCCCAAGGGTATTAGCACTGTGTGAAATGCAAACAGCCTTGTCCAGGGTTTGACCTCAGGTCCCCGTGGCCATTTCCAACGACGGTAACTATTATACCACGGGCATATATATATATATGTGTGTGTGTGTGTGTGTGTGTGTGCGTGCGAGAGAGAGAGAGAGAGAGAGAGAGAGAGATACACTTATTCTGTAATATCGTACTGATATTGATCAAAGTTATTCAGTGTAAGAGCTACAAACAATGAATATTAGATGTTTGTAAAACACCAAGACACGTAAAATTCACACGCATTTTATTGTTGCATACATCTTTTGTAACAAAAGTGTTATAAAAGATATAAGTAAATACATGTAGACAATAATATGTGTTCATGTATATAGTTTATTATACTGTTCATTTACATTAATTGCAATAACCATGCACTTGTTGAAAAAAAATAGATTGTAATTTAATAGTCGAGGGATTTCGGTTCAGGCCTTTGAGTTTAGTTCGGCTGAGAACCTTTCGGCTCAGCACATGGGTTAGTTGGGTGCAACATTGAGGCAGGTGTTAACGCGGGCGAGCACGGGAGGATGGAGGTGTCACTCAGATGTCACAATACTCCGAGACAAAACGGGTGACGCAGTGCGAGTGACGTCACGCACCTGAAGCGCGCAGAGGTTTGTGTGAGATTTGAAGAAAGTTAGAGAGTTGGGTACTAGACGCCAAACGAGAAGGATCGACTTTTGGAGCTCGCAGACGCGAGGCGAACTTGCGCCCTATGGGGAGCCGCTCGAGTTGGGGACCAAATGAATAAGACAGCATAGAAGATTGTGTCTCTCCTCCTTACGTCGAGACTTTTAACTCAAAGTTAATAAAAAGGTTTCGTACCTGAACAAGAAGTCGTTACGTGTTTTCGAATTCCGAGATTCCTATGTTCTATCTTTATGAACATTATATGTCCATTTCGCACATAGCGTTAATTGTGAATATGGTACAAGATGCCTATTGAACAAAAATGATTAATTGATTCACAAAGAAAAGTTTAATTAGTTGTCATAAAATTTACATAAGAAAGAAGAATTGGGGATAATACGTAAAAGTTTTAAACAGTTATTGGACTTTTTTTGTACAACTTTATAATCCGAGTGAATTTGATACTGAAAATTGGTTCTTTACCCCCTTTTTTGGTCATGCACCTTTTCCTTATTTCACAATGTTATTATTTCACTTCCAAGATTGTCTAATATAATAGTTTTCAATGCCATTTTTGGTTATACTCATTCTCTATCATATAACACTTCATTCCTCCCACCAAACATTGTGGCCCAGTTGGCTGGGGCACCAAAATACATCGACTGAATCTCTGCAGAGAGGTAAGACTCCACCCCAACGAGTGTCCTGAATATGACACTAAACAATCTGATGATGAGGCTCTTGTAATGCTGGAGCTTTGGGGAATGCAGAGTACCCCATCATTGCCATCCCTCCTAGATCCACTCTGGCTCGGAGTGGTAAAACCTGATAGGGTCCTATCAATGTGTCAAATAGAACTAAACTGGAATAACGATAAAACTGAATTGTTTGAAATTAACTGTTTTTACATTCAACTATGTGTAAACAAAAAAAAATGTACTGTTTGAAACTTTAATCAAAATTACTTAAAATGACCCGAAAAGGCTTGATAAGCCTTAAAACCAACCAGCCAACCAACCAACTAACAACCAAACATTGATACACAGAATGAATATTCTGTAGAAACGTTGATATTCCAACAGTTTGAATCTGCTATTCTGTGGGCTCAATCCCTACCCAAAAAACTAAAAATCCCCTCAGGTAGATAATCCCTTCTTCCTGGTTGATAACCTCTGACTTTTGGTACGACACATGGTAATAAATGTGAGGTATCAAATGAAGATCGAAATCATAAAAGTAAAAATGGTCTGCAACTCTAACTTGTTAATAACTGCGGTTTGGTAAGTTGCCCTGATATTTGCTGTTTTGTTTAATAATGCAAAATGTGTAAATATCAACCAGAATCGAAACCGTTACAGACGTAGCGGTCTTGGACTCTAACTTGCTAACCACTGCTCTTCGGCGAGTCGACAAATGATGTGAATTATTAATTATAGAATTTTACTGAACAATGACAATAGTAGTGGACTGGGGAGTTGTTTCAGAGATAGTAAGAGAATAGAGGCAGAAAAATATAGAATGGTAGAAGTGTAATAGCGGACGGTAATGAATAAAAAAAATATAAAGATAAAAAGTGGGTGTCGGGGAGGGTGAAAGATATTAGGGCAAGGGTGTTTAGGCGGCGCTAGATGTAATGCAATAACCCAATGTCCATATCAATTAGAGTCTCATTTTGTTACTTTGGTAGGAAGAACTACTCGCTTGCTGAAGATAATTTATTTACTCCATAAAACTAGGGCAGTGAGTGGCGGGATGTTTCTGGTTACGATGCCGCTGTCTTCCGGATAAATGAGATGTTGGGGCCGAAAGGTTGAGGCGTTATCACAGCATGAATAATGTCGGGTTTGTACACAATGATCCGGTGAGGGTTCGAAACTCACTGATGGTTATTTCATTTGACATATTTTACGTTTGATTTACGACTATACAAACCCTTCTTTTTAAAACATCATCAAATCAGAAAAGATTTATACTTTGCAGTCGGCCTTATGACTTGAATAGTTATGAGCACAAGTTAAAAGCATGATAAGGGTAACCCAAAGCCAAATTTTTAGACTTTATTTTTCCGATTCAAGTATCATTGGGGAACAGGAAAATTTTTTGTTAACGGAGCAAAGCCTGATCCGCTTACCAAAGCTTTTTTCTTTCCCCCAATAATACGTTCACCAGAAAAATAAAATCTAAAAAAGTTCGGCTTTGGGTTACCCTTACCGAGCTTTTAACATGGACCCAATGTATTCGGTGGAAAAAAAAGTCAACAATATCATTCTTTTATAAAAATATTTCATTCATAAAACATCAAAGAATTAATATGGAGTGATATAGAACAATAGCAAGCCAACAGACATAAGTAAAATTCTTTTTAATTATTTAACTTTTCTTTTAAAAAATGTCAATTTATAATCTTTTTGTCAACTAAAAATTATAACTAAAACTAAAAGTTACAATTGCTAATAGTTACGATAAAACATATTAGTCCTGGGTATGAGACTAAAGTGCATGTTTTCCCAGTCTGTGGGGGCTGTAGATTACACCGACTGCTTCTCTGCTGAGGAGTAAGACTCCGCCTTCAATTGGATATGACACTAAACAATCTGATGGTGAGTTTTCATTAATGCTGGAGCTTTGGGGGATGCGGAGTACCACTTCAATGCCATCGCTCCAGGGTTCACTTTGGTCGAGAGTGGTAGCATTGATAGGGTTCTATCTATGGGTCAAATAGAACTAAAGTGTGTACTTATGCTAAACTGAATTGCTTGAAATAGGACTGTTTTGACATTTAAACTGCGTACTTATGCTAAACGGAATTATTTTAAATTGAACTGTTTTTGTATGCTAAACTGGATTGTTTGAAACAGAACTATTTTTGATTTTGAAAATGTACTTATTGAATTGTTTGAAATAAATTGTTTTGACATTTGACTGTGTGTAAACAAAAACTATACTTATACTTAACTGAATTGTTTTAATTAGAACTGTTTGACTAAACTGAATTGCGTGAAATAAAAATGTTTTGACAATAAAACTGTGTACTTATGCTAAACTGAATTGTTTGAAATAAAACTGTTTATTTGTATAAAAATGGATTTGGCATTAAATAAGCCGCAAAGGTTCATAAGCCATAAAACCCAAACAAACAAACTTTCATTGCCATCGCTCTCAGGTCCACTCTGGCTCGGAGTGGTAGCATCTATGGGTCAAATAGAACTAAACTGCGTACTTACGCTAAATTGAATTGTTTGAAATAGAACTCTTTTGACATTTAACTATTTGTAAAAAATTATACTAAACTGAATTGTTTGAAATTTAGTTCGGCGTTAAATGACCCAAAAAGAGTTGATACGCCGTGAAACAAAACACGTAACCAAAACTGCATCTGATGGCCAGACAGCGATTTGGTGAGTGTGGAGAAGCCTATCATGGCTATTTACTCCCTGGTCCACTCTGACCCAGAGTGGTAGTATCTGTTAGGGGACAATCAATAGGTCCAATGTTTAGAAATTATTCGTATTCGATAAAAACAGTGTGCAAAAAAAAAAAAAAAAAAAAAAAAAAAAACTTCTAAAGAACCGATTACCCAAAAATATAAATATGAATGCAGTTCCTAAACCTCAAAGCATAAAATGACCCTAAACAAGTTGACATGTCGTTTAAATCAATCAATCAATCAATCACATAAATTATAATGTATCGCTCATAAATAAGTACACCTCAAGTTTTTTTTTTTTTTTTTTTTTTTTGGTGTCTTTTTTATATAAAGTGAAAGGTATCAGGATTTAATAATTTTTTATGGAATATTATACAATCAAAGCATATATTATTGGGTATTATTAATTACCAAACTATACGGCAATGAAATTATGTACCAAAAAAAATTGCATGAATATATATGTATATAAGAGATGTACTTCTTTTTTAATTACTACATATTCATATTGTTTGGTTATTGAGTTAAAAAGAAAGAATAGAGTTTCGTAATAGATAATATCTATTAATATTTATTTTGATCGTACAATTTACCACGAGAAATGATAAAATCCAACTCTTTGGTTTAGAAGAAAATCAACTTTTTAATACAAAATTGTTCTGAATTGCGGTTCAAACTGTTTCTATTCGTTGAATCTTTTGAGTTGGGAACTACTGATCAACTGACCTTTTCATAAGGAAAGGATTGTTACATAAAGCGGGACAATAGTCTGAAAGTAACCGGCCTGAATAATACGCAGCGTGTCGTAACATTAATTCGAGGCGACGGGCTACTTCAGAAAATATATAAAAATTATATTAATATTGAGGAAGACATACACAAGCCCAGTCGGATGGGGCGGCAGAATATACCAACGGCATCTCTGCAGTGGTAATACCCCCTCCGTCATCGAGTGTCCTGATTAGTACACTAAACAATATGAAGGTAAGGCTCTCGTAATCCTGGAGCTTTAGGGAAGACGGAGTACCCATTCATTGGCATTGCTCCCAAGTCCACTCTGGCCAGGAGTAGTAGCACCTGATAGAGTCCTATCTATGGGTCAAGTAGAACTGTTTGACATTTAAACTGACTGCAAACAAATGACTTATACTAAAAGGAATTGTTTGAAATAGAACTGTTTGATCATTTAACTGTGTGTAAACAAATGACTGGGGTAGTGTGTAGAGTGTTCGCCAATGGTCCCGGAGACCTGGGTTCAATTCCTGATCGCGTCATACCAAAGACTTTTAAAATGATATGTGATATCTCCTTTCTTAACACTCAGCAATGTAAGTTACGTATCAAGGGTAAAGTGGAGCGATCCAGAGAAAGGAGTAGCGCCCTCCCCTACACCTTGGTGTAGTAGCTATTGAAAAGGGAGCCTTCTGGTCGCCCTCGACAATGGTCACCAACTTTACTTACTTTTTTATTAATGATACTTTACAATACGTGGAACCATTTAACTATGTGCAAAAATATGAGCATAGGCTCATTTAAAAATGTGTTAAACAAAATGTGCTTACAAATCATATTTAATACATACGTATACAGAGGATTTAGCATTAAATAACCAACAATGGTTGATATGCCATAAAACTAAACCAAACCAAACACTGAGAAATACAATATACATATATATAAGTAAAAGTAAAGTATATATATATAGTCATTCACAGACAGACAGTTTCGTTCTATCAGAACTCTTCAGTGTGGCTAGACACGCAGGACGCTCGAAGCCGGGATCGAAACCCGTCCAACTTTACGTTAGACTGTGTTTCAGACCACTCGTCCACCAAGCGGACCACGTTGGCTAAGGGAATTTTAAGGTATTCTTATTTTTAGAAACAGCAGCAGCAGCAGCCTTTGTTTACATTTTTTTATACCCTATCGGCTACCAGAGTGCTCAATTCTTTCGAAGAGCTTTGCATTACGCTAGCGGCGGCCGGCAATTCCTTTGCCAGAGAGCTCAACCCCCATGGGGGAGCATATATATATATATATATATATATATATATATATATATATATATATATATATATATATATATATTAAAACTACTAATATATCTTTTATTGTTGCTTATTTCTGGCTACTGGAGTGCTATAATTTCACAGTGTCCATGAACGAGCCACCACTGGGTCAAAGAACTTCTCATCCCATCTCAAAGATTGTTACATTACCTTGGTAAGATAAGTACGGTCATGCATAAAATTCAGTGGTCGACTTGTAAATCCAGAAAAAAGATCTTTTTTGTTTCATTGTCATTCAATCAAGCTAATGGCTCACTGTAGTATTGTGCAATACCAATAATTCTTTATATTGTATTCCCAATTGATCTCACCATACATGGGTGAGAACCTTTCCCACTTGATTCGAGAAATAAAGTAACTTCTGACGAGATATAAACTCGCATCATCAAAGAAATACAAACAACTTTAGACTGTTACCATATTTGATGGCATATAAGCCTCACCCGCCATTGATATCTAATATTAAAGTATTATATAGTTAGGTGCTAGTAGTCCTTGGTAGTGTTCGCCAAAGGTCCGGGAGACCTGAGTTCAATCCCATTTCGTGTCATACCAAAAAGACTTTAAAAATGGTACTTGATACCTATTTGCTTAACACTCAGCAATATAAGGTACGTATCGAGGGTAAAGTGGAGTAATCAAGGGAAAGGAGTAGCGCCCTCCCCAACTCCTCGATGAATTAGCAATTGAAAAGGGAGCCTTCTGGTCGCCCTCGGCTACGGACGCTAACTTTACTTATATACCACAAACTGGCATATAATATCTGAGAGATATTTTTAGCTACTATTTGGTAAAAAAATGGTGCGTTCTTATATAACATCAGATACTATACCTCTACTACCAGTTGGTGTTAAGAAAAATGCGAACGGAAATAAATTAGATAAGGAAGAGAGTAGCTATTTGACTATGTTCAAATTACGTTACATTCAGCGTAACGGTTATCATCGTCTGAAATGGAATCGGTGTCCCAAGTTCAAATCCTGGTCGTGACTAATTATGTTTCACTTTGTTTTAATACTTTTCAGAAATATATGAATCTATCTGTTCTCCCTTCAGCTATGGGTAAATAAAAGAGTAAACTGTTTTTATAGCCTCGGTTAGGCAACCAGTCTACGAGAAGGAAATCCTGAATTCAAATCAGCTTTACTCATGTCACATTCTGTTCGTTGCAATTTGGTTTGGTTTGGTTTGGTTTTATGACATATCAACCATTTTAGGTTATTAAATGCCAAATCCTGTTTTTACAAATATATTAAATATGTGATTTATAAATACATTTTGTTGATACACACCGATAAATGATCAGTTATATTTCTAACAATTCAATTTACCATAAGTCAATAAAGTTAAATAGTTCCAAGTATTGTTATGTATTACTTACAATTCAATTAAACATCAGTCATTTGTTTACACACAGTTAAATGATCAAACAGTTCTATTTCAAACAATTCAATTTATTATAAGTCATTTTTTTGCACTCGGTTAAATGGTCAAACAGTTTTATTTGACCCATAGGTAGGACCCAATCAGGTGCTACCACTCCAGGCGAAAGTGGACTTGGGAGCAATGGCAATGAATGGGTACTCCACATTCCCTTAAACTCACCATCAGATTGTTTAGTGACATATTATCATCATCGTCATTGAAGGAGGTCTTACCCTTTTGCAGAGGTGCAGTCGGTGTATTCTACAGCCTCAGCCGACTGGGCTGCACTTGTGTCGAAGAGGTTGAGTAAATAAATACGTACATCTATTGATAGCCTCCGTGTTTCCGAGTTTGGTTCTCACTGTGTGTTCGATTCTTGCCAGAAACAAGTTTAACTTAATTCGTATCAATATTTGCGTTGGTTATTGAATTATTCTCTTTCTGGTGTATCAAATGATTTCCGTTATGAATACATTGTCTATTTTTCTGTTGTGTTTACTATTGAACTTTTTATACGGTTTCCCGCCGCCCTCACGTAATATCGCAAATAATTCTTGAAACATAGCTCGAAAGGATATTCAAGCATGGGTTGTTGTTGATAGATTAATGATTATATGGAAATCTGATGAAATAAAACAAGAATTCTTACTAGCTGTAGCCGTGTCAGTACTACAGTATAGATACACAACTTGGACATTGACGAAACACTTGGAGAAAAAGCTATGTATGAACAACAAAAGAATGTTGTGTGATGTTTTCAACAAATCCTGGAAGCAGCATCCTACAAAATAACAGCTGTACGGCTACTTTCCTCCCATCTCACAAATCATCCAAGTAAAACGAGCAGGACATGCTGAGCACTGTCGGAGAAACAAGGATGAATTCATACAAACGTTCTTCAATGGACTCCAACACATGGACACACCACTGTTAGCCGACCAGCAAAGACTTGCATTCATCAGCTCTGCAAACACTGGATATCGTCTTGTGGACTTGCCAAAAGTAATGGTCGATATGAATGAATGGTGAGAGACAGAGAGCCAATGAAATCTGAACTGTCAATACGCCTTGGCCTAATCCAAAAACAAGTTTCTTTTCATTCATTTATTATAAATTAATGAAATTGTACGATATTGAGACTGTTTTATCACTCGATAATTATGAACCATGTTTCTCAAAAAAATGTTGGCGACCATAGTCGTGGGTGACCCGAAGGCTCCCTTTTCGATAGCTACTACACCAAGGTGTAAGGGAGGGCGCTACTCCTTTCGGTGGATTGCTCCACTTTACCCTTACCTTATAATGCTGAGTGTTAAGCAGGGTAGCATCAAGTACCATTTCTTAAGTCTTTGGTATGACTCGACCTGGGATTGAACCCAGGTCTCCCGGGCCATTGGCGAACTCTCAAACCATGTCCGGTAATGTTTCTTTATGTTTCTTAAGTTGATATTAATTTTAGCAAACCAGTGAAATTGTAAACAAAAATATGTATTTTTTCTTTATTTAGTTTAATCTGCTTCGTCTGAAAACAGCTTTCATTTCTTAGGGAAATTTTTAATTTTTCATATAAAAATAAACTTTAAATTTGAAACGACTCAAAAGTGGGATTTCATTCATGTGTGTACTCATTTCAGCAAGAAATAGTAAGAAGCTAATTGTTGAATGGTACATTAAATATTACTAAAATTTAATCCATGTTCCCTATTTGGCCCAATTCAAAAACAAGTTTCTTTCATTCATTTATTATAAATTTATGAAATTCTATGTTTAGTGGGGTAAAGTGGATCTTGTATACCATCAGATACTACTAGTTCGGGGAGTTAAAAAGACATAATTCTGTTAATCTCTCAATTCAATTAAATGTATATATAACACACTTACCATACAAGACCCCCCCCCATGTACGCATAGATTTTTTTTAATTGTTGGACGTTACATTCAATGTTACTGTATATTTTCCTATGTGGCCGAGATCAAAATAAATTTGTTTTAATGTATTTATCACGAATTCATGAAACTCTGATATTTGGGCGAAGAGATGGATAAATTAGTTATTTTACTAAGTTTTGTTTAGCACAAAACCAGAATTAAGGGGAGCACAGTTAGAATCGAACCCGCTAATGGTATTCATTTAGTTTAGCTCGCTAATCATTACACTAGGGTGCATCTGATGGTGAGCTCTGGAGATCTTGTGAGTGTGGAGTACTCCTTCATTCCCATTACTCCCAGGTTCATTCTGACCTAGAGCGGTAGTAACTATGAAAATATCATCTACAGGTAAAATAAATCTATTTAAGAATTATTCGTATTCGATTGAGCCGTGTACCAAAATTATTCGTATTCCATTGAGCCATGTACAAAAATTATTCGTATTCCATTGAGCCATGTACCAAAATTATTCGTATTCCATTGAGCCATGTACAAAAATTATTCGTATTCCATTGAGCCATGTACAAAAATTATTCGTATTCCATTGAGCCGTGTACAAAAAAGTCTTAAGAAATTGCACAAAATGTATATAGATGAAGTTACAATGATCATGATTCTCTATTTTCAAGAAATAAAATAACCCTTGACGATTTTTGTATGGATTGGTTCTATAGCATATCAACTATTGCTGGTTATTCGATGCCAAATCCTGTTTTTATATAATCATCAAATATATGATTTGTAAACACATTTTCTAGACACACACAGTTAAATGATCAAATAGTTCTATTTCTAACAATTCAATTTAGCATAAGTTAACAAAGTTAAATGGTTCCAAGTATTGCTATGTATCACTAAGAATTCAATTAAACATCAATCATTTGTTTACACGTAGTTAAATGATCAAACAGTTCTATTTCAAACAATTCAGTTTAGTATAAGTCATTTGTTTTCCCTCAGTTTAGATGTCAAACAGTTCTAATTTATCTATAGCTAGGACCCTGTCAGGTGCTATCACTCCTGGTCAGAGTGGAGTTGGGAGCGTTGGCAATAAATACGTACTCTGCATTCCCCAAAGCTCCAGCATTACGAGAGCCTCACCATCAGATTGTTTTGTGTCATATCCAAGACACCCGCTTGGTGGGGTCTCAGCCCTCTGCAGAGATACCGTCTGTGTATTCTACCACCCAGCCAGCTGGGCTTACCCTTGATGTGTTGACATGCCTTTAACATCAATCAATCATTACACAACGTGAGGTGCCCAAACCAGTAGGTAAAACATTTGCACAAAAATAGGGCACATGCATGAAAGCAGACACGGAAAAACTTTTTCGAGACGCGGGCAGTATAAGATATGACTCATCAACAGGTGGACCGTACAACTAAAAAATTCAAGGTAATTTTACATTGAATGTACCTAAATCATTTTCATTACAGAAGACCATACTCGTAAACATCTGCCTTAGAAATTGGGAAAAATTGATTTTTTTTTCTCTTCGGTAAAAAGATCTTTTCAATAAAATGTATTTTCTATATATAAAAAAAAAAGAATTTGAACTCTGGAACGGGCCATTTTGAAAGTAACACGACTTACATGTGGCCCACGAGCTGCAGTTTACCCTGGTCTACTCTAGAATGATGGTTAAAATAAAGATATACTTACTGTAGTTGAATTTTGTAACTCACGGATGCCGAATATATTGTATCTTAGCTGAGCATACACTATATTCGTGAGTAATCTTTGACAAGTTTGTCAAAAATCCCATTGCTACAGTATTGTTTCGAGTCTCATTAAATACCTCACAGTTGTAGCCGTGAACTAGACGATAGATTCCCAAACTATGCGCCACGGACCACTGGTAATCCATAAGATATACCTGTTTTGGTGCCATGAAAAAGTATACGCGAAAGAAATTACTTTTTTGATAACTTTGGAACAGAAATTAAACGTTCATTTTCCATCATTAAACACAGATTATGATTGAGTTCGAAACCTTTTTATAAAGATTTCATCTAATATTCGATTGAAAATATATACAAAGTTTCTATATCTAGAGATCATGGACTTAAAATCAAACACGAACATTTAACTATTGATACAATTTAGATTTCTATAAAAGAAGAGTATATTTTAATAGTTCCCCCAACAGCAAAAAAAAAAAAAAAAGCTTTAGAAATTTTGATTCAGTTTTTTGCTTCATTATGTGAATTAGGATTTACTTTTCTTACAAGCATGAAATACAAAACAAAAAAGAAATATATAAAAAACATAGAAATGTGTGTGTGTGTGTGTGTGTGTGTGTGTGTGTGTGATGGTAATCCTGGTAGGGAAATGGACACGGTGATCCAAGTTCAAATCCTGGACTCGGTTGTTTGCATCTCACATAGCGTTAATACCCTTGGGAAATATATGAATCCAATTCTTCTTCCTCCGGCTATGGATAAATAATAGGACAGGTTGGATTCTTTAACCTTAGCATGCCAATCGGTCGAGGAGTCACGAATACGTTTTAAAAGCTTAACGTTCTGTTAAAATCGTCGATAAAAACGAATTAAAATTGGATTTCATATACAAACAAAATTTAAATCCTCATTTCTCCCGCGAAAGATTACCTGTTGAATAGGAAGTCTGAATTGATAACCAGATGCAAACACATAAACAAACATCTTTTAAGCTCGTTAGCAACAGATTGATGAATAAATAAATGAATGAATAAATAAATGAATAAAAATAGTGTGTTATGTAGGTCATTATATTCTGCAAGAGTTATCAGCAACTGTCGCGCCTCCATCTTTATTGATGGAAGGGTGACAGGGCTGATGGTTTGGTTTGGTTTGGTTTCTTTGTTTAATGGCATATCAACCTTTGTACGTTATTTAATGCCAAAGCCATTCCCCTAGAAGAACAGTAGTGGTACTATTTAACCCATAGCTGGGGGGATAAGGGGTTTCATACCTTTCCCAAGGGTATTTGGCCGAAAGTGAACGTAATATCGTGACTGGAGTGACAGGGCTGATACTTGCTGGATATAAATATAGAGTGAAATTGACTTTGACAAGAAATCATTGCGCGTCTAACGATTGGGTACAACTCATAAAACTGATAGAAAGTGTTTATATATGAAATCCTTTTTTAATTCGTTTTCCTTGATGATTTTAATTAGGTTTTAAGATTCTAAAAAGTGTGTGTGTATATATATAATGTCTACTACATCTTGACAGATGATCTTTACAACCAAAATTACAACATAAACATCCGAATTAATAACTAAATCAAATTGTGAAAAATATGCAAGATGCGTACAATGATAAGGTGGTAAGACATCTTTACGTCGTTGGATTATAGTGAAACACGCTTGTACGATACTTATGCCACTCTCTCGATCAAAATAGTTTCAGCCCAGTGACAAATATGGCAAGACAACTAACCAGTGACACTGCAAAGTGCAGATTTTATTTCAGAGTACCTTCTCCTATCAAAAGATACATACAAGTCAACAGAAGTTTGATGGTGGAGCTTCCTTCTTCAGTTTTGATTTTGAGGGATAACTTCTAGAAGGGTTGCCTTCACCACGATTTTGCCATTAGACTGGAGCCTCTTCTACCCCTCAATCGTCGTATCTCCATCCTGTAAAGCGAACGACCTCAACCTCGGAACAGGTCGACTCTCCTGAATATATATATATATATATATATATATATATATATATATATATATATATATATATATATATATATATATATATATATAATAGATGAGACTTGACTAAGCTAAGATTAGTTGATAGTTAAAGATAACCGAAAAATATCAACCCCGAAAATAGATAATTCTGAAGTTACTTTCTGAAGATCATTCCCTATCGATAATGAGTTTGATCCTCACCGAGTATCCCACAAACATGAACCTGCAATAGATTAAGTTAAGTATGGGGTGCTTACCCCCCCCCCAAAAAAGGTTGCACATCTGGTACACTATTTCTTATAGGTGTGAGTTCAATTATATCTGGGTGCTCAAATATTGTGGTCTTGTATCAGACAAGGCTGATCTCCGCATTTTGAAAACAAAGCATTTTAAATTATTGTGTTGATTACATACAAGACACCATTTGCCTCTACTGCAACGATTAGGGTTGTTCTTTTTATTATCCCAACAAGATGTTTAATATTCCTCTGTCACGCACACATTCAAATGCGACCCCCCCTCTCTCTCTTAAGCTATTACAATTACAAAAAATTCGCTTCCTCTCAACGGAAATGCAATAGCAATTTTGGCTGTTCAATTCATCAACTCACGCAGCACAAACATACAATCACACGCACACATAAACCCGTATATACTTATCTTTTGAGTATTTACTTTTTTACTTACTTATTTTCTATACTAGATAGAAAATATCAAACATTCAAAAAGAAGATATGTTAAAATATAAATTAATTCAACAAAGCAACAATATGATGACAGAAAACTTAGACAAAAATATGCAGGATGTTTCAAACAATTTTATACCAGTTGAAATGTTGGGCACCTCTGGTGGTGTAACGGTTAGCAAGCTAGACTAGCAAACCTACACGAGTGAGTTCGAGTCTCATTGGGTACCCCATTCATTCGGCCTTGTGCCGCATCGAAGCAAAAAGCTTCGTAAATTACTATACCATTTGAAATGTACAGGTTGTTTTGGAAAAAAATATATCATTTCGTCATCTTTTACTTCAGCTCTCATTTACATAATCTCAAATTTTTTTAACATAAGTAGAAACAAACGCAAAATTCTATACTTAATGTTTAAATACATTTTCTTTTCCCATGAACAGCATTTCAATGCCTGAAAACAAAAAATATAAAACAGAATTTTGGATTGTTTCTACACATATTAAAATTTGGTTTGGTTTTGGGGTTTTTTGTTTAATGGCATATCAACTCTTTTTAGGTTATTTAATGCCAAAGCCATTCTCCTTGAAGAACAGTAGTGGTACTATTTAACCCATAGCTGGGAGGATAAGGGGGTTCATACCTTTCCCAAGGGTATTTGGCCGAAAGTGAACGTAATAGCGCGACTGGAGTACGAACTCGCGTACTACGATTCCGTAGTCCATCGCTTGAACCATTACACCACGAAGACACCCCTAAAATTTGGAAATCATTCGAATAAGAATTGGTCAAGTTATTAGATAACAAAATTAAATCATTTTTTCTGAAACACCCTGAATAACAACATAATTCCTATTAATGGCCGAGTCACGTTTAAAGTTCCAGTTGCTTTTCGATTAGTGTTTCTCAAAGTGGTCCATATAGTCCCCGAGGGGTGAATGAAATTTAATGAACAAAACTAAAAAGTGTCGCTAATTGATTAATGTAATGAAAGTAAAAAAAAGCTGAAATAAATCATTATTTCTACTTGTATTCTGACATTTTAAATTATTAAAATAAAGTTATAGTTCTAAGATACTGAATCTTTGCTGGGATTAAAAGTTAGAAAAAGCGAAAAACTAAGTTATTTAAACTTAGTTTTTCGCTTTTTCTAACTTTACATGTATATATCTTATTTTTCTAACTTTACATGTATATATCTTATTTAGGCAAGGTACATATTAATATTTTAATTCAACCGTAATATATATATATATATATATATATATATATATATATATAAAACGATCACACTTTAAGCCTTATACGTTGACCGAGTTTATCCATTAGGAAAACAACCAGAGGGCTAAAACGCAGCGAGAAACGAATCAGTTATTCGTATTTATCAATCCTGTCAAGTGAAACTGTGGTAATTTACTAAGCTTTTTGTTTAGATGTGGCACAAGGCCATATGAAAGGGGCACCCAATGAGACTCGAACACACTTGTGTAGGTTTGCTAGTCGAGCTTGCTAACCATTACACCACCACAGGCGCCTGTCAAGTGAAACTGTGGTTACAGCATCTGCTATCAAGTAGTCGCCATTGCTGTTAAAACCTAGACGAATGATGTCATGCAGAAAAAAACAACTTGAGAGATACGAGGAATAGAAATGAACTGACTGTATTGAACAATGCTCTGATCAGAGACTTACTTTTGCTCAACATTCCGAAAGTCACAGTCATTAGTGCATGGCCTACTAGATATCACTCTACACAAGAAATATGTGTGGTGGATGTTACTGGAAATTATTTTCAGATTAACTAGCCGGTACGTTCAAGTTAAACTGAAAACACCGGTTCCGTCAACGATGAGTCTATCCAGTATCTTAGATAAATAACCACTTAGTTACAGCAGATCTTCTTAGCAACACAAGATTCGTGTGTCAGACTAAGCAAAGTTTAGTAAATAACAACTAAACGGTGCGATGTACTTTTTGATAGTTAAAAATGCGAACAGATATATACATGTACACATACATATATATGCACGCATATGAATATATATAAACACACACACATACACATGATATATATATATATATATATATAGAGAGAGAGAGAGAGAGAGAGACAGAGAGAGAGAGAGAGAGACAGAATGAATAAATAAATAGCAACAGACTGAGATAGAAATGATCACATAGCGGTAGATATGAACAAACATAGATAGATAGATAGATAGATAGATAGATAGATACATACATACATACATACATACATACATACATACATACATACATACATACATACATACATACATACATACTTCTCTTCAAATTTATAACAAAATAGTTTATCCCAAAATTCGAAATAATGTACCAATTTTTATATATTTTCCTATTTCCAATTCATTTTTTATATTTTTTATCATTTTTTTACTGATTTTTCATACTTGAATGATAATCAGGAGAGCTCGTCCTTGAGAAAATATCCTAAATTCCGATGTATCCTAGCAATAATTTGATTACTCAAGAGAAAATACTGGATGCGAGTTGATAGAAACTGCTTCTTCATGTATTTCCTCAAAACGTAATAAAGTGAGTACATATAAAAAAATTTAATGAATGAAATTACATTGTTCTAAAAGATCATCTGATTAGGAAGATAAAGACGCACTATCTATCTATATATTTACCAACCCCTCCACTCGGGCAAGACGAGACACAAGATCAATATTTAAACGGGATTTAACAGGTTTGAATTCAGAGTTTTCCTTCTCCTAGACTGGTTGCCTAACTAAGGTTAAAGTATCCAGTTTGCCCTATTTACCAACAGTCGGGGGAGAATATCTGGATTCATACCTTTGCAAGAGTATGAGCTCTATGTAAAATGGAAACAGTTTCGTCGAGGATTTGAACTCATGTCGATACGATAACGATCGCACCACGGCACAACCATGTGTGTATGTATTCACCACTTTAGAAATAAGTAACTAACTTAGCAGATGGAAAATATGCAAAAGGATATTTAAGAGGATACAAGCTAAACACAGTTTTTAAGTGATATATAGAGATAATATTGAAGAACTTTGTTCTCTCTCTCTCTCTCTCTCTCTCTCTCTCTCTCACACACACACACACACACACACACACACAAAAAAAAAACTTATATATATATATATATATATATATATATATATATATATATATATATATATAAGATGTTTCGTTCCTATACTTGACCCAAAAGTCATCATCTGATGGAGGTTTTGTTGGTTGAAAAGCAGATTTTTCTTTCTTTTTTTTTTTTTGCATATATATACATATATATACGTGGTGCATTCAATAAGTTTCCAGACTTTTTTTGTAAAGGCATTTAAAATTGAGGTAAGCTCTTGAAAATTCACTATGTTATTACTATACATCTTATAAGATGACTGACCAATTTTTATGATTTCAGCTTCAAATGAATAGCTACAGCAGCAATTGGAATACACCCTACCTAAGCCTGATTGTCACAGCGGGTGAATTTCAAGAATGCAATCTGGATATGAGGACACTTTAAAAGAACGATATGCAATAAAATTCTGTTTTAAACTTGGAAAAAATCCCACAGAAACGTATGGAATGCTTCAGACTGCTTTTTGACCATCTTGCATTAGTCAAGCATCAGTTTTTGAGTGGCATAAGAGATTCAAGGAAGGCACGGAGTCTGTGAGGAATGATGAGAGGTGTGGGAGTAGTAAGAAAGTCATTACATGAGAGTTGATTGGCCAAAGGGTTAGGGTTAGGGTTACTATGTTGAGGTTTTAAGGGAGTTCAGGAAGAGCTTCCGTCAGAAGAGGCCAGCACTCTTCAAATCGGGTCAGTGGCATTTCCACCAGGACAATGTACCAGTCCACAACTCCATCCTCGTCACAGACTATTTGACCAAGATGGGCATCAAGACAGTTCCTCAGCTTCCCTATAGTCCAGACCTTGCTCCCTGTGACTTTTGGTTATTCCCTAAGCTCAGAGGCTGTCGTTATGAGACAATTGAGGAGGTGAAAGAGGCTGTGACGAAGGCCATTGACATGCTCACTCAAGAAGACTTCTATGAAGCCTTCCAGAAGTTGTTGGAACGGTACAACAAGTACATTGCAGCCGGAGGAGATTATTTCGAAGGGGACTAGAGTTTTATGTGTGTACTATCAATAAAAGTGGCCATACGAAAAAAGTCTGGAAACTTATTTAATGATCCTCGTATATATATATATATATATATATATATATATATATATATATATATGTTCTTTCAACCTCAAAATGTCGGCCATAAAAGAATGTAATACAAAGCTTGTCAACTCCCAATGATATCCAGATATATAACCACTTCATTCAATCCGAACTCCAGTCTTGGATAGTGTTCATTTTTCTCATAATATGACCAGGTATTTCTGAATTCATACTTTAATACAAAATAACTAAAAGAAATATATTAATCATATTTACCAACCCCTCCACTCGGGCAGGATATGACACAAGGTCAATTTTTAAGCGGAGTTTAACAGGTTTGAATTCACAGTTTTCCTTCTCCTAGACTAGTTGCCTCACCAAGGCTGAAGAACCTAGTCTGCCCTACTATTTACCCATAGCTGGAGGGAGAATAATTGGATTCATACCTTTCCTAAGGGTATTAGTGCTATGCGAAATGCAATCAGTCTCGTCTAGGATTTGAACTCGTGTCGTCGTGTCCATTTCCTACGACGATAACCATTACACCACGGGCAAGAAATATATTAATGCCTGGTAATTGGAGGTCAAGCGACAGTAAGTATTCTTAAATATCCAGCAACTTCCACCGTAGTCTTGGCTTGTCATGGAATTAGGCGTTTTAATCAGTATCACCCCAGATTTCTTTGGATCAGTTCCAGGTGTATCCGCTATTATAAATACGACCTTGACCCTCACATTCTACTGTTCTTGGACTTGGTATTTTTTTTCCTTTCATTTTTCTTTTTACCTTTATATTGTGGCTTGCTGATACGTTCACATTGAAAACTGGCAGTATTTCTTTTCCTTCTGTACTAAAACTATCTCTTATCCCGTTTAAATAAAGTGCAATAAGTGCATAAATTTCGAAGACGATGAACTTGTTGGTTTAGAAAATGTATATCATCCATTTGTTTACATTAGGTGTCAGTTACCGTCCATAATGTAATTACCAATTTGGTTTGGTTTGGTTTCTTTCTTTAAGGGCATATCAACCTTTGTGGGTTACTTGATACCAAAGCCATCCTTGTAGAAGAATAACAGTGGTATTATTTAATCCATAGCCAGAGTATAAAGAGGTTCATACCTTTAATATTTTGGGTTTGGTTTGATTTGGTTAAGTTTCTTTGAGGGCATATCAACCTTCTTGGGTTATTTAATACCAAAGCCATCCTTGTTGGAAAACAGCAGTGGTTCTATTCAGTCCAGAATTAGGCGGGGTCATACCTTTAGTAGATGTGGTTTGGTTTGGTTTGGTTTCTTAGTTCAATGTCATATCAACCTTCATGGGTTATTTAATGCGAAAGCCATCCCTGTAGAAAAACAACAGGGATACTATTTAACCTATATTGAAAGGGGAATAACGAGGAGGCAACACCCCACAAAGCAGCGGTTGTACGGCCACCTACCACCCATCACGAAAACTATCCAAGCTAGACGGGCCAGACATGCACGACACTGCTGTAGAAGTAGGGACGAGCCCATAAGTGATGTACTCCTATGGACTCCTTCACATGGCCGAGCAAAAGCAGGGCGACAGCTCGAACCTACATACAGCAGCTCTGTGAGGATACGGGGTGTAGCCCTGAGGACCTGCCGGAAGCGATGAACGATAGGGAGGGGTGGCGAGAGAGGGTCAGGGATATCCGTGTTGATGGCACGATAAAATGATGAGTTGATGATGAGATTCCTTTCCCAAGAGGATTAGTCCTATAGCGCAACAGGAGTTCGAAATCGCTTACTATGAAGTCGCTGTCCGGAACGTTAGCCACCACGTCACGAAGATTCTCCTACCCATAAATGGTAAAAGATCTGAATAAAAATTGAATAAAAGGGGAGGTGATTGATTTAAAAATATTTCCTTTTTTTTCTGATAAAATAACATATTCAGAAATAATTTCATTTATAACCCAATCAGAACTGAAAGTTTTATCGGAATCGAATAAATAACTGATTTTTGGTTGATAAGAAGAAAACAAAAATAAAACTTATAATTCTCCAGAAATTTCTTATTTCTATTTTTATACGTAAATTTTACTTTAAAAAACTTTTCAAATACAAAAATCTCCTTTGCCCAGTCGGCTGGGGCTGTAGAATACGCTGACTGCACCTCTGCAGAGGGGTAAGACACCTCCAATGAGAGTCCTGTATATGGCACTAAACAATCTGATGGTGAGGTTCCAGTAATGCTGAAACTTTGGGGAATGCAGAGTACCCCTTTATTGCCATCGCTCCCAGGTCCCCTCTGGCCCGGAGTGGTAGCACCTAATAGGGCCCTATCAATGGGTTAAATAGAACTAACCGCATACTTATGCTAAACTGAATTGTTTGAATAGCTTGAAATAGAAATGTTTTTGACAATTAAACTGTGTACTTACATAACTGAATTGTTTGAAATAGAACTGTTTTTGACATTGAAACTGTACTTACACTAAACTGAATTGTTTACTATGGAACTGTTTTGACATCTAACTGTGTGTAAAGAAAAGCTATACTTATACTAAACTGAATAAACTGAATTAGAACTGTTTGAATAAACTGAATAGCTTGAAATAGAAATGTTTTTGACAATCAAACCGTGTACTCATGCAGAACTGAATTGTTTGAAATAGAACTGACTATTTGCATAAAAATGGATTTGGCGTTAAATAACCTACAGAGGTTGATATGCCATAAAATCCAACCAACCAACCAACCAACAAAAATCTCCATTTTTCTTTTATATTTGGTACAAATAATCTTCATAATAAATTTTTTTTTCCAAAAAGTATTCTTACGAATAACATAAATTTTAGTAAAGTAAAATTATTATATTACAAGTTAAGGATTTTTTTTTTCAAGTTATGTCACCTTTTTACCGAAAGTCTTTGTTCACGTCTAAGATTCTTATATAAAGTAATTTGAGTCAAAAGTTTTGCTATATTTCGGTAACGATAGGAACGATTCGGTAGTTCCGGATGCTTTTGCCAAGGTGGTGAAGGTGACCAACCACACTGAACTATGAGTTACTGAGTTCACCTGATACCCTCTAAGTGCTACTCGCCGTATTCGCCTCTATGCCTTAAAGCACAGCGTCAAAATCCACAGTTTTAGGCCAACTTGACCTAGTCTGAACAAGAGCGAAATTTCTTCAACCATCTTTTTATAGTACTGTGATCGACAGCGCCTTTACCTTTTGTACCTCAAATGTTTTTGCTTGCGTCCGAAGAGTTCGGATTCGTAAAGCATATATTCCAAAATTAGACTACAATGAACGTTCTGTGAAGTGATGCACAGTGTCTACGCACCAACTATCATCTTACTACCCAACTACAGTGGATACCTTTCACGGCTTGAATTACTGTTATATATTGACCCTCGACCGAGCCGTCAATCAAGAGATGCACCTGTGTAAATAAGCGGAAGAACAGCGGAAGCAGGTGGGCGTGACACAATAATAAACCAGGTGTCCGGGGCGGTTCGAGTCAGTTGGGGACAAGATGCCAGCGTGAGAGCCAGCGGCAGCCATGATGAGAAAGAAGTGCTGCTATGGCCAGAAGAACTTGGGGTCAATATAGCAGTCTGTCCCTGTCTCCAGCTCATCTCTCAGACTCAAGAAACATCACCCTTTCGAGAATAAAGTGAGAGAGATATATTTTTATAAAGAGGTGTATTCGTTCGTTCATTGAAGTTCGTATATTGTGTTTGATTATGTCTCTGCTTATATTTGTATATTTATTGTGGCTATACAACATTACTTTGGTCACGTGATATCGACACCGCAAACTAGCACGTACCGAAATATTTCAAAACTTTTGACTTACTCTAGAAATTATCCATTCACAAAAAGTATGTATTATTTTTCGGGCTAATAAAAAGATTTTATAATAATTACTTTCTTTCTGAATATCAAACAGAAGCTAAATTTATCCTATATTGTATAAATATCCGAGATAAAATATATGGTGGTAGCAATGGTATTAAAAATACATTCTACCAATGTAAGAAAAAAAAATGCTAAATTTTGTAGAAGTTACATATGATGATCACAGGGGGAACATATCGCACATAGATATTATATTTGAACCTCACCCCAGGCATTCCCCCACGTTCAGGCTAGTTACAACTTAACAGAGTGATATTGTTTACTGCATGCTTTTGACTGAAAATCTTGGAAAATTCTCCACATCTTTTAAAGATGTAATTATTTAGCAAGGAAGTTTGAAATCTAAAGATTAACATAAATGCAAAAAGATATATACAGCCTTATTTAAATATTGCAATAATAGTGTTACGGCTGCTCCTTCCTTTTAGCTAAAATTGCTATGTTGCCGGGAGTGGGCATGAGCAAGTAAGTTCATGGCCCGGATACTGGACACAAGTTGTGCGCAATCTTGCAGGTTTATTAAAGAAGAAGACATATACAATGAAAATAGATAAACTTTGGATTTGAAACCGAATTGACAGTTGCTGATAGAAAAAATAAACAAAAAACAAACAAACAAAAACAGCAAAGAAAAAGGCTGACAAAAAAGCAAGGGACCGAACCGACCTGGTACCAGACAGAGTGTGATTATGAGTTGGCTGAGGGGAGAGAGACACACAGTCGACTCAGCACCGCGTTGACGAAAAAACTTGAGATTAAACCAAAGAGTCGGAGAGAAAACTGTTTAAAAATGTCCAAATAAGTTTCTGAAGTCCGTAATAAGATATCTTTTCTATTCCAAGAGACGATCCTTTTTTTTTTTTGGTAAGTGACGTAAAGAAAAAAATTTACGACTCAAAATTTTTAGATCAAAGAATGAAGCCAACTTCCTAAAATTTAATCTTTGACCCGTCCTCTTGCTCAAAAGTCGGATAAATTGATCGTTTTCTCAAAATCAGAAAACAATCATCATGCGAAAAGAGACTAAGTCTACATTCGTTAATGACTTATCAATAAAAAACTTCAGAAATCCTGCAGGACACGCAGGTTCCCAAAGCTTCTAAGGAGACAATTATCTGGAGGTTGCAGGTTCAATCCTGACTGCAGGCGAATAACAATACAGGAATATTTAACACTTGTACCCGGTTATGGCTAACGGAATCAGAACAGGTGACCCCCGTGGATTCAATAAAGAACGTAGTTCGAAGTTCCGTGAAGGTTCCCGAGTTCGAAAAGCACCTGAAGAAGGCCGGAGGACATATCGGCCGAAACGTTGTGGAAATAGCAATAAAGATGGAGACAATAGTCCGAAAACCCTTAATGATAAGAAGTTTGATACGTCATTAAACAAAGAAAGCGAAATCGTCATTATATTTTTGCTTAATGTTTTCGCTATGAGTTGAAAAATACAATTGAATCACCATTTTTTCTTCGATGATACGGTATTTAAAAAATACATTTAAGGGAAAATTTTAATATTTTTCCCTGAAACATGGAGTTAGTTTCGGTCTCATTTTTTAAAAAATTATGGATAACATAAAAAACCGGATAGACATGGAAAAATGTACCCCGCTTTAAAGAATTGATAGATTTATAGGTAATGAAAATCTCTACACGAGAGCTGAATGGCACCAATTTTGAAGGCTGATCTTCCTTTGAAATATCAGAACATTACGCTCATAACTTTATAAATATAGAAATAGTCAAAGTATACTAATGTATACTTCGTCATATGGCTGCTTCGTCGGAGGGTAATAGTTAATGAGATAGCCTAGCAGACCATTACTACTATGCAGTCAATTTTATATTAACTAGGTATTCTATACTTGTAGTGTTGTAGAAAAACTAAACTAATTATTTATACACGTCAAACTCTGATAACAAGAAAGCTGTATTTACTAGGTAAGAAATAAACAATGAATGAAACGTTAATTTTCCTCAAAACAGTACTTTGCATTCAACATGCTTATTCTAGTAAGTTTATCATTAGTCGAAGCATCTCTGAAATTCTTCTGGTATGTTGGGAAGTTGAGCTGTCTTATTTCTTTTAATGTCCTTTAAGTTATCAAATCATACTCTTGAGAAGAATTTTCAGTTTAGGAAACAAGTAAAAAATCACATTGAATTAAGTCTGGTTAATGTCGAGGGTATTGCACTTGCATGAACCCGTTTTTTACCAAACATTACTGATAAAAAATATCGAGACCGCTGATGAAAAAGTATCTAGAATTGACCCTGACTTTGACAAGACATTAATCTGTACATCTAGACATTACGTTGTAATATAAATTGCTTCGTAGTTGTCTGGTTTTCATTTGAATTTTAAATTTCAAAATTTTGAAGATTAACTATCATACCTAGTATACATAGTACTTGCATATTGTTACATAACTAGGTACTGAGGATTTTATAAGCAAGCTTTAAGTACCTTTGCATGGCAGTTACATTACCAGTAGTTTATTGTTTACAATAGTAACTTAAGAGTAGAAGGTCCAAGTGACAAATTTCAAATGTAAAATTAAAACGTCTTGAATGGTACAGTGATGTTGTCAAGGTTTTGGTTGAAAGGTGGTGACTAAAGACTGAAAATTTTTCGTTTTAAGAACGTGATAACTGGATTGTTTGACAAGTGCCATTAGAAATAACAATGAGAAATTCGATAGTAGAATTGAAGTTATTTTTTGACATTACAGAAATCTCATGGATCGATATAAAAAGGTTGTTTTAATCGTGAGTAATAGGCGAGCCAAGAGAAAACTCAAAGATACGAAACGAAAGTCCTGCCCTCTTCGCTTTATGTAAGTTACGCTGGACTAGCACATATTTGTATTTCGTTGACGAGACGCTCCAATCCACAGGAACTGGAAAATCGCCGAATCACAAATCTTCCACGTATCACGATTTTCTTGTCTCTTACAGGCCAGGAATCATGCTAGATGCAAACATTATTTGTATATCTCACATTATTTCTCTTGTAGTTTTAAAGGCGTCAAAACTTATAAATTCACAAGAGTCCTATTTTAAGGAACCGCTCAGTTAAACCACAAAGTTTTTGGTCGTCATATTGTTTAGCTTTTCTCACCACCCGACAATCACCTCTTCAATATGTTTATGGTTGGATGGTTTCTTTGTTTAATGGCATATAAACTCTTTTTAGGTTATTTAATGCCAAAGCCATTCTCCGAGAAGAACAGTAGCAGCACTATTTAACCCATAGCTGGGAGGTTCATACCTTTCCCAAGGGTAATAGCGCGACTGGAGTACGAACTCGCGTACTACGATTCCGCAGTCCATCGCTTTAACCATTACACCACGAGGACACCCCCCGTTTATGGTTGGAGTCACTACATAGTAATCCACATCATTTGTATATACTGTACATGTCTATCGTATTTGAACAAACACTTTCAGTCTAATCGTTTGGTTTTCTGGGTTAAAAATAGGAAAATTACACTAGAAGAATCAATTTTTATTACAATCAACATAAAATGTTATCCCCCCAGCAATGGGTTAAATAGTATCACTGCTGTTCTTCTACAAGGATGGCTTTCGTATTAAATAACTCACAAAGGTTGATATACCATTAAAGAAAGAAACCAAACCAACATAAAATATCCAACATATATGTATTTACCCAATTCCTCACATGAGCAAGATGTGACAAAAGGTCAATATTTAAGTGGAGTTTAACTGTGTACAAACGAATGAGTTTTCCTTCTACTAGATGGGTTGCCATGTTAAGGTTAAAGAGTCCAGTCTGCTCTACTATTAACCAATTGCTGGAGAGAGAATAAATAGATTCATACCTTTACCAAGTGGATCAGCACTATGAGAAATGCAAAGAGCTTCATCCAGGATTTGAACTCGTGTCGCCGTGTCCATTTCCTACGATGAGAACCATTACACCACAAGCCTCTTCATCACACAATTAGCCCAAACGACATCTAGTTGTGTTCTCCTCTGAATGTTGAATTCATGGAAAATACTTTGTCAACAGAAATAAATTGTTAAAAAATAACTTTTTAAAAATCTTATTCAGAATCGATCAAAATGATGTTGTTTGGAAAAGTTGCCAAACTAGTTCATTTGGGTCATCTCTGTTCAAAATTTAATGATCTCTACTGCCTTAGACGATAAAAACAGATTTTGTACTTGTTCAAATATTTATGAGCAGTACTTTTTATAACCCTATTGAGTATTTCTCTCAAGAAAGTGCATATTCATCTAAGTTCAAACTGTCGATTTCCAGCCCTCTGTCTAGTATCAATTACAGTTGATGTTCCACCTAAGCAAGCCCAGTCAGTTGGGGTTGTAGAATATACCGACTACATCTCAGCAGAGGGGTAAGACGCCCCCACCCAACGAGTGTCCTGGATATGACATTAGACAATCTTATGGTGAGGCTCTCGTAATGTTGGAGCTTTGGGAAATGTGTACTCCTTCATTGCCACCACTCCCTGGTCCACTTTGGCCCTGAGTTGTAGCACTTAACAGGGTCCTATCTATGGGTCAAATAGAACTGTTTGACATTTAAACTGAGTGCAAGCAAATGACTTATACTAAACTAGATTGTTTGAAATAGAACTTTTTGATCATTTAACTGTGTGTAAACAAATGAGTGATGTTTAATTGAATTGTTAGTGATACATAAAAATACTTGGAACCATTTAACTATGTACAAATGAATGAGTAATGTTGAATAGAATTATTAGAGTTGAATCTCTTTAACTATGTGCCTAAATTGAATTATTGGTCTTACATAGCAATATTTGGGACCATTTGACTGTGTAAGAACAAATCAACAGAGTTGACTAGAATAATAAGTGTTAAATAGCAAAAAATAAGCATGGCAAATCTGGTTTTGAGAATTCCTTCCTCGGCGTTAGATTGCACTAAAAGGAGGAGGGTCAAAGTAATTTAACACTTTTGTGACTGAGGTAGCTGGAACTAGGCAATTATTGTCCAAGTTCACATATTAAACTGAACTTGTGTTATACGAAATTTGCCTCTGTGTGTGTGTGTGTGTGTGTGTGTGTGTGCTTAAGTCTATTTCAAAGTTGTAGTATCTACAGAGAATGTCTGCGAGAAAGATAGTAAAAAAAAGAAATTAAAACCACATATTGCAACTAATAGTTTCACACACCTGTTCTTTCTAAATAACCGAAGTTAAACAGCGATTATCCTGTGCAATACTTAGAAGGGTGACGACACGAGAACAGAAAGTACCCATAAGCAATTTTAGGGCTGTATGTTAGACTAAGCAAAATTTAAAACATCTGGGGCATTTTGTGAGATATAATGGCTACCGCACTAGACAAGCAAACCGCTGTTAGTGAGTTTGATACTCACTGAGTGCTCTATGCTTCGGGTCTTCTGCTAAACTAAGCTAAACTTAGTAATCGATAACCTATCGTTTCCCGCTCCCGCGGTCATTAGCCAAAAATACATTCTGAATAATTACGAATTTTACGAAAGAGTCGCGTATGGAAAGCACGGAATATAAAACGGAATCGGATTTACATTACAGAAAATCAGAGGAGTTCTCGTGGTGCAGTAGCATATGTGTTGACCAACAACATCGTAGTAAGCGAGTTCGAACTCCAGTTGCACTATCACGTTCACTTTCGGATCAATACCATTCGGAAATATATCAACTCTCTTATTCCCACCAACTTTGGGTTAAGTAGTATCACCAAAGGATAGCTTTGGCTTTGAATTACCCATGAAGGTTGGTATGCCATTAAACAAAGAAACCGATCTAAGCCAATTATAGATCTGGAAAGTTTATAGAATAATAGACTATCTCCCCAAAAATTTAGTGTTGATTATAATATACTAAAAAACTTATAATTCCTTGAATTTCTTAGGTATATATATATATATATATATATACACACACCTAAGAAATTTAAGGAATATATATATATATATATATATATATATATTTATACCATACATCTTAGTTGATGCTTCGGGATGGGTCGTCAGTGATGTTTCTTTGGGATCATGGGGGTTTCGGGTCTTTCAACATCAGACCCCCTCACCCAAATGACCCAGTTGGCATCGATCTAACTCCAACTCCCATCCCGGCAGCCAACCTGCGCATCCACACAAGGAGAAAACAAAAAGAAAAATGACCACAGAAAAGGCTCTATATATAATTTTGCAACGGCCAATCAGAGCTAAGCTCTACTGATGACTTCTAAATCTTTTCTTTAAAAATCGGGAGGCCACTTTACTCTGCTTTTTTTTGTTACAATGGGGTCGTTATTCGGTTATTTGTTCATTCCGGTATGTATTCCTTCCTTTCCCCCCGCCCCGTTTTTTTTAATTAATTTTTACTTAAAGAAAAAAATTTAAAAAAACTTAAATAAAAAAAAAATAAATAAATAAAAAAATAAAAAAATAAAAACTGTATATAACTAAAGAATTGCGATTAAAACAACAAACTCGTATATAAAATGACATACGTTTAGTTTTAAAACTTATCTCCATTAAACACTGTACATAAATATACAATTACGAACTAAATCAGACGCCGCGCATTACTATACGTTAAAACATCCTAATCGAACGGTTTACGAATGAGAAATGACGAAAAAAAATAAAATAAAAATTTAATAAAAAATAAAAAAATCTGTACATAAATATCAATTGCGATTAAAACAACAAACTCCTATATAAAATTGACATACGTTTAGTTTTAAAAATTATTTTCATTAAAAACTGTACATAAATATACAATTACGAACTAAAACAGACGCTGCGCATTACTATACGTTGCAACTCATTGAAAGGTTTACAAATGAGAAAAGACGAAATAAAATAAAATAAAAAAAAACCAAAAAAAAACCCGAGGAGTACGTTGAAATCTTCACAAAAACATTGTCGTTTAAAATGCTATATTTACAAAATGGCTAAAACGTCTAAGATATTAATCAATTAAATGAACCGGTTTCAAATGAACGCTTAAAGCCTAATACAACCACACTCCTTCGCGCGCAAAAAATAAATAAATAAAACTAAAAAAATAACAGATAAAAAACTAAATAAATCATACGTGTATATATCGTTTTAAATTAGACGATCTTTTTTTTCCTTCCTTTTTAACCCCCCTTCTAATAATCACCTATCTACAACCCCAACTATCCGCCCTTCTGATCCACAACCAGTTTGTTGCTCTTTCAGCTGCAGTGGTACTATTTTTCAGGGCCTTACGTTTTCTCGCACCTGAAATGCCGATGCTTGACAACGCTTTACTCATCGACCTTGCGTTAAATCCGCGACATCCCACTTCGACTGCCTGGCATATTGCCTGCCAACCATTCATTCGACATTGCTCTACTAGCGGCTCATATTTGGCTATCTTTCTTTCGTGTGTGGACTCCATGTTTTCTTCCCATGGGACTGACAATTCCCACATTATCACCTTCTTTGTGGAATTTGAAAACATTACTAAATCTGGTCGGAGCTTTGTCTCCACAATATGCGCTGGAAACTTCGTCTGCCTTTCCAGGTCCACCAACAATTGCCAATCTGGCGCCGATGACAACATCGATACTTTATTTTTTGTCTGCGGCTGTTTCGAGCTTCCCGCTCTAACAAAAATAACCTTATGTCTTCCAGGACTGAATCTATTCGATTTTAATGCCTCAGATACCACTCCAGCAATAACTTTGAGGACCTGGTCATGTCGCCAGCGATAACGCCCTTCACTCAATGATCTTGGGCATCCAGATAGCAAATGCTGTAGCGATCCTTTACCCCCGCACAACTGACATGCTGGGGTATCATTTTTGCCCCATGTGTGAAGGTTTGATGGGCTAGGGAGAAGATCATAAACTGCCTGGATCTGGAATCTTAGCTGGCTTAAGTTGGCCTTCCACAAGTCCGACCAGGTAATTCGCCGCCGAACATAATTTTCCCATCTGGTCCAGGCACCCTGTTGAGACAGTCCTACCATCTTTGCCAGCCTAGTCTCCTCTATACCTTCTCTTACTTCTTTTTGCAAGAGCGCCCTTCTTTCTTTCCCTCTGGCGTTGTCTATCCTTGGACTCGGATAATATCCCAGGCCTCTTGTCCCACTGGCCACAGTACCGACCATAGCCTTCTGCTGCAATCTCTCTTCCGCAACCTTCAGTTCCCTGACAGCGCTCCACTTCCTTCCTGTGCGGATTTCAATTCCTGCACCTGTTACCTTTAAATCTCTGGAATCTCTATACATAATCGCCTCTCTTGTGCGTGTCACCACAAACTCTTCTTTGAGACCCCTGAAAGGAAGTTGGATCGCATTGGAGGTCCCATATAAAGCCGCGCTACTTAGGCTCTTTAGCAAACCCAACCATCTCCTTAAATAGCCGCTAATTTTCCTTTCCATTCGTTCTACCGGGGTAATAGCTACCTCGTATAACATGAGTGGCCATAATATCCGCGGCAGAATTGCGTGTTGATACAACCACGCCTTAAACTTGCCGGGCAATCCTGACTTATCTATCTTTCTTAGCCAATCATCAAGGTCGCCCCCTATTCCTTTAATTGCTGCTTGATCCTTAGTACTGCTGTCGAACCACTTGCCAAGACTTTTTACAGGCTTCTCAGTCACAGTTGGTATGAATTCGCCGGCGATTGTGAACCGTGCCGTGCTTTTAATCTTTCCCTTTTGTAGTACTAGGGACCTAGATTTTCCTGGTTTAAACCTCATGCGGGCCCATACTATGAGTTTTTCTAAGCCCCTCACTATCCATTTACAGCCTATGACTGATGATGTTGTCACTGTAATATCGTCCATGTAAGCTCTCAATGGAGGCTGCCGTATCCCGGACTTTACCCTTGGACCCCGACACTCCACTTCCGCTGACTTGATTATCATATTCATCGCAAGGGTAAATATATATATATATAATGGTGTCGCAACAAACGTATAGAGATCTATTTTCATGAGTTCTGTGTTTCGTTTCATTGAAATTGTTTTCATATACGTTGGCATTTCGTTCCGTTTCACTCGCCAATGTTGCTTATATTGAAAAATTCCTAAACTAAATGAAAAAAAAAGTCAATGAGATGAAACATCAACACAAGAAAATAAGTTTCTCTTCCTCTTGTTACGACTTACTAACAATTAGCGTTTGGAACAATAATTATGGTTTGCTCTGTCAGCATGGCAAAGAATCTAAGTGCAGACGGGTCAGATCCGTACAATGGACGCAATTCCTTAGCCTCTAGGCATAAAATATGTCTAGACGGGTTGACATACGATTAAAATTAATCACTCAATAGTTTTGCTGTAATTTTTAAATGACAAAAAGCAAAACTTCTAAAGAAAAAAAGTAACGGATTTTTATCTTATTTCTCATTAGGTTTATACAGCGATATCGCACATTACTCACAACACCACAGGGACTCCCCCGCCCTCATTAGGTTTTTGAGTAACTCTTCAAGTTGGACCATGTAAAATAATTACATAGCACCTTTGATACATCACATAACAATATTTGGCTACGTATACATATACATGTACAGTAGAACTGAGAACAACAATTTTTATGAAGTTATTTCCGTGTGGACTTAAGTAGAAAATCATAATGGTAGACATGTAATAGTAATGTATGATATTTTTTAAAAATGAAGGGAAAACAATAAAATAAAATAATGAATTATGTAAGTAAAATGTAATAAATCTGAAAAAAAAAATTAAATTTAACTAAGTGACATATTTCTAAGATTCATACTTTATATCAATAGAAAATATAATAGAAATAGAAAGAAAGAAAGAATATACAATTAAATATATGAATAAATAAATATTGACTTTTTGAGTATATCTGTTGAAGAAATTGTCACTTTATAGAGCTTTGACAATGATATCCGTTCCTTTTGAATGGCCACCGTCTAATTCATTTCTTTTGTGGGAGGGGGTATTGAACGTTTTATTGGCATAAGAAATAGTTTAACTAGAAGGAGCAAAAAAAACAAATAATTTTAGCCAAATATATTTCAAAATATTATCAAAGATGACCGTACAACTAAAAATTTGGTTGAAATCAGAACAAAAATAGTAGTCTTAGTGTATAGACGGGGAATAATAATAATAATAATGATAATAATAATAATAATAATAATACGCAACAGAATAGCAAATGTTGGCTAAATGGAAACAGAGATGAAACGGTTAATTACGTCATAAGCGAATGCAGTAAACGAGCACAAAAGGAGTACAAGACTAGGCACGACTAGAGAGGAAATGTGATCCACTGAGAATTGATCCATTGACCATACGGCCAAGTGGTATAGGTACAATCCTGAATCTGTCCTAAAGAATAGCATGAAATTCTCTTGGATTTTCAGATACAAATGGATTACCTAATCCCAGAAGACTAGATCTCGTATTGATTTACAAGAAAAAAAGAACTTGTCATCAAGTAGATTTTGCTATTCCAGGGAACTCCAGTGTGAAAAGATAAAAAAGTATTTGGATTTAGCCAGAGAACTGAAAAAACAGTGTGCAACATGAGGGTGACAGTGATACAAATTGGAGTTGGTGTGCTTGAAACAGTCCCAAAAGTCTTGGGAAAGAGACTGAAGGAATTGGAAATGAGAGGAAGAATCGAGACCGTCCAGACCACAGTATTGTTTATATCGGCTAGAATATTCAGAAGAGTTCTAAAGACCGAAGGAGGCTCTTTGTCAGACTCCAATAAAAGAGCGCCAGGTAACGCTGGTGTGAAAAACTCGCAAGGAGTATAATAATAATAATAATAATAATAATAGGACTCATGTATGACTTCTCTCAATCGATGAAAATATACGTAACTGATATAGTCTGAAAGGTTTAAGTAAAAACAATAGCTGCCCTCAATACAACCGGAAAGACCTCAGAAGCCTAATCTTTATTTAAAAAATGACCAGCCTTAGAGGAAATAAAATCTCAAAATAGGGTAGTAAATATAAAAGCATAAAGGTAATACAGGAACACCTGAAGCTAGTTCAGGTACTTAGTTCGAGAAATAAGGCATAAAAATAGCAGGATAATGGACTTTAACTAAGTTAAAACTTAAGATTTTTTCCTTTTTGTTTTTTGTGACCCGCTGTTCATGAACAAGTAACCGTGGCTGTTCTCGTTCACATCTGAGTCGGGCGTTCAGATAATAAACAACCCATGGGTCTGGTATAACCACAATATACCAGCCATGATAAAAATGTTGAATAAAAATATAATGCAACGTGGGACCCAGGCAACAGGCTTGAGTGTCATGATCGGCAGGTGCTCTCCTGATAGTCAACATGGGAAACCCTATTGTCATCCTATGAATGTCGGCTGTTATTTATTTCTGGTACACGAAAAATAGGAAGAAAAACAACTCTATGGGCGTTTTAAACGACTAATAAACAACATCTCACACGATAAAACTCGGACATGGCTAAGAAAAGGAAACCTTAAGAGAGAAACAGAATTTCTCCTAATAGCAACATAAAACAGCGCCATAAGAATCAATCATATCAAAGCGAGAATAGATAAGACACAACAAAATAGCAAATGTAGGTTATGTGGTGACAGAGACGAAACCATCAATCACATAATAAGCGAATGTCGCAAATTAGCACAGAAGGAGTATAAGACTAGACACGAATGGGTCGGCAAAGTGATCCACTAGGAGATGTGGAAGAAATTAAAATTTGACCATACGAACAAATGGTATATGCACAACCCAGCATCTGTCCTTGAGAATGACACACATAAACTCCTATGGGACTTTGAAATACAAACGGATCACCTAATCTCGACTATACGACCAGACCTTCTAATAAAAAAAGAACTTGCAAAATTGTGGACTTTGCCTTCCCGGCGGACCACGGAATACAACTGAAAGAATGTGAAAAGAAGGATAAGTTCCTAGACCATGCTAGGAATTGAAAAAACTATGGAACATAAAGGTGACAATTATACCAATCGTGATTGGTGCTTTTGGTACTGTCACCAAAGGATTATTAAAAGGATTGGAGGACTTGGAAATAACAGGACGAGCGAGTGGAGACCATCCAAACTACTACATTATTGAGAACGGCCAGAATATTGAGAAGAGTCCTGGAGACTTGAGGAGACTTGCTGTCACTCAAACTCCAGTAAAAGACCATCAGCTAAAACTGATAAGAATAACTCTCAAGGAGTAAATAATAATGATAATAATGATAATATATATATATATATATATATAGCAGCGACTTTCTTGTCGGCATACTTTACCAAACACGACAATTGTTAAACTGCCTTTATCCTCAATTAAGCCGTCTCGCTCGTAGATATGAAAAGACTAATGGAGAACTCAGCTCTGGGTCCTTGTCTGTCGTCTTTGGTGAAGTATATATATGTATAATTGAAATCGAGCCAGACTTCTTGGTTTTGAGGTACAAGATTAAAAGCATAAATTTTAGCGGTTGTGCGCTCTTAGGCGACTCTTAAGTCCAGAAAGGCTTTCAAAAATAGTGTTGTAAATTGAGCGAGCAAGCTTGTTGGGAGCAGGATGCTGTTTGTCCTTAGGTACATTCATGTAGCATATTAGCACCCAGCTGATTTGCTAGCTTTATAGCATTTAGGACATTTTGTGTGATTTACCAGATGGTAAGATATATATATATATATATATGAGAAGAACAAAAGTGATAAGATAAACAGGAATATTTCTTTGTAATTACTTCATTCATTTTTTATTATTCTCAATTAGTTTCGACATTAGGTCATCATCAGAAAAACGTTATTTTTGTTTGTTTTTTTGTTTTTTGTGAAGAAAAGTTTTTAAAGGTGTTTTTCAGTTGATATGCCACAAAAGGAACGACAAAAAATTAACTTGTAATTTAGCATATCCATTCTTTTAATGGAAATTATTTTTTGATATCTGAGGTCCACACGTGGGAGGCATTTGTTAGGCGTGGATCGGGTATGTTTCAAATTAGCCGTAACTGTTTTAGTTAAATATTTGGCTTAGACATTTCTTTATTTAGATGTCTATGTGACAACCCATCTGTCCATTCTTTTTCAGAACGGTGTTTTGGAAACAGTTTAGTTTGATGTTAAAACCATTTGGGGTCAGTGTTTAGAGACGCTTTATACATTTATCTTGGTGTTTCTATAATCGACGCCATATTGTCCTGTGCGTTTTTTTTCTCCAATCCTTTATCTGATGGTGAAATTTGCATCCATTTTAAAGTTGTAATCGTTTGAGCTGAAATGTTATTCTGTGAAAAGTTTAATATGATTTATAAATTTAATTCCGTATATGTATTTGTTTAGTCTAAAATGAAATAGCCATTTTGATTTTCCCATGTATTGCTTTTGGAAGCATGTGCAATCAAGTAAATAAATGTCCTATAGTACGTACAAAATTTTAGGATAACTTTATGTAGAGCATACATTAAAAGTCCTAAAAAAGGACCCTTTATTTGGCCACATCTCGTCGGAGAACTCCGTGACAAAAGCAAGAAAAGTAGAGGAATAAACCAAAGGTAGTTGACGACTTAGCAAGAAAAAAATTATGACCAAAAAAGGTCCTTTTTTAGAACTTGTAATGTATGCTCCGCTTTAAGCTATTCTAAAATCAAGTAAATGAATTATATTTTTTTCTTCTACAATTAGATATATGGTAAATATCAAAAATCGTCAATCTAATGAATGAGTTGGTCAATTTTAGGTCTTTGCAGCATATGCTAATTTTTATACTATACGTTTTGCAAAATTTAATGGATTTCATTGTCGGCTTCTTTGTGATGACTTTGTTATTTATTATCTTCTTACTTCCCATCATTTTTTGGGCCAAGTCGACTGCATCTCTGCAGAGGGGTAAGACTCCCCCAACGAGTGTCCTGGATATGACACTAAACCATCTGATAATGAGGCTCCAGTAATGCTAGAACTTTGGGGAATCCTCTTTATTACCTCTGCTCCCAGATTCACTCTGCCCCAGAGTGATAGTACCTCATAAGGTCCTATCTATGGGTCAAATAAAACTAAACTACGTACTTATGCTAAATTGAATTGTTTGAAATAGAACTCTTTATGTGTATAAAAATGGAATTGGCATTAAATAACTTACAATGGTTGATATGACATAAAACCAAACCAAATCAAAAAACCCATAATTTTTCCGAGGTTATTTGGTCGACGTTTGGCCAGCATTTCTAGTTCTTGAAAAATACCTTTGAACTTGAGGTTTACTTTCAAAATGTTCAAACTGAGATAGTTGTTACGGGGGTAATCTGATCCAGCTTCTCCTTTAGTTTTAGGTTTTGGGTATCCTGTCTACGAATATTGAGAGCTTTGTTTTACTAGTTTTTACTTAAAGTATGAGGATATCCCTGTGCTAAAAATTGCTGTTTTAGATTAACACTCTGTTTTTTCAGTTCGTTATTATTTGTACAGATTCTTCTTCGTCTTAGTGCTTCTCAGTAGGAAAAGCTTCCTTTGAAGTGTTTGGGCTGAAAAGATTCAAAATGAAGATAGTTGTATGTGTTTCTTGGTTTTGTATGCGGTGTTGTTAGGAGTTGCCAACTCTTGTCAATATATATTAAAGTATATAAAACGCGATTTATTGTGTTAATTTTTCATGGTCAAATTTAATAGAGTTGAGTATCATATTGAAGTTGATGAAGAATTTAAATTTTGTTTATGTGCTTGGGTATATGAGCCGAAGGCACCTTTTTTAATAGCTACAATACCGATGTGTAGGGAAGGACGCTACTTCTTTCCCTGGATTGCTCCACTTACCCTTGATCCGTACTTATAATGATGTGTCAAGCAAGGCAGTATCAAGTACCAGTTTTTAAGTCTTTCGTATGATTCGACCTGGGATTGAACCCCGGTCTCGTTGACCATTGGTGAAGAAGGGGCTGCAGCAGTAACTATAGTACATTCTTTTTTTTTTTTTGTAGAAACTATCGACCGTTAAAGTTAAAATTGTTTAATGTTAGCATATGTTTCATTTATAAATTTACCATAAAACTATATGAAATTCTAGGCTTTTTAGTATAACTAACATTGATTTTTTTAAAGATCTTTTTGTTAAGTCTATTGTTCTGCATATTTCTTGGAGGCGTGTATAGCATAATGGTTATCGCTGTGAAAAATTAACTCATCGAGCAAAGTTCAACTTCAGGATAAAACTGTTCGCATATCACTTCGCGCTAATATTCTTGGGAATAGCATGGATCTATTTTATAAAGCGCCTAAACTAAGGTTATTTTACTTAAATAGATTAAGTTATCTACTTTTAGAAGGGCAATTGGTCTAGAAGAAGGAAAAATTCAGAATTTCAAATCTCATGAGCGTTGTTCAGAGAGACCGTAACTCACCGGTGTTCTATTCTCCAGTTATCAGCTCGTGTAAAAAGTGTAGCTTATTCTATCGAAGCTTTCGCTATAATAAACAAATCATCTTTAGCTGGGGGGGTGTCCACATGGTGTAATGGTTAAAGCGATGGACTGCGAAATCGTAGTAAGCGGGTTCGTACTCCAGTCGCACTATTACGTTCACTTTCGGGCAAAATACCCTTTGGAAAGGTATGAACCCCCTTATCCTCCCAGCTATGGGTTAAATAGTACCACTACTGTTCTTCGAGAAGAATGGCTTTGGCATTAAAATAACCTACAAAGGTTGATATGCCATTAAACGAAGAAACCAAACCAAACCAATCATCTTTAGCTGAACTGTTAGCCTCTAACACTTTGTGCACGATCAGAGAGTCTCTCTCTCTCTCTCTCTCTATATATATATATATATATATATATATATATATTCACTAAAATCTACCATTTCTCCATATATATATATATATATAATCAAACCCTCCGTACGAGCAGAATGCGACACAAGGTCAATTCTGAAGTGGAGTTTAACTGGTTTGAATTCAGAGTTTTTCTTCTTCTAGACTGGTTGCCATATATATATGTATATATATATTCACTAAAATCTACCATTTCTCCATATATATATATATATATATATATATACACACAAAATCAAACCCTCCGTACGAGCAGGATGCGACACAAGGTCAATTTTTATGTGGAGTTTAACTGGTTTGAATTCAGAGTTTTTCTTCTCCAAGACTGGTTGCCATACCAAGGTTAAAGATCCCAGTCCACCCAACTGTTTACTCATAGACAGAAATAAAAAAAAGTTGGATTCATATTTTTCCTAGGGTATTACCGCTATAATAAATGTAAACATCCTCGTCCTGGAATTTAACTCGCGTCGCTGTGCCCATTTCCTACGATGGTAACCATTAAACTACGAACACACACACACACACACACACACACACATTTTGCTTGTTGCAACAAAATCAGTGAATGACGGTGGTATCGAACCCATATCAAAACTTTTCACCTTCTCTTCGGTTCGTCCTTTTGTCTGCTTTTGTCAATCTAATATTTTTGGACATTATTTTCATTCAACAATTTATTCAACCAATATCTTCATCTTTCTGTTTCAGTTTCAACGAATATAGCACATGAGTAAAAGCTTTCCAGTCAAGCTGTAACAAGCTTGAGCATCGAAACAAAATGGGTTAACTTGATCGAATATATCTTTTCATCTGAATTCATTCCGGATGTCAGCTCTTTGTCGATTGCTATTTAATAGAAAGGCTGTACCAGTTCGAATCAATCGCTCGCTTCTTCAGAAAAGCTCATAGTAGAGAACAGTTGATCCCACCATATACACAATATCAAATTATTCAGCAGAAAATTACCTTTTTTAGAGGATAATCGCGCTAAGCATGTGTTCTATGATAATGCAAAATATGCGTCTCACATACTAGGAAACACGGTATATATATATATATATATATATATATATATATATATATATATATATTCAAACAGCCTTTGTTACAGACCACAAAATAATTTTTCTTTATGATTATCAAGAGTAGATGTTCAAATCTTCTTGTTTTTCATACATCGGAATCAAGATGATAGAGAAAGCGTTCCATATTTTTGACCCAAGCGCTTTCAGCCATGTCCTCAAGGACAACCAGTGACATGGATGCATTATGCATTAAAAAATAAAAATCCTAACATAAACAAAATAGTATTTAAAACAACATGCAAACGACAACCAGTGACATGGATGCATTATGCATTAAAAATAAAATTTTTAGTATAAACAAAATAGTATTTAACAATGACACCAATATACTAAACATATCTAATAACTAACACACTAACCTTAGCAGCCCTCCTAATTTAATGGGCCAACTATAAGAAAAAAAAACTTACGAATAAATAAAGCTTACACCAAACAAATAATCACCACAACCAATAATTCCCCTAAGGACGACCAGTGACATGGTTGAAAGCGCTTGGATAAACAAATATAGAACACTTTCTCTTATCATCTTGATCCCGATGTACAAAAACAAGAAGACTTTCACGTTTACACTTGAAAATCATAAAGAAGAAATATTCCATGGTCTTTAACAGAGCCTGTTTGAGTAATAACTAGCTGTCAAAATACACAATATATATATATATATATATATATATATATATATATATATCACAAAGAAATTAATTGAGCGCAAACTATGCTCTCATCTATGTTTAGGCACCAAAAGTTTTTCCTTTGAGTCTCAGAGAATCCTAAGACGAATATGTAACCCAATTTATGATAACAAAAGCCAGCGGTAAACATTTTAGTGCTTAGAGAACAAGTCTAAGGCCGTGACTATGAGTTAACTTGGCATCCACTATTAGATAAGCTGATTAAAATTATCAAAACGAAAATGTACATGCGTCGAAAGAACGTTAATTTGTTATTTATCTACATAAAGAGCTTAGGGGTCTTGTTTATACGGTAAAATGCTAATTCTTTATATAGACGGGATGATTTATGGATAGATCAGCAAGGACCGGATTGTAGTATCTATACCCAAGGAAATCCCTTGATTTTTTTTTTATAAAATATACGATTTAAAAGATTGAACTTTAAAATAAAAAGAAAGAAATTATAATTACTAGTTAAAAACACGTCCTATGAGCAGGATTTTAAATTACGTAAACTGACCTTAAATTGATTGACAACACTTCTTTATTGCAGTTATAAATACGGGCCTAACACCGAATAATGTTTTTGGTGAGGAATTTAGTTAATAAATATTGTCGAGGGGTTAATGTTTATGTTTCCCACCTGGTAAAGTAATGTAAACTCAACACGACTTTCTGCTTTTACAGTAACCGAAAAAGTCATGGGGAAAACATTTTGTTTTCTGGTTAGCAAATTTTCATAATGTGAAACAAAAAGATTAAGATTCAGTTTAACAAACCTGATGAACACAAAAAAAGGTCCGCTCTAGAATTTTACTCACTCTGTGAATTGAGACACCCTCTAAAAATTATAAAATCTTCGAACTTTAAAAAACTAATATCCTAAAATATTGAAACGGAATTCCATAAGTAACCACTGAAAATTTAGAGGTCATGCCTCTAGCCATCCTGGAGTTATGCGATAATAAACAAACAGACAAAAAAGATATTTGGTGAATTATAATATATCCAGCTTTAAATTGACATTTAACTGTCATAGAATTTCTCGTTGTTTAGTTTTAAGACCAGATTGCAAAACAGTGCAAAAAGCTTCATATGTGTTTAAAAACAACAACATGCAAACGACTAATAATGCTCTGTGTTGCCATAACAGATTTCATCATTACTCTGAACGGAGACAAGTTGTATAACTGACGCGTACGCGCGATCGATCGCGCGCACTAGCTTATGTCGGCTACTTTATTTTTGAAAGATTATTAGTACAAATCTAATAATCGTCGTTGGCAATAGAGATATGGCATAAAATATGGTATATTTAAAGGGGAACATTCTGTTTTAAATCTAAAAACCTAATCATTCCATTTCTCTATGAGATAAGAAAATAATTTTTACATTTCTTTGCTCCTTTTTAATGATACAATTTTTACGAAAACTGATTAAGCCTTAAATGGTTAGTGGGTGTCTATTTTTCAACAAGTGCAAATGCGTGGTCATGTCTAAAAAGAAAAACAAAACAATTTCTTTCCTGATTGAGTGAAAGTGCCACGCAGTGTTTGTCTGAAAACAAAGAATCTTTTAAGATTAAAAAAAAAATGGCAAAAGAGGAAATGAAGGGAAGGAAAAATGTGTAGCGTATGAAATTGTCATCTGGTAATACGTTTTTATTGGTTGCTTTTATGCAAAGATTTATTTCATTGACAACTGCCGGCGTCGCTTCTATTGCTTTCAAAAAAAAAAAAAAGAAAAAATTTACCGTTGTATTTTGGCGAGTAATTTTTAATAGATGACATATGATGTCTAGCACGAAAGGAGAGGCTAAGTGAGCACTTTATACGGGTAGTATACGCAGTATAAGTAAAGTATGTAAAGTTGGCGACCTTTGTCGAGGGCGACCAGAAGGCTCCCTTTTCAATAGCGACTACAACGAGGTTATACCCCTTTCCTTGGATTGCTCCACTTTACCCTTGATATGTACCTTATATTGTTGAGTGTTAAGCAAGGAGGTATCAAGTACCATTTTTAAAGTCTTTGGTATGACGCAACCTGGGATTGAACCCAGGTCTCCTGGACCATTGGCGAACACTCTACCCACTAGACCAATGAACCGGTTATAGACGTACTTAATTGCATAATTTTAGTAACCTAGTCTCAACACGAAAACCAGATTTGACACTATTTCGTTCATGCTTTTAAGCGGAGAACACCTGCTTCGCGTATGAGTGGGTGGTGCCAAAAACGGCTTAGTTCCATGAGGAATTCCCTTTTCTGGAAGTACAAAAACTGGCCTTGATCATACTATCTTTTATAGCTATGGAGTTGGTGATGTCTGTAGTGAGGGCGGCTCCTTGAAGCTAAGCCAGATTTTTTTCTAGCCAAGGAAATCATGTGACTACATAATTGTTCGAGGAGTGATATTTGTTCAGCTTAACTTGATCAGGTGCAGACTTATAATCAAATCACGCTGAGAGCACCGATTCCCCCAAATCACCGAAGTTAAGCAGCAAAGAGCATGTTCAGTACTTAGACGAGTGACCACTTAAGCAATAGCAGGCACAGTTAGCAACCTGGTGCCTGTTGGTTGGAACTGTAGAATACACCAACTGCACCTCTACCAAGGGGTAAGACTCTCTCCGCTCTCCTACGAGTACTCTGAGTATAATACTAAACTCTCTCTCCGCTCTCCTACGAGTACTCTGAGTATAATACTAAACCATCTGATTGTGAGGCTCTAGTCCTAGAGCTAAGATCAATATGAAGTACTCCTTCGTTGCCATTACTCCCAGGGCTACTCTGAACCGGAGTAGTAGTACCTGTTAGGGCCTCATCAATAGGTCAAATAGAACTATCGAATTATTTAGTTGAAATCATTTAACTGTAAGCAAACAAATGAGCTCAGGATCGTTTAAAATAATCTTACCAACAAACTATTCGCTTACAAATCATATATTTAAACAGAATTCGGCATTGAATAACCCACAAGGGTTGATATGCCTTAAAACACAACCAAACCTGGGGTCTGTGTGCCATATCTAAACAAAGCTTAATAAATAACAAATTGGTATGATGCAAATTCATTTTTTGGAACACTCATTGATTATAGAACTATCAACGACTTTCAAAACTTTGTTCGTCACCATAATGCCCTTCATCCCATAACTGTAGTTTTTGTGTGGATTAAATAAGAATTATTTTTTTTAAGTAACGCGAAATAAAACAAATTAATACAAAAATAACAATCTCCCTGGAAGCCTCTGACAAGAAGCAAAATCGGTGCATGCCTAAAAAGAGAGGCTTCTTGACGCCAAAGAGAAACTATTTCTCAGTTTCCCTGATATATCTTGACTGAATAGACATTCTTTTTTCTCTCGGCTACCAATAGAAGCACATGTGTTTGCTCCCACTTGTGTCTCCTGCTCGTTGTGTCTCATACTCGAAGCAACATCAGCTGAAAATACCAACAGAACACAGACACACATGGCGGACCCTCAAATTCACAATTTTCCCAAAATGATTCCTGAGACTTCTTTAACGACTTGCCCGGGAAGCAAGGTTATTTCTATCAGTTCAGGAAAACATTCCCCCCCACCACATAATAGTCGTAAATCCCGAAAATGAAAAATTGAGTTTAAAGATATCCCTGCCTTTTTTCTTTCCATCCTTAATTCCTTTGCAACGTCAACAAACAATAAGAGGATAGCAGTTGAATAGGGATAAGAAGAAAAAGGCCAGTTACCAACGTCAGAATTTTCCAGCACACCACCTCAACGAAAAACCTTTCTTACACCCCATAATTTAAACAGTGACTTTTAAATAGTCTAAAATTTTCCGTTATAAATAATAAGAATATGTTTAAATGTTTTAGACATAAAAATTGGGGCTTTTTTCTTTAACTTTGTTTTTGAGTTAACACAGTAAAAAAATAAGAACGGGGTTTGTTTTTTTTTAATTGCATTTTTAAACAGGATGTCGAAGGTTATTTCAATAGTGTGTGTTCATTCCTTAGGTTTAATGTGTCAGTTTACATGTTTAGTAGAGAAAAAGAAAGAAAGCAGAGACTTCTTGGCTGGAATAAGTACGTACTAGTTGAACTCGAGAAAATTCCACGATTTAATTAGAAACAACCACAAAGGATCAAAGATCAATATGACATTTTAATGCTTTCTTTATGAGTAACATATATATATATATATATATATATATATATATATATATATATATATATATATATTAATAGCATTGTAACTACATACCAAGTTTTATCCTCAGGATTTGGTGCTCGTCACATAAAGGGGGAGGGTGCCGATAAAATAAGCAAAGTGAGACACCCTTACCGACACGTATCTTTTTACTATATCAATCAATATATGTTAGTACCGTAGCATCTCTCTGCCCAACAACGAGTGTAAGTGACTTACGGTCAAGTTACGCTGAAAACACCGGTTCTCGTTAGATTACCGAAGTTATATTATATATATAAGAATATATATATAATACTATTTACGTATCCAATGCACAGCAAAAAAGTGAATTGAATAAATTAAATTTCTGAAAAAACATTTTACTCATTTTTAACATTATGATAAAACAATATACAGATAGTTGTTAAGTTTTGACCCACTGGTTGTCACTCAATTCAGACTGTTGCGTGTATACCATATAAAGCACACATACTTACCCTTATAGTTATTTACTAAGCTTTACTTTGGTATGGCACACAGGCCTCTGGTCAATTACAGTTCCTTCTATTGACTTAAGAAGTCACCCGTCTACTTATTGAACAGACTCATTGCTGCTTAACTTCGGTAATCTAACGAGAACCGGTGTTTTCAGCGTAACTTGACCGTAAGTCACTTACACTCGTTGTTGGGCAGAGAGATGCTACGGTACTAACATATATTGATTGATATAGTAAAAAGATACGTGTCGGTAAGGGTGTCTCACTTTGCTTATTTTATCGGCACCCTCCCCCTTTATGTGACGAGCACCAAATCCTGAGGATAAAACTTGGTATGTAGTTACAATGCTATTACTGTAGATACTGGCAACATGGTTGCCATATACTATTTGAATTGCAAAATGTCATTACCCATGATTAAAAAAAATCAGGGAATAATCCGATCTTAATGAAATTTTCAGTTTCTATTTATTAATTAATGAATTTTATAATAAATCTGTGATTTTATCAAAAACTTACTGATTTTTTTTCAGGTCACCTAAGTTTAACTCCAGTGTGTGGCGCTATTTAATCGGTAGGGTTATATGATATAGAAAATATTTTCTGCATATAATAAAAATACAAAAGATTAAAGGTGTGAATGAAATAGAGAAAACATTTTTAAATTGTGAGCAGTAGAAAAAATAGTACCCCAAATATGAATATTACATTTTTAAAATAGTTTTTAATGTTTTTACTATGATTTAATAGAAAATATCCTTTTCTTTTAAATCATTAGTGAAAAAATTCTTTATCGATATTTGTTCTGCTTAAAAAAGAAAGGGGCCTTAGATGTTAGATTTTGATTTACCAATCAATCACAGGCTAAATTTAGATATGTTATCAAATAAAGAATATTTTTTCTAATGGAAAAAATTTAAACCAAGAAACTGATGGTTTGGTTTGGTTTGGTTTCTTTGTTTAATGGCATATCAACCTTTGTAAGCCATTCTCCTAGAAGAACAGTAGTGGTACTATTTAACGCATAGCTGGGAGGATAAGGGGGTTTATACCTTTCCCAAGGGTATTTGTCCGAAAGTGAACGTAATAGTGCGACTGGAGTACGAACTCGCTTACTACGATTTCGCAGTCCACCAAGAAACTAAAAGTTGTGATATATATATATATATATATATATATATATATATATATATATATATAATGTTAGACAAAAAGGTATGGAAACCTACCGCAACAATTGTTAAGCAATTTCTAGTCTTGGCCCGTGTATTCAGGTTGAATATTTAAGTAAAATGTAAGTAAAAAGTAAAGTGTTGCTATAAAGACAAGAATTTTTAAAAGTAAAAATTAGTGTTTTTGGAGCAATGAATGATTTGTAAATTATTACCAAGTAAAATAATACCAATCAAAGATATCATTTCACTGTTTTAATGATAAATCAAAAAGAATTATTTCATTGAGTTTTCTTCATTGTACATTTTTAAAAATTCGCGTTACCGTGCTTATTTTCCTTTTTCAAGATTAAATACAAAAATATAAACAATTGTTGATACAATTTTCTATACTTGAAAATTTGAAGTTCTAGACTTTCATTCCATTATTTTTTGGCGGGAAACTGAAGTGTATTATAATAGGTGACGAACTAGTGACGGGAGAAAATATATGTCATTAATTTTTACCTATTACTTAGATTTGAATATCTTAATAAGTAATATAGTTATCAACGTGTAATGTTTTGCATCAATCGGTTTATTAATGTTTCTAGTTACTAACTTCATTCGAAAATCACTTAAAAGTATTTTAAAACTTTAATGACTTTTTATTTTATGAAACCTTCAGTTGGGGCTGTAGAATACGCCAAATGCATCTCTACAGAGGGATAAGATCTCTCAACGACTGTCCAGGGTATGACACTAAACTGTATCTGATACTGAAGCTCCAGTGCGTGAGGAAATGTGGAGTACCCCTTTATTGCCAATACCTTTACGTCCACTCTGACCCGGTACGGTAGTACTTATTAGGGTCCCTTCTATGGGTTAAAAAAGAACTGTTTAAACATTTAACTATGTGCAAACAAATGCTTGGTGTTAAATTAAACCTTGAGTGTTAGATAGCAATACTTAAAACCATTTAACTATGTGCAAATAAAACTGTTAGTGTTAGATAGCAATACTTAAAACCATCTGATTGTGTGCAAACAAATGAGCTCTAGCTTGTTCAGAATGTTACGGAAAAAAATGTTCGTTGACACATAATATATATATATATATATATATATATATATATATATATATATATATTGAATGGATTTGGCATTAAATAACCTACAAAAGTTGATATGCCATAAAACCCAAACAACCAACCATCGAGTTAGGTAAGGTCGTTAACTTTTGGTAAATTTAAATCTTTACAATGTATTAAAAATTAATTTGATATGTAGTGTTATTTTGCTTTTAATACTCATAATTACGATGTTACTATCTTTCAAATAAAACTAAAATTTAACCTTAAATAATGACTTAATTTATTTTTAATTCGTTTTAACAGAAAAAAAGCAAAAAATTGTTCGTACCTACATCATAGTATATTAATAATCTAAATCCTCTCTTTCTCCCCCTCAAAGTCTCTCTTTTTTACCACCCTGACATATCTAAAATCTCTCTCTCTCTCTCTCTCTCTCTCTCTCTCTCTCTCTCTCTCTCTCTCTTTCAGAAAATCTGACTCAACATATATATTTAAAACTGAAACTGTGACATACACAAATAAGAGTAGGTACGTAGTTAGGTTGTTAGCTATGTAGTTTTTAACAAATGTATAATCAGATTTTCTTCATGTGTAAGGTCCTGTTTAACAGAACAGTTATGGACCGGAAATCGACGAATCAAGTTTGAGTTTCGGTCGTATCCACTTCGCACTTTGAGAAAGACATGAACCCATTTCTCCCTCTCATGGCCATTGGTAAATACCAGCATACATGAATTTTATTAATCTACGTAAAGACAGTCCAACAATGAAAGGGTTACTCTTACAACAACAAAAAAACAGTAAGTAGATTGTTACCGACACTCCTATTTCATTTCAATGCGAATGGAACGGCTCGCGTTATGTAATCGTTAGTGAGTTAGACGAGTAGACCGTTGTAAGTGAGTTTGTTTCTCATTGAATGCCCGACACTTCTAATTTTATACTAAGCTAAGTTTAGTAATTGACTCTCAGAGAATGGGTGAACTCCAAGAGTAAACATCCATCAAACTATTTAAGTTCCATGTCGATGCGAAAGTTCCCAACGTCATCTTTCGAACCATATTAAGGAAGTTTTAGAAGACGAAAGGGTTTTCTATTTTTACTGAAGTAGAAAATTTCATCTTTTTTTTTTTTTTCGAATTCTTATTCTCTTTCCGACCACCATTTCGAATAAAGTATGATCTGTCAACCAAAAGCGACAAATGTCCAAATTGTAGCTTTTCCATCTTACCAGAAAACGAGAATTAAGTTTTTCGTTACATGACATTGGTGTTACCAAACCTATTAAAATACAACTCGCACTGTAACGTTTATGATTGATCAATTCTTTAGTAGTTAAAGTAAACTATTCGAAATCAGAGTGATTCACCTGATGAAGGAGATGTGGGTTCGAGTCTCATTTGAAGCTATTTTATACCATGATATACATCAAAGAAAATGTGTAAAATGAACTGAAACCGCCTTATCTTAAGCATATCACTGTTGTTGCTGATGATGTTACTGTTGGTAACCTTTTCATCATCATCATCATCAGAAGGAGAAGAAGAAGAAGGAGTAACAACATCTTATTATTCTGGTATTTCTGTTAGAATGCACTAAAAGTATTTTCATGTCTTTTTTCTTTTACCTACAAGATCCAAACTTATTTCATGTAAGATAAAGAACTATAGGGTGCGGAAGCAAAATTAAGAACATTCTAATATAGTAATAAACGACCCTATTATTAAACAAGATTAATTTTAATTTTAAAAGATGAACAACAAAAGAAGATAGACACAAAACAGTAAATCTACTCAATATGGCCATCATTTTTTTTTTTTCAATTATTGTATCAACACGTTTTCGAAACGATTTGTATGCCTTCAAAATAAATTCTTCAGACATTTCATTCCATTCCTCCTCAATAGCAATCTTAAGCAAACCAATATTTAGATGGGAATTGGATTTGTTTTGTTTTCTAAAAGGACCCATATAGTATAATCAAGGGAGTTAAGGTCTGTGCTTAAATCTTGTTTAATTGCTGTCCTCACAGTTTTCTTGTGAACTTTCATTTAATTAGTGTGTTTTCTTATTGATGTTGTGGGGTCCTTTTTAATCGCCGCAGTAAGAACAGTTAAAAAGCCTTCTTTTCGTTTTTTGTTCAATCCTCCTATCTCCCTTTTCCTTAAAAAGCTCCTTTTCTGTAAGAATTTTTCTTTACTTTGTAGACGGTAGACAAAAAAAAAACTTTGGCTTGTTTCAGCGTTAAGCAAATCATGGATTCTTTGTCATTTCTTTTTTTGCTCACTCATATTGGGCTGAATTTTAATTTTAAAAAAGTGCTTGAATGATAGATTAAATAATGAAAATTTAGATTTATCGCGTTTTTTTTCTTTCAAAAATTGAATGAATCAGACAATAAAAAAAATTTTTTTTATTTTTTTTTTTTAATTATTCCATATTTTGCTTCCGCACGCTTTACATATATATTTACCCTACCCCTTTGTACGGGTTGGATATAACACAAAGCCACATTTTAAGCAGAGTTTAACAGGTTTGAATTCAGAGTTTTCCTTCTTCTAGACCAGTTGCCATAACAAGGTTAAAGAACCTACGCTGCCCAACTATTTAACACTAGCTTGTGGGGGGAATAGTTTGATTTATACTTTTTCAGATGTATTAGCGCTATGTGGAATGTAAACAGCTCTGTCTGGGATTTGAACACGGGTCGCTGTGTCCATTTCCTACATCATTAACCATTACACCATGTGTTATATAGTCATCTACAGCGACACAACGATAAAGACGCAGGAAGGAAAACGCATGATAAAGACGCAGGAAGGACTTCTTTAGAAAAATATTCACCTCTCACTTTATTGCAAGGGTTTGAAAGGGTTGTTTAAGGGTTTGCATGTGAGAGGATGCTGGAGACCGAACGTAAACTTCATATTTTGACCCCACTGTTATGACCGTCACGTTGTGTCTTTCTTGTTCTCTTAGATGCTCAACCAGAGGTCTTGGGGTCCACTCCATCGAGGCTTTTCCGAGGGCCCCCTCGGTCGGGTGTGGCCTTCCCTACCACATCTGGTCTCTACTGTCTGGAAGTCTGCTGGCAACTGCATCGGGGGTTTCCGAGTTCCCCCTCGGTCGGGTGTGGCCTTCCCTACTACATCTCGTCTCTAACCCTCTGGGAGTCTGCTGGCAACTGCTCTGGGACCCAAACTCAACTGAGTTAAATAATAACTCAACGCCCACACGATCGCCTACTGGATCTTTGAAATCGAATGTTTAATCGTCATCAAGCGGAAATAACTGTCATGCAGTTCAGAGGTTACTCTCTTCCGGTGCATGACTGTAATGGCACAATGGGACCTTCACCTTGTCCCATATCATAAGCCTTAATCCGCCCACGCGATCTCTTTCGATTACTGGCCGTTGGAATGTGTCACTTCCTTCCTGTGTATTACCTTGGAATAGTATTTTTGGGCCGGGTCGAAGGTCAAAATATAACATTCATCCGTAAATTATTTTTCAAAATTACACATGTGGAATTTTCTTCACGTTCGTCTCCATCAACCTCACACATATTTTACAGAATAATTTACAAGGACAATGATGGCTGAAAACACAAAAAGAATCACTTGAACTACAGCAACAAAATCTTACTTAGAAGGCGACCTTCTTACTATGTAACACTTGCCCGGCTAATTATTATCTAAATTTCTCTTACTATCTTTGCGTGGTTGGCCATCTTGACATGTGTGCATCAAGGTACCATACGGATGCATTTTTTATCTTCTCAACACAACGGGCCCTCCATAATTCCTTGAAGAAATTTCAAAACCCTAAAAAGGACCATACTCTGGTCCCATATCCTGGTCACAAACTTAGTGACCCTGGTCATTCCAGCAATACATTTCGCCTGGATTCCTCATGACCACACTCCAGTTCTTTGCTCAACAGGTTCCTACCTGGAGTAACCGGAGAATTTCATAAACTAAAACACAATATCTTCAAGGCTCAAAGCATTCCACAAAAATCCACAAAAATCATGGCCCAAAACAAGTATCACAATACATCCGAATGTATAACAATCTGGCACGCATGCTGTAAACCACCTAAAATAGTCCACGCAAAATACTAATTAGCAATGTGGTACCTATTTTTTTTCATTAAGTTTCTGTTTCCATGCACATTGGTTTGCAAGCCCCAGAGGAAACATGTTTTACCTGATCAAACCCGCGCCGGGTTTCTTTTCAATTTAATCAGGAACCCTCGTGGCTACCAATATATAGGTACCTCGCCTTTCCCAGATTCGTTTCACTTTGCCAAATCACACACGAATCCAAAACATCATCGTGACTGAAAGACATAGACATCATCCACAAAATTTTGGAGTAGGCCACGTCTTTTTTCTTTTATTCCATCCTCGGAACCCCAAACTAAAAAAATAGAAGCCAAATAGGCCCTCAACAGCTTCATGGGTCGGCGAATTCTTCGATAGAATTGCTTTCAACAACAATCTGTAAATCCCCTTGATTGAATGTCTGTCCTACTCTCACGTCAGCCCACGATTTCCTCAAAAACAGAAACCCCCCCAAAAATATTTCCTATTCTACGAAAACCCCAAATTCTAAAAAAAAAATTTTAGAATCAATATAATTTCAAATATCATTAAACCTAGAATAAAATCCTCTGTTAATGGTTTTCGTCAAATTTCATAATATGAACAGGAAAAAAAATTCTAATGTCGCCTTTAAACTCAAACAAACTCAAAAATTTTCACTTTAAAACAAGTCAAAACAATGTTACAATCACAGTTCAAAAATGTTCAGTTTTCTTTTCTTATTTTTTTCAATCTATGTAGTGATGTACTGTCTATTTTAGTAAAAATGTCTGTTCTTTCTTTCTTTCTTTTTTTTTTTTTTTCATATGCTGTGTACAACAATGTTCAAGTTTCTTCTCCTTCTTTTTTTTCCCGTCTTTTTCTATTGTCCTGTACGTTTTTGTTTTTGTTTTCGTTTTCATTTTATTTATTTATTTTTTTTTTCCATTTTTTTTTTTCATAATAAATTGCTCATTCAATGTCTCTTTTTTTTTCAACCTTATATCTACCTCTCTGTCTTTATCTTAACACGATGACTATAGGTTTGCTTCCCAGTTTATTTAATTTCAGTCTATAGTACCATAAATTAAGCCTGATTTATAATACAACTTTCTCAATAGCTTACGAGCATTCTACTTCTTTTTTTTTTTCTTTGCACAAAATATCCTGGGTTTTTTTCTCTCTAAACAACCCAAACTTTTATAAATTCTGCCAACATTTCCTAATTCAAAATATTTCCGAATCTGCGAATCTTCGCCACACTTGGTTCTGTCAAAATTCTGCGCATCTCTTAATTACATCCAAAACCCTGTTTCAAAATATCTTCCCCAATAACAATCTCAAAGCTTCACTCCAGGGGGAACTCACAAAATACCTGTCTGTCTCGTCAGACACAAAAAAACATCTATCTCTTAGTTACTCTGCCTCCACGGCAAGACCGTTTTCAAGACAATACCTATGTCTTCAATAATTGATATCAACAATTTCTACAGCAAAACAACCGGCCTGATTCTACCAGCGCCGAAAATATCGATTCTCCCAACTTCATAAATATCGAAAAATTATATGCGCATCATTCAGACAAACCACCAATGTGCGAAATTCTTGAACAATACCATTAATGCTCCCAAGATTCCATCTCTCGGATTAAAATTCTCATTTCCAATCCACAAGTTCCAAACATCAAAACCTGACCAAAAGGTCTTAACTACAGATATGCAGGATTCCAAATCTTGGACTGAAATTCTAATTTTCAATCACCACCTGTCTGGACCAATGAAAAGTTACAACGAATTTTTTTTTTACTCACAAAGACCTATTTGCGATAAAAAAAATCTCCATTCATAAAATTTATCATAAAATTTATTGTTTACGATAAGCTGTCTATCAAAAAACGGACAATAACTGTCCCATAGCCATCTTTGTTCCCTTCTTTTTTCCTCCCTCACTACGATACAATATTACACATAGCAGTAATTTCAATTTTTATCTAGGGATCACACATTTTTTTAAAAAATTATTTCCAATTTTATGCTTCTAGAAAGGCCCTTGTCATTAAAACAAATATTTCATTATTATACCCAATTTAAATAACAGAGAGAGATAGAAGTTACATGAATGAGCAATCCACTTACATTTCCTGTTTTTTTTTCTTTCTTTTCTCTTTTCTGTTGCTGGTTTGTTCTTGTTTCTTTTTTTTTTTTCTTCTTCTTCTTTTCTTCCAGCACGTTGCCTTCCTCTTTTCTTTTTTTCTTTTCTTTCTTTCTTTTCGCGTCAGTCTGTTCATCTGTTTGTTGCTCGTTTGTTCTTGTTTTTTTTTGTTTTTTTTTTGTTTTTTTTTACTTCTTTCAATTCCAGCATTTTTCTTTGTCCTTTTCGTTGATGTCGTGTTATGATGCTTAAAAACTGTCGTTTACAGTAACCAGGTTCGTTTTGAATCCTTGAAGAACTCTGCTGGCACAAGCACCAAATCGGACAATGTTATATAGTCATCTACAGCGACACAACGATAAAGACGCAGGAAGGAAAACGCATGATAAAGACGCAGGAAGGACTTCTTTAGAAAAATATTCACCTCTCACTTTATTGCAAGGGTTTGAAAGGGTTGTTTAAGGGTTTGCATGTGAGAGGATGCTGGAGACCGAACGTAAACTACATATTTTGACCCCACTGTTATGACCGTCACGTTGTGTCTTTCTTGTTCTCTTAGATGCTCAACCAGAGGTCTTGGGGTCCACTCCATCGAGGCTTTTCCGAGGGCCCCCTCGGTCGGGTGTGGCCTTCCCTACCACATCTGGTCTCTACTGTCTGGAAGTCTGCTGGCAACTGCATCGGGGGTTTCCGAGTTCCCCCTCGGTCGGGTGTGGCCTTCCCTACCACATCTCGTCTCTAACCCTCTGGGAGTCTGCTGGCAACTGCTCTGGGACCCAAACTCAACTGAGTTAAATAATAACTCAACGCCCACACGATCGCCTACTGGATCTTTGAAATCGAATGTTTAATCGTCATCAAGCGGAAATAACTGTCATGCAGTTCAGAGGTTACTCTCTTCCGGTGCATGACTGTAATGGCACAATGGGACCTTCACCTTGTCCCATATCATAAGCCTTAATCCGCCCACGCGATCTCTTTCAATTACTGGCCGTTGGAATGTATCACTTCCTTCCTGTGTATTACCTTGGAATAGTATTTTTGGGCCGGGTCGAAGGTCAAAATATAACACATGGGCGCCTCCATGAAAATATATATGGCTTAGTTTTGGTTTGTTTTTTAGTTTAATGGCATATCAATCTTCTTAGGTTGTTTAATGCCAAACACATCCTTGTAGAAGAATATAAGAGGTAGTATTTAATCCATAGCTGATGAGGATATGGGGGAGGGGTTCCTATGTTTCCCAAGGGTATTAGTCTGAAAGTGAACGTAATAGCGCGACTGGGACTATATAATGACTTCATTATATCAATATTTTTATAAATCATTATCAGTACTATTCAGCTTTCCTTTTTGTTTAAGATGTTATAATGACAATCGCGAGATTCTAGCAATTTTGGGACATCCTTTTAAATTAGGCTTCAAAGCCGTTGAAGCTGCTTACAGAATTCAGGAAGAGCAAGAAAGAAAATGCAACACCGTACTGCCGAAAACTGATTTTAGCTTTTTAAGTGTGGTGACTTGAAATATAGTTTAAACGTGGACGACAATCAATGGTCGATTATGATGTTTAAAAACACAAGTTAGACACGAACCCGGTAAATAGCAATTGAAAACTTTCATTACAAAATCATTAAAAAAATCATGTGGAGCATAACACGAACTTAACAAATCGATAGGAGCTCTCGAGATGTTCCTCATAGACTTTCAGCTAATTAAAAACGATAATATTTTTGAGACATTCTAGTATTGGAAGCGTTCGTGGCGTAACGGTTATCGTCATAGGAAGTAGCCTCAGCTACCGAGTTTAAATCCTGAATGAGATCGTTTTCATTTCACAAAGCGCTAATACACCTAGGGAAGGCGTGAATCCAACTATTCTATTTCCCGCTATGAGTAAAATAGTTGGACTGGGCTCTTTAATCTTGATATGGCAGTTGGTCGAGAAGGAAAACTCTGAATCCAAATCGGCTGTATATCTGGAGAGGCGTGGGCACTGCCAGGCTATCCCTTAATATGACACGTTACATGAGTGGAACCCCCACGACAAAACTAGATTGTGGGACCAGTAAGTGAGAGTAGTTATAATTGCTTTCGTTGGTATTTTTGTTGTTGATGTGCAAAACCTCCTTCTTTAATTTCTAATTAACTTTATATGCTGCTTTTCTTCGACACAATCTTTTCATCACTAACATCTATGGGAAAAGTCCCCTAGGCGTAGTGGCTAACATGTTGGACTGCGACATTGCAAAAAGCGAATTCGAACTCCAGTCGCGCTATTACGTTCACTTTCGGACATACTCTTATCCCTCCAGCTATGATTTAAAAAGTACCCCCACTGTTCTTATACAAATATAGCCTTGGCATTAAATAATCCAAAATGGTTGATATATCATTAAACAAAGAAACTGAACCAATTATCCACGGATCTATTAATTTTCTATTTACTGATTGATTGATTGATTTTATTGACATGTCAAACCATCTACGGTTATTTTGTGCCTAGAAATTAAGGAATTGCATTTAATGCATGTTCATATCTATATTTTTTGTGTAGTTGCTTTTTAAGAGTTTTTTTTTTTTTAGACGCGGTCCAATCGAATGCATATAATCTTTGAATAGATCTATTTGATCCAGAGTTTGGTCCCTAACAGGGGGATAATGTGGTTCATGGCTTTCCAAAATTCAAAAGTGAACGTAATAGCGCGACTGGAGTTCGAACTCGCTTACTACAATGTCGCAGCCAGTACGTTATCTACTACGCCATTATCTACTTTGCTCAGGCAATAATAAATTTTGGTTTTCATCAGATAAAAATGACTTTTTTTTTCTTTTTTTTTTTTTTTTGCAGGCGAGGTATCTTATTTTAACATATCAGAAATTGTTTGAGTTGTTGAACTCTTCTAGAATTTGATAATACAATTTCAACCATTCTTTTCTTCATACCGGTTCTTTTTATTCTCACGAATTTAAGACCTAACGGATCACCCGAAACATTTTTTCACCAGAGTTTGAGTGACAGTAAATCTTCTCAGATCTCCAGGGTTTTCCTAATTATTCTGGCCGATCGAAAGAATGTTGTGGTCTGTATGGTGTCGATTCTTCTTCTGATCTCCAGTTCCTTCAGTATCTTTTCCAAACCTTTGGAGACTGTTTCAAGCGCACCAACTACAATTAGTATCATTGTCACCTTCATGTTCCACAGCTTTTCATCTCTCTGGCAAGATCTTTTCATCTCTCTGGCAAGATCTTTTCACTTTCTTTCATTGTTACTCTGTGGGTGACAAATCCTTTTTTTTTTTTTCTTGTTAACATGAGGTCTGGCTTTCTGACCGGGATTCGATGGTCTGTTTGCATATCAAAATCTCAGAGAATTTCCAGAATCTCATTTTCTAGGACAGATTTTGGTTTGTTTCAATATTTGCTTGTATGGTCGAATCTTAATCTCTTGCACAATTACCCGTGGAACACCTTTCCCACCCAATCACTCCTTAAGAGCTGCGACAGCAAGTCTCCAAGATTTGTGTACACAATGATAAATTTGTATACCCAATGATAAATTTGGTTTTTCTGAGGATAATTGTTAAGTTAAACATCCTGCGAAATTTTGATTGCACAGTTTTGAATGATTTTGTCTCCAAATAAGTAGTCACGCAAAATATTTTTACTATAAATATCAATAATAGTTGTTATGGTATACTATTTTCAAATCTGGAACAAAAAAAGAACACAACATTATTATTAGTTGAGTTATTAACAGTCACATTGGTCCCATATACACCAAGACACACTGTAGAATGATTGAAGATAATTCTCAAACATTTTCTTGGAAGAAACGATATAAGAAACTGTACAGTAACTGTGACAAAAAAAAACCCAAAAACAATGAAGGTTGGCCTTTATTTATCTATTTATTTATTTTACAAAGGCACACGAAGAACACTAATAGATCATGATAAACGAAGTCTACCTCGTGAAAGAGCATTGGGAATATGGGGACGCGCAATCGGAGGCTACTTCCACTGCTAGTTTGGTTATATAATTGAAAGGTAGCCAGCTAAAAAATAATTTACATACACGTTCACAGTATTTATATACAAGTTTACAGCGAAAGCAGAAGCAAAAAACGAAAAGTAAAATTAATTAATCTAGTAATGAGAGATCTGTGACGAAGCGCATATTTAAGTTTGGTTACGTTGGTTTGTTTAATAGTACTTCAACTTTCGTGAGTTACTTAATGCCAAGACCATCGTTGTAGGAGAACATTAGAGGTACTATTAAAACCATACCTGGAAGGGAAAAAAGGTGCTTCATATCTTTCCTAAGGGTATTAGTTTGAAAGCGAACGTAATAGCGCGATTGGAATTCGAATTCGCTCACTAAGATGTCGCAGTTTAATACGTTAGCAATTACACCATGTGGATGTTTAACCTTCGGTTGCACAGAGAGGCTGCATTCTACAATGATCAATTCAGAGTAAGGAAAAACTATCTTTCGTTTGTAAGAAGCGGACATAACAAGCAATCAACTTTTGTGATTAAAATTTGCTAGCTTTGTACAATTTCGAGGCTTCTTTTTTTTTAATTTTATTTCACTCCATATTTTGATATATAAAAAAATAATATTTGTGAAAAGATACGTCTGCATTGAGTGTACAAGCCGTATAAGTCTACACTAAGTGAAAAATATTTAAAAGTTACTTTTGAAGACAGTAAAAATTAGATTTAGGTCTTTACAGGGATAACTACTTTCTCTCCCTCCCTCTTTCGCTGTCTGTCTCTGTCTATCTGTCTGTCTGTCTCTCTCTCTCTATATATATATATAAACTCACAACTAATATTTATTTTGCCCAGTCGGCTGGGGTTGTAGAATACACCGACTGCTTCTCTGCAGAGGGATAAGACCCCACTCTAACTAGTGTCCTAAATATGACACTAAACCATCTGATGATGCAGTTCCAATAATGGTGGAGCTTTAGGGAATGCGGAGTATTCCTTCATAGTCATCGCTCTCAGGTCCACTCTATCCCGTAGTGGTAGCACATAATAGAGTCCTATTTATGGTTCAAATAGAACTAAACTGCGTACTTATGCTAAACTGAATAGCTTGAAATAGAACTATTTTAACATTTAAACTACGTTCTCATGCTATACTGAATTGTTTAGAAATGGAACTGTTTTTGAATGCTAAACTGAATTGTTTGAAATAAAACTGTTTTGACATTTAACTGAATGTAAACAAAAACTATACTTATACTAAACTGAATTGTTTGAATTAGAACTGTTTTACTAAACTGAATACCTTGAAATAGAAATGTTTTTGACAAACTGCGTATTCATGCTAAACTGAATTTTTTTAAATAGAACTGTTTATTTGTATAAAAATGAACTTTGCATTAAATAACCGACAAAGGTTGATATGTCATAAACCCCAAAACAAACAAACTAATATCTATTGTAATCCTATTATTGATATCTATTGTATATTGTTCTGCAAATAAAGTTCTAAGCACTTTTTAGTTTTTAATTATCATTCTATTATTATTATTATCATTATACTCTTGAGAGTTTTTCATACCAGTGTTAGATGATGGTTTCTCACAAGAGTTTGAGTGACAGGAAGCCCCCCCCCCCAAGTTCTGAGACTCTTCTCAGTATTCTGGACGATCTTAATATTGCTGTAGTCTAGATGGTCTCCCCTTGTCCTCTAATTTCTAAGTCTTCAAGTTTCTTAACAATTCTTTGGGGATTGTTTCAAGTGCACCAATTACTACTGGTATCACCGTCGACTTCATGTTCCATAGTTTTTTTTAGTTCTCTAGCAAAGTCAACATATTCATCCCTCTTTTCACTTTCTTTTAATTCTATTCTGTCGTCTACCGTGACGACAAAGTCCATTGTTCAGCAGTTGTTTTGTTTTTTTGTTTTGTTTTGTTTTTTGTTGATAATCACTAGGTCTAGTCGTTTGGCCGAGATTAGGTGATCTGTTTGTATCTCAAAATCCCAGAGAACTTTGTGCGTCTCATTCTCAAAGACAGGTTCTGGGTTTATTCACATACCACTTGTTTGGGTGGTCAAATTTCGATTATAATAATAATTATTATTATTTACTCAATGAGAGTTGGGGACATCAGCTAACGCTGATGGACTTTCACTGGAGTTTGGGTGACAGCAAGTCTCCAGGACTCATCCCAGTGTTCTGGCCGATCTCAACAGTGCAGTAGTTTGGATGGTCTCCACTCGTCCTCTTATTTCCAAGTCCTCCAGTCGCTTTATTAATCTTTTGGTGACTGTACCAAGAGCACAAATTACAATTGGTATAAATATCACTTTCATGTTCCACAGTTTTTTTTCCAATTCCCTAGCAAGGTCGAGGTAATTATCCTTCTTTTCACTTCTTTCAATTTTACTCAGTGGTCAGCCGAGACAGCAAAGTTCACAATGCTGCAATTTCTTTTTTTTTTATTGATGATTATAAGGTCTGGTCGTCTGGTCGATATTAGGAGATCCGTTTGTATATCAAAATCCCATAGGAATTTGTGAGTCTCATTTTCCAGGACAGATGTTGGGTTGTGCATATACCATTTGTTCGTATGTTCAAATTTCAATTTCTTGTAAATTTCCCAGGGGATCACTTTGCCTATGCAGTCGTGTCTAGTCTTATAATCTTTCTGTGTTAATTTGTGCATTCGCTTATTATGTGATTGATCGTTTCGTATCTATCCCCACTTTCCCTACATCTGCTGTTTTGTTGGGTCTTATCTATTTTTGCTTTAATTTGATTAGTTCTGACAGCTTTGTTTTGTGCTGCTATTAGAAGAGATGCAATTTCTCTCGTAAGGTTTCCCTTTCTTAGCCACGTCCATGTTTTCTCGTGTGAGATGTTACTTATTAGTCGCTTAAAACATCTATAGAGTTGTTTTTCTTCCCATTTTTGTTTTCTAGTTATTGTCATTCTGTTGGTCCTCGTTATATTAGTATTGTTTCTGGTGGCTGTAATCAATCTTCTTCCATGCTTTTGTATGTAGTCTTCAAGTCGTCATTATAATGCGTCAACCCTGTCTTCAGTGCTGGTAAGCCCTCTTCACATTTCTTTTCTTGACACATGTAGTCTGTCAACGTTATCTCTGGGATGTAATGCCTTATGCATGGTCATTAGTTTTCTTGTTCTCTTGCCAATTTGTTTATGATCTTCTCTGGTCTACTTCAAGAATGGTCCCGAATATCTTACGAGGAAGACAGCCAAGGTATTTATTCCTTTGATAAGGTTTCTGCTAGAGAGCTTTGTCTCAAGTAGTTTTCTGGTTCTCCTGAAATATTCTTTCTTAATTTTTTCTTTAGTCTTCACTTGTTTGATGGTGTCAGCTTCCAATATCCCCAAGTATTTGTAGGTTTCCTTTTCTCCGAGCGTTCTAATTTTGTCTTGGTTTGGTAATTCCATTCAGTCCATCAAGTGTCGTTTGCCATTTTTCATTACAAGCATGGCGCATTTTCCTACCCTAAATCCCATCCCTATGTCCTGACTGTATATTCTCACTGCATGTATTAGAGTTTCCAATTCTTTTTCCTTTGTGGCAAAGAGTTTGATGTCGTCTATGTACATTAGGTGATTGATCTTTTCCTGCGATTTACGAAGTTTGTATCCGGCTGTGCATTTTCTGAGTACGTAACTGAATAGCATGATCGCTATTAAAAATAGTAATGGTGATAGTGCATCTCCTTGGAATATACCTCTTTAGATCTTTGCTTCAGCTAAGCTTGTCCCTCCTGCTGTCAATTCTACTCTCCAGGTTTTCATGGTTTTCTCGATAAAGTTTGTGACTTCATCTGATATTTTGTACATTTAGAAGCAGTTTATTATCCAGCATTGTGGGACCATATCATATGCCATATGTATTCAATTCAGACAATAGCTAGATTTTTACGACTCGTCTAGCTCTCGTTGAGGATGTGCTGATCAATGTATAGTAGTACTCCTGTGCTTCTGTATCCTTTGCGGCATCTTTTCTGTTCCTCTGGGAGCAATCGGCGGCTTGTAAGCGAGAAATAAATTTATTTCCTTATTTGTGCCGCTAGTATGTTCAACTTCATAGGTAGGCACATTATGGGTCTGTAGTTGTTTGGGCGGTTTCTTTAAGGGAGTCTTTTTTAGATGAATTTGGTCTTTCCTTTGGCCATTCATTCGGGTACGTGTGCTTCTTGTAGGCACTTGTTCATTTCGAGTGCTAGACTGTCATGACTGGTGGTGAATTTTTTAACCAGAATCCATGTATTCCATCATGGCCTGGCGTTTTACAATTTGATATTTTTTTAGAGTCATTCTGAGTAAATCTATGTGTATTTCCGTTTTCGGTCCTTCGAGTCCTTCTAACTCTTTCGCCATGTTGCTTATCCATTCGGCTTTTTCATTATGTTCTCTTGGTTGGCATATTTTACTCCAAAATTGTTCAGCTTCTCTTGGATCCGGTTGTTGGTATGTTTTCGTGTCATCTCTCCCAACTTGTTGGTAAAATTTTCTTTCGTTGTTTTGGAATGTCCTGTTTTGTATTCTTTTACCCTTTGTCTATATCTTTTTAAACTTTACGCCATTACTTTACTGACTTATTTCCTCAAGTTGTATTGTTATTTTTTCTTGTATTGCTTTTTCCTTTTTATCCTCACATGTCCCCGTGTTATTATTATAATAAAACATAAATGCTGATTGGCTCTCGACGTAAGAGTTCCCAGCTATTAAAAATGTAAACTACCTAACTCACTGCACAGATGATTTATTCATTGTAAAGAAAGTCTATCTAGAACCCATCACACTTTTAGGATAAACTGATGACAGAAAAAAAGGGATCCCTGGTGTGCCACCGATACTCGCGAACAACCCTCCTCAGATTTTTAAATCAAAGATTTTCCTTCTCCGACACCAGTTGCCTCATCAAGGCTAAAAAGCTCAGTCTACTCTACTATTTACCGATAGCTGGTGAGAATAGTGAGAAGAGATGGATTTATACCTTTCCCAAGGACATTATCCTGAAGTGAAATGCAAACAGCCTCGTCGGGGACGCGCGGACACGCACACTCACTCACACACACATATATATATATATATATATATATATATATATATATATATATATATATACCAAAAGCTAGAATATCGAATGTCATTCCATTTGTAAAATTGGCACAATAAAGTCTTCCTAACTGCTATATCTCTCCATTTGTTCTTCTACCAGATTAGTCTCCATAGTAAAGATTTTAAAGTCTAAAGTTAAGTTAAAGTTTTACCGAACATTAAAGTTATATTTTATATCACTTGTTTGGTTTCGTTTGGTTTATGACAGATCAACACTGTAGGTTATTTAATGCTAAATTCTGTTTACACATATATATTAAACATATATAGGATTTTTAAACACATTTTCTACATTTTCAATGAGCGTGAGCTCTTTTTTTCACACAGTTAAATGGTTTCAAGTATTTCTATATAACAGTAACAATTTAACATCAGTTATTTGGCTGCACAGAGTTTGTTCTATTTGACCCATAGATTGGACCCTCTCAGGTGCTACCACTCTGGGTCAGAGTGGACTTGGGAGAATAGCAATGAAGAGGTACTCTACATTCCCCAAATCTCCAAGGCTAGAGACTCGCCACTCATTGTGGGGGTGGGTGGGGGCTTACCCCTCTGCAGAGATGCAACCCCAACCGACTGAGCTATATATCACTTGTTTATGTATGTATGTACATTGTTGATAGAATTTATGTATATATATCAATAATTATTTTTGAAAAATTAAACTACAATTTATTTTACTCAATAAATATTCATTTTTCAACATAATCTCCTTTCATATCAATACACTTAGGTCAATGTTAAATATTAATCACATAGCTGGAAAATTATACAACGAAAGCGTCCTGGATATGACATTTAACTGCATCTGATGGTGAGGCTGTCTAGGAGCTTAAGGAATGTGGAGTACCCCATTACTTCCAAGTCCACTCTGACGCGGAGTCTAGCCCCTGTTAGGGTCTCATCTATGGGTCAAATAGAACTTTTCAATCTTTTACTAGGGATTATTATTTATTATTTGATACATACAGCTGAGTGAAAGTTGTTCGTATTAGTTAGGAATACTTGATAAATAGAATTTCTAATGTTAATTAGCAATACTTGAAACCCTTTAACTATGTGTAAATAAAACTTGGCATTAAATAACCAACAAGGGTTGATACGTCATTAAACCAAATGAACTAATTTAACCTATACAGTGAAATTTTCAAATCAAAATCTAATTGTCAAACTACGGATTTATTAATCAATTTCATAAAGATAAATAATTATTTACCCGATGCAAGTATTGTAAATTTTACTAGTATAAATATGTTGTCTATTATGGGCACCACGAGATGTGTAATGGCTGACAAGCTAAACTAGCAAACCATTAATAATTAATTCAAATCTCAATAGATACGCCATACATTCACAACTAAGCAAACTTTAGAAAATAACCTGGTACTAACAACATGGCCGCCATAGATCTTTCGTAATGTAAAAGATCACTACTCTTGATTTTAAAATATTACCAAAAATCAGGGAATTATCCAATTTCAATGATATTTTCAGTGTTCATTTATTAATTATTAATGAATTTTATAATGTATCAGTTATTTTATCAAAAACTTGCAGATTTTTTTAGGTTGCTAAACTTTACACTCCCCCATGTATGTGTGGCATTATTTAATTGGTAGGGATATATGATATGACATATATTTTCTGTATATAATAAAAAGACAAAAGTCTTAGGGTGTACATGAAATGAAGAGAACATTTTTAGGTAGGGAGCTGTTAGAAGAAAATTGTACCCCCAAAATGATTATTAAATTAATTTTTTTTGTTTTGAGTTTTTAATACTATGACTTAATAGAAAATATATTTTATAGATTATTAGGGGAATAATTCTATATAAATATTTTTCTACTTAAAAAAAAAGGAGAGGACCTTAAGTTTACATTAGATTTTGACTAACTTTTCTCCAATCACAGTTATTAAATAAAGAACATTTTTCTGATCGAAAAATATACATTTTAAAGTAAAAAACTGAGAGCTGTCCTTTATATATATATATATATATATATATATATATATATATATATCCAGTCGCCGTCCAATGACAATGGGTATGGATTATCTGTGTACAGAATATATGAGGGATTTCATATAAATCTATGGGAGTGCTTGATGTATGCCCATTGTTATGTATTTCTTTTCAGGTTTGTATAAGATAACTCACATACAGAGCGTATACAATGTAACTGAAAGAAAACTCAACCATAGTTAAATTGTCATTATAGATTTATTTCGGCGAAGAATATAATCTTCGTCCCTTCAGATGACATACACGCTTAATTTGAGCTTCGAGTTACATTATATATATATATAAAAATGTTAAACGAAAAAAAAAAAATGGAAACCTGCAGCAACAATTGTTAAGCAAATCCCAATTTTTTCCCTGGTATTCTGGTTGAATTATTTAAGTAAAGAAAAAAAGTAAGGAAAAAAGTAAAATTTGGTCATAAAAATTTAAAAAAGGGAAAAAAATTGTGTTTTAGGGGCAATGAAAGATTAGTAAATTATTGCCAGGTAAAATATTGAAAGGCCAATTAAAAAGTATATTATTTCACTGTTTTGATAATAAATTAAAAACTATTTAATTTAGTTTTCTTAACTGTACTTTTCAAAAACCATGTTAATGTGCTTATTTTCATTTTTCAAAATTAAATTGAAAAAAATCTAATGAACTATTTTTAATACGATTTTCTATAATTAAAAATGTTGATTTGTGTGTGTGGCCTTCATTACTAATAATTTTTAGCGGGAAATTAAAGCGAACCTCAATAGTTGTATTGTAAAATGACGCAGAAAATCTTTTGTCATTAATTTTTACCTACTCCTTGGATTTAAATACCATAGTAGGTGATATACTTATCGACGTGTTAGAAGTACTTTTTACATAAATCGGTTTATTAATGTTTTTAATTACTAATTTCATCAAAAAATCTTATCTTTTAATAATTTAAAATTTTGATAGCACTTTTTGCTTTACGTAACCTAGAGTTAGTTAAAGTCGCCAACTTTTGATTAATCTAAATATTTATTGTATTGAAAATTAATTAGTTAAATATACTATTTTGCTTTTAATACAGATAATTATGATGTTACTATCTTTAAAAAAAAAACGCAACTAAAATTTAACCTTGAATAATGATTTTAATTATTTTTTAATTCGTTTTAACGGAAAAAAGAATGACTTAGAGGAACAAGCAGATTGTGCATTGTGCCAATCTTCATGTCTGCTTTATAGATCAGTATTCGAAACACTGGCCTTTATCAGGCCGTAACACTGACAACAGGCGCTAGAAGTCAAATGTGACTATCTCAATGAACAAGTAGATTTTTTAAATATATTTATTCAGTTATTCTTTATGCAAGCGTAAACCATTTAACCTAAGGAATTTTCTACCCAGCCGTTTGCCAGTGCAAATTCTATTTTTTCATTCATAAACTTAAAATGATGCACGGATACATTAAAGTAGTAAATGAACAGCGTTTAACTATTTAGTAAAATTTAACGTTTTTTGTTGAAAATTTAATTTCTTATATAAAAACTGGAGAGACAGAAAAAAAATAGAAGTTAAAAAATATCCCAAAACCAAAGATGAATCAACAAAAGGTCGAAAAATGGGTTTCTAAAAAAAAAAGTTTCAACAAATTTCAAAATACAACATAGATTTTCTGAGAGTAAACCACTTTTTTTAAGTCATAATATAGTAACCATTTACTTACTACCAGAAATTATACAAAAAATTATTTATGTAAACACGATCAAGTTACACAGAGTAATTATTAGAAAACTATCCAAGAGTATTTTGACATATTGTTAAAACGAAATAGATAAACTAATAACTTCAGAAAAATGTAAAAATCAGCGTACAATGTCCGCTATTCCTCTAGGCATAAAACAACCCAGATAAGTTGACATTCCGTTAAAATCAATCAATCATATAGCTATCATAATGCATTGACACTTTAAATCGTTGTATTTGTTATGAAATATCTTTAGAACTATTGCCCCGTTATTTTGAAAGAAAAAAGAAAAAAGAAAAAAAGTCAATGGGAGAAAGAAAGATAAATAACGACTTTCTTTTACCCGTGGTCTTTCTTACCACTATCACACGTGCTAAGAATGCCATATCCAACTTAACAACTGTCACTATTCTAAAAATAAACTACAACTGACAGCAACAACAGTAGCAGCAGCTGTCTATTTATTTATTTCCCCTCCCCCCCCCACCGAATTAATAATGACATTTATTTATTTATGTTGAGCGATTCAAAAGTTCAGTTTGTTTGTTGTTGATTCAAAGAGAAGTGGCAGTAAAGAATTTAAAACAATTTAATTTTTGAAATAATAATGAAAACTTTTCTTAAGTTAAGAAAAGAATGTTATCATTCAATGATAACTGTTCTTTCCATTTTAACTCTTTATAATCTTGTGTTTCATATTTTAAAAGATAAATAATTACTTAATTACTTGCCACACTTCTCCCTTTCTTTTCTCATGGTCCGCTTGCCTTTTTGGGAAGGTTCACATGGGTGAATATAAAACACAGACTGGAAAACGAAACTTTTTCTTGTATCCCTGTGTTCTTTTCATTGTTAACAACTTACTTCCACCTCCACCTTCCCGATCACACATTAACCCCTTCATCACCACCTATCACTTTTCTTAATAAGAAATAACAGATCAATATTAAGATGATATAAAATCTATTATACAAATTAGCATTTTTCTTGATAATATTTCAATTAACATTAGTCTTTGTTGTTTGTGGTGTTGGTGCTCTAAAAATAAATCAGCGTGTTATATATGTATTTTTGCTTCTCTCTTAGTCCTGAGCGTGCTATTTCGTCTACCTTTTTCGGCAACCAGAACTATGATATTAGCAGTCAGCTTAACTATAAGTAAATCAGTCAATGAGGAAGGGTGTTGAGAAAAAAGTGTAACGATGAAATAAAACACTGAGAGAGAGAGAGAGAGAGAGAGAGAGAGAGAGAGAGAACGAACAGTTCGAAGAAAAGAAAGGAAGCGATTAGAGATGACGGGAGTTAGAAGAAGGGGGAAAAAAAAGAAGGATGAAGAGAGACAAGAACAGAATAGAAGAGAAAAAGTAAAGACAGAAAGAAAATGTGAGGACGAGAGGAAACAAAAGGAAGCTGTGCGTGTAGCCTAGTGGTTATGATGTAAGCGAATGTAATCAATTTTTATAAATATATATTTCTAGAGAAAACATGAATTAAAAAATGAGGAGATAGTCGGAGATTGACGAAAAATATGAGAGAAAGGAAGGAAGGAAGAATGTGTATGAGAATGAGAAAGTAAGTGTGTGTGTGTGTGTGTGTTAGCAGAGAGGGGATAAATAAAACGAGAAAAACTTAATTTAAAGGCGATAAGATCCTGAGATATATCTAGGAAAAGTTTCAGGAAAAGGAAGAAAGAAGAGGTAAAAAAGGTAAAAGTAACAAAAGGAGCAGAAAGTAAAAGAAACACTAAAAGTTTTAGAGTGTGGGTGAGAGAAAGTATTAATACAGATATAGAAACGGTACATAAAATGTAAAAGAGAAAGAAAAGAACGGCGAAAATAAAGAAAAGAATTTGTAGAACGTCTAAAAGATGTGAGAGAGAGGAGCAGCAGAAAAACTGAAGGTAGAAACTGACAGAAAAAGGGCAAGAGTTTACTACTAAAGTCGAAAGAAGACTTCTGGAACCATCAGCAGCAGCAGCTGAACTATCAGCAGCAGCTAAAACAGAAAGAAACAAGAAGGGATGGTGGGGTGAGTAAAGGATCAAATGTAAAAATAGGAATTGGGCTGGCGGCGAACTGAAAGGAGGCAGCCGAAGACGCATGGGATAGGAAAAACACAAAAAAATCATGGCTTCCATCACGATGAGGAGTGCAACATCTTCCTCCTCGTCGTCGGCGGCCGCTAGTCGGGAGCGGACGACAAATACAGGTTTGACCGGCGGCGCTTGTATCGTGGGGAGAATGCTGACCCTGGACGATCGTCCGGAGGCGAGGGAAAGGCACATCATCAACACGAACCATACGGACTACCAGGGACCTCACAATTGGCGACAGTGTCTAAGACACGTTCGATCTCTCTCCCCTACCGCCGTTGAAGATGGCGACCCCCGGATTCGACCCGTTGACAACACAGAAAGGTTTGCACCTTAATTGATCAATTTCCTCTTGTTATCGCTTCTTGTGCTATAAACGATTTGTTATCGACCTGCGCGAAAACTACTAATAAATTCTACCAGGAGTTCTTAAGACTTTTCTTTTAGTTTAAGTTCATGATACACCCGAGGCAATAAGGCTTTTATTACGGGTGCCCGGTTAAGTAATAAATTTTAACCACTCAAAAAGAATCGGTTGAAAGTGTAGGCTTTAAAAATCTCTCAAAGAAAAAAACTAAAAAAATGATCTACCTTCATTTTTATATATTTATAATAACTTACAAAGTTTGCTTGTTATTTTTATTTATTTGTTTTTGTTTTTATCATGAGTAATTTGTTCTAGAAGTTTATACTAAACTTTCTTACCTTGTTTATTGAAAATATATTTTCATTTCTACTTTATTGAAGGAAAACAATTGCCTTTTCGTCTCTTTTCTAAAGAGATACTTTTGTACTTGATAATTTTTTAAAGGTATTTATCTTATTTTACTTAACAAAAGGTATAAGTTCAAATATTTAACAGTTCCATATTTCTGCACGTCTAGCGATCCGTAGTACGAAACATGGCCTTGTGCTTTTATATCTCGGTCCTCTGCTGAACCCTTTAAAGTTATATGAGCCTGTTATTCCCGTTCCCTTCTTTATTTTTTGTTTTGTTAAGTTTTTTTTTCCTCTCCTAAGTCCTCCTCCATTTTTGTATTTCACTCTCTCCTTCTATAGCGAAACTGTCAATAAATATTCGATAACCTCTTGTTTTCGTTAATAGATCTTCATTTTAAATCGTTTTTTTCTTCTTTTTTTTCTTTTTTTTTTTTTTTTTCCAAGTAAAAAAAAAAAAAAATTCTAAGTCACCCTTTGAAATTTTATCGGTAGTTCTTTTAAGAATACGAAAGTGAAAGTAGTCCTAGACTGAGGAGTCGAAATAGAAAAAAGTGTGTGTGTGTGGGGGGGGTCCTATCGGGGCTATTTAACCCTTTCAATCCTCTTTTTGTTATGTAGTTAATCTTCTTATATGAGAAGTTTGTTTTGATTATTTCTCTGAAGCATGGAAGATTATAAATATTTATCCTTCGATTTTAAAAAAGCGGATAATTTTTAAGTGTTATTTTTCTTTATCTTTTTGTTTACAATAACTTTGATTTATTGATTATTGACTTGGTTCTCTTTTAGATAAGTTATTGTGCTTTTCCTTCTAACTTAAATTCTTCTTAACCATGTGCTCGCACCGACCCTAAAAACTCTTGGATAACAAAAACTTTTTCTTAATAGTACCTGCAGTTTAAACTAAGTTATATACAATGTAATTTGTATATATAACTAATTCTATTTGTTTTTTTTTCTACCTTTCGATTTCACTTAAGTCAACTGCTATTCGTTTTTTTTTTCTGAGAAAAGCTTAGAAAAATCCAGTTAAATTAAAATTTAGTTTAAGAGGTAGAAAAAAATCACATTTGTTTGAATTTTCATAACGACATTTTAATCAATTAGTCCTATTTGTGAGTCTCTGTGTCCATTAAATAGTGATCGATATATTTTGGTATGTTTATGAATAAGTTGATCGAATAAACTTGTAAACAACCCAGGAAAGAGATTAACTTTATTGAAATTAAAATCTTATTTTCCCTTTTCTTACAATTTTAGAGTAAAGGTAAATACTATCTCCAAGGCACATCGCAAAGTTTTTTTGTGTTTTTTTTTAAGTGAAACTGTTGTTGGAAAATCGGTGGGGTAGGGTAATGAACTTTTTAGAACAAGGTTGATTTAAATTGTAATAATCTATGAGCATTTTTTTTTCCTTTTTAGTGTATTTAACCTTTTTTGCGTACACCCCACAATATACCGTAAAATTATTCATTCATTTAGTTTATTTGAATACATTCTTCCAACACTTGGAGATAACAACACTCTTTTTGATCACCAAAACAAAAAGCAACTACTTCTTTCAATGAAAGACCGTCCGAAAAGAGAAGGCTCCCCCCTCCTTAAACAAAGCAATAATGTAACCAACACGTATCATTGCTTAATGTTTATCTTATTTTACACCAGAATTTTATATAAAATATTTATTTTATACTCAAAGAATAATAATAATGATACTTTTTGAATGACTATTCAAAGTTTTCCAGTTGATTATAATTTGAAAAAAACAGACCAAAGCTGCTGGTTTTGAAAGTATTGATTTTAAAGTTGTTTACCAAATTGGTTCTATTCGTGTCTTTCTTGTGTGTCATTTAAGAGCTTTTATCTCATCTCACACACACACACACATATATATTCACGTTTCAATTCCTAGAAAATCGTTATCAAAAAAGCGTACAGCGTTTATGCACTTTTTGGGAAATATAAAACCCTTTTATAATCGATATAATAAACAAAGAAAATATGTACGCTGAAACAATCTGGCCAAAGATAGATTTCTGATTTTTCTAAGCATTAAATTTAAGAAAAAGAAACTGCTCTTATTTAATTGTTTAATTTTTATTTCAAAGATCCAATATTTGTTTACCACTTCTAACAATAAGCTTTCTTTGACCATCCACTGCCAGTTGTAACTAAGTAAAGTAAAAATTAAAAAACGAACAATTCGCAAATATATAACTTGGTTACGACTAATTTTTCTTTTATCAACTGTTTCTTAAGAAAAAGTTGACCTGGGGCAGGGGTGAAACACTAATTCTACTTTCTTCCTACTATGAAGGAGATGAAAAAGAAGAATCATAAGGGTTGTGTTTACAACTTCTACAACTAAACAAACATGCCTAAAAATGGATGGTTGTATGAGTATCGTGCTATAAAAATAGCAGCTTTTAGAAAAAAATGAAAAAAAAAATTGAATATAAAATAAAAGAAAATGTTATTGTATTACATTTAAAAATATTTGTTTACGACTTGAGAAATCAAGGTTGAACTAGTTAATTTTATTTTTGTTAATTTTTATAGGTTTTTTTGTTTGTTTTTTTTTTGGGGGGTTAGGGTTAGTTTTCTCCCTTTTTTTTAACTTAATGTACCCAATAATCTATTTATTTATTATTTATTTATTTATTCATTTAAAACAATATTTTTTCTTAAATCATTTTTTTCTTGAAACGAGACTTATAAACCACAACTATCACATTGATTTTCGTACTGACCCTATTTCGGAAATACCTATTCGATTTCTGAAAAAAGAAAGAAGTGTGTTTTTCAAAGAAAGATTGGCGGATGACCATTGATTGATTGAGAAATTAACAGTAAATCGCTCTTTGATACTTTAACAAAACATTTCCCTGAGATCGAATAATGGAAACTAACTTTAATGAACATCTTTCAAGGTAAAAATGAAAAATAGTTTTATTTCAGTTTTCTTATCGTCTGTGATTTTCAGCTTTGACTTTTTAAATTATTTGAACGATATGTTCAATACAAAAAAGCGTAGTATGCGATATGAATACAAGCAGTTAGAATTATTTTATAAGAATTCTTTTTATAGCTTTAACTCAAATTTGGACAATTTGTCAATCTTTTAGTTCATGTTTTTGTCGTGTAGCAGTTATTGGAATTCAATTCTTTACTAATTGAGTATAGTGTTATTTTTTCAAAACCTTTTTTGTTAATAAGCATGCCTATATTTTTAAGTTTTTTTAAACACTGGTTTTATTCATTCATTCATTCTGGCACATTTCTGAGTTGGAAAAGCGGAAGGCACAAAAATCTTAATCGCTGTTTTAAAATGACATCGATTGTTTTCAGTCTGATGATCTACCAGAATTTCAACGTACCAAAAAAGTATATTCCTCTATTTGCCTCAAAAAGAAAAGAAAACATAGAAATTATTATTTTAAGTAGAACTTTAGTATCAACTTTTTTAATGCATTTAAGAATTCAAGTTTGAATAGTATGTACAATGCAATAATTCACAATTGTAAATTTTGTGATTTTTTTTTCTCTCAAAAATTTGTATTTAAAAAAAAAACAATAAATGCCTCCTCCTCTTTTTTATAGGTATAGTTGTTTTTTATTTTATAGCATACCTTGACATTAAAAGAAATGACATCCTTTATAACTTTTATTTTCATTTCTTAAAAACAAAATGATAATCTATTTTTCTTGTTTTCAACAATTTAGTATTTATTTAATAAGGGTTTGTCTCCGCCTTCCATGGATGAATTGGATGGAATTGTTTTAAAAAAGTTAAATGCCCTTCAGTTTCTGACTCGCTCTTTTCATCTCTAAAGAATACATCTTCATTTCCAATTCTGTGTATTCACTCACTGATTATCTCTCTCATGTAATTATTGTACCTAAGGCAGTTGATGTAGCTAATAAGATTTATAGACATTTTCTTTACTACATATTAATTCCTTCAACTCTGTTTTTATTTATTTTGGAGAAGGGATTTTTTTCTTTCTCATTCCTTTTTCAATTTTTGTTTATTCATTTTTTTCTATCCTTGACCGAATTCATTGATTCGAGGAATTTTTTGTGGTTTTTTTTTTTTTTTCTTTTTTCTCCATTTATCTGGATTCATACTGCAACTGTACAATTTGAGAAATTTTAGGAATTACATATATACAATTATTTTTCTTTATTTTTAATTTTTAAATAGAATAGTTGTGTACTGTCGTTCTGTCTACTCTAAAAAATTTTCTTTTTAACCCCACATAAACCGAATAATTTTTTTATTTGACTATTACTTTAAAAAATTACCAACATTTCTTTCTTTCTATCTCTCTTCTCTCACACACACACACCTACTAGATGGCCCATGAACCCGTTGGGTTCCCACTGTAACAGCATTCCATAATAATATCGATGCTTAGAAAGGAGTAAAGGATTCTAATTAGCATTTCATTGGTATCTCCGTTATATTGAAGATTTGACTGATTTGATAATGACTTTCAACTCGAATACGAACTACACAAATTATCTTTCAGTTGCAAGCTAAACTGGAAATTGCTTTATTCTCAATTTGAATGCATTGCTCTTATAAAAATCTTGCTATGACATGCCATTTTTTCTAGGTTACTATTCCATTCAAATATAGTGAGATTCTTAGTAATACGCATTAATTTTCTTTAGTTTAATGTTTCCAAAAAGTTTTGATCAAGCATCATTCATGATTTAAGTGGAATTATCAAAACAACAGTAATAAAAAAAACAATTTTGTTTCTTTTGTATTAAATTAAATGTTGATTTTTTTTTTTTTTTTTAAACAGTCTACAGAATAAATCTGCTATTAATTTCTACTTCTATCTTCTCATTAGTGTAAACAAAAATCTTAAAAGACTAAAAAATCTATGGATTAAAGAAAATCAGCTGTTACCATACATTCTTGATGAAAAAATAAATAAATAAAAGAAAAAGAAGTATCCAAACTGTTCAGTCTTGTGGAATGTTATTCATTCTAAATCCCCTGCCCACACCCTGCATTCTGTCTCCATGCCTCAAAGATGACCCAACAAATTTTAAATTGTTGGGGTATTACTGTCATAGGTACAACAACAACAGGCTTAATGATTTAAGAATAGAGTGCGCACACACACACGTACACAATACACAAATATGAGGAATAAAAAGAAAATTGGAATTTACTTTATTGCTTCAAAAATTAATTATTTTCTAAGATAAGTCACCGATTATTAGAATATAATTTGGTTTTATTTAATCTCTTGAGGTTATTATCATTCCTTATTTGTTTGGATTTTTTTTAAAGCTGTGAATTTATTTTTAAAAAATTTAAGTTTTAACTAAGTACTTTGTGTTTGAAGCTAGCTTGATATTAAACTGATGATTAGTGTAATAAACACTTTATTTAGATTTGAAATTCCTTAATTAAAATATAGAAACTCTGAACAGGAGCTCAGACTGTAAGGACCTCAAAATTCATTGCTTGTGATTTCTTAATTTACATCTCAAAGCACAACAAAAGTTACCACTTGAAAATACAATTTAAAAAGAGGGGAAAATACAGCATTTTTTTACGATCTCAAAATTGCTTTTTAAAAACTTAGCATTTTCCTTTTCACAATCTCAAAAATATATTGTAATAATATGGTCTAGTTCAAATATTGATTTATATTTTCGATAAGGTTTTTGTCACACCTCAAATCACAAAAAATGAAAATAAGTAGTTAAAAATAATTTTTTTTAAAGTTCAGATGATTTTAATATTTTCTTTAAATTTTCGGTATTTTTTTTTTTTTTTTTTTTTTTTCTACAATTTTTACACTCAATTTGTTTCCAATTTTTGATCAATCATTGATTTCCCTTGAAAATCCTGTTACAAACAGGAAGACAATTAAATTATTATGTTTTTATTTATAAATCATCTCTTACCTTTACAATTGTGTATGTGTGTTCAAATATGGCAATGATAAATTATATTAGCCATAATTACATTTTAAACTAATGACTTCAAAATGTGCTTGTAGTGTTTCTAATGCTTCTGATTATTTAACCTCAGAAGTTAGTCTTTCTCTTATGTTAAGCTCAGCTTATTTATGGCCCAAGGTCAGAAGTATGGAGCACTCAGTGGGCTAGTAATAGTCTATTAGCATAACTCATTAACCATTACATTATGCAGTGTACCATTCTAAAAGATAAAATATTGTCTATTATATATAGATGAATGATGTGCAACATATTAATGTGCTAATATTTTATTGATAACTGTTGAAAATATGACATGAATTTGATGATGAGTTGATTGTTTTTTGTTTTTTTTTCATGTCAACCTTTATTGGGTTATTTTATACCAAAATCATTGGGGGGAGGGGGAACAATTATTTGGTTTCAAGTAACTCCGCATTCTCCAAAGCTCCAGAACTTGGACCTCATTACTGGATGCAGTTTTGCATTATACCTATAATAGCCTTTTTTATTAGGGGAAGATCTTACCCCCTCTACAGAGGGATACAGTTTATCTATTCTCAATCACATCAGTGGGGCTCATCTTATGATTAGATTATAATACTGAATTATAACTAAGAAAAAGATTTTAAACAGGTTTTTAATTTAAAAATTCATTTATTTGATAAATTTGAAATAGTAATTTTACCACTCGGTTGTTTTAAATAAAACATCATGTTTGATGGCATATAAGATCCATGTCATTTACATTTAATATTACAGTATTATAGAATTAGGCTAGCTACTGGTAGTATATAGAATCTGGGTAAAAGTTAACTTAACTCCCCTTTTAGTGAGTTCAATTTTCACTAGATGTCCCATATTTCTAGCCTTGCACCAAGCTAAGCTTATTACATGAGGGGAGGCACATGGTATAACAGTTATCATCTTAAGAAATAGACACAGCAACCTGAGCAAGGCTAATGCCCTTGGAGAAAAGCATGAATCCATCTCTTCTTCCTTCAGTTATGAGTAAATAATAGGACAAACTGGGCGCTTTAGCCTTGGTATAGCGATCTGTCTAAAAAAATTTTGAATTCAAACCATCTGTACTTCACTTAAAAATAACCTTGTATTACATGTTGTCAGTTAAATGTGTGTTTACCCAGCCCCTCCACACTAGCAGGATGTGACACAAGGTCACTTTTCAAGTAGAGTTTGAATTCAAAGTTTGAATTCAAAGTTTTTCTTCTCTTAGGCTGGTTGTCATGCTGAGGTTAAAGAACCCAGTCTACCCTACTATTTATCCATAGCTCGAGGCAGAATAGTTGGATTCATACCTTTCCCAAGAATATTAACACTATTATATGTAAACCTCATCCAGGATTTGAACTCAGATTGTCCTGTTCATTTCCTACTACAATAACCCTTACACCGTGTGTGTGTGTGTGTGTGTGTGTGTGTATCATCATGTCATGTTGCTAGCAGATATCCCTGACCCTCTCTTGTCACTTCTCCCTATCGTTCATCGCCTCTGGTAGGTCTTCAGGGCTACATCCCATATCCTCACATAGCTGCTGAATGTATGTTCAAGCTGGTCATCCTGCTTTTGCCCGGCCATATGTGGGGGTCCATAGGAGTATATCACTTATGAGTTCGTCCCTGCTTCTCCAGCAGTGTCCTGAATGTCTGGTTCATCTAACTTGGATAGTTTTCATGATGGGAGGTAGGTGGCCATATAGTTGGTGCCTTGTGGGGTGTTGCCACCATGACTTGTTCAATATTGCTCACAGCATTCTTGTGTAATTGCCGTCTAGCTTCTTCTCCAGCCGTTTAACTAGCGTCCAAGTAGTGCATCCCTACTGCAGTATCGATACAGCCGCTGCCTAAGACCTAAGAGATTTAAGCTATTTTCATTTTTTAAGCTGTTCTTATATACAATCTAATATAGTAAATTTAACTAATGTTCTTTGATGGTTAGAGTATGGTTGTTTTTATTTATTTCTTTTTGCATCTTCATCCTATCAGTATTTTCTGACTTTTTTTTTTTTACATAACCTTAGACAGAAAACAATCTTACAATGTTCTTTTTTAATTCAGCATAAGGAAGTAAATCAAATAAATTTGTAAGATCTTTCTTACTACTATTTCTTAGTACATTTTTTCAGTCTAAAACTCTGTTTTGTTTTCATATCAAATATAAAGAAAGAATGTAACATATTACCCAAAATGTTCACACACAATTAATATTCACTAAGCATAAAATATTAAAACCTAATTCAACTCTTCCATATTTCTACACTATTATGCTGTCTGCTAAGATAGAAATCTTATGATTTTAGGAAGTAAATATTTTTTGCAGTAGAGAATTGATCTTTAGATTGGCATTAATCCAAATCCATACCCTTTCTGGAATCCTATAAAATCAAAATTATTATTTGTAAAATAATCTACAATTTAACCCACTAAAACTGAAAAGTATTTTGAAACGTCAGTGAAGTTTGGTTAATATAACAAGTTTAATTTCATTTTCTACCTTTGTCCTATAATAGGCATTATATTTACTGTATGAAATATATAAACAAATGTAACAACTGGGACAGTGTTAATACAAAAGAATTGAAGTGATGATGATTTATATGATTCTTTTATTTTATCTCTCCTTGAGAGCTTTTAATTTATTTCACATAGAGGCTGTGGTGATGGTATTTTCATATATTTTATTTTGCATTATCATTTTTTCTCCAATGCAAGTTTTTTCTCACCAGTTTAAACTGGTTTTTCACTGAAGTTCAAGTCTCCTCAGGTTTCTAGGACTCTTCTAAGTACTCTATCTGATCTCAACAGTGCTGTGGTCCAGATGGTCTTGATTCTTCCTCTGATCTCCAATTCCCTTTTTCCAGGCTTTTGAGAAATGTTCCAGCTATACCAACAACAACCAAGATCACCATCACTACAGATTTTTCTGCTCTCTGACAAGGTCCAAGTATTTGTCTATCTTTTCGCTTTCTTTTATTTTAACTATAATCTGCTGGAATTAAAAGTTCTTTTCTTTTTAATACTTGGTCTGATTTTCTGGTTGGGATTTGTATTTTAAAACCCCAGAGAATTTCATGAGTTTCATTTTCTAGGATAGATTCTGGTTTGTGCATATACCATTTGATGGAGTGATTAAATTTTAATCTCTTGTACAATTCCCAGTTGTTCACCTCTCCCATTAAGTCATACCTAGTCTTGTATTCATTTTGTATTGTTATTATTTTACTACTTGAGAGTTTTTCATATCAGTTTTAGCTGATGATCTTTCACTGAAGTTTGAGTAACAGTAAGTCTCATCAAGTCTCCAGGATTCTCCTCAGTTTTCTGGCTGATCTCTATAATGCAGTAGTTTGGATGGTCTCCACTTGTCCTGTTATTTCCAAGTCTTCCAGTCCCATAACCCTTTCTTCAGTGACTATATGAAGAGCACCAATTACAATTGGTATAATTGTCACTTTCATGTTCCCCAGTTTTATCAATTCTCTAGCAAGGTCGAGGTACTTATTCTTCTTTTGACTTTCTTTCACTTTTAATCAGTGGTCAGCTGGGATAGTAAAGTCCACAATTCTGCAATTTCTCTTTTTTGTTGATTATCATAAAGTCAGGTCTTCTGGCCAAGATTAGGTAATCCGTTAGTATGTCAAAATCCCAGAAGAATTTGTGTGTCTCATTTTCCAGGACAGATGCTTGGTTGTGCATATACCATTCATTCATATGGTCAAATTTCTTGCAAATTTCCCAGTGTATCACCTTGCCTACCCAGTTGTGTCTAGTCTTATGCTCTTTCTTGGCTAATTTGTTACATTCACTTATGTGATTGATTATTTCATCTCTATCACCTCATAACCTACATCTGCTGTTTTGTTGTGTCTTATCTATTCTTGCTTTAATATGATTGGTTCTTATGGCATTGTTTTGTGCTGTTATTAGAAGAGATTTGGTTTTTCTCTCAAGGTTTCCCTTTCTTAGCTACATCCATAGAATTGTTTTTCTTCCCATTTTTGTATTCTGGTTATTTCCGTTCTGTTGATTCTCATGTTGTCAGTATTGTTTCTAGAGGCTGTAATCAGTCTTCTACTACGCTTTTGTATGTAGTCTTCAAGTCATCATATTGATGCATCAACACTGTCTTCAATGCTGGCAAGTCTTCTTCCTCCTTTTTTCTTGGCACATATAGTCTGTCAACGTCATCTCTGGGATGTAATGCCTTATGCATGGTCATTAGTTTTCTTGTTCTCTGATCCATTTGTTTAAGTTCTTCTCTGGTCCACTTCAAGAATAGTCCTGAATATCACACAAGGGGTACAGCCCAGGTATTTATCTCTTTGATAAGGTTTCTGCTATAAAGTTTTGTCTCGAGTAGCTTTCTGGTTCTCCTGAGGTACTCTTTTAAGATTTTTTCTTTATTTTCCTCTTGTTTAATGGTCTCAGCTTCCAATATTCCCAAGTATTTGTAGATTTCCTTTTCTCTGAGCATTCTAATTTTTTCTTGATTTGGTAGTTCCATTCCATCTGTCTGGTGTCGTTTCTTGCTTTTCATTACTAGCATGGCATATTTTTCTATGCTAAATTCCATCCCTACATCCTGACTGTATATTCTCACTGCATGTATTAGAGTTTCCAATTCTTTTTCATTTTTTGCAAACAGTTTGATGTCGTCCATGTACATTAGGTGATTGATCTTTTCCTGCGATTTACTAAGTTTGTATTCAGTTGTTCATTTTGTGAGTATGTGATTGAGTGGCATCATTGCTATTATAAATAGTAATGGTGATAGTGCATTTCCTTGGAATATACCTCTTTAGATCTTTGCTTCAGCTAAGCTTGTCCCTCCTGCTGTCAATTCCACTCTCCAGGTTTTCTTGGTTTTCTCAATACCATCTGATATTTTGTACATATGGAGGCAGATTATTATTCAGCTTTGTAGGAACTTGTCATATGCCTTTTTGTAATCAATCCTGGCCATAGCTAAATTTTTCAGTCTCATTTTGCTCTCTTTGAGGTGTGTTGATTAATGTAGAGTAGCTCTACTGTGCCTCTGGATCCTTTGCAGCATCTAATCTGTTCTTTGGGGAACAACTTGCGGCTTGTTAGAGAATCATAAATCTCTTCCCTTATTTATGCCATTAGTATTTTCCACATCATAGGTAGGCATGTTATGGGTCTGTAATTGTTTGGGGCAGTTCCTTTACAGGGGTCTTTCCGGATCAGTTTGGTCTTTCCTTTGGTCATCCATTCAGGTACATGTGCTTCTTGTAGGTATCTGTTCATTTCAGATGCTAGTCTGTCATGACTGGTGGTGAATTTCTTGAACCAGAATCCATGTATTCCATCATGGTCTGGCGTTTGCCATTTTGATATTTTTTTAATGTTGTTCTGAGTGAATCTGTGTATTTTTACTTTTGGTCTTTCTTTGAGTCCTAACTCTTTTGCCATGTTGCTTATCCATTCGGCTTTTTCATTACATTCTCTTGGTTGCCATATTTTACTCCAAAATTGTTTAGCTTCCCTTGCATCCGGTTGTTGGTATGTCTTTGTACCATCTCACCTTACTTGTTAGTAGAATTTTTCATTGTTTGGTCTATATTGTTTTATCCTTTCTTAATATCTTTTTAGTCTTCCTTCTTTCGCCAGTACTTTCTGGTTTATTTCTTCAAGTTGTGTTGTTGTTTTTTCTTGTGTTGTTTCCTTTTTGTCCCAACATGTTCCAGCATTTTTCCTTTGTTTTGTCATTTTTACCTGTTTTCATAGATTTCTTATCTGCATTTCCAGTCAAATTTCCCATCCAGGTTTTGATTTTTTGCTCATGTTCTTTAAGGGAACCCTGATTTTGATAGAAAACTAATTTTGCTCCTGCATCAAGTAGTTCATTTAATTTAGTGTTGTTTTTTTGTTGATATATATGTTCATACTTGATTTATTTTTTCCGTTTCCATCTTGACTGTTCTCCAGTCTATGTTTCTTAGTGATGGTAAAGTAGTCTTTTTTTATAATTCTCTTTAAATTTTCTAAATTTATTTTTTGTACTTGTGTTAGTGTTTGCTCTGTGTTGTTTGGGTTTGTGGTGTTTCTATTTTCTAAAGTTGGCAGTGCATTTTGGTTAGACTGTTCTTGTTTGTCAATACTTGGTGTATCTAATATTGTATTAGTGTCTTGTTCATTATTTGTTTTCTGGTGTATTTCTAGTATTTCAAGGTCAGAAAACTAACCTTTCTTTAATATTGTCCTTACTTGGTCAGCAAGTCTTAGGCTTGTTGTCAGAAAACTAGCACATTCTTGCCAGATCTCTGTCATTCTTTTTCTATATCCTCTTTGTGTAGGGTTGCTCCTAAAATAGCAGTGTAGTGCAAGTTGGTTGTCTTCCCTATTCCTTGTTTTGTGTTGGCATCTAGATCATCATTTGTGCACCTGAAAAAAGAACAGCCGACATTCACAGGATGACGATAGGGTTTCCCATGTTGGCTATCAAGAGAGTACCTGTTGCCTGAGTACCACGTTTCATTATATTTTGATTCAAAATTTTTATCATGGGTGGTATATTGTGGCTATACCAGACACAGGGGGTGTTTAAAATCTGCACACCTGACACGGACGTGACCAAGTTTTCTTAAATAAGAGAACTCTTAAGCAGGTCACACATACAAGAAAAACAAAACCAAAACAAACATAATGGCTGGATTAACCTCATCAATAGTCTCTATTATTATTATTATCATCTGACTTGAACTGAAGAAATTTTAGCTTTTATTAATTACTTAAATGCCACATTTGCTAACCATTAAGCTTTATCTCAAGTCACATATTTTTTTAAATAAAATTTACATCTTAATTAATTGCAAATAAAGAAATGTTAATTTTAGAGTAATTTCTCTTTTATTTAATTGTTATCTTCCTAGAGAAATTATGATTGGGATGAGTGCAAACAAATACTTTGCACAATTGAATTTAATAAGTAGTAAATTAGGCAAAAATTTGATTTATTTTATGAGTTAGTACATTAGTATTGAAATGCTCTAGCAAAAATAATGCTACCATGTACCATTTTTCATGTTACAGTAATTTCAATACAAAATTTGGATTATTATGATACAGATTATTCCTAATTTGGTCCTTTTTATAGTATGCTTTGTACTTGTTTTATTTGTTTGACAACACTTCCTGAAATGAAGAAAACATGAAAACCTCCTAAAATCATACAAAACCCAAAATGACTTTTAAAAAAGCAATCAGAAACTATTTTACAGTATAATTTACAGCCTTTTGTTCAAATGATTAAGTACATTTTTCTGATTGCTAAGACTTCATTTATCACTTATATGCAATACATATAAAGAATCTTTTGTTGTCGGTCGAAAGAGAGAAATAAATATTTTAAAATGAGTAGATCCACAAAAAGATTTGTATTTTTTAGGATTTATTTATTTTGTTTTTACATGCATGTATGTTTCCCACTTGTTGCTTTCATCAGAGATCATATATAGCACAAGGCCTTGTTAATGGAGTTCTCAGTGAGACTTGAACTCACTTGTGTCTGCAGTTTGCAATACATGTAATAGACTCTTGAAATGCTTAGCAAATTGGTCTTAAAGATCATTGCTTTTAAGTCCAGACTATATTAAGCTAGTAAATATATCTTATTTTTGAAGTAATACATCTATTGCTTATATAGTGTTAGTGCAATTTGAAAATATGAGTTATTAAAAGATTTTGAATTGAATATATCAGATGACTCATTTTTCTCTGACATTATTTAGAATACAAGTAGAATATGCTGACTGTATCCCTTGCAGAGGAGTAAGACCCCCTACCCAAAGAGGTGTACTGGGTCAGACACTAAACTGCATCTAATGGTGAGGCTCCGGGTCTGGAGATCTAAAGAGTGTGGCATTACCCTTTCATTGCCATTACTCCCTAGTCCACTCTCACACAAAATGTTAGTACTTGTTAGGGTCCCATTTATCGGTCAAATATCTGTTTAAGAATTATTCATATCCAATTGGACCATGTGCAAAAGAAAACCTCTTAAGAAACAATTACTCAAAAATGTAAACATGAATGTACAATGAATACAATTCCTTAACCTATAGGTATAAAATAACCCTAGATTGGTTGATATGTTAAAATTAATCAATCTGACATTATTTATTTCAACATTTTAATGTGTCATACTTGAAGTAAGTTACTTTTTATCTTAGATTTTCTTGAAATTTTTTATTAGATGTTTTGAAGAATTTAGTATAGAAATGAGGCAAAATGTTTTGCTTAGAATATTCTAGTTGTATCTAGTTACTATTGATCACATAAAAACATGTAATTAAAAGTGAAATTGACAAATTTCGATAAAAAATGTCTACAATATCTTTTTATCAATGTCAGTTATGAGTGCAAATTTTATCTGAATTAATGACATCATTTAAGTCTTAAGTAATTAGAATGTGTCAGATAAATGGCTGACCCAATATTTACATCTGACCATTACATTGATTTTTTTTTTTATTTGTACTGAATCATCTTTTTTCTTCCTTTAAACAATGTAACAGGCGAAGAAAACTTAAGACAAAAAAAAATCAAACTCTAAATCCTTCAGGATTCTTTTTTTTTTTTTTTTTTTTTTTTTTTACATTATTTTAAAATTGGTATTAATTTTATTGAAAATATAAACACTTTTGTAAATAAGAGGTAGTTTGTTTCATTTTGGGATTACAGCAAGCCATCATTTAATATGGTTTCAAATAACACAATTCATGAATTGACACAGTTTATAAATTGATGCTAAATAACATAGATCTAATCTCAATATGATGATATTTTCAAACATCATGACCAAGAAAAGAATAATCAAGATGTTAATGAAAAAAACAACCATCAAGAAATTTAATACAATGTTTCAGGGAATTTGAAAAGTCCATGCTGTCTATAATAGACAATAAACCTAAAGACAAATCAGAGTTTGCATTTTACATGAGTACAAGTTTATAAAAGCAATTTTGTTTCCTTTTATCAATGAAGTAACTGCTATATACAGTGCACTCTAAAATGACTAGTCTCATAAGAATCCAACCTGCATATCTGATTGCTTTTGAAATCTTAATTCACTTTTAATGACTTGACCTCCTTATATATAATACTTTTCCATAGAATAAACCCTAATTGTTTTCTTCCTCTCGAGTGATCAGATATCCCAATTCTGTTGTTTTTATTGGCTTCTAGAATAATTTTAAAGATAAAAACAACACCTTTTAGAAACTGTAAGTTTTAAATTCTTAGTCTCTAAGCTGAAACATTGTTATTGTTAATTTTTTGAATAGTTTTTCTTTTCATTTTATGTGTTGCAGATTTAAAGATAACAATATGCTTCCTGTGAGATTTGAACTTGCATCTCTTATCCTTAGGAGACTGTCTGATAGTGATAATACCTTACCAATTAGACTTTAAACTCTTGTAAACATAATTCAAGTCTAGTGGTTAATGTGTTTGACTGCAACATTATAGTAATTGAGTTTGAACTCCAATCACAGTATTATGTTCACTTTTGAACTAATACCCTTGTAAAGGTCAAAACCCTGTTATCCCCCACCCCAGCTTTGGGCTAAATAGTACCACTGTTTTACAAAGATGGATTTGGCTTTGAATAACCCACAAAGGTTGATATCCAATTTTATTCTGTTATACCGTTTTGCCCTTACTAATTGTTGTAGATATACCCGTATCATGTGAATTTTATAGATGATGCATTTTTTTCCCCAGAATTTCTTATGTTATTAGAAAAAGAACAAGATAATGAAAAGAAGAATATGAAATAATAATAATAATATATAATAAAATAAATTTAAAAGATACTATGAAAAGTGATTATTTCACTCCTTCAATGTTTATAGTAAACTGGGAAACCAGCCCATTGGCCTTGTGAGTACAGTGTTCACTAATGGCCTGTATTTCAAACCCTGGATAAATATACTCTTCTATTTTGCATGAATGAATGTGGTGATCTTATAATTCATCTTTTAATTTTTGTCTTTCAATGACAACTATAGCTATAACCACCAAATTTTATTTGGTGACTAAAGGAACCCAGGAGTATGTATTTAGTACATTTTTAAAAATTCAAAGACTTAAGTTCAAGAGGTTCAATTTGCTGCACAATGATAAACTTGGCCCTTTGTGTCCCTCAGATTAGCTAAACTGAATGTATGTTTTTGTTTAACCATATAAAGTAAACATACATCTGGCTGAAAATTTCCTTGCAGGGAAAACAAAGTCATAACCTTTTTTTTCCCATGACTTTTTTCAGTGACTGAAAAAATCTGGACAAAAAAAAAATTGTTTACATTTGTAGTATAATGACCATTATTAGGTGGCCGTGACATTTATCTACAGGTTATACATATATTTATTGATACAATAAAAATAGGATGAATAGATTTGTAGTCAGTTTATTCAACATAAAATTTTCAGTTTGTATTCTTTAATTTAAAATCCATACTTATTCCAAAAAAAAGACATCTATTTCATGATTCTACACATTTTTCCTGTTTGGCCTTCTATATTGTTCCTTTTGGCACAACTTCAAAATCATTTATAATTTTTAAGTTGCTCTTTTAACAACTTTATCTACATTCAATGACAGAATTAATTGACTGAAAAAAAGCAAAGAATAGTTTCTCTTAAAATGCAATTCATCTTGGGACTTTGCTTGCTACTGACTGCTTCTTCTAATTGTTAAATTTGATATAGTTCTGAATTCTGTTACCTTTTCATCTTACAAAAAAAAAACCTTTAAAAAACCCTCTTTTGTAATTGCCACTTATATCATATGATCATTTGGATTGAGTAAAATATTGGCCATACTTGTTTTTCATCTACACTGCTCTGCTGAAGTATGTGTATGTGTCTCTCCAAGGATCACAGCCAGACAAAATCTTAGGTTACGGGGGGGGGGGGGTTCATAGATGTTGACTTAACCTTTGATCCTAACATTGATTATGTGAGACTGACCCTAAATGATTTGAGGTCCCTGGAAGTCATAAGATGGCAAAATATGCCATTTCTGAGACAGCGACTGATATAAAGTAAAACTTTTTTTTTTATCTTATAAATATTAGGATAAACAAGGTCAAATATATTTCACATAGCCAGCTATATGTTGAATGTTATAAAGTTGTGAAAAAAGATTTTGTATATCTGCAAAAGATGAAGAAACAAGAAACATCATATTTAAAAATACTCTATGAAGATAACCAAAAATTTTGTTTATACTTAAAACCCTTTTTGTGTATTTATAGTATTAATGTTTCTGTATCTATAGAATCTCACTATATTCTGAGGAAAACTAGAAATTACAATACCTTGAATAGATGTTTCAATTTACTCAAAATTAAAAATGTAGATAATATAGCTGGATCATATCAAATGATCATATACACAAATCAATATGTGCATATGTTCCAAAATAAGTGTATCAATAGTAATTGGATCTCATGCAAATATTGTACCCAAGTCATCTTTCAGGATATTGCAATTTTATTTTTCATCAGTATCCATCAGAATTAGTTCATTTTGTCTTTCATCTTTTTTCCTTAGCAAAACCAGATAATCTTACTAGTTTACTGTTAAGCAGTATTTTCTCTAAGTTGAAGTCACATACAAGAACAAAATTATACTGATCAATAAAAATTTTGAAAGTTTCAGATAATTAAAAGAAGAATTCAGTTCTAAAACATCTATGAACAAGCAATATTCTTATCACTTTTGCTCTGACCTTTCTTCTATATTTCAGAAGTAAAAATATTTTCTTCATTTACTCGTAGGCTTTTTGGTCCCACACAGGAAAAAAATTAGGGAGAATATTGCTATTAAGGCAACTTAACAAAATTCCTACGTAGTGCAGGTTAAAAACATGCTAGGATAACTTGGACCTAAACTTTTTTAGACCTTATTTTTCTGATGCAGGTATTATTGGGAAATGAGAAAATTTTTGGTCAACAGGCCAGGCTTTAATATTTACTGCACTTTTAACTTTCACAGGAATTAACATATCCTATTTTCTCTGGTATATATAGTTGGATGGCCTAAGTCAGATCCATGTTTTTAAATGGTCAATTATATATTAGATGCTCATGAATTAGTAACGAAAAAGGACTCTACATATTTGTAAGAATGAATGCATAAGAAACATTGTGCAAAAAGATGTTTTCAAAAATTAATCAAAATTTTTCTTTGTCTAAAACTAATTTTACTGTGTATTTATTTCATGTTAATCTTTCTGTATCTATGGAATCTTGCTAAAATATACATCAATTATTCTATTAAAACATTTTGTTTCTCAACTTTTTTCTTCCAAGCAACACCCAATATTCCAACTAGTTTACATTTTAACAAAGTTCCCTTGTTACTTGATTTTGGATTTTCACAAGAATTAACATGGCCTACTTCTTTCAATAGAAGCAGATTACTATCAACAAATATTGACTGCCAAAATCAAAAATATACTTTATCTTTGAGATTTCTATCCTTACTATTGTAACTTGTGTCATTTAAGTTTTGAAGTGATTTATCTCCATCTCTAAAGTCTCCAAAGATCTTTTAAATTCCAATATGTTCTTGTCTTGCCTGTTTTTATTCTTTCAGCTTTAGTCTCTTCTCTAACTATTCCTATTTCATATGTTCCAATCCATACATGGGTATCTCTGTGTTGGGCTTCTCTGTAGATGCTAAATGCTAGTTTCATAAAAATCAATCCTTTGATTCAAATTCTTAGCTGATATCTGCTTTTGTTAGCATTTTTTTTAAAATTTGCTTTTAAAGACCCATAAGACATCTTTCTGACAAGTGCTCTCTTGTTTTTCTTTGCACTTATTGTCTTCAAATCTATAGAGTGCATGACTAGCAGATCAACTAATCCCTCTGTTTTGTCTATGTATTATCTCTCTATCTAGTCAGCATTGCGATACATAACAGAAAATGATATTCATTCATGGAATTACTCTTGCTAACCATTGAAGACCATGTCACATCAGGTGTTCTACAATTGTAGTTAACTGATATTTGCAAAATATTTGACTTGCCCTTTGCTTACTATCTCTTGGCTCTTATATGATGCTTCATCTCTTTAAAATAGAATGTGTTACCTAATAGTGATCAGTCCCTGTCAAGGTTGGCAATGAGAGTAACAGTCTTTCACTGCTTCTACCTTGGTAGGTTAGGTAATTATGAGAGAGCAGTTTATATGCTAACTCACCTACTCCCCTCTACAGCTATTTCGGAATATCACTGACAAGACGTTTTTGTCAAGACATCAGAGATATCCATTAGGCCAATGCTCTATAGGATAGTCAGGTAGTTGATCAGAAAAAGACCAGATATTGGGTTTTAGGTTCCAAAATTCCGCTACATGGTGACCTGTGAATTGATTAAAAATTATCTAATATAAGATATCCTCTGGCATGAAAAGTGGATTGAGGATGATTTTTACCCATAAACTGAGTAGAATTCCTATAATATTGCCTGAAAAAGGCGAGAATGTACAATGATCAGAACTTTATTGCTACAATAATCAAGATGAAGACTCTAGTTCAAATAAATCAGTGGATGATATTATTCTATACAGTTCTGTTAGTGCACCATATTCAAGTCCTGTCACCAGACATATGCAATAAGAACCAACTCTTTTCTGCCCACTGTGGATTTCCAACCAAATCTACCACTGCACCACAGTAAATATCCTTGCATATGTCATGGAATGGTCATCAGATAGGATGTTGTGAACCAAAACCAGCAGCTTTTAGCTGTCTTTTAATGGTGCTGAGAGATATTCTGAAGTTGATATGACAGTGGTCTCAAAGAAAGCTACTTGTTGAATTAGATTATTTTCTGGGAAGTTTCACTAGCAGCCTTTTCTTGCAAGCATTATTTTTTTAATTTTATAGCCTACTCATTACATTATCTATTCTCTTGGGTTGTTTTTCCTGATGACTCAATACTGTATGACTTATATTAAGCTGTTTTCCAATTTGTCTACAAGATATCTCGGTACTAAGCATCCCAATAATGTTTCAATGTCAATTGTTACTAATAATCAGTATGCTTTAGTTTGGCTTATAAAAACTATGCTTTGTCAAGGCAGAGTTGCATATTGCTAGAAAATCCTTTCTAAAGACTATTAAACCATGAATTTGCTATGCAGGAGAATACTCTGCATTGGCAACTGTTATGGTACATACACAAAATATTATAATGTGCTTTTTTTGCCTTCCATTTGAAGTATGATAACCATGCAAGTAGTACTATATTTTGTTGGAATAGTTATTTATTTTCTTTTTTATAAAAGTATTTGATGATAAATTGGGTAATACTTAACTTTTGAGTAGATGTATAGTTTCATAAGAAATGACTACATAGAGAGAATCCTTCTAGCATATTGGCTAACATGCTGGACAATGACATTGTAGTGAGTTCAAACTCCAGTCTCATAGACATTGTTTCTTCACAAAATGTGAAAATGCATGCTTGGTATTATCTTTAGCCTTTTTTACGTTTTATTATTTATCCATTTACTGTTGATAACTGGGCCATTAAGAGAAAAAGTTACAAAATTTCCTCTAAAGGGACTAGCTGCTTTATATATATATATATATATATATATATATATATATATAATTTTATTATTATTCCTCTGCCATCCTTTTCACTATTTTTTTATTAATATTTTTTTTTGTAAAGAGGTAATTTTAAGAAGATGGCATGTAATTTAAGACTGCTTCTTTCAAAGAACAAGTTGAACATTTGGGAGATATGTTTCCTAAACATTTGCAAGGTGTGTTAAATTTATCTTTTCTTGTCTTATCATCTTCAAGTGAGACGCTAAAGGGTGTGGAGAAGAAGAAAAAATGAAATAAAAAATACTCTTCTAAAACTTTGAAGGTTTCACTTATGAACCATTTAAAACTCTGTGGCGAATTGCCCAACATCATTTTGAAAGTACCTGTGTCTTCTGAGTAAACATGTTTCTGGTTTCTTAAATTCAACCTGAAAATCCTCTACTAGATTTTGTAACTGTTATATTTCTCGTTTGATTAAAATTGTCGGATTAACTTATTACCACAATTTTACCTAGAAAAGCAACATTTTGATTTAAAATGGGAATGATTAATTAAAATCCAGTGATTAATAAGTTCTTATTCATTCAAAAAACATTTTACTACTAAGTTACTTTTATTTCTTTTTAGTTATTTAAAAACTAAGATATGATATTAAATACAGCTTAACCCTTTCACTACCAGGTTAGATTGAAATTGTTTAGCAATGAATTTTTCAAAAGAAAAATCTTTGTGCTCCTAGCCTTTTACAGATAAACTCCATCTTTAACCCTTTCACTATCAAGTTTTTTTTGTTTTTTTTAAATTTTAGATATGCAAACTTATGCTTTGAGTATGATATTTTAAGGTTTATATTGAAAATTAAATTCAATTGGGACACCTATGTCCCAATTGGAGTGAAAGGTTTAATAGTTAGAGGGTCAAATCAGCAACTAAAAAATCTAAGGTAAAATTAGTTTTGAGGCAGGTACATTATGATTACTAAAATAAATGAATACTTCTCTTGAAATCTTTCTAAAGCCTATCCTAATATGCTGATTAATCTTGTATTGAAATGATCACCTTTTAAAAATGTCATTTTCGAACTTATAAATTCATTTTGTTACTCCAGCTCCCGACTTGTATTATATCAATAGCTTATTGACAAGTTTCATTTTCTTTTAATACCTTATGTTAATATTATTACTCAGCTTGTATTATATCTTATTGCAATGATTTCAAAGTATTTTTCTCTCTTTAGTTTTTACCCTCTCTCTTCTTACTCTCCTATTCTTTCTTTCATATTCCTCCACTCTGTCTCTTTCCTTTTTACTCTTCTCTCTCTCTCCCTCTTTCCTCATCAATAATCAGACTTCTCTTTCTTTATTAATCCTAACACCTCCTTTGCTTTCTTTCCTTCTTGATTTTTATTAAAAATTAACTAACTGTATGTTAATGCTAATCTTTTTTATTCTATTTATTTTTTACAAGCTGCTCTTATTGAAATTACTCAAACTGCTCATTATTAGCATTTTTATTTTTCTAATATTTTCTTTTGATATAAAGTCTGTACAGCTGATTTGATTCAGCTGGAAATAATTTCAAATAATGTCTTGTGAACGAAAAAAAATCTTAAAACTTTGCAATATAATTGGGGTTCTTATTATTGTGAAATTGATGTAAGTATTGATATAAAGCCAGAAAAAATACTGAATCCTTTTTTTTTTTTTTTTTTTTTTTTTTTTTAAATTAAAAACTTAATTCATCCTAATTATAATAATTTCCTTTTCTTTTTTTTTTTTTTTTTTTTTTTTTTTTAACCAAAATTTAATAAGATCAGTATATTCATAAATTTATCATGATGTATTTTGTTAGGTGATGTGCTTATTTATGCTCATACCCATTAATAACAGATTTTATTTAATCTTGCAAAAATCATTAGTGACATTTAAGTTGTAGATTTGTTGATATTGTTCAGTTCATTAATGTTTGTCCATAAAATCTTTTTGTATTTCTTTTGAAAAATCATTTAAATTACTTCTTCAGTCCTACTAAATTGGCTAAGATGTATCTACTTACCTGGCAGTTATGAGTTCAATCCTTCGATTGGATAGTATAATATATTCTATCTTAGTAAACAAGACAAACCGTATCACAAGGACATATTAACTTGGAAGAATTGATACAAGATATCCTCTAAGTATGGGCAGCAAAATAAAAACCATCCATGCTTACAAATTGAGTAATTGGTTCAGTTTGAAATTTCTAGGTGTACCAACTATTACAGACTTTTGAAGAAGGCCACACAGTACAATGGCCAAAATGTTTTGATAACAATCAAGATGAAAACACAAGTTTTTATGATTTTTCTTTTTAACATCAAATTAGGATTAGTATATTAATATATAATAGCATTTTATGTATATCTTCTTCTTTATAAAGTTGATTCTGTCTGTTTTTCTGAAGCCTATGAACACCCAAACTGCTAGACATAGAAAGCTACTATTTGGCATGAAATGCCTCTTTTCAATCTATATTATTCTTATTGTATCATGAATTTAAAGTAAAGTCATAATCAATCTAATAAAATTAGACCACTGAGCAAATTATTTTTTCCTTTCATGACCATTTACTTAAAACATCAGCATATTTTTACTTCTGAAGTTATTTCATTAGTAACAAAGAATAGTATATTGCATTTTTATTCAATTTAGTTTTTAATTAAATATTGTTGAATGAAACTTAATTTATTTAATTCTAAAAGTTTAGTATTGCATTTCAGTGTAATTATTTTAATATTTTTTATTTTCCTTCAAAAAACTATTTTTGCATGTACACATTTTTTTTTCTCCACTTATATAAGTTTCATTATAAAAAAAACAAAAAAAAACTCAAAATTATTGTTTGTTTCTCATTTTTTGTTTTTTTATTTTTGTTTAATAAACAGTGGCAGAAAATTGAATAAGATAGAATTAAAAAAGAATTTTTTTTTATTTTTGAATTGCAGTGATAAATTGTGAAAAAGAAAATTTTGATTAAATTCGCAAATATTGTTTCTGAATTTACAAATTGTTTATTTTTGATATACAAGCAATAAAGGAATAATATTTCTTTTTTTAAATTCTAAGATTTTTCTGCGAAATGAACTCTTTATTTTCTTCCTTACTTAAAATACAAAAAAACAAATTTCAACTTTTTATCCATTTGAACAATTTTAAGTGCAAAATACTTCTATAAAAATGAAAAATTATTGAATTAAAATGAAAAAAATAATTAGTGCATTTTGACATCAAATTTTTTAAAGATGTTATTTAATAAGCTAAAAATATAGCATCACTTTTTAAGATTCTTTTTAATAAGTAAATATTTTAAAGGCCTATTTTTGTTTGTTTTTTTTTTTTTTGTTTGTTTTTTCCCCAAATTAATTTCAGAGTGACAAATCAATATCCATAAGAAAAGGTCATTGAACAACGACTTTTTATCCATTAAAATAATTTTAAACATAAAACACTTTTATAAAAATGAAAAATTATTGAATTAAAATGAGAAAAAATGTTGGTACATTATAAGTACCTTGTCATATTTTTGAATATTGAAGAACATTCTGTTTAAACATATGGCTTGAAATTTTTTTTAATGATATTAATTCAATTGTAAAGAATATTATCAATCCTCCAATTATTTTCTGATTTGAGAGAAGAAAAAAAAACATTGTATTGTACTGGGGTTGATTTCTTATAATCCCCATTAGTTTAAAATAAAAGGGGAAAATACGAGGATCATTAAATAAGTTTCCAGACATTTTTCCTATGGGCACTTTTATTGATAGTACACACATGAAACTCTAGTCCCTTTCGAAGTAATCTCCTCCAGCTGTAATGCACTTGTTGTACTGTTCCAACAACTTCTGGAAGACCCCATGGAAGTCCTCTTGTGTGAGCGTATCAATGACCTTCATCACAGCCTCTTTCATCTTGATTGTCTCATAAAGACAGCCTCTGAGCTTAGGGAATAACCAAAAGTCACAAGGAGCAAGGTCTGGACTATAGGGGGGGCTGAGGAAGTGTCTTGATGCCCATCTTGGACAAATAGTCTGTAACAAGGATGGAGTTATGGACTAGTGCATTGTCCTGCTGGAAATGTCACTGACCCAATTTGACGAGTGCTGGCCTCTTCCCAAGGAATCTCTTCCTGAACTCCCTTAAAACCTCAATATAGTAACTCTAACCCTAACCCTTTGGCCAATCAACTCTGGTCTATTGACTTCCTTACTCCTGCCACACCTCTCATCATTCTGCACAGACTCCGTGCCTTCCTTGAATCTCTTATGCCACTCAAAAACTGATGCTCAATTCATGCAAGATGGTTGAAAAGCAGTCTGAAGCATTCCATACGTTTCTGTGGGATTTTTTCCAAGTTTAAAACAGAATTTTATTGCATATCGTTCTTCCTCACGTCCAGATTGCATTTTTGAAATTCACCAGCTGTGACAATCAGGCTTTAGTAGGGTGTATTCCAATTGCTGCTGTAGCTGTTCATTTGAAGCTGAAATCCTAAAAATTGGTCAGTCATCTCATAAGATGTATAGCAATAACATACTGAATTTTCAAGTGTCTACGACAATTTTAAATGTCTGTACAAAAATGTCTGGAAACTTATTAAATGCACCACGTAGTTATATGAACTCTGCTTCTTAAAAAAAAAAATTTTTTTAATTTGCAGTATTATGATCTTCTATTATTTCTTTAATAACCGTGTTTTAAATGATTTTTAGAAAAGCTGTCACTTGGAAAGTACATTATGAGTGTTGATATGTCAGAACAAAATACAATTTATTGGAAATATGAATTTTGTGATTTTATTTTTCTTCTCATTAATCAAGAAAGCTGCCATTTTCAGTTAATTCTCTTCTGTCATAAATAGACAATCTCCCCTAATCCTCATTTCCTGCACACATAATCACGCATACACATTCCAACAGCATGAATTGAAATAAACAGTCTTGAACATTGTTTTTTCCTGTGTGGGTGAGTTTGCTGAACTACAAGCATGGGCATGTGTCCACAAGTTATATTTACCTAAATATATTTTCCCACCAGCTCTGCTGTGTATGAGTGAATGTTACAACCGTTCTGTTAACAGATACTCTCTATTTGACCAGTGAGTCTACTTGTATATGATTCTATAGATCATATGATATGCAGAACCATTTGCACAGCATAGATGACTAATTTATAATTTCCTATACCTATAGATAAAGATAAAGCAAATGTTGTAGATAATGCTACTAAATTAATTGTTTTTCTGATAGAGTGAACTTTTTTTAAAATAATCATTCATTTAAGTCAAGTGTTTTATTGTGACAGCATTCTTTATTTTATGAGGGTCTTTCAATAAAGTGAATTCTGTATGAGGAGTTGTCCGTAGGAAGTACTGTTTACAGTTACACCTTTTTTTCAATGAAATCAATAATGATGGCTTATTTCATGTCTCTGAAGACTGTCAGCATGACCTTCTTTATTGACTATTGCACCTTGTACCTTTTCTTTACTGGAGAGTATTTCCACTCTATTGCATGTCTTTTCAACTTGGGCTCATCATGGCAAACCCATGTTTAGCCTATTTATAAAGATTTTTTTTTACTAAAACATCCTTCTCTGTACACATCTTGCATTCTTGCTTTTTTTTCTCTCCTCTCTTTTCTAATTAAAACTATGCTGGGTTTTTTTTGTTTTGTTTTAAATTATTAACTAAAAAATTGTTCTGTAACTGGGCACTAATTGTAAAAAAGAATAAAGTTATTGGAGTCTAAAAAAAATCATAAAAATGTTTTAAATCTTTCACCAATATAGGGTTGCATGTTTTTATATTTATTTCAAATGTAAACAAAAAAAAACAATTTGTAAAATAAAAAAATACTTTTCATTTAAATTAATAAGCAAAATCTTTTAACTACAAATAAGGATACATATTTAATTCTTAGCTCATTCCTCTCTTCCTCCTTTCTATCTCCTTCACTGCTTTTAGTCTAATCATGGACTTGATACTTCTACTTATATATATATCCTAAATGTTTCCCTATAGTCACTGTAATCCAATAAAATAAATATTACAAAATGTGAATCTGATTGGTTAAATCTATTCTGTGTATTTTACTTTCTCTCAGTTTACTGTGTGTGTGTGTGTGTTTTTTCATATCATTGTTTCACTCATCAGAAAATTGTTTTCTAGTCTAAAAGTATGGAAGGTTAGTTTGAGGTTGTATATTAAAAATAGTTTGGGTACATTCTCAAGGTGGTTTGACTGGATCACAAGATACTAATTTCATGAGGGAGAAAATTGATAAAAATGTAGAAAGCCAAAGTTTAGGAGTAGAAAGAAGCCCCCCACACACACACACACAAGGACCAAAAAAAAAACTCTTGTTTCTCATTGAAAACCCATGAATGAAGTTTTGATTATTTGTAGTATGAATTTTTGTTCAAATTCTGATGAAAAAAAAAGTTAATTTTGTTCATTTAAATTGAATTTTGCTGCTGTGGTCCATATAAGTATTAATGTGTCAGAAAAGTATTCCTTTTGAAGCTGTGATTCTTCTCTGATGAATAATCTTTCAATTGTTGTACCAATTTGACTCAATAGCAGCACACTTTCTTTTTTTTTTTTTTTTTTTTTTTTTTCTTTCTTCTATTCTCATTTTGTCTTGTATTATTTTTTATTATTATTATTTTTTTTTTTCATACTTCAGAGTAGATAGTGAACTTCTGAAATAATCTTTTTTTTTTTTTTTTTTTTTTTTTTAAACTTCTCTTTAGTACTTTGTTTATAGCTTTTCAATGTTTCTTTGTATTTTAACAACTTTGTTTTTCTTTTCCTTTTTTTTTTTTTTTTGACAGATTTTTTTCATCTTCCCCACTTTTCTTTATTTTTCTAATCTGATAATTACATTTTTTTTCTCAGCTGTAATGAATTTTTTCAATATTTTTTTCATCCTACATCACCCCTCATAAAAAAGGAGGGAGAAAACAATGCACTGCACTTTAAGCCTTCTTTCTATGCTGAATTTTCTTTTCTTGTCCCTACCTCCTTTCTCTATTTATTCCCTCACCTCACAACTCAATATTTCATTCCTCTTCTTATGCGCAACTTTCCCAACTCCAAACTCATTCACTATCAATTGCCTTTCATTTTGTCATCTTTCTTTCCAAACACTGTCATTCTCCAACTTAGATTCTCTTCTCATGACTAACAAAAATTGTTTCACTTGATTGTTTCAATGGTTTATATTATCTGTACATCTCTCTCACTCTCCTTTTCCCTTTTACTTTCTCTCACTCTCCTTTTCCCTTTTACTTTCTCTCACTCTCCTTTTCCCTTTTACTTTCTCTCGCTCTCCGTTTCCCTTTTACCTTCTCTTACTCTCTCTTTTTTTCTATTTTACCATCTCTCTCTCCTTTCCATTTCACTCTCTCTCTTTCTTCCTTTTATATTTTCTCTCTATTTTCCCTTTTACTTTCTCTCACTCTCTCCTTTTCCTTGTTTCTCATTCTACTTTCTCTTTTACTTTCTTTGTTTCTCATTCTACTTTCTCTTTTGTTTTCTTTGTTTCTCCTTTTACTTTCTCTTTTACTTTTTCTGTTCTTCACTCTACTTTCCCTTTTATTTTCTGTCTCACTTTCTCCATCTATTTCTATATATTTGATTCTCTTTTTATATATATAATCTCTTCTGTCTATCACTCTTCTCATTTTATTAAAAAAATAATATATATCAGTTTAGTTTTGTTTTACTTTCTTTATTTCATACAATGGTTATTGGCATGGAATTGGCAGACCAAATTCAAATTTTAGCCAAGTATGTTAGTGTTCAGTTTGCATTTTATGTCTTTGGGAAATAATTCATTTTCTACCATTAGCTGTGGCTAAAATATCATGGCAGAATTGGCTCTAGTAGGATAACCAATCTAAGAGAAGGCCAACACTGAATTTAAACCCCTTTCTTCTAATATATCATAGACCCATATGGCACTTTCCTATGTCTTACCAATTTTGGAGTCCTGTAGTGGACTGAGAAACAGATTGATAGGATAAGGATGGAGGGGTTTGGGGGGTATTTTTAATGATTTTGCTAAACTGGTCTATGTTCCATGCTAAAATGAGATTTAAGCATAGTGTATGATTCAAGCACTGAGATATAACTCTGAAGCAAAAATATTCTGCAATTTTAGTTTCTTATAGATTTTACTGGTACACAAATTTTTATCCTGATTCATTTTCTTTCTTGTTTTTGGAAATGAAATTTATAGTCTGTGGCCAGTACCTCTATGTTCTATACCTAACTCTTTTATTTTTATTCTTGTATCTTTTTCATTCAAGTACCACTGTGCTACCAATGCAATCACTCTTGCAACTTCAGTCCTAACTTTTGATGGTTAACACAGTAAGCTAATATCAGAATTTGGAGGGTTTTTTTTAATGTTATCAACTCAGCTTTTTTTTTATTACAATAAATATTTACCTTTTATTATCTTCATCTTTAGTACTTACCTACTTTGTATGTCCAATGAGGCCCCCTATGTCTTCAGCTAGATTTATACTTTAGACCCATCAAAATCATCACTTAGATATAAAGTCTGCTATACATAGGTAATATAAATATTTACTAAGAAAACAATTGGATGTTTGCTCATTACAATCTAGCTGAGAATCCAATTTATAAAATAACAGCTTCAGTGTCTTAATTTTTCTATACTTATATATATATATAGTATTAAATTTACTGGATTCCTTATGGTTTAATATTTTTGAGCATTGGATTGAAAGCTGTAAGGTTTACTTTTTATTGTAAAATAATTTAAAATCATTAATTATTACTCGGTTATTCAGGAAATCTTTGCTATTTTGCTTTCAGGGATGTAATCAAGAACATCTAGGTTAATAAAAGGTAATATGATATCCAATATTTATCTTCCTTGAAAACTACTCCAAGAAATAGGCAGAATATAGAAAATTTTATGTACAAGATTATTTTTATTATCTACAAAAATATAGTGATAAAAGATATTTTTAGTTAATGTAATTATTTTGTTGAAATAATTTCTCATGCAGGATGTCTGATTTTGGTCTGTGGAGCTTTTTTATTTTAATTCATTTGTTTAAGATCATATCATTATAAGACGATTCTTATGCAATTTGATATTCTCTGCATATCATACTAATAAAATTCTTTCTATGTTTGTATATATGTAACTGTAACCCAGCAAAAATAGCATATCATAACAAGATTTTTGTTAGAAATATACACTCAAAATGCCTTAACTTAGAGAATAAAGCATTTCTAGTCAACATAGCAATTCAATGATAATTTTGTTCATTTGAACATGATTTTTTAATCATCCAAATTTTAGTTATAATTTAGATAACTACCTAATGCTTATTAGAATCCTTTACCTCTTTCTAAATAGAAGTATCAATATCATCATGGATATGAGTTATCTAATTAATCAATATTTCTTTCTATTAAAAGGTTGAGTTGATGATATGCATTTCTCTCTTTATTAGGGCATGGTTAGCAGTGAGTAACATCATTCTTAAAATGGTATTCTATCCTAAATTGTTGTCTATTGTTATCTTAAATAATTGGTCTCTATGTATTTCAATGAAATAGTTATGCTTATACTAAAGTCTCTGATGATAATCTTTTATTGTTTCCTTTGCTAATAAATGAAGCAATATAAACCATAACTACGCACACAATTTCTGACAGTATATCATTTTTTGTGATGCTTTATTTACACTTGATTTTCCTTTTTACATATAGCAATTGGAGTTCTTAAAAAATGGCAGAACAGAATGTTGATAAAGTAGAATCTATTTTTCAGTCTTTTTTTTTTTTTTCTTAGCACTGAGGTTCATAAAAGTAAATTATGAGCTTTTGAATAGTTGATTTACTGTTGACATGGCCTCTCTGAACCCCCAAGAAGTTTATGTGGAGTGTGAGGGAAATGTCTATCAGCAGAAGCAAGATTTGATGGAGCCTCGGGGCAAAGTGGGTGGATGTGTAATGTTAGAGGTAGTTGAAAAGAGGAGCAGAGGCCAAGATAGTGGTGTTGCAATGAAAATGAAATAAATAAAAAGTAGAAAGAAGGGAGATAAAAAAGAATAAAATTCAAAATAGCTAAAAGTGATTTAGCAAAGATTTGTTGCTTTTTTCTTTAGGTTTTTTTTTTTTTTTCCTTATTTTTTTCTTATATTTTCTGTTGTTGCATTACTCTTCCAAGAAGATTCTATCTACAATCATGTAATTAGCTGAAAAAAACATCTCTCTCTCTCTCTCTCGCTCTCTCTCTCATGTACTTGTATATTAGCAGAGTATTAAAGGGGTTTTCTAACTCTGGTAGGTTTTTTTGGCATATCTTTTTTTAAATCTTATGATTGGCTAATTTATTTTGCATTCATTTGTTGTATATTTATAAATCAAAAGTAATAGTGAAATTATCTCAAAGTGAAAGTATGTAAGTACTTAGTATAGTAAACAGGGTTCAGCAATAGTATGTTTAATCCATGAATGTGGCTAAGTGCCAAACTGAGCTTAGCTTAATAACTCTATTTCTTTCTCTATCTTTATTTTGTTCTCTATCTTTATCTCTTTCTCTGTCTGCCTCTGTCTTTCTCTCTCACACACACAATAGTACATTTAAATAATAAACAAATTTTGACAAAACCCTCAATATTAAAAAGTTTTAAAGTATAGATTCATGAAACTAAATCAGAGTATATAGAGTTGTATATATAAAGTTTTCTAATATGAGTTAAAACCTTGCTCATACTTTTTTGCTTTGTTTTTAATTTTTCAAAATCAAAATAATCTGCTTTCTTTTTAGATATTTTGATATATTATTTTTGTTTTTGGCGGGTTTATTTTTATTGAAAATGATTGTTTTTATTTGTTCTACTTTACAAAATAACTAATAACAAAAGCAGCTTGTAGCCTTAATTTTTAAAACTGAGAAGGTAAAAGAGGAACACATAACAAAATACAGTCATTAACATGTTTCAAGACATTCACTTTCTGCTATTTGAATCCACTTTTGCATTAACATATCATGGTATAATGGTTATGATCGTAGGAAATGGACATGGCAACCTGAGATTAAACCCTGGACAAGGTTGTTTTCATTTCACATAGCACTAATAGCCTTGGGAAAGGTATGAATCCAGCTATTCTTCCTCCAGCTATAGTAGAACAGACTAAGCTCTTTACCAGTGGTATGGCAACCAGTCTAGGAAAAGGAACACTTTGAATTCAAACTTGTTAAAATTCTGTTTAAAAATTGATCTTGCTTATGTGGAGGAATTGCATGAATACATAAATTATAGTATCATCATTATCAAACAAGGCTATCATTATCACAGTTTCACAGAAAGGGAACAAATTGAAAATAATAAAAGATAAGTTTATCATTTGTATTCTAGTCATATTGATAGTGACAAATAAGATGTTGAAAGAGATTGAGAAACAGAATATAAGTTTATAAGTTTGATTTGAGCTCCTGTAAACCAAAGGCTCTTTGTTGCTGAATTGGTAGAGCAGTTGGTGTGTTTAGCCAGATCCTTCTTAAGACAAAGGGGGAATGTGTGTTCAAGTCTCACCAAGAGTTTATAATTTATTATTTCTGATCTGTACTGTTCCTTGCCGTTGTTGAATGACAAATCATGTGAGTATTGATTTAAAATAAGGCAAAAAAAATTAAAATATGAAAAAAAAAAAAAATACTTGTCAAATTAATAATTCTCAAAATGCCCTTGAAATTAAAGATAACTGGTTTATTTATTTTTTGTGGGGTGGGTTCAAGATTTCTATACATGTTAAACTGAAATCCTCCTAATTTTCATTGATTCAGAACCAGATCTAATCTTCAAGGCAGCCTGAAATTCACTAAATTTTCTTGAATCAATTGCTGCAAAAACAAAGAATTTTTTACTTTCCTAGAGACCCAATGTGTCACAGCTTCATTTGCCTGTTTTTGTATTGGCATATTTGGTGTTTAGTCAACATGGTGCCCTGAAGTCTATTTAGGAACATTCCTCATTTAAGGACACTTCTGCAGTTGGTCGAAGAATGTGGAATGCACTTTTTATCTTCTCTTGTACTTTTCTCTTTTCTGTCATAGTTTATTCTCTCTTTGTCTCTCTTGAAATTTGTATTTATCCTTCTTCTTCCTTTCTCTCGGTATTTCCTTTCATTTCTCATATTTCTATTGATTTTTGTTCTCTCCCTTTACTCATTCACTATTTGAATACTCTCTCTCTCTCTCTCTCCTCACCTTCCATTTGAATATTTCTCTCTCTCTCTCTCTCTCTCTCTCTCTCTCTCTCTCTCTCAATGACTTTACTTCAATTTCTTTTCAAATAGTTTTTTTCCTTTTTCTTATATTTCACACATTTTTTTTCATACATCTCTCTCTCTCTCTCTCTCTCTCTCTCTAATCTTTTCTCTTTCACCTCCATTCCAATCTTGATATTTTTTTGTCATTTAGTGACAAATCACCCCCTGTTTAACTGACACAGTGTCAACTTCTGACATGTGTAAGTTGAGAATAAGCTATGTATGACATGCTCTAGCCTCTTCATGTTTTGTAAAGTCCATTGCTACAAACTTATCTATTGTTTATTTGCTATGACAAACCTATTTTTATATATGTACACATGTATATCTTTGTAATGATGAGTAATAGTGTTAAAATTTTTTCTTTTATTAATTTTCATATAAATACTTGAGTTTTTTTACCTTTTATTCAAGTTGCATATGTCATTGTCAAAATATTTCTTTTGACTCTAAATGTATAACCAATAAAGCTTGAATAACTTATTAAATTGATTTTGATTTGGATTGTTTTAAACAAGTTTCTCTGTTAATATTTAATACTACATCTCTCCCATAATAGTTATTACATTTAGTGCATTAAATTTATATGCAAATATAACAACTATTATGGGATGAAATTAGTATTAGATATTAACAAAGTTGAATCTTTTATATTATATATATATATATATATATATATATATATATATATATATATATATATATATATATATATATATATATATATATAACTAGATGAAGTGTGAATCTGTTGGTTTCCAATTGTAACTGAAGTCCCTGATGATATTGATGCTTCTATTTAAAAAGGAGTGAAGGATCCTAATTAGCATTTCATAGTTATCTCAATTACATCAAGAATTTGGATGATTAAAAAGCATGAATACAGACTTACATGTTATTTCATTTCATATTGGCTTTATTTTTCAAGTTAGAGAAGTATATTACTCCAATAAAAATTTTGCTATAATGTACAGTTTTTGATAGGTTATGATTACATACATACAAAAATAATTGAATTATATTAATATATGCTGCATTACCAGGGTCGGCATTTAAACCAGTTAGGTTCCATGCTCTGGTGGCAATCTACTCTTGACTTATCAGGTACACACAACAACACATTGCAATGTATGTGTTTCCAATTAATCCCTGACCTTCTAAGGCCAGCCTGGAGCATCAACCCATACATAAGTACACCATTACTGATTTTTTTTTTTTTTTTTTTTTTTTTAAAGTTGGGTTTCTTTTTGTACAAGTATTTTATTATTTCTAGTGGAAAATTAAGATTGCATAAATATATATTAGTGGAGGGCTGCTTCCAGGATTTATTTTAAAAAGCACACAGCATTCTTGACGGCTTCTTATCTCTCAAACCATCCAAGTAAGATCCACAAGACTTACTTGACACTACAGGAAAAGTAAGAATGAACTTATATGCAATGTTGTTTTGCAGGATCATTGAAATGAACATGCCAGTGTTGGCCATCAAGCAAAAACTAACTTTCATCAGCTCTCTTCAGACATTGGATGCTGTCTAGAGGACTTGCCAAGAGCAATGCCTGGCAGAGACAGATGGTGAGAGAATTTGGTAATAAATAATACTTAATAATGTCTAATTTTTATCATGTTCCACAAAAAATAATAAAATCCTGATTCTTTTGGCTTAAAAGAAAATTAACTTTTTATTAAAAAGATTAGTGGGAATGTATTTATTCATGGGTGATACTGTATATATTTACTGGCTTATATAGGTGCACTAAACAAAATATTTCACCCTATCAGCTGGGGCTGAAGAAAATGCTGACTGCATCTCTACAGAAGGATAAGATCCCACTTTAAACAAGTATCCTTGGTATAACAGTAATCTACTTGATGGTGAGGCTACACTCCCGGAGCTTTAGGGAAGATTGAGTCCCCCTTCATTGCCATTATTCCCTTCGGCATTTGTGTCCAGATCACAGCTTGGCCACATGGCATTCAATGACAAGCATAGATTCACATTCACTAAACACGGAGGTCTAGTGCAATCTATGACCAGCAAGATCAACTGGTATACATGCCGGCAAATTTAACAATGACTAGCACAGTTCATATTGCACCTAGTGAATCTATGACCAACATTGACCAGTAGTGCACGAGTCTCAGTTCATGTGTGACCACCCCCTCCCTAATTCTCACTATGAAAAAGACAAATCCTGCCTGGTAGGAGGCATGGATAAATATCTTACCTATTAGGGTCTAATCTATGAACCTAATAGAAATGTTAAATCATGAACTATAATTAAAACCATTTGAGTGCTATCAAATGGCTGATGTTAAATTGAATTAGTATCATATAGCAAATCTTGAGACCATTTAACTGTGTGCAAACAAATGAGCTCTAGCTTGTTTGAAAATGTTACTTATATACTATTCATTTACAAATCATATATTTAGTATATATGTATAAATAGGATGTGGCATAAAATAACCTAGAAGGATTAATATGCCATAAAATATGACCAACCATTTAACTGTGTGCCAACAAATGATTAATATTAAATTAGTTAGGAGTACTTGATTAATAGAATTACTAATTTGTATAGCAATATTTGAAACCATTCAACTGTATGCAAACAAATGAGCTCTAATTCATTTAAAAATAAAGTTACCTACAAAATATTCATTTACAAATCATATATGTTTAAACAGGATTTTACATTAAATAACCAACAAGGGTTGATATATACAATTAAACCAAAAAATCTGACCTAATCAAAATATTGAAATATTACTGCATTTAATACACTGGTATTTTGGATTGGAAGCCAAATACCAAAATTTCATCTTGTATAGGTAAGGATGAGTTGCAGTAAGTAGTTTTTATAAAGTATATGTCTGTCAAATCTTTGAAATTTTTAGACATTATCTGTATAGATTTGGTAATATCTGATTCTTACTGCAAATTTATCTAGTTTTCTGTCCCAAGAATTGATATTATTTACACTTGGTTAAGGCCAAATATGTCTGAGTTTTCAAACTGTCTTTCATATTAGGAAACTCTCTGCATCTTCTAATACACAGCTGCTCTATAGTACTACAGAAATGTAACTGATAAACTCAAAATGCAAATTTTCTCATTGTTTGCTTCAATCAAAAATAACCTCTAACCCTATGTGTCTGAAAAATCTCTACATCACCACTCAAGGGTGGAGATGGGAGGCTATTACATAACACTTAGCTCAGTTTTTTAGTTGGGAAATTGAACCATCAACAATTTTTTCATCCCTATAGTATCAAACAAAATAATTTATTATTCAAATCAATTCAGTATCACAAATCTTACAAAATGCAAATTCAACTTAACAAGATTAACTTGATTTTCAAAACGTTTTCTTATGTCAACTTATCATAGTACATTTAATAATATCAAACTTCATTTATTCTGTACCAGATTTTGAATTTTAGATATGGCTTCCTTTACCAAGTCCTAGTTTCTGAGATATTGCTACAAAACTATTTATATACACTGGTTATAAAAGATAGCTTTAAAAAAAACAAATATTTTATACAATTGTAACTCTTAATGTGTTGATAATGTAAGTTGTTGGACACTGAACTTTTGTACAAACAAAACATTTAAAATCCTAGATGGAATTTCTGAAAGTATAAATGTTCACTCACGTGTTCAAATCCGTCTATTAATGTTGAATTAAAAATTTTTTGAAGAGACAATTACCAACTGCATATAACTTGAACAGCTGCCAAATCTTGTTTATTTAAAAAAAAAAAAGTACATATTTTTTTGTAGAGATACACTGCAACTTATAATATGTGTATTATTTACTAATAGTTGCAATGAGCAGAAAAAAAAGTAAAATTCTATACTTAAAAAAAATTATCTAATTATAGCAATAAAGTCTTATCCATAAATGATTTTCTTTTTCTTTTTTTATTAATCGTTCTCTAACCCTTGGCTTGTATAGGAACTGTCTATGACTATATATTAAATTAATATGATGAAAAACTTGCTTGAAGAGAAATGTAGAAATTTTAAGATGCATGCAAAATGCAGTCATACTGTATTTTTCATTTGGTGCCTTAAATACAGTCTCGTGATCAAAAGATCTTTTCATGGTTGATTCCTTATCTGTAGTTTGAATGGCATATCAACTTTCATGCCTTATCTGTCGAAAGAGATTATTTTTTAAGTTATATATAAGTATTTGTCTCTACTTTTTTCCACATTGATTAGAATAGCTGGTGCATTTAACCCAACTTCACTGAAGAAAAAAGGACATGAGTTTAAATCTCACTAAGAGCTTATCCTTTAGTATTTCTAGTTCATAATGTTTCCTCATTGCCATAGATTAATAGCCCAAGTAAATTCAGATGAAAAAAAAAAGTTAGTAAAAATGTTAACCATCTTGTCTGCAGGGCATAAAATATGCTGATTGTACCTCCTCTAGATGGGTAACACCCTCTTCAAAAAGGGATGTCTTAGATATAACACTAAACTGTATCTGGTTGTGAGGTTTTAGTTCTGGAGCTCTGAGAACATGGAGTACCCTTTTATTGCCATTACTCCCAGGTTCACTCTGACCCAGAGTATTAGATAGAAATACCTGTTATCATCTAGTCATATGCAAAAAAAATTAAACTATACAAAAAATGTAAATGTACATTGTATACAATTTTCTAATCTCTTGGCATAAAATAACCTCAGATAGGTTGAGATACTGTTAGAATTAATCATCATGTCGTGCCGCCAGCATCGATATCCCTGACCCTCTCTCGCCACTCCTTCCAATTGTTCATCGCTTCTGGCAGGTCCTCAGGGCTACATCCCGTATCCTCACAGAGCTGCTGTATGTAGGTTTGAGCTGGTCATCGTGCTTTTGCTTGGCCATATGAGGGGGTCCATAGAAGTATATCACTTATGAGCTCGTCCCTGCTTCTTCAGCAGTGTCCTGCATGTCTGGTTCATCTAACTTTGATAGTTTTCGTGATGGGAAGTAGGTGGCCGTACAGTTGGTGCTTCGCGGGGTGTTGCCTCCAGGACTTGTTCAATATTGCTCGCAGCATTCTTGTGTAGTTGCTGTCTAGCTTTTTCTCCAGCCATGTAGTGCATCCATGTAGCAGTATCAAGATGACTGCTGCTTGGAAGAAACTGCATTTCATCGATCAGGTCTGACTTCCATATGACCTATAGCTTATCGATAGCTGTCCATGCCTTCATTAGCCGTCTGTCAATGTCTTTTTCGGTTGATGAGACACTGCTTCCTAGGTACTTGTTTACTAGTTTCAGAGAGCTACCACTTAGTGTGGAAATGTTGCCTGTTTGATTAAAGCACATATATTCTGTTTTGTGTGCATTGACATGGAGGCCAATGCCTGCGGCGGCTCATTCTAGAGTATGCAGTAGTGTTTCAGTTGGGACGGGTGTATTTGCAAGAATTGCTGTCATCGGTGTAGTCGGCGTCAGTGATTGTTTTTATGGGGTACCTTCTGCTTCTTTTCTTTGTCAGCTCGAAGCCATTTTCTTTGATTTTTATCAATCGATGTTCTAAGCACGTAGTCTAGACAGATAATAAAGAGGTATGGGGCTAGTGTGTCCCCTTGCAGTACTCCCTGCTACAATGTCGAAGTAGTCTGTGTCTCCATCCGGAGAAGGTACTTTCATTTTGGTGTTTCTATAGAGAATCATTATTGCTGTGACGGTCTCTTTTGGCATGCTGTATGCTAGTAGGATTTGTTCCATCTTCCCTCTGTGAATGGAATCTAAGGCCTTAGTAAAGTCGACAAATAGCATTGTCGCCTGTAGGTTTTTATGATTCTTTAAATATGTGAAATATTTTATAAATGTCTCCTACTTTGCAAAGTTACTGCAAACCTGCTCTATCCAAAAGATAGCTGAGGATATTAAACTTTACACAGGCAGTAAACTATGGCTTAGAATTTTAGATTTATACTTTAAGACAAAAGCAGTTCAAAGAAAATTCTATGTTGTTTTTACTAACCTGAATTCATACTAGTAAGCTTGTTTAATCACAGATTCATACCATTACTTTCTTCAAAAAAATTCTTTTTTTTGTAGAATGCATTAGCTGGTATATATTTACTACAGTGAGCAGACAGCAGATGATAAAATTTATCTTATCTAATTCTCATAATTTTTGTAAAGCAGCCACCATGTTCTCCGCCCTTTCTTTTACTCTATCACCATACACAAGTAAATATGTTTATTCATTTTTTATATTGTCACAGACATGCATATAGTTCCAAAAACACTTTAATGATCTAATGATACCTAAGCAAATAGCAAACTCTCTTTCTGTCATCTTGATAAGGTAAGATCTGAAGTAGAGAAAGAAGACAGTTTAGAAAATTTACTATCTGTTACCTATACAGATGATCTGATAGGTCTTTCTTTTTTTACCTGTGATACTGACATCTTTGGCAGACTTTATCATTAAAACTGTACCTATGCCGTCAAAAAAGTCAGTTTATATAAAATTAATATTCTGTCAACTCCCTACTATTATTAAGTTTTAACACATGAATCTTTGAATATATCTTCAGGGTGTGATCCCACATAGTTGTTTACTAAACTTAGCTTACTTGTAGCACAAATCTAGAAGTATGAAACACCCAGTAAGTTAGCCAGTTGGCTGTGGCTGTAGAATACACCGACTGTTTCTCTGCAGAAGGGTAAGACCCCTCCAACGAGTGTCCTAGATATGACACTAAACAATCTGCTGGTGAGGTTCCAGTAATGCTGGAACTTTGGGAAATGCAGAGTTCCCCTTTATTGGCATCACTCCCAGGTCCACTCTATCCCAAAGTAGTAGTACCTGATGAGGGTCCTATCTATGGGTTAAATAGAATTAAACTGTGTATTTACAACCAACCGATTTGTTTAAATTAGAACGCTTTGACTAAATTGAATAGCTTGAAATTGACAATTGAACTGTGTACTCATGCTAAACTGAATTGTTTGAAAAAGAACTGTCCATTTTCATAAAAATGTATTTGGTGTTAAATAACCTACAAAGGTTGATATACCATAAAACCCTACCAACCAACCAACACCCAATAAGACTTAACTCACTAGTTAATGTCTGCAAGCCTACCTTGCTAACCATTCGCACAAGGTACCCCCAGTGTAATTTTATTATAAATTTTAATATACTGGTCACTTTATCTTTTTGCTCTTGTTCAATGCTTTAGTATCTGTGAACATCTTGAAATATTTTTATTATCTAATTGATTTGGGGTATTTGGGAGATGTATTTGATTTGAGGATTCACTGGTTGAATACATTATAAAAACCTCAAAGTCAGCCATGATAATTCAGTTGTGTTTGAGAATTTGTTACCTGGTTGGTATTTGATTGATACCAGCTGGGTCACCTGGGTGAAGGAATATGATCTTGAAAGACACAAAACTCCTAAAGACCCCAGGATTATATTACTGATGACATGACCAGAAGCATCATCCTAATGTATTTCTCTATATAGACAAAAAATAAATATGAAAGTGCTCATGACATTTCATTATTAGAAGACTGATTATGTTCATATATACAATGATCCACGAGAATTCAAGTTAGAATTTTTCTACATATAAATGTATGTGTATCAATTTGAGTACATATTTTATACTGAAAACCAAATTTTTTTTTTGTGAACCCAATTGCTCAAGATTTCTGAATTACCTAAGATTGTTATGAATAATGTTAAAAGGGGATCAAAATCTACTATTTTTTATTTAGGGAAATGTTACTGTTTTATAATTTGTATATCATATAATTATACACAAACATTTTATTAGGAAAGTCCTTATGACATAGTTTTCCCAGTCGACTGGGGCTGTAGAATACACTGACTGCAGAGGGGGTAAGATCCCCCCCCAACGAGTGTCCTGGATATGACACTAAACAATCTGATGGTGAGGTTCCAGCAATGCTGGAGCTTTGGGGAATGCGGAGTACCCCTTAATTGCCATCGCTCCCAGGTCTTTTTTTTACTGTATTTATTTTGATGTATTATTATATGTACTCTGAAATAGAGTGGAAGTGTGTAGCATAATAACATCTTAGGAAATTAATTTGGCAACCAGAGTTCAAATCCTGGCTGAAACTATTTGCATTTCACTTAGCACTAATGCCCTTGGAAATGGTATGGATCCATCTCATCTCTCCCCACCAGCTATAAGTAAGTAGTAAGACAGACTGGGCACTTTAGCCTTGATACAGCAACCAGTCTAGGAGACAGAAGACTGAATTCAAAACCAGCTGTAATTCACCAAAAAATTGATCTTGTGTCACATCTTGTGGTGAAGAGGTTGAGTAAATGTATGGTCTAAAATACTCTGAATTTGTCATCATAAGGTATGAATTTCTCTCAATCATTATATTTTTATACCACCAAATTTAAGCTGGTAGACAAGCATTATTGGAAGCCATAATGAAATTAAATATTAAAAACACAATTTATGTATGTTCATACTCCTATATACAGTGATCTAGTAGCCCTTAGCTCTCTCTCTCTCTCTCCTATTGTCATTGGCAGGTGTGCAATATAGGTAGTAAGTATGAGTAGTCAGTAAGCAAAAACCAGGTGTATTTATGTCTTGAATAATTTAATGATAGTGTTGTTCTCTTTATTGGTTTTGTATTAATTACAGTTACCAATTAGTCTTTTGCTGGTTAACATACTAGTATGGTGGCCTGAAAGATTTCATTCTTATCCCTTAATGATGATAAAAAAAAAGAAAATCAAAACTTTCTTTTTTTTATCATCATTATTATTTAGGCTTAAGCAATATTTTGATAGAATTCCTATTAAAGTTAAATCCATACATGATACAGTTCAGTTCTTGTTTTTGTGGTATTGTAGAACATTAGTTTTAACTTTTATGTTTGAATAAGAATCTAAGTTTTTAATGAAAACTGGCTTGCAAGTAGAGAACCATTGAAATATGAACTGAAAGTTATGATTTGAAACCTTGGTGCATAAGAAGCAAACACAGTATCTTATGAAAAAGAACAACTGTTGATTTAGAATTGTTTTTTTTCTTCTATCTTGTAAAAAATATAATTATAAAAATGCAAACTGATGATAAACAAACATATAATACCTGATATATATATATATATTATTGTGATCTATACAAAACTTCATCGTGAAACAAAAGTATCATTTATCAAAGAACTAAAACCCTTGTGTTTTCTCTCTCTCTCTCTCTCTCTCACATGTAGTTATAAAGAATGATACTAAGATTGTCATGTATCATATAATGTTCAAGAGTAAAACCACAATGTGTATGTAAAGCAAAAGCTAAAATTGAAGATTATCAGTTAATATAAAACAAATTGTATGCTCTCTCTTTCTCTCTCTCTCTCTCGTGCACATTAACATGTAGGTATAAAGGATAATACTAAGATGGTTGTGTATTTTTATAATGTTCAAGCATAAAACGAGTGTGAGTGTATGCATGTGTCTGTCTGTAAAACAGCTAAAATTTAAAGATTCAGATTATATAAAACAAATTATATTTGTATGGAAATTTATACAAAGACAACTTGTTTTGTATAGCTTAATAATGTTCAATCCTGAGTTCAGTAATGTTTATATTTGCAGCTTTCATCATATCAAATGTCATAAAAGAATTGTTGAATAAACAATAGAGAGTTTTTGTACTCTATGGACATGACATCTGGAGAATTGTCTTAAAAATGAAACTTTAGAGCTATCTATTTGGTACCACATTCTCCTGAAGGCAGTATGAAGATTAACCAACTGAAATGTTATAATAAGAATAACATTGGTGAATGCAATGAATATCATTCAATCATTTTTTTTATCATTGCACCAATTTTATAATGCACATCACAATTTTATTTATTAATCCCTTACCTACCAGGTACAGATGTCTGTTGCTGCACTCCTACAATCATAAATTAGAAATATTATATTACAAATTATGAATGATACAATGATAGTTTCTTTGAAGACAGAAGCAGTTGAGCTCTTTGCTACAGATTTTTACCAATACATGTAAGCAAGTAAACTCTAGATTGATTGGTAAAAGATTAACAAGGTTTATCAATGTTTTGTTTTGTATTAGATCTATAAAGAAGCTGTTTGTAATTTGAAGACTCTGAGATTTAAAACAAGCAATTGTAAATTTTAAAAATTCTGTCTAATCCATTGTAATTTCATTGGGAATATTTTATTTACTGAGTTATGAGGTGCATATGATAAGTTTCCTGACTTTTTTTGTATGGGCACTTTTATTGATAGTACACACATGAAACTCTAGTCCCCTTCAAAGTAATCTCCTCTGGCTGCAATGCACTTGTTGTACCATTACAACTACTTCTGGAAGTTCTCTTGTGTGAGCGTGTCAATGACCTTCATCACAGCCTCTTTCATCTCCTCAATTGTCTCATAACAATAGCCTCTGGGCTTAGGGAATAACCAAAAGTCACCGGGAGCAAGGTCTGGACTGTAGGGAGGCTGAGGAACTGTCATGATGCCCATCTTGATCAAATAGTCTGAAACAAGGATGGAGTTGTGAACTGGTGCATTGTCCTGATGGAAATGCCACTGACCCGATTTGAAGAGTGCTGGCCTCTTCCAATGGAATCTCTTCCTGAACTCCCTTAAAACCTCAATATAGTAACCGTAACCCTAATCCTAACCCTTTGGCCAATCAACTCTGGTCTACTGACTTCCTTACTCCTGCCACACCTCTCATCATCCCTCGCAGACTCCGTGCCTTCCTTGAATCTCTTATGCCACTCAAAAACTGATGCTCAATTCATGCAAGATGTTCGAAAAGCAGTCTGAAACATTCCATGTTTTGGTGGCATTTTTTCCAAGTTTAAAACACAATTATCCTTCTTCTAAAGTGTCAGATTACATTTTTGATATTCGCCAGCTGTGAAAATCAGGTTTTAGTAGAGTGTATTCTAATTGCTGCTGTAGCTGTTGATTTGAACCTGAAATCCTAAAAATTGGTCAGTCATCTCATAAGATGTATAGCAATAACATACTGAATTTTCAAGAGTCTACGACAATTTTAAATGCCCATACAAAAAAGTCTGGAAACTTATCATATGCATCTCGTATAGTTAGTTTAACTACTATAGCATTAAATGAAACCCTTCAAAATCTTTTTTATTGTGTAGAGGGCAGTAACATCACTCAAATAAATCTCAGCCCAGTTGGCTGGGGCTGTAGATTACACCAACTGCATCTCTGCAGAGAGGTAAGACTCCCTCAATGAGTGCCCTGCATATGACATTAAACCATCTGATAGTGAAGCTCCAATCAGTGTAGCTCTGGGGAATATGGAGTACCCCTTCATTGCCATTACTCTCAGGTCCACTCTGACCCAGAGTGATAGCACCAGATAGGGTCCTATTTATTGGTCAAATAGAACTGTTTGACATTGAAACTGTGTGCAAATAAATGGTTTATGCTAAATTGAATTCTTAGAAATAGAACGGTTTGCTCACTTAACTGTATAAACAAATGACTGTTTAACTGAATTGTTAGTGATACATAGCAATACTTGGAACCATTTAACTGTGTGCAAACAAATCATAAATAGTAAATAGAAATATTTGCATTAGATAGAAATACTTGAAACCATTTAACTGTGTACAAAAAGATGAGCTCAGGCTCATTTAAAATGTATCTACAAAAATGAGTTTACAAATTATATATATATATATATATATATATATATATATATATATACAATGGTTGATATGCCATAAAACCCAACCAAACCTCAGATAAATCGAAACATACAATAGAAGTCAATTGATGTAAAAGGTGATAGTAAAAATGATTGTCAAGACATTAATTGTAATAACAAAGTTTTATTCATAAATAATTAAGTAACAAAAGTTGAATCAAAGTTTTAAATTGTAATAAGTGAAAAGTGTATTCTCTACATATTATTATAGTTTAGTAGACTTGAAAACTGTTGGTAGTTATTTCTACATGGTTGTACAAGTGTATATGAATGTATTGTATAAAGCATCTCAAAAGTTAAAGTAAATTTATGTTGTAAATTTGCATTCTTGTTTTTGGAGAAAAAAATTAATTCTTCTTGGCTAAAATGAACAATCTCTATAATGTTTCTTCTTTTATATTCACACTCTGGTGATGAGCTTAAGATATGCTTACTGTATTCTCAGCAAAAGGGTAAAATCCCAGCCACCAAAATAGAGCTGTTTTGAGTATAACACTGCATTTAATCGTGAAGCTCAAGTTATGTAAATATGAGGTGTTTGGAGTACTCCTTCATTGCCATTCCTTCCAGCTCCACTCTGAACTGGAGCAGTAGTCCCTTTTAGGGTCACATCTTTGTGTCAACTAGATCTCTATAAAAATTATTTGTATTTGATTGGATGATTTGCAAAAAAAATAAATAAATAAAATGATTCTTAAGAAACAACTACACAAAAAATATAAATATGAACATACAATGCCTCTAGGCATAAAATAACCCTAGATGTGATGACATGCCATTAAAATCAATCAACTCTTTTATATTTTTCTGGCTACTGAAGATTTGGGGTGAGAATCTGAGTTTATATAGGCAGTGAGTGGATTAGTTCAGTCAAACACTAATTGGCCAAATGTGTTCATAATGTAATTACAATATTAAACTAAATTCCATGATTATTGGCTAAGGTGAAAAAAAAAGAAAGAAATAGAGGATATTTATTTTAGATTGAAGGCAAAAAGGTACACTTTTCAATTATTTCTTTGCTTTTTTTCTTTTTCTTTTTTTTATCAGTTCATTAAAAAGTACTTTTGATATGTGTCTATAATAATCTTTCTTTTATCCTCTATTCTAAAAAAAAAAAAAAAAAAAAATCATTACAGATTAACAATCTGTTTTAAGTTCTTGATTTTTTTTTTTTTTCATAGAATTATTGAAATAAACATTATCTGCTAACTTTTAGTGAATGAGACAGAAGGGTTCATAGGGCAGGGATAGAGGAAGTAGTTGAATTAAAAGGCATTTGTGATCAAAGAGACTATCCAGTAATTTTGATCCACATATTTCCCTTGCTTTCTTTGACCAATCAATTATCTTAATGTGTGCACAGTTGCACATCTGTCAATTAACTTTATCAAAGTTCTCCCCTTCCCACATTCATCAAGAACCAAAAGAAGCAAAACAAATTTCTTTACAGTTCGTATTGAAGGGAAGTAAAATTAGTCTATACAAAAAGTAATAATTCCAGTTCAAACTCTCAGTTCATTACAAATACTTACTTATAACTGTAGTTATTTGTCTCATTGGTCGACCAACTCTGTACAGACACTGGATGCCGTCTTGAGGACTTGCCAGGAGCAATAGGGATGAATATCAATAGAGTTAAGGGAATCTGTCCTCTAGGGTCTTCTTGATGATGATAAATGTCTATTTGCTTAGATGTTTAATAAGATTTGTTGCTCACAATAAATTTTATCTTCCGTTTTTAGTTAATCAAGTTTGGAGTAATCAGCAATTATTTGATAGTTTTCATTTCAAAGAAATTTACTGTATTTGTATATCTATATATCTTTAGAAATAAAATTAATTCTAAAAATATATCACCTACCATATATATATATATATAATGAATAACTTTTAAGACCAACTTTTCACCTCCAAAACAAGGAGTCATTCATTACAGGAAATATAGGCTAGCATAGCCAAAAGTTAGGGGCCATATATTGCCACAAGCAATATATGATTAAAAACCCTTTTTGTGGCTGAAAATTAGGGGTCATTATTAATTTAGTACATACAGCATATACCTCACTGCTGATCTAATTTTTTTTTAAATGCTTTTGTGCAAAAAATTTTCTAAGATGCCTTGCACGTATATAAAAGATAATAAATATATCAACAAATAAATTTAGTGTAAATGAAGGTACATCAATAAGTCTGTAGCCTAATAAAAAAGTATTTTCTGCAATAAACATTTCTATTTCAAAATATTCTCTTTCCCTGTCAATGCACTTAACCTGATATCTCTCTATTAACCATAGAGATTGAATATTATACAGCAAAAATATCAGATCAAAATTCAACTAATTACTTTGTCAGGTTACAGACTTATTGATCTACCTTCATATATGACACTTATGCTGATATTTTTTTAATGTCATACCTTTCCATACAATAAATAATTTCTTAGTTTGTACGTTTCTTGCTCATGGCTTGACATTTTTTATAAATATTGGTGTGCATATATTGAAATAATTGTGACAGATTTGTGGTGAGGCATAAGTGCCTAAATAAACAAACATGCAGGCTAATTTGAAACACACCCTTCTCATGTTTATTATATCTCTCAAATGGAGAGCTCACTGCCAGGTGTTCTGACAGCAGATACATGAAGGTCAGTTGAAGATGTTTGTATACCAGAAATCTCTCTCTCTCTCTTATATATATACACAAATTTTTTAAGGGATAATTGCTTTAGGTTTGTACATAAGATATGATTTCCATGCCATTTCATGTTCTTTGCAGTTAATACGTTTTATATACATGTAAAATCCTGCTATCTAGGAGCATTAAATCTGAATGGGCTTTGTATGCTAATATTGTTACATAATAAGCTCTTGATAGTGGCATTTCTTTCAAAAGTATTTCCATCCACGTAAATATACCCACTCCCTATTTATGTTAAACCTTACAAGCACCACATGAGATGACATTTATCAGAATAGACTTTCAGGCAGAAAGAAATTTCTAACATAACTGCATTTACTGTATATAAGATGGTAATAAAACTTGAACTTGGTATAAATAGTTACATATAGGTAACTATTTTTGATATTTAGTGGGGCAAAGGAAATGGAATTATTTACATATGGATTTACTTTTGTTTAGGCACACTGTAGTATCTGTGTACCCTACCTATAATCAATGTTACTCCTTGGTACTTTAACCTAGGATCAGCGTGTAATTTATCTCTGTGAAAATCCTATAGTTGTTTTAAAATCTTTTTTTTTCTTTAATTAGCAGATGAAAATTATTTTGAAAAGTATAAAATTGAATACTAAAATATAAAAATGCAAAAACAAATGTAATATGTATTGATGAATATTTTATTTATCTAATCATATTTAATTATTTGTTTTGTTTTCTTGATTTTTGTAATACAGGGTGTTTAAAAAAAAGTTATCATTTCATAATCTAACTACTTGACCTATTCTCATTCAAATGATCTCAAAATTTTGACAGTATGTGTATAAAGAACTCAAAATTCTATGTTTAATCTTTAAACGTCTTTTCTTCTCCAGTGAATGGCATTTGTATACCCGAAAAGAAAAAAAAAATTAAACATAGAATTTTGATGGTTTGGTTGGTTTCTTTGTTTAATGGCATATCAACCTTTGTAGATTATTTAATGCCAAAGCCATTCTCCTAGAAGAACAGTAGTGGTACTATTTAACCCGTAGCTGGGAGGATAAGGGGGTTCATACCTTTCCCAAGGGTATTTGCCCAAAAGTGAACGTAATAGTACGACTGGAGTATGAACTCGCGTACTACGAATCCGCAGTCCATCGCTTTAACCATTACACCACGAGGACACCCCTAGAATTTTGAGTTGTTTCTATAAATTCTGCTAAAATTTGAGATCATTTGAACTATAATTAGTCAAGTTATTAAGTTACAAAATGATAGGAATTTTTCTGAAACATCTTGTATATTTAGATTTCTATAGTTACAGATATTAGAAATCTTAATCCTTTGCAGAGCACACAAATACTACACTTTTATCCTAGCAGAAGTTATAGATGGCCAAACAAAGTTAAACTGTTCATTATATAAGTATATTATTATTAAACCATTACTTTTGTTGTTTGTATAGTTTTATATTTTATCAAATGGCTGTTTTTATCATAGGTCAGCAAAACCACTTCTACCAACTATTATCTGAGACATCATTCAATTAAAAAAAAAAAAGTTATTCAACCCTTCCATCCAGGTAAGTAAATAGTAGTGTTGTTATTATATCTATAAGAGTTTCTACTTAAACTATTTGCTTTAAGTACTTCCCTAATAGAACCAGTAGTATAACCATTAGCAATACTATCACTTTCAATCTTTGGAGCTTTTATTATAGCAAAAACTCTTAACACTTAAAGCTCAGCATTTTGACAGAACAGGTCATTAAAATTGCCTGTTATTTGAGAAGTTCTTCAGCCTACTCCATGTGTTTGTCTATGTATGTTTTTTTAAGTCTCTTTAGTTGTAGTTTGTTTACAAATAGCAATTTTATTGACTGATATTTGCTTCTTGGTAATTCAATTGTTTATCAATTGCAAATTGAAAGAAAAGACTTACAAGAGATTGAGGGTGTTGTTTTTTGTTGTTTTTTTTTTTTGTTTTTTTTTTTTTGTTTTTTTTTAAACAAGAATCAAGCTAGATTTGTTATATTAGCACAGAAAGTATTCCAAATTGATAGAGGAAGCAAAAAGCAATCTGGAAAAAATCCACTTACAGTATCACCCATAAATAAGTATCCCCCACCACCATTTGTTTTAGTAAAAAGTTAATTTTCTTCTAAACCAAAGATCATCAATAAGGCATACTGATAGCATGGGTTCCTTTCCTTCTCTCACCAGCCATCTTTATTGACCATTGCTTTTAGCAAGTCCTCTAGATGGCATCCAGTATCTGCATAGAGCTGATGGATGGATGTTTTTGCTGGTCACCCAACACTGGTGTGTCCATGTATAAAAGTCTATAGGAGAATATCACTCATGAGTTTGTCCTTACTTCCCCAGCAGTATGTCTTGCTCATTTTTCTTGGATAGTTTGTGAGATGGGAGGTAAGTGACCCTACAGCTGCTGTTTTGTAAGGTGCTGTTTCCAAGATTTGTTCAAAATAGCATGCAGTATTCTTGTGTATTTCCCATTTAGATTTTTTCTCCAGGTATTTCATTAGTCTAAGGAGTGCAACTATACTGTAGTATTAACATGTCTACAGCTTGGAAGAATTCCTATTTTATTTTATCAGATCAGATTTCCATATGGTCATTAACCTGTCAATAGCAAGTCCATGCCTTTCCTATGTGTATTTTGATATCATATTAGGTATTATCTATTACCAAATTCTATAACATTGAAACTCTGTAACCAAAAATAACAAGCCTAGTTGGCTGGGGCTTTAGTATATGCCAACTGCACCTTTGCAGATAGGTGAGACTCCCCCGACCCATGAGTGTTTTGGATATGACACTAAACTGTATTTGATCGTGAGGCTCCAGTTCTGGAGCTTTGGGGAATAAAGAGTACCTCTTCATTGCCATTACTCTCTGATCCATTTTTAACTCGGAGTAGTAGCACCTGTTAGGGTCCCATCTATAGGTCAAATAGAACTGTTTATCCATTCAACTGTGTGCAAATAAATGACTGATATTAAAATGAATTGTATTCATTAAGTATTATTATTATTTTAAAATTAAGTATTACATCGCAATACTTAAAACCATCTCTGTGCCAATGAATGATTAATTAATGTTGAATAGAATTATTAGAGTTAAATAGCTATATTTGAAACCATTTTAACTGTGTGCAAATAAACTTCTTAGTATTAGTTAGCAATACATGAAACCATTTAACTCTGCAAACAAATGAGCTCTGGCTTGTTAAAATATTACCAACAAACTATTCATTTACAAATCATATATTTAATGTGTGAGCAGAATTTGGCATTAAATAAACTACAAGAGTCGATATGCCATAAAAAAAACAACCAACCAAAAATAACTTTGTATAAATGTATATAAAGATTGTACTTCCTTCTCCCCTCCCCCCAGTTATAGTTAAAATAGTAGGGCTGACTGGGCTCTCTTGGGCAACCAGTCTAGGATAAGGGAAAACTCTGAATTCAAAACCTGAGGAGTATAGTTCAGAGAATTTGTGGCTCACTGGTGCATCATTCTTCTGTTATTAACTGTGGCTTGTTTTATTCAAGCCTTCACTCTTATAAATAAATCACCTGTATTAGTAGTTCAATGGTTTATATCTTTAACCAAACTGTTCAGCCCTCATACATAGAAATCAACAGGAGATTCCATCAATTATATATCCTATTAAAGTATTAAAAACATTGTTCAATAATTGCTTTATATTTTGTTAATCACCTTACGTTTTGATAATCAAGAGTAAAAATTACTCAAGTAATGTTTTGTAAGTTTTAATATCTTTATAATTTTGTTCAGATGCTGCTGTTTGGTATACATTTTCTTGATTCCAAATACTTGCTGAAACAACACCCTATGCCCAGGAATTTAAGTTACATAAACTGGCCATAGATTTATTTATCCCACTTTTTCTCCATAGCAATGGAGGTTGTTTTTTTTTTGTTTAGAACAAGTTGATAAACATTATCAAGAGATTGTTTATGGACCCCTAGTGGTGATTGCTTGTACTGAAAATATAAACTTTTTTTCCATTTATTTATTTTTTTAAGCCTTGATTTTCTAGTGACCAGAAAGCCCTGGAAAAAAGATAATTTTGCTCAGAAATTTTCTGTTAGATTTGTACTTTATATAGTTAAACAAATCGAAATATTTGGGTTAGCTTAACTGATGAACACAAAGTAAGGGTCCTGTTTAGCATTATAATTACATTGTAAATCAACTAAAAACTTCTAAAATTTTGAAATGTTTAAAAACTAATATATACTATATACTATAGAACCCTATCCAAAACAAAAAAAAATTTGCTGGCTATATTTCTAGCCATCTTTAACAGACAAATTAAAAAAAGATATTTCATGAAATATAATAAAATTTGCCAGATGAACCACCTCATTTGATAAATCAAAGTTTAATATTTAAAATTCAATAAAACATTCCTAAGCTCTTATTTTATGTAACCAATTATTGTTTGAAGTAATCTTTTAATTTCTTTTCCTTTCCAATGTTGATATGATTTTGTTTTTGGATTTTAATTAGAAAATTATTTCATTACATTACTTAACATATTATACATTTACCTTCAAGTTTAGAGGCTAAAAAAGCAATAACTTAAGGGAATAAAACTTTTTAAGAAATTACTCACTCTGGAAAATTTTGGTTCACTTAAGAATTTTACTTATTAAATTTTTAAAAAATAATATGCTAAAAGATACTGTACAATTCCATTTGTAAGTACAGAAATTTTGGTGGCTATATTTCTAGCCATCCTTAACGGACAAATGAGGAAAAAAGGATATTTAGTGAAAGCTTTGCCAGATTAACAATTTCACTCAATGAATCAAAATTTAGACCTAGTCAATGAAACAGTATCTTCTGATAATAAATAATTATCTCGCTAGTCATAGTTTAAAGTTTGTTTGGAATTCTAAGAAGTTTGAATATCTGGAAATTGCTTTCTCTAAGTTTAAAAAAAGTTACTTTTATATTGTTATACTTATGAAAATCTCACATTTTTACTCTTACTTTATAGATACAAAAATCAATCATTATAATATCGATAATTAAGAAATCATCAATAATTGCCATGGAAAATCATCTGCCAGTTCAAAAAATTTTAAGTCTCTCTTTACTCCATTTTATCTAGGCAAGAAGAGGTATCTGATATTCATTACTCAAATACAAAAGTTATAGGTGTATTTTATTTTTTAATGATATTTGAAAATGTTTTTTTATATTGCTCACCTGTTTTCCATTTTGTTAGTGAACAAAGAAAAAGAAATTCTAAGTTATTTTCATCATTGAAAAACTTATATTATTGGTTTTTCTGATTGTTTACATTTATTTTTGATTGTTCTGTTTTCTTTGAAACTTGCTGAACAAGGTTAACTTTTTTTTTTAGCAGTAAACAAAGATTAAGCTCACTGTCAATGGCTTACGTGACCAACTAGTGCTCCTTTTTATGGATTTAGTTTCCATATTTATATTACAAATGTTTCTATACACAAAAATCTGTTACTTATATTTATTTGACTGTAATGACTTGAACTCTTTTATATACTTGGCATCAGTTTTATTCTGAAAAATATTCATTCTTAGGGAATTGATGGTCAAGGTTTTAAAAGAAAAGTTAATATATCCTACTCTTTACTTTTTATTGGTTATAACTTGCATACTGTTGGGTTTGCCTTTATTGACTATATACTGTGACAAATAAATATTTAACAATATTTTTTTGTTCTGAGGTTGTTGTTTTTTTTTGGGGGGGGGTAATAAATGAGTATTAGAAAGCATTAGTACAGGTATAAAAATACACTTCCATATCAGCAGGAAATCTATTCATATATAAAATGCAATATAACTAATATTGGTTATGCAATTTGGTCTCACTAGTAACTGATGTGAAATTTTATTGTTATGGTAACATAAGGTTTGATGCTCATGAAAGTGTGTGTGTGTGTAATTAGGCAGACTATTCACTACATAATTGCTCTTTCTCATTTTTTTCCCCTCTCATACTATAACTTTCTATACTTAAGTTTTCTCTCTTCTTTTTGTCCTTTTGTGTCCTTTATCTCTCTTTTAACTTTCTTCCAAGTAATTGGTCTCTTCATTTTCTTATATTTTCTTTCTTCTCTTTACTTGAGCAATTCAAAAGGATTTCAGTCAACTATGTTCATGCATTTTTATCACGCCAATACAATGGACACCATCTCAAACCCATTGGCAAGCAAAAATGTCAATCTATTTGTAAATAAACCTGTAATTTATAAGGAGTTATGCTAGTATAGTTAGAATATTGATAGCCTCCAGTAGTCAAGCTAAACATTGGTATTTATTAAGCTTAGCTTAGTATGGCACAAAGCCAACTGGAGAGAAGTGCAGTGGGAAGATTATATTGCACCAATCTTTCAAGAACCAAAGCTGAATATCAACTTATAGATGACTCTTAACTTTGCTACAAGATGTAAACCATTTTTTTTTTTTTTTTTTTTTATTTATTTATTTATTTTTTTTTTTTAGAAATTCTCTGTACTATCAAAATATTTACTTTAGACATTTATAATTTTGCTATTTCAGATAACTTTTTCACTCTTCATTACATTCATGTTTAAACCTATGCAAAAATTCTAATAAATTTTCCAAACATCAGTCATTCCAATCTCATAAACTAACTCCATGTTCCTATTTATGAACATTGGGCTTAGACATATCTAGAAATACTGTTCAGTTGATTGCCTAAAACTAGTTTGAAGTTGCTCTATATTAGCTTCAAATAATCACAATTTTACGATTAGATTACTTTAATACAAATATTCAAACACTTGTCATAGTGACTAGTAAATAATAAAGAGACTAATTTTTTAAATTGTTATAATTTAAGCCTCTCTGTTTTGTATTGGAAGTGGAAAACTTGGAAATAACATTGTCACTTTTATAATTACCACTACAGAAATATGGACCACTATCTTATTACCAAACTACTGTACCTCTATTCTTAGTACTTTCTAAAAATAATAGGTTATTATTATTGTTATTATTATTATTAAGAGATGTTTTTCAACAGCAGCAACTTACCCATGATTAATAATGACTATAGCAGCATTACAAAATGTTTATAGGTGATATTAAATTGTAAGAATTATAAAAGCTTCAAATGTATTTTTAATTTTTATTCGTTTTATTTAGATGACTGCCTTAGCATTACTTGATTTTTTTTTTTTCAATGTTAAATAATGGTTGTTTTAGTCAAACTTATATACGTGGTGCATTCAATAAGTTTCCAGATTTTTTTTTATACCGGCATTTAAAATTCTTGTAGACTTTTTATGATTTCAGCTTCAAATGAACAGCTACAGCAGCAACTGGAATACCTGATTGTCACAGCTGGTGAATTTCAAAAACACAAGTTGACACTTTAGAAGAACAATATACAATAAAATTCTGTTTTAAACTTGGAAAAAATGCCACCGAAACGTATGGAATGCTTCAGACTGCTTTTCAACCATCTTGCATGAATCGAGCATCAGTTTTTGAGTGGTATAAGAGATTCAAGGAAGGCACGGAGTCTGTGAGGGATGATGAGAGGTGTGGCAGGAGTAAAGAAGTAAATACACCAGCATTGATTAGCCAAAGGGTTAGGGTTACTATGTTAAGGTTTTAAGGGAGTCCAGGAAGAGATTCCATAGGAAGAGGCCAGCACTCTTCAAATTGAGTCAGTGGTATTTCCACCAGGACAATGCACCAGTCGACTATTTGACCAAGATGAGCATCAAGACAGTTCCCCACCCTCCCTATAGTCCAGACCTTGCTCCTTGTGACTATTTCCTAAGCCCAGAGGCTATCGTTATGAGACAGTTGAGGAGATGAAAGAGGCTGTGACGAAGGTCATTGACACGCTCACACAAGTGGACTTCCATGGGGCCTTTCAGAAGTAGTTGAAATGGTACAACAAGTGCATTGCAGCCGGAGGAGATTACTTTGAAGGGGACTAGAGTTTCATGTGTGTACTATTAATAAAAGTGCCCATACGAAAAAAGTCTGGAAACTTATTTAATGATCCTCGTATATATATATATATATATATATATATATATATAAATAAATAATAATGGCGTTTATGTTTGATTCATTTTTGTTAAATGTTTAGATTTTTTATTATACTATCCTCACTTTTGACAAGTTTTTTCTTTAGTGTTTGTAGAAGGTAAACTTATTTTTGATTATAAACTTGATTCTGCTTAAGATACATTTGGAGAAGGTAATACCACCTGTGGATAATAGAATCTGCCTACAATATATAGTTATGAAATAGTGGGTGGGGCTGGTAGAATTATTGTTACTGTTATTGCAATCAGATGTTCACTACTTTTTTCTCACTGCTCAAGTTTCCACATTTATTTTTTTCAAAAAGTACATCAACAAGTGTGATAAGTTGACTTAGCATTATATAAAAAAAAATACACTTCAATAAGTTGTACAGAAAAATGGAATTTTTAGGATTATCTCAAATTTATTCTAAATTAGCAGCAGTTTTTTCTTTAGTTAATCTTACTATTGAAATAAAAGTATGATCTGTAATTAAACAAAAATGACTTTGATTAATTTCTTGTATTTCTCTTGTTTTACCTATTTAATATATTTCAGTCATTTTATGAGTCATTTTTTATTCTGTTTTTTTCTATCAACTTTTGAAAAAATCTTTCAGTGTTCCATCAATGCTGTAATTCAGTTATTTTTCAAATAATTATAAATTCTGTAGATAGGAAGTGACTTGAGATTAAGCTTAATCGTGGACTTGATAGCTCTTAAATAATTATGAAGTGTAAATAAAATCATAAGAATGTAAATCAAATATATATATATAATCATGGTATAATGGTTACTGTCATAGGAAATAGATTTGCCAACTTGAGTTCAAATCCTGGACAAAACTGTTTACATTTCAAAGGGGTTATAAATGCCAATAATCTGTAAGCATTTATAGGGAATCTAATGAGAAAAATTATATGGTGATCTTAAAAATTAATTGTGAGATCTTATTGTAGTTTACTGGCTGATAATTATTTCCTTTTCTTATTTATTCTACTAGGTGGCATTATAATTTTGAAATGTGTGTATGTGTTTGGCTTGGTTTTATGACATGACATATCAACCATTGTAAGTCATTTAATGCCAAACCCTTTTTATTCATATATATTAAATATATGATTTCTAAACACATTTTGCAAATAACAATTTTCAATAAGCCTGACCTCATTTTTTTCACATAGTTAAATAGTTTCATGAATTTCTATCTAATACAAATAATTCTATTTAATATCTATCATTTGTTTGCACACAGTTTAATATTTTCAAGTATTGCTATATATCACTGACAATTCAATCGAACATCAGTCATTTGTTTACGCACAGTTAAATGATCAAAGTTCTATTTAGCATAAGTACAGAGTTTAAATTTGACCCATAGATAGGATCCTATCCGGTGCTTTCACTCCAGGGCAGAGTGGACCTAGAAGCAATGGCATTGAAGGAGTACTCTGCATTCCCCAAAGCTCCAACATTACTGAAGCCTCACTATCAGATTGCTTGTGTCATGTCTAGGACACTCATAGGGGGAGTCTTACCCCTCTGTAAAGATGCAGTCGGTGTATTCTACAGCCCCAGCCAACTGGGCCTGTGTGTGTATATATATATATATATATCTTTTAGATAAGAGTAATAGTTCTTTTGTCTCATTGATTTTTGTACATCAGATATTTAAAAATTATCAGTTTTGATTAGGAATACTTGAAACCATACAACTGTGCAAACAAATAATAATAATGACAATTATGATTATGATTCAAACTCATCAGAGGAAACATTTAAACTTGGAACAGAAACAGCTCATAAGATATGTAAAATTTTGATGTTAGTGATCCTACTTATCAGAAATCAATTGTTGAGTCCATCTCTGCTAAGATCACTGGATGCTCAAAAATAGGTCATGGAAAATTTCAATTGAAAATGAGTTACACAAAGTTGCATCTTGTAAAGAGTGGGTAGATAGTTGACATTGATAATGATGATAAGCTGAAAATTCATGTTGAATTTAATTTGCTTTACATTAAGGTTCAATACAAGCAATAAAACTATACATTTATATTTATGGGATAAGATTTCTGAACTTGATAGGAATTGACTTTTTTTTTTATTCTTGTAGGTCAGTCAAAAAATCACATAAACATTGTTTACCTGGTAGAATCAAATATGTTTGCGATTAAACTATGTATTATCATTAGATCTGTGTATTTATTTTTTGATCCTTTCTCCATTTCAAGATTTTGGAACTAAAGTTGTAACATAGCATAACACAGTTTTAACTGGTACAAAACTATAGACTTGAAACTTTGCTTGTCAATCATATATAAAAATATTTGGGGAAATTAGATATTTATTAATATACAATTAGTTGCAATTTTTAAAAAAATGTCTATATTCTAAGAGGAAAAATATAAAACTTAAAATATAAGAATATTTCAAACTATTCAATTACTTTTTTTCAGTGATAGTCATAGCATTTGAGCATTATTTTGTTCTGATAGTTTTCAGCCGAAACAAATTTTGATATGCTTTATATGAAGAAATTTGTTTTATAGGAGTTATAAAGGGTATGATTAGAAGTAATAGGAATGTCAATATTGCACAATATGAAAACTGTCACTTATTGATTCTTGTATATCAATTCCTGAAATGTTACTGTAAAATATACATGAAATGTCATTAGGTAAATTGATAAAGTAAATGGTCAGAAATTTGAACTAATTTTGTAACTGAAGTGTTTCTGTTTTTAAATTTCTTTTTATTATTATTTCTTTTTATTATTTTTATGTGTTTTGATGATTGTGTGGAATGGCAATTTTTTAAAAATTATAAATTGAACCACCAGTGATCTTGTAACAGTGGTCCATGATGATATTGATGTTTCTATTTAAGAATGTGAAAAGGATTCTATTTACATTTCATAGATATCTTAATAATATCAAGAATTTGGATAATTGAAAAATAACTTCCATCCTAAAAGTAGATACCTCTTACAAAATAATCATTCAGAACTGTAAGTTGCTTTCTTGTGTAAATTAGAGTATTTTAAACTTATTGCATTCATAACAATTTCTATATGACAAGCTATTTTTTTTACTGAGTTGCAGTGTTATTTCAGTTTTACTAGTGTAGAAGCAAAGTCCAACAGTGCTTGGTGACTATTAGTTTCTGTCCTATACTATCATTGCATCAAGAACACTGCTAATTCTGCATTTATATTATTAAATCTTAGACCTACATATAATCTATCACAGATATTGAGCACTCTTTACTTAATCATTGTGTGTGTGTGTGTGTGTGTGTGTGTGTGTGTCCCCTATTATGTTGTTATTGATTACTTCTGTCCTATTCTGTACCTCTGTATTTAGAAATAATATAAAAGCATTTTTATCTTTTGAATTAGTGATTGGCAAAGTGTAGCCTGCAATACTTTCTGAATGGTTTACCTAAAACTTAATTTTTTTTTTTTTTTTTATAGAAAGAGAAGAAAAATCAACTTTATCCTATTTCGAAAGCAGATGCTTACACATATCTTCAGTAGTGAAAAGGGTTGAGGTACCTTTAACACAAAATTACCTTGAATATTTTTAGTTGTGCATCCCACCTCATAATGTCACCTACAGCCTGTTCCTTGTAAAAGGTTATTCATGACTGTTATAAATGATAATTTTTAGACTTTCTTTTAATTACTACCTGGATTTTCTTGTTAAACCTTTCTCACACACCCCTTTTTAAAACATTAGCTTTTGAAAGATAGTGGTCAACTTCTTTTTATCATAAGAAAATCACCTTTTTTTTCTTTTTTTTTTTCTTTTTATTTATTTCTTTTTTTTTCTGTTTTGTTTTAGCACAGAGAAAAAAAATAAATGCTAAGAACTTCAAAGTTGGATTTTAATTTCATTTTTCATATCTGTGTAAAATAAACAAAATTTGGCAGTGCTGAAATTATTACTTGTCAGATTAAAAAGAAATGTTTTACTCGGTGATGTTAACTGGAGAGAAAAAAAAAAAATATTGAAAGTGATGAAAATGGACAACTTGAGATTGTTTGAATATATAGTGCCAACATGCATGCATGCATGCATGCATGTATGCATGCATGCATATGGTAAAATATCAAGCAGCTGCATTCTGATCATACAATGACTTTCTATTTTCTGCTGCCAACCCCTGCCATGATAGCTGCTAGTATCTTGTTTGCTCAAAAATCTTAGGAACTATTTCAAAGCCAAGAAACTGATTAATTGCCACATTGCATGTTTGAGTTGTTGGCGGGGGAGGTCTCTATTTTTATGCTTTAAGTAATTTTGTTTTGATTTTATCTTTCTTAGTTTTCTTACTAATTTTGGTTTTGGTTTATTTCTCCTTTCTCTCAATTAATTTGTTATATCAAGTTTTTCTTTCATTGAATTCTAAGAATATTTTTCTCTTTAACTCTTTTGGTAGGGAGAGCAACTCAAGTCACCCAATGTGTGAGGATGAGATGCAACTTTAATCTACATTACTCTTGTTTGATATACCCCAATTCTAAATTTTAAGGAAAAAACAATACCTTATTACTTTAAAAACTTTAGTAAAACAATCATTTTCAGAAGTATCAATGAATGAAAAATTCTCTTATAAATACACTTATGTAATATACACTTTGACATCAATAGTGTATTGTGATATTGTAATCATTAAGGAGGTGCCCATGGTGTAATGGTTATTGTCGTAGGAAATGGACATGGCGACACAAGTTCAAATCCTGGACGAAAATGATTGCATTTCACATAGCACTAATACCCTTGGGAAAGGTATGAATCCAATTATTCTCCCTCCAGCTATGGGTAAATAGTAGGGCAGACTAGGTTCTTCAGCCTTGGTGAGGCAACTAGTCTAGGAGAAGAAAAAACTCTGAATTCAAACCTGTTAAACTCTGCTTAAAAATTGACCTTGTGTCATATCTTGCCTGAGCGGAGGGGTTGGGTAAATATGGTATTGTAATTGTGAAACACCAATAAGATTTTTATTTGAAAGATTTTTTTACTTTATGATCAAAAGTGCATTCTAACCATTAAATTTGTTGCTACATGCACTGCACCAAAAGAGGTTAAAAGTGTTTTTTCTTTTTTTTAATGTCCTCATTGGAAAAAAATATGATTTATATATAAGTGTTGCCACATATACTAAGTGGCAAATTGCATTAGGAATTGCTTTATTCTCCATTATTCTAAGTGTTATTTTTGCTGTGCTTTAATAACATTAGATATATACATATAATGATCAAATCCTTATGATATAAATGCCTATTTTTATGTGATATCTTTTTTTTTATTTCATTTTTATGTAACATTTGCTTATTAAAAATACTACTATATCTGCCCTATAAGAGCTGTTGCATTTACTGTATAAAATTTATATACAGATATAATCATTTTTATAGGATAGAATTAGTAGTATTCTATTTTAAACTTTTGATATCAAAACTACTCAATGTCTGGAAAATAAGTATGCTATTTTCAAAATGGGATAGGAAGTCAAATCAGAAGTGTAAATATCATATCAGATATTACAATATAGTTGGTTATGCTGTTTGTGTCTACAACAATGATAAAGCGGTCACATTTTGTCTTTTTTTTTCTCTACTCAATATTACTTGGATTAATTTCTCTTATCTTTCACATAATAAACCAAAGACATTGAAAGACAAAACTTTTTAAAAAATGGTGGTGCCTTGTTGACGGCAACTGATAGAATCAAAGAGTATGATCAAACTAAAAACAAGTGTATCAAAGCATCTTCAATTGCTGTCATCTTCTCTCTCTCTCTCTCTCTCTCTCTCTCTCTCTCTCTCTCTCTCTCTGGTCCCTGCTGTCACACCCACATGCTCCATCTGTCAATGATATATACAGAACTCTAAAATTATGCTTATGCTGCCTTTAGATGGTCTGTGGGATGCTGAGAGAAGAGAGGTAAATGTGTAATTATTTACTATTCAATATTCTAGAATGAATGAATGAAGTGAGCTTGATCTGAGGAATTTTTTTCAGTCTTTTTGTAGATGACCAATATGTAAAACTAACATTATTCTATATAAGCTTTGTGATAATTCAGGAAAAATGCATACCACTGTCTAGACAGGAAATAAAAATAACATGTTTGTATGATAAACATTATTCACTTCATCATCATCATCATCTCAGCCTCACCCTGTCAATGGGGCTTAGAATAAGCTGACTGCAACCTATTCAGAGGGATAATACCTCCACAAAAAGGCTGTCCTGGGTATGACACTAAATTGCATCCAGTGTTAAGAATCCAGTTCTGGAGCTCTGGAGAGTAAGGTGTATCTTTTCTTTGCTGTTACTCTCAGGCCCACTCTGACCTGGAGTATAATAGATGAGACCTAAACAGTCAGGTAGATATTTAAAAATTATCAGTTTTGATTAGGAATACTTGAAACCATACAACTGTGCAAACAAATAATAATAATGACAATTATGATTATTATTATCAGTAATAATAATAAATAACATCATTACTTGAAACCATATAATTATTTATAAATTATTAGATTTAGATGGGAATATTTGAAATCATTTGTTTGCACAATTATGATTATTATAAATAAAAAATAATATATATATATATATATATATATATAAATTTTTTTGCCAAAATGTATAAAATAGATCACAATATTTTTTCCCACAATTTGAATGTCTTAGTTCACTTCAACTTTCTTCATGTATTGATTTTACCTCTTAAAAAGAACTTCTGATTAGATAATATTTTCATAGTAATAAACTTGTGATAAGCCACATATTAGGGATAAATATACTTTAACTTAGAGAGTAGAAATGATTAGTTGAAACCTATTTTATAACCAGTGATGTATGAGTCAATAGAAAGAGTTATGCATTTTGTTGTACTGTCTTAAATTGACCTTCAAAAGTTCAAATTAAAGTCACAGTGTCTTGTATTTCTGTTATTCAAATCTTGATTCAAAACTTTGTGTTGATAAAGGTTTGATTAACTGTATGAGAAGAAATATCTGATTCTTTTAGAATATCAGTTTGAATCACTCAGATTTCTTTGATATTTAAATAGTTCACCAAAATCTTTCAATTCATTATATAAAAAGAATTGCCTTGGTTTTCAGTTGATTTTATTTCTTTTCATTGTTAATGAACCAGAGATTAAATCTTACATTCATGAACTTCTAATTCTTATCTACTGTTCAATGTTACCATAATTCACCAAATCCAAGTTAAAAATGTCAAAGGAAAAAAATGAATCTTAAACCAAAACTTTTTACTCAATAAATCCCTTACATCTCACTTGAATTAAAAAATATTTCTCTTCAAAGCTTCACCCAAACTCATCATCATCATCAAGTCACACTGACTGCATGGAGTTTCCATGACTTTTCTCTCCATCGCTCCCAGCAGGTCTTCCAAACTACATTCTGTGTCCACACAGAGCTGATGTAAATAAGTTCTTGCTAGTTTGGTATGGTTTCTTTGTTTAATGGTATATCAACCTTTCTAGGTTATTCAATGCTAAATCCATCCTTCTAGAAGAACAGTAGTGGTGCTATTTAACCCATAGCTGGGAGGATAAGGGAGTTCATACCTTTCTCAAGGGTATTTGTCCGAGAGTGAACATAATGGTATGACTGGAGTTTGAATTTGCTTACTAATATTCCACAGTCCATCAGTTTAACCATTACACCACAAGGACACCCCCATTCTTGCTGGTTGGCCAATACTGGCATGTCTATGTGTAAGGGTCCATAGAAACTGATCATCCTTGCTTCTCCAGCTGTGTTTCACATGTCTTGTTCATCTTTTTTCCTTACCAAAATTGTGAATTTCTTTTGTGATTTTATTACCAACCCTAAATGTCTTTTTTTATTCATCTATCTCCAATTGCATAAGGACAACCAAAGCCATGCCCACCAAATTTTCTTTGGTTACTAATGGGACCCAAGAGCTTGTCTTAAGTGTATTACTTTTTGAAAATTCCAAAACTTTTTTATAATGGGTTTGATTTACAATGTTAGTATAAATCTAAACTACACCCTCACATTGTGTCCACTAAATTAGCTAAATGAAATTCTTGTCTTTAACTGGATAAAGTTGACATCTAGATGAAAATTGTCTAACCAAAAACCAAAGTTATGACCTTTTGTCCTTTTACTTTAAAAAAAATCATCTTGCTGTGTTTATATTTTAAATATGAACAATGAACACCAGAGTGGGTATATAAACATTTAACTTCAAGAATATTCATTAATCTACCAGTCCTCAAAAAACAGTCTGCTGTTATTCTTGTCTTTATTGCTGCAATAAAATATGGGATGGATAAATTTATAGTCAATAATATACAATCCCACCATTTGAAAAGTTTTTAACCAGTTATTATTAATGATTACTTGAGCACTAGTATCCATGTCCAGCTGGTATCGGAATTATTCACATTGAACTAAATTATCACTGGGTGGTTAAAAAATATGACCTAATGCTAAAGTTTATCTTTTTTCAGCAAATGTTTTAATAAGATTGTATGTTACAAGTTTTGCCCATTCTACCTACTGATCACAACTTAAAATAGTTTTATTTAAATCCATTTTTCCTCTTGAATATAATAACAAATTTATTGTGTTATTAATATAAGATTTTAAATTCTCATTCTCCAAGTTGTATTCCTCTTTTCAACTCTCATCAAAAACTTTCTAGAACTACAGATGTATTTGCATATCAACATTTTTACTGGTAAACATACATTACTTGACACCCATCCTATTTTGGATTTGTTGTCAACAAGAAGTTTAAGCAAAGGACTGTTTTTTAAGAAGAAAAAAAACATGGGCAAAATATCTCTCTTTTTTTCCTGTGTGTGTGTGTGTGTTTTTTTTTGTTGTTGTTGTTTGTTTGTTTGTTTGTTTGTTGTTGTTTTTTTTTTTTTTTTTTTTTTAAGAATTTTTTGTTTCTTTCTTTATTTGCATACTTCTTTTTGTTAATTATGTACATGTGCACAAAAAATACATTTCTTTCTTCTGACTTAAGTTAGATTGCTCTGTTTAAATACTCATAATTCAGTGCCAGTTTCCTCCATTACCTTCTTTTTTCGTCTTTTTCTTTTTTGGTTTTGTCTCTATTCTTTTTACTTGTTTTTTTTTGGGGGGGGGGTCTTTTATTTTTATTTTTTCTTCCCATTTTTTTTTTTAATCTCTTCCCTCTTCTTTTCTTCAGTTAAAAATCTGCACCTCATTCTTTTGTCCTGCTCACAGAAAAGAATCTAGTATATTTGTTAATGAGGAGAGAGAGAAAAAAAGAAATCTACTGCCTATAGAAAAAGATAGAAGCAGATATTTTCCTCCCATATTTTTTTAACCATTTCATTTTTATCTGTTCCATCATATTTCCTGCCAAACATAGCAGTTTGTAATGCATCTACCTGATTTTACTATTGTGTGGCCTTTGCATTGTATGATTTCAACTTCTCAAATTTCAAAGCATTTTCTTTAAAAGCCTTTATCTTGTACATTTAAGAACACCTAAAGCAGATGTCTCAAAATATTTCTCTTTCATATGTATTTATCAATATACAAGAAATTCTTTATTCTCCCTGAGTTGTTCTTATATGTATTTTGTTTTATATAAATTTCACTTTTATCATTTGCATTTTTCTTAAAGAAGTGCCTTTATCAGCCATTAACCTTAATATCATATCAAATTCTGTCAATGAGACTTAGAATAAGCTGACTACATCCCCTACAGAGGGATAAGATCACCACCACCACCCAAACAAGGGTATCTTGGCTATGATACTAAACTGCATCTGATGGTGAGGCTTCAGTCCTGAAAATCTGGAAAGCTTAGAGTTCTTTTTCATTGTCATTACTCCCATGTCCATTCTGGCCTAGAATGGTAGTACTTGTTAGAATTTCACTTATAGATCAAATCGGTCTAAGGGGGTGTCCTTGTGGTGTAATTGTTAAAGTGATGGACTGCAAAATCATAGTAAGCGAGTTTGTTCTCCAGTTGCGCTATTACATTCACTTTCAGGCAAATACACTTGGGAAAGGTATGAACCCCCTTGTCCTCCTAGATATGGGTTAAATAGTACCACTACTGTTCTTTTAGAAGAATGGCTTTGGCATTAAATAACCTACAAAGGTTGATATGCCATTAAACAAAGAAACCAAACCAAACCAGTTTAAAAATTGTGTGTATTTGATAGGACCATGTGCAAAAACCTTTTGAGAAACCACTATATGAAAATTGTAAATATGAACATACTACAAATGTGATTCCCTAACCTATAGGCAGGTTGACATGCCATTAGAATTAACCAATCAACCAAACCCTGTTTATAAAATTTATAATATGATTAATTGTAAAGTTTGGATCTGGGAATATTTTTCTAATTATTAGCTATTTTAACTTCTCGAGTCACCTAACACATACACACATTTTATACTTGAAACTTTGGATATATCAATTAATTTTTCCCCACGAATATCAACAAAACCTTCTTTAAATATAACTTGCTTAAAGGATATCTAAACTATTAAGTTTTTATACTGGATTGGTTATTGCTTTATTCTCTAAGTTAAAGCATTTTGATTTTAAAAGTTCTATCATCTAGCATTTTTGTTGCTTTACCATAACATACTAATATACAAAAATCAGATCATCCTAATATAGACTTAGTCTAATGGCTTTCATGAATTAAAGGTTGCATTTTTTATTCAAGAATCTTTTTAGATTTATATGGATTATATTATCAACAGCAAACAACTTGACCCTTTGCATTTGGAATATATAAACTAAATGACTGAGTAACTAATCTAACAAACAGTAAGACTCCTTTATCTTAGATTTCTCTTTTTAAGTGACTAATACTCTTTTTAATTCGTCTTCATTGACCTGCATTCAAATCTATCTTTAGAAACAAAGTTGAAATATGAGATCTGTCTAGAAATGATTCAATCCTATAATTTTGATGAAAAAGTAGCCTACCTAGAGTAATATTGCCATAGTTCCCTTCAAAATACTCTCCTGAAAATCTCATACACTTAACCCAATGTTATTTTCACTTTTATTGTAGTCTTAACTGGGCCATTGACTTAATGAGTAAGTAGTGTTTGCCAATGGTCCAGGAGACCAGGGTTCCATCCTAGGTCAAGTCATACCAAAGATTCAAAAAATGGTACTTGATGACACCTTGCTTAACCCTCAGCATTATAAGGTAAGGATCAAGAGTAAAGTGGAGCAGTCCAGGGAATGGAGTAGCACCCTACCCTACACCTCAGTGTGGTAGCTATTGAAAAGGGAGCCTTTGGGTCACTCTTGGCTAAGATTGCCCACTTTTTATTGTAGTCTTCAAAGTTCTCTTCCAAGATCTGCATCAACAACCTCATTGCATTCTCTTCAATATTGTCCATGTTCTGAAATTTCCATTTTACCAGTAATTTCTAGCTTTGAGAAAAGCCAGAATTTATAAGCTGTAAAGATTGACAGATCTAATTGATGTGATGTTTTACAAAAAAAAAAATTGCTTGAGACATACAGAATGGGTAGTTAAGATATCAAAAATGGCTGGCTGATTTTCTAGATAGTTCATTGAGTCCTTAGATCTTTTTCTAATTCTCACATTATTAATTGCTAATTTCCTTTGATTGCAGCACTCACTCCTACAGTATTTTTATATTCTGCTTTTTTAAGGTTTTCCAGAATGTGGATTGCTTTCAATAGATTCACAGCCAAGGTTTGAAGTATAGATACCAAAATTTTATTTATGCTTCACTCTATGAATCATTTCCAAAATCTTTCTTTGTCACTTAAACAGTTTCTATAGATGAATGACAAATTCTTAAGCAAAACTTGATGCTTATTTATTGTGAATGTGACTATCACCTAATATATAAGGGGTGTATTACTGCTGACTGCATAACCCCACTGGAGAATGTTCACATATGCACAGTAAGGTCCCCACTTATTAGTTTCCAAATTACATCCAGTCCATTCAACCTGTTCAAAATCAAATGACTGGATACTTCTCAGACTTCCTTAAGTGCCATCAGTATACAAGATAATTATTAAATAAATAATTACCTTGTATACAGACAGCAATACCAGGTAATAGTCAAACTGATGGATTGGAAACCAGAAGGTTTAACTTCTGATTTGCAATTTTAACCTACACCTTGTGTACTACCCTCCTAGTGAAACTACAGATGCTACAAAAATCACTTATTTTAGTTACATATATTGATATATGTAATAATTTAATTATTGATAAACTGTACATGTAATGTGACTATTTTCTCTTGACAATTTATGTGACATTTGTACTAAACAAGTAAAATTATATTTTCATACTTAATCTAAGTATATTTCTTATCTTTATATTCTTGTTATACTCTAAAGTGCTTTGATTAAAAACTTTAATTTTGAAATGCTTCATTTAAATTGTTTAATTTCATCTACAATATATAACTTTTCTTCTGTGATATAATTTTCTTTTATGCCTGTTTGGTTTGTTTAATGACATATCAACTCCTTATGGGTTATCAAATACTCAAATTTGATTAATTTATAAAGGATTTTAATAAGTATATTTCCATTTGTTCCATTGCATTTTTTCTTTTGAATTGTACTTTTTACTTGCCTATAATAATTTGTATGTGCACAGTTACATTCTATTTTTATCAAATACAAGTAATTTGCATACAATTGTATGGTTTCAAGTATTTCTAAGACAAATGATTTATACATGATTATGATTTTAAGTAACTCTTCCTATTAAATAATCATTTGTTTACAAACATTTATAACTTCAAATCACAATTCTTTATACAATTAATTTGCACACAGTTATATTGTTTTGAGTATTCCTAATACAAATGATTTTTAAACAGATCTATAAATGGGACCCTAACAGGTACTACAGCTCTGGGTCAGAGTGAACCTGGGAGTAATGGCAATGAAGGTGTACTTCACACTCCTTCAAAGCTTCAGAAATGGAACCTCATCACCAGTTTAGTGTTATACCCTGAACACACTATTTACTATGGTTTTGCATCTCTACAAGTCAAATTTTTTACTTGTGCTTTCAAAAGTAATACTTGTTATAGTTTATGTTCTCATTTCATGTCCAGTTTTCTTTGTTGGTCAGGAGAAGGAAACCAAGTTGACATTGCAGAATTTTGGCCTCTTGATAGTCAATAGTGGAACTCCTGTAATCCACTTGGGTTGTTGCCAGTCTATTTTTTTCTTTTTCTTTCCTTCCTCCTCCAGGATTTATCAAGACTGGGTTAATCTCATTTACACCAAACAGGGGTGTACAAATAATAGTTTTATTACTGTTTGTTAAGAGGTAGTCTTCCTAACAATTTACCACAGTTCAAACTCAAAAATGAATCTAAAATGAATCTAAAGATCTGTACTTGATGAGAGAAATGGTAAGATTCCTTTTTTAATGCACCTCTATAAAAAGTAAGGTTATTGCCATGACAAGAAGATAATGCTCTCTTCAAATGTTTCTCTGACACTGCCAAGTTAATAAGGTTAAACATCTGAGAGTATATTTGGTTGCATCTCCTAGGAATCTCCTTATATCTAGCATATACAGAATAAGACAAACAAAGAGGGGAAGGACATTGGTCATGTGGTGGTAAATAAAACCCAAGCAGTTGTATTATAAAGGCACTAATGATGTAGACTGTATGAGAGAAGGAGCTGTTAATTTGCATCCAACCACTTCAAGTGATAACCTATCATTTCAGTGTGTTTGCTCACTGAATTAGTGCCTAATTTCTAACATCTGGACTTGGAACTTTTTCTGATATCCAATTTTTATTGCATTTGTCTCTTGTGTACTGACTTTAGCTACTTTTTACTGTCAGCAGCCTTATTTCCTCAACAATTTGTCATCAGTAATGATGGTAACTTTAAAACAAAACATCCCTTCAAACAGAATTTGATTGTGATTTTGTTGTATGTATGATGATATTAGGTTTCTTAACATCTGACCTCTTCCCATGAGATATACAAAGAAATTTTTACAATTTGGTATCAGTCATTTCCACTACAAATATGTACAAAGCCTGTTATTAATATCAGAATATTTAATTATATAAGAAAAAGATAGAACTACTTGTATTTTATATTTATTTAGTGTGTGTGTATGTATGTATGTATGTATGTATGTATGTATGTATGTATGTATATATATATATATATATATATATATATATATATATATATATATATATATATATATATATATATAATTCCTACATGGCAACGAGCAACAGATATATATATATTGAAGTATGCATATAGGCAGAAAATTATTATTCAAGCAAGTTTTGTTAAAGACGATGAAACACTGTTTATTATTTTTAATTGTATTTTTTCAAGACTCATTATTATTTTTCTAGTGTCGGGATCTAGATGGTAGATATCTTCTGCCCAAGCGCTTTCGACCATACTTTTGGTCATCATCAGGGGTAGTGTAGTTTTGAGTTGATTGTTGAGTTTTTACTGTTTTAATTATTTGTAGCATTTTGTTTTGAAGTTGTCAATTGGAATGTTTATAATCAAGTAAATAAGGACTTTGAATATCCAAAGTCCAAAGAATGAGTGCTCAATGCACGGCTATTTAATACAAAATATACCTACAGAGCAAAATATATTTTTTGAAATTCATCTAACGAGTTTGAAAAAGTGAAATAAATTTATTATGGGATACTATTTCTAAATTTCTTGTATTTTAACCAAGATATATACACCCATTGTCACTAGACTTTTTGGCTGTTCACCCAAAAGTGTCATGCTAATCAAACAATCTGAGGGAAAAGATACTGCAAACATACAGATACAAAAATGGACTCCTGTTGGTAAAGTGCAAGGCTCAGCATGTCTGTATATTTGTTGATACTACAACTACTGCTACTAATGTCTGTTTTATTTTTTTTTTACCAAGTTCACTAGTCTTATTGTTTTTGTTTAAAAATTATCAATGAACAGAAAATATTAAGAGCTGCTGAAAGAAGATTAAAAAAAAAACTTTCTGCCTCTGCACATTTAAATCTTATTGGACTGTTTTTAAAAAATATAAACACTTCAGGTTTTCTTTTATTTATTCAATATAAATTATTCTTGCATTTTTAATTGGACAGACTTTGCTTTGATTCTTTGGATTTTAATTACATGGTAACTTCTAAAGTGTCAACTTGTGTTTTTGAAATTCACCAACAGTGACAATCAGGCTTTAGTAGGGTGTATTCTAATTGCTGCTGTAGCTATTCATTTGAAGCTGAAATCCTAAAAATTGGTCAGTCATCTCATAAGATGTATAGCAATAACATATTGAATAACTAGACATATGATGATTTAAGTTAGTAATTTAAAGAAGATAAAAATAAGACATTATTCAGACGTTTTCAATATTCAGGGAAATGTAAGTCAAACAAAACATGAATAAACCTATCATTTAAAAAAATAGTATGGTATACACTATTGTAAACTGAGCTACCTTATTCAAATCCACTTTTAAAGTTAGGTTTTTCTCAGAAATTGAAAATATATATGTTCTTCTATTGCTTGAAAACAACTTTTCACACTATACATTTTTATGATTTACTCAAATTTTTTCAGTAGTCCTGGTTAAAAACGTTATAAGAGTAAACTGATGCCAAATATTTTAAAATATTATTTTAACAATGCAGGTATCTTTGAGTAACAAACATTTTGTTAAATGGGCCAGGATTTGATCTGTTTCCCAAAGCTTTTCTTGATCTAGAATGATACCTGCATTTAATTTGGACTACAAATTCTCTTATTTTAGTTTTGAAAATTTTTTATAATTCAATTTTTATAAAACTTAGCATTAAACAAAAGTGAGTTTCATTTCAACTGATTTCAATTGTTATAAAGAATTAAAACAATAAATTTCTTTTACCCAATCGACAAACCTGTTCAAAAAATTATGAAATTTCTGGTGGGTTATATATACAAGGTGACTTCAATAAGTTTCCAGACTATTTTCGTATGGGCACTTTTATTGATAGTACACACATGAAACTCTAGTTCCCTTCAAAGTAATCTCCTCCGGCTGCAATGCACTTGTTGTACCATTACAACTACTTCTGGAAAGCCCCATGGAAGTCTGCTTGTGTGAGCGTATCAATGACCTTCATCACAGCCTCTTTCATCTCCTCAATTGTCTCATAACAACAGCCTCTGAGCTTAGGGAATAACCAAAAGTCACAGGTAGCAAGGTCAGGACAATAGGGAGGGTGAGAAACTGTCTTGATGCCCATCTTGGTCAAATAGTCTGTGACGAAGATGGACTTGTGGACTGGTGCATTGTCCTGGTGGAAATGCCACTGACTCAATCTAAAGAATGCTGGCCTCTTCCAATGGAATCTCTTCCTGAACTCCCTTAAAACCTCAACATAGTAAACCTAACCCTTTGGCCAATTAACTCTGGTGTATTGACTTCCTTACTCCCGCCACACCTCTCATCATCCCTCACAGACTCCCTGCCTTCCTTGAATCTCTAATGCCACTCAAAAACTGATGCTCGATTCATGCAAGATGGTCAAAAAGCAGTCTGAAGCATTCCATACGTTTCTGTGGCATTTTTTTCAAGTTTAAAACAGAATTTTATTCCATATTGTTCTTCTAAAGTGTCAACTTGTGTTTTTGAAATTCACCAGCTGTGACCATCAGGCTTTAGTAGGGTGTATTCTAATTGCTGCTGTAGCTATTCATTTGAAGCTGAAATCATAAAAATTGATCAGTCATCTCATAAGATGTATAGCAATAACATATTGAATTTTCAAGAGTCTATGACAATTTTAAATGCCTGTAAAAAAAGTCTTATCGTATGCATCTCATATATATATATATATATATATATATATATATATATGTGTATATAATTAAAAAAGCTAGATGAGGAAAAAAATCTGAATATGAGCACAGGTAAAAAAAATCATTCTTAATAGTAGTAATCTTAGTCAAGTAAGAACTTGAAGTTTTTATGTCCTAAAAATTCACTCTGAAGCATAACGGTTACAGGCTTTAGTTCCCTAAGCTTTTAAGGAGACAATTCTCTGGAGGTGACAGGCTCAATCCTGACTGCAGGCGAGTAACAATACAGGAATACTTAACACTTGTACCCGGTTATTGCTAATGGAATCAGAACAGGCGACCCCTATGGATTCAGTAAAGGATGTAGTTCTAAGTTCTGTGAAGGTTCCCCGAGTTTGACAAACACCTGAAGAAGGCCAGAAGACATATCAGACGAAATATTTTGGAAATAACAAAGATCAAGACAATAGTCTGAAAACCCTTAATGATAAAAATCATCAAGCTTCGTCTCAGAAATTTAGACAACAAGTGTGTGTGTGTGTGTGTATGTATGTATATATATATATACATAGAAGTGTGTGTGTGTGTGAATTTTTATATGTATGTATGTATGTACCTACATGTGCATGTATATGTGTATATGTATGTTTGTGTGTATGTATACCTGTGTGTGTGTGTGTGTATGTATGTATGTATGTATATATATATATATATATATATATATATATATATATATATATATATATATATATATATATATATATATATATATAGTCTGTGTTTGTATGTATGTAATATAATACATACATAAATTTTTTATGTATGTAATACTTTTCTACATAGACAATATTTCATGACAAAGGGATGGATGAATTGAGTAATGAGAAAATTAATTTGTCATGTAAAGCAACTCAGCTTTGTGTTACTATAAGAAAATGTGTGGTAATTAAAGGACTCAATAATAAATATATATAAACATTATTTAGTCTCCTTAAAAAATTACCCCATAGAAATGAAAACATCTCTTTATTTTCCCCAGATACTCAAGTGTGTGTGTGTGTGTGTGTGTGTGTGTGTGTGTGTGTGTGTGTGTAATTGTGATCACACACTAACATACCAAATATAAAAAAACAGGTACTTTTAAACTAAGTGTAGATTCATGTCATCTGTTTAAAAAAACATATATATATACATATATATATATATATATATATATATATATATATATATATTATTTTGTTGTTTTTCTTACACAGATGACATGAATCTATACTTTTTTTCCCATACTTGTCTTTTTTTTATATTTGGTATCTTAGTGTATGATCATGATTATGTAAGAGCCATCCAAAGTTCATAAATGTATTTGACTATCACCAGCCACTGTCATAAAAAAATATAGTGAAAAGCTGAAGTTCAGTATTTGAATATTATCAGTATTTTATGTTATTGACTATAGAATTAAAAAGATGTTTTAGCTATCTATTCCATTATATGTTAGTAGCATGATTTAAGTTTCATGTGTTAAAATCATTTCAGAATGCCCATCTTAAATCATAAGTTTGTTTGTTTTTAGAGTTTTTTAAAACAAATTATTGCTTTATATATATATATATATATATATATATATATATATGTATATGTATGTATGTATGTATATATTCAAATTTTGGGGGGCAAAATATGCCTAGAACAACTTTAAAAAGCAACATATTACAACCTTAAATGAATACAAGATTTTTGTTGAAAGCATTTTGAAGTTATCAAGCTCATTAATTTAACTTTTATGTATATTTAGTTACTCTTTATTAATGTGCAAATACAAGGTGGTCAAAAATGATCTAATCACATTTTTGACAATTTGTATTTGAAATAATTTTCAAACCTAAATGATAAAAATTTGATTTTTACTCATACATTTGAACATAACAGTACATTATATGTTATCTCCTTTAATCTAGGTGCAGATTTTTGTCATATCCTTGAATTTGAACCTGAGCACTTTCAGTACTTTCTGTCTCATGTATCATGTTAGGAAGTGTAGACTAAGGAAAATCGCTTCTCACATATTTGCAAGATTTATATGCAAATAAACCTTAACAACATTTATTCTCGAAAAGTAATATAACACAAAGGAATGGATGCTTGAATGAAGCTAACATATGACAGTCATTTCAACTGCAAAATACAATACTCTCAGTACAATGTTGCTGCATGACTAATATTATAGCATAAAATTTATGAGTAGAAATTCTTCCCTCTTATCCTGGGTGTTTCATACTTTTTTAAAACACCTTGTATGCACTTAGAATTTTTTAAAAATACTGACACTTTTCTCTTTTCTGTCATTCCTTTTTCTTCTCAAAAACAAAAAAAAATGCATTTCCAAGTATTAAATAAACAGTTGGTTGTGTTTTATGGTATATCAACCCTTATAGGTTATTTAATACCAAATCCTTTTTATACGTATATATTATATATATGATTTTTAAACAAGCCAGAACTCATTTGTTTGGACCTTGGAGTAATGACAATGAAGGGGTATTCCAAATTTCCCCAAGATCAAAGACTGAAGCCTTATCATCAGATGCAGTCTTGTCCTTTCTTGGACACTCGTTCGAGGCAAGGGGACTTATCCCTCTGCAGAGATGTAATCAGTGTATTCTATAGCCCCAGCCTATTGGATTTATTAAATGAGTAAGGAGCTAGATTTTTAGCTAAATATCCTACTTGTTTTGAAATTTAAAAAATTCTTTCAGTATTTTTAGTGTTATGGTTAACATTATCCAAATAACTGAACCATAGATATTTTTGGTTTCATTTCATGCTCTAACCCTTAAGCTATGTTCCATTTTTTTTCATTATATTAGTAATTTTCATTTTTATCTACTTGAAGATGTTAGCATTAGCTTTATTTATATTTTGCATATCTTTTCGTTGATGAATGAGAATTCCTGCCAAAAGAACTTTCTAAATGAATAATGGAAAATCCACACACATTTATCTTTCTGCTTGTTTTCAAGAAAAACAGACTTGATTACTGATTCTCATGCTTTAACCAATTGCCTAAAATCTTGTCTTATGATTGTTTCTTTTGTGGCCATCATGACTTGTTCATCAATGTTGCTTTTATTGTTGTAACCTTTGTGGAATGTTGGTTTTGTTCTTTGGTACTAGTTGAATGAAAACACATGAAATAATAAATGAAAGACAGATAATCCATTTAAGTAACAAAAATATATTTATTTACAATTAAGACATCAAGTTGTAAGGGAATTCATATTGAAGTTTACAATATACACAATATTAGGAAAATATAAATATAGACTCATTTTAAGATATTAAAAGATTTACTTGATACTGGCTTTCAGATGAGTTTTTTAACTCTGAATATAAAATGGGAGCTGCACTCTGCCTTGGCAAGCTCTAAGGTAAGCAAAATATAGATATAGACTCAATTGAGGATATGATAGAAAGACATTTTATGAAAATATAAAAGATGATATGAGCCTTAAGATGGGTTCCTAACTCTGAATATTATATTGGGGCTGTTCTCTGCCAGGATTAGCTCTAAGGTGATCAAAATTACCCATTATGTGTCTTTATACAAACTACATTCAGACGTAAACAAAGATGTGTCTGTCAAAATTGATGCTGATTGCTTTTGTGCTTCTTTTTATTGTAAAGTATTCTTGTGTGTGATATAGTGGTCATCTTCCTTTTTGCTTGACTGACAACTGTCTTGTTATTTGACTAAGTCCTTTTTGCATATCTGACTACTCTTTTTTTTTTTTTTTGTATTTTACTTTATTTATATGCTTTTTAAGTTATGTCTGCAAATTGTGTGAGTCTCATTGTTCTACTCTTAGGGGAAAATATATTATTTTAGTTGTTTTAAAACGTAGTAAAAAATTAACTTTGATTTGCTACATCTTGTTTGCCTCAGTCATCTCCTGTGCAATGTCAGCTTCTTTTTCTACCCCTGGCTTGAACACTTTTAATGATAAGGCAACTTTTAAAACAGATTACATACATTTTTGTATTTATCAATGAATGAAATGATTTGAGGCTTGCTAAAAGTGTAGGATCCACCATTTTACTCTTCTATCAAGTGTTTAAATGATGATGCAAAACAGTCAGTGTGGAGTGGGAAAAATAATTTTGGTAACATCTTGCCAGGGTACATGAGAAAAGCATTTGTTCATAGGTTAATTGATTGTTTTTTCCTTGGTGAACTAAAGTTTCTTGGATAAATGTTTGACAGGATAATAAATTGTTTTTTTTTAATGGTTGTTTTAGAGATCCAATCTCCGCAGAATGGCGAGAGATTTGACCACCTAGCAGGTATCAACAAACAAAACCAAAAGTATTTCAATACATCAATGAAAAATATATGTAAATCAGAAATATTTCTTGGCATTGCCTGAAACAAATATACAGGGCGTGTCAATTAATTGATGATAAATCACTAAAGAAAAACAAAGTTATTCAATTGAATAGTTTTGATGAGATAAAGATACACTCATAGAAAATTTCTAGTTTGATTATCATTTCTTTACGATGAATTCTTTGCAGATGTGTAAAATACTGAATTCCTCATCTCGGAGTCATTTACTAGGGTTAGCTTAGTTTAGCTCAAGGTCAGGATTATGGGGTACCCAGTGAGAATCAAACTCACAATGATTTGCTAGCCTTCCTTGCTAACATTTACACCATAGGGAAGCATAGTTAGTATAATGGCTATCATCGTAAGAAATGGAATCAGTGACCCAAACTCAAATCCTTAATGAGGCTATGTGTATTTCATCTCATCCTAATGCCCTTGGGAAAGACATGAATCCCTGTCTTCTCCCATCAGCTGTGGGTAAATCATAGGGCAAACTGAGTTCTTTAAACTTAGTAAGTCAACCAGTCTAGGAGGGGAAAAAAAAATCTAAATTCAGACTAGAAGTACTCTGCTTAAAAATTGACCTTATGTTGCATCCTGTTCTTGGCACAGGTGTTAAGTAGATATAAACATTTACACTCTGTGAGTTACTCCTCCTTTCAAATAATAAAATGCAGTATTTAATTGCTCTTCATATTAGTTAATCTTTGTCGAAAGGATTTATTTCCTGCCTAATAGTTTTCTTTCTTGAAAGAAAATAAAATTGCAACTCTCTGAATGATGGTGCCAATTTTGTCCTGGATGCAGTGTATGTATATTTGGCACGGAGGGAGGAGCGGGTAATAAATATTCTGATAAATTTTCAAATTCTTTGACCATCTTATGATGTAGTAACACGCATACCAGTGCACTGTCTCTATCTGCATTTGAAAAGTAAAGGTTTGTGTTAATATCCAAGGAAGATTTTAAGGTATTGATATGGGGTCTAAGTACTGTTGATACATAAGTTTTTTTTCTTTTTTTTTTTAACCTGTGAATATATTGATTTACATACATGAAAGTTTACCGTAATCTAGCTCTATTAGCTTTATTTAATCTTGAATAAATTGAAATACATTCAGGGTGTTACAGTTTTATTTTCCATTTGTATTTAAATAACTTAATTCCCACCATTTAATCATTTCATTGTCAGATGGAAGGCTTAAAGGACATTTTATCTTCTACTGAGAAGGAGGATCCTCCCTTCAAAAGGTATCCTAGGTGTGACACTGGACTGCATTCAGTGATGGGATTCCAGTTCTGAATATCTGTGGAATGTGGAATCAATGTGTTTCCATTTCATGGACTATCTTTTCAACTCAGGCCCCTGGTGGCAAAACCAATTTTAGCCCATATGTAAACATTTTTTTTTTTTTTTTTTTTTTTACTAAAACATGTTTTTCCATACACCACACATTCTTCTGTAAATTTCACATGGTTTGCACTTCTCAGCCAGCAAAAATTTGATGACAGACCTCTGTTCAAGTCTGGAGCACTCTGATTTACCACTATTTTAATAAACTCAAAACAAATATTTTTGTGAGATTAAAATAATTTTTCCTATAAACTAATTCAAACAATGCAGAGTTTACATTTATGGAAAAAAAATTTTTTCAGATTTAAAAAAAAATTTTTTTAAATCACTTTATTTATTGAATGCCCCTCATATATTCATTGTAGAAATTGGCAAATTCCCATCCTA
>OY757917.1:81450450-81505450 GCA_963585895.1 Sepioteuthis lessoniana | reverse complement strand
GTTGCTAGAGATGTTTCCTTAAAGCCAAGAGAATGACTGCCCAAATGAATGTAATTTTACTGGATATATATATATAAATATCTTATTTTAACAAACATGTAGCTTTCTTTATAAAAACTGTTGACTTACACAGCCTCCTGACTGATTTTAAATATACTTGCTTAAAGGCTGCTTTTAACAGTAATAAATTATACAATCCATATATTTGTATCTTGGATTTAATACTAAACTGCATCCAGTGGTGAAGCTCGGTTTCTGGAATTTTGGGAAAAGTGTTGTCTTCTTTTTATTGATATTACTCCCAGGTCCACTCTGAACCAAAAATGGTATTATCTGTTAGGCTCCCATCCATGTTTAAAAATCATTGGTCTTTGTTAGGAATACTTAAAACTATATGATTGTTGTTGCATTACATGTCTCTCACAAGTTGGCGTCTCAAAAAGGTTGAGAAGAAATGGTTATCATTTTATCCCAGTGATGAAAGAGATAGACAAACATGCATTTACTGTTTGGTTCCCATGTTTATTAATGGTAATAATTCAGGATGGCTATTTATATGACAAGGTGGCCGGGTGATTAAGACGATTGACTGTTTTACTTATTTCCATGAATTTCCAAACACATCTTTCTGCATTTTGTAAGGAAAGAATCTATGCTCCTAAAAATGGACTTCTAAAATATTAAACCACAAAAAAATACATCCACTTTGTTGTACTCCAGAAGAGTAACTGCTAAAACTCAAAATGCAAACTTTCTCTTAATTTGTTCCAATTGAAAATGACCTTTACCTCATAACATCCTTTAACCTGTCCATCAAATCTTTACATTACCATACTTGGATGGAGATTACATAACACTGTGTACAAATGATTAATATTAGATAGGTATACTTGAAACCATATGACTATGTGCAAACTTATTATTATAATTGAATATAAATAATTACTTGAAACCATATAATTGCTTGCAATTTATTAGTATTAAATAGGAACACATGAAACCATATATATGTGGTAATTTAAGAATAATTGAAGTTACAATTGCTTACTAAAGATTATTATTATTATTACTTACTTGAAACCATATAATTGCCTACAAAAAAACAAACACTGACTTCTTCATTAAATAACCCAACATAAGTTGACCATAAAACTAACCAACAATCCATGTAGGTGTTGATTTACTCTCAAATAACAGGTAATAGGCAGGTAATGGATTTTTCAATAAAAATATGTTAAAGCTATTCAAAGCCAAATGTAAGATAAGAAAACATCTTTTTTTTTTTATGAACCTAACTTCAACTTCTCTTTTTCTCTTTATTTTTCATACATCTGCCTGCACCCAGTTACTTGTCTCTACTGTGATTCATAGACTCTTTATGCTCTACTGATTATCTGTAAGTAAAACTAACTTGGTAGAATTAATATCCTCTTTGAATCTGCTCAATTATCAATGTACATATATATCACTATGGGAGTGGACCAGCTGCCAAATCTTCAACCATGTATTTGGCCACAGAACTTACAAAACAAAAAGAAGGGATTCTACCAATCCTAGTGTTTCCCAACAAATTGTATTGGGTAGTAGTTTTTCCATCATGATTTTGATTTCAAAAGAAATGAGTCTCTTTGGTTTGCTCTATAAGTAAAAGTGTTATAAAGAATTTTTAATTCTTTAATTTTATATGAAGCATTGTCAACCATTATTAGTGTTTTTTCCATTAGTTTGAATTTTTTGTTGGTTTTTATCATAGATCACTTAGGTCATCACCCTATAAAAATGTGAAGTATAGCACTTATTGGAAATAAACTCTCAGTGAGATTCAAACTCACTTCCCATTTGTCTTGGGTAAACCTTATTAAAAGTACCAGCTGTTCTACCAACTGAGATTTGTCTAGCTATTAGTTTGCAGAAGTTCAATTAAAATCTATAAACTAATCCTTTATTTTGTTTTCTTTTTCTTTCTACACACCTCAGCAGGATGTGGTCAATAATACTTCATCTAGAAATAAAACAATGATACTATTAATACTACTCGTGGAAAAAAAAAAAAACTTTTATATGTAATTATCACTTTAAATTAATCTGCATTTCTACAGATCATCCATAATAACACTGTATAATAATATTTTACCATGTTTAATTAATTTGCAAATATGATTGCTTTAAAAATTTGATGCTACAGAAATTAAATACAATTTCATTCATAATATATTTCCAAACTAGTCCCCTTCACTGGTGATATAATGTTCTTAGCTTTTTCCAGTTAAAAAGAACTTTCATAAAATTGACTTTGCTTGACATTTTGATTCTTTAAATACTTTCAATAATATATAGTCCAGGTTATAAAGCCTGGCCTGTTCACCCAAACTTTTCTCATTTCCCAAAAGATAATTACATTGGAAAAATAAGGTCTAAAAAAGTTTCTTTGGGTCATCTTTACTGCACATTTAACTTGGACTAATAAGATATTGATGTTTTTATCCAGAATAGTATGAGATTTGTCTAAAATCCCTTATCCCCTCAGCTATGGGTTAAATAGCATCCCTACTATCCTTTAAGGATGTCTTTGGAATTAAATGACCCATAAATGTTGATATGTCATTAAACAAAGAAACTAAAATTGAATCATATGTCCAAAAAGAAACCAAACTTTTTAACAAATTTATCTACAATTTAATGAGACTTTTCTCCTTCAAAATAATCTCTTCTACTATTGATATAGTTACCAGCATTTTTTTCCAGTTCTGTAATACATTCTGGAAGTCATTTTGAGGAATATTAGGCAGCTCTCAATGTGCATTATCTTCTATCACTTAAAATCAACAACTTTTCTGGATAGATTTCAACTTTGAAAACAGAAACAAAATGGCGGATGTGTTGTCTTTTACTTCACCATAAACTCTCAATGTGATCATCCACTGATATGAAACGTTTGGAACTGTCATTAGTTACTGTTTTTCCTGTTTTGAAATGCGAGTACCACTCATAACATTACATATGGCTTATAGTCATATAAGAAAAGTCTCCATAAATGTTTTTCTAATTTGAAACAAAATTTTACTCAAAGATCCTTCATTATTCAAATTGAAGAGTAAAGGGAATAACATACAACACTTACATTCATACTGGTGTGGCTTAATGGATAACATGTAAGGAAATGGACATGGCAACCTTATTTCAAATTCTGAAATGAAGGTGTTTGCATTTCACTTAGTGCTAATGCCCTTAAGAATGGCATAAATCAAGCTATCCTTTCCTAGCTGTGGGAAAATAGTAGGGTAGACTAAGCTCTTTAGTCTTGGTACAGTAACTGATCTAGGTGAAGGAAAAATTCACACCAGCAATACTATACTGAAAAGTTGACCTTGTATTGTATCCTCCCCATGTCAATAGGCTTGGGTAAATGCATACAGTCATACTAGCACATGTAGCTCTAATATTAACCAATATAGTGGGATATTTATTTATTTATAAACTCAAGAACACTTACAAAATATTTCAGTTTAAAACATACTAAAATGTTTCTGCAATACACTGTTTTAAAATTGGTTTCTTTTTTTAGACACACCTTGTATGTTGAATACCAGACATTAATATGAAAGTCTACTATATTTTGTGGATATGTATTACTTTCTCCAAATTAAAGCTAGTGCTTAAGTTGCACTTTGGTTAAATAAATAAATTATATGAATTAATATTTGTTGTAGAACTGACTGATATGCTACTTATTAAAGCTTGTTATGGTCCAGTTGATACTTAAAACATTTACACTCTCACCTTACCAAATATTAATTAATTATACAAGGCAACCATAATAAACATTCTAGTCCTTTACACAGTATAATTTCAGCTGTTTTTCCCTCAAATATAAGTCTAATTTAAAATTAGTATCCAATAGCATTAACAAGTCAGGTGATTACCTGATATAAAAACATATCCTTACAAACTTCAAAATCTTGCAATATAAACATTTAATCGAGGAATTCAGTGCTGATTATCTTCCCATAGAATTTTAGATTTTATTTAGAATATTCTTCAAGGCATGCTGATAGCACATATTCCTTCAACACTCTCTAGCCATTTAGCCCTATTGACCATCACTCATGGTAAGTACTCTTGACACCATTTAGTGTCCACACACAGCTAATGAACATGAGTTTTTGCTGGTCAGCCTGCACTAGTGTGTCCATGTGTTGGTCAGCCTGCACTAGTGTTGTCCATGTGCACTAGTGTGTCCATTCATTGGAGAATATTGTTTATGAGTTCGTCCATACTTGCCCAGCAGTGCCTAGTATGTCTTGCTCATCTTAGGTGGTTTGGGCTTGTAAGATTGGAGGTAAGTGGCTGTCAATGCTGCTGTTTTATAGGATGCTTGAAACCAGTATTTTCTTTTTGTGAGTCAACTAGTAGTACTGGTAATTACCAATCTTGAAATGAATAGAACTTCTTGTTTGATTGCTTTCATTCTCTACCACTGAGTCAAAAACTACCTATACAGTTAAATACTAGGTGTGTAATGAGATTGTTTATTATATCATTTTAGTAAACAAATTATGCCAAACCTACAAAATAAAGTAATTTTCACTAAAGATTCTTTCGTTTTTCCTTCTCTGTTTTTTTTTTGTTTTTTGTTTTTTTTTTAGATATTATTCACACAAGACAGAAATATTGTTTTTTTTTTTTTTTTTTTTCCTGTGAGCAAAACCTGACAAAGTACAGTAGTGTGTAGGTGTTGTGTGTTTGTATTTTTATTCTTCCTCCTTATCTTGCTGTTATGTGTGTTTTTATTTATCTAGAGTTCTGTTAATGAAATCATTTCCTTTTCCCAAGTAACTAATTATCACTGGTAGAGTTGTTAGAATGTTGCTTTTATTATTAAATGAATATTTAAAATCTGGTGATACATTTCAACATACAACTAAACATAATAACATTATTTTTCATTTAAATTTCCTCAGTATTATTTTCATTTCAAGTTCTTTTCTCAAGTCAGTCTTTTTTAAAAACTAATACTTTTTAATTAAACCAACATACTGTTGGTTGGTTGGGCTTAGAAAATGCAGTTTATATCCTCTGGATTGAGGTAAAATACCCCCAAAAAGGGGTATCCTGAGTAGAACATTAAACTGTATTTCAAAGTGAAACTCCAGTCCTGAAGATCTGGGGAATATGGTGAACCTTTTCATTGTCATTACTCCCAGTTCAACTCTGCCCCCAAGTGGTAGTACCTGTTGGGTTCTATCTATGGGTCAAATTGTTTTGTTTAAAAATTACTCCTATTTGATAAGACCATGTGCAAAAAAATATCTTAAGAAATAACTACTCAAAAATGCAAATATCAACATACAATGAATGCAGTTCTCTAACTTTTAGGAATAAAATAACCCTAGACAAGTTGACATGCCATTAAAATCAGTCAATCACTCATGCCAATATACAAATTTCATCTACTTACACATAAAATACAATATGAGTATATATCTATTGGTCATGAAACTTTATCTTGCAACAGATTAATGAGAAATTTCATTGTTGTGGTAACACAAAATATTACTTGATGCCACTTGAAACAAGAATGTGAGTAGGTAGACTACATTACTTAAATTTTTTCACTCTTCCTCTCACTTTTTTACTTTTCTCACTATAACTATCTATACTTCAGTCTTCTTTCTTTTTGTGCTGTTTTCATCTTTTTCAATTTCTCTTTCCTTCCAACTAATTCTCACTTCATTTAATTCTTCCCATGCGTTCTTTTCATTCTTCTTTACTTTTATGATTTGAAAGGATTTCTGTCAACCTATGCTCCTGCATCATTAACTCACCAGCTTAACTGATGTCACTATCTTGAACCCATAGATAAGCAGAAATGTCAGCCTATACAAAAGTAATCCCATCATGGTAACTAATGTTAAAAACAAATCGTCCGCAGGTTTAAACATGAAATTTTCATTGATAATATGGATTTATTTTGATTAAGTTTAATGCTTTTCTCTCTTTCTGCCTTAATCTACAGTCTGTGTATTAATTTTATCTCTTGGTTTCACATATGTTTGTCATTTTTTAGTGAAGATCAAATGACCTATTTCTTTTGTTATTTTATATAAAGAATTATTTTAATAGCTGTATATGAGAGTCGTACAATAAGGTAAACTAGCCAAAAAAGTTGTCAGTAATAAGCACTGTTTACAGTTGTGCCTTTTTCAAGGATATCTATTGTGATGGGTCCTTTCATATCTCAGAAGATTGTCAGCATAACCTTCTTTACTGACTGCTGTACCTGGAACTATTTTTTTACCATAGAGTCAGTGTGTTTCCACACTATTGACTGTTTTTTTGGCTCCTTGTGAAAAACCTATGTTAGCCCATTTGTAAACATTTTTTGACTAAAACAGGCTTCTCTTCACGTCACATGTTTTCTTATAAATTTCACATGGTTTGCACTTTTCAGACCACAAAAAATTTATGACAGACCTCTATTCAAGCCTAGAGAACTCTGTTTGATTTACTACCATTTTAATAACCTCAAAACATATTTTTGTGAGATTAAAATAATTTTTGCTTTAAACCATTTCAAAGAAATGCACAGGTTAAAATATTCTGAAAAAAATTTTTTAAAATTTTTGCTTTGTTTAAAACCTTCCCATTATTTATTCGATTACCCTTGCATATATATAAATTCTCATGTTTGCATATATGTAACTGTAACCCAGCAAAAACATCTTAGAGTTTTATTTGAGCAATACACTTAAATGATTTCAGAAAATCAAGCAATTTCCTGTACAATTTACAACCGAATAATAATTTTTGTGGTGTCTGCATTTACATTGAACTTTGCTTTTTTAATTATCTAAATTCTTGATATAATGGAGATATCAATAAAATGATTATTAGAATCCTTCACTTGTTCCTAAATAGAAATGTCAATATCATCATGGACTGACATTTCATGAACCCAACAGGTTCACAAAATTTCTAGTTCATACTTTAAACATTTTATATGCTGTAAAGGGAAATGAATATACTGTACTTAATGAGGAAAATTCATGCATTTAATATAAACAAATATAATATGCAATTCTCCTTTTTTGCTTACATACCTGCGTGTTACCTGTAGATCTCTAAGCTGACTGGCAAACCTTAACAAAACTTGGCATGCAAACTCTCTTGATCTTAAAGAGCATTTTAAAGGTATGCAGGGTGGGGGGCAAACCTGGAACATTTTGATTTAAAATTGATTTAATTTTTCCAGAAAGCAGATAAAATTGGCATTTACAGGATCACCCTATGCCACAGTAGGTCCTGGAACCTTTGGGAGTAAAATCAATCAAAATGTACAGAAAGCAAATAAAATTGGTATCTGCAGGTGCAAAAATCTAAATTCATCCAGGAAACTTTTTTTTCTTTTCATAGCTGAGGTCACACATCAAAGGTTTAGTAGTCTTTCATAACATAAAAGATGAATAAATTAAATGTTTCCATTATCTATCCTTTCCTAATAGAAAATGGTCATTATATTTGATGATAAAAGACAATATTTTTAATTATTTATTTATTTATTTATTTATTTATTTATTTTTTTTTTTTATATTCTCAAATTTGTATCAATTATACAATACTTGATGGGTTAGACATTTTCAATTTACATTCAAATATTATTTGTGATAATTTTAGTTAACTTTCTTTTAGAAGTATGTATTTGAATTCAGTTTTCCTTATTCCAGATGGGTGACTTTACCAAGACTAAAAAATCCTGTCTATCCTATTATTTGCCCATAACTAAGGGCAGGGCTGATGGACTCATGCTCCTCCCAAGTGCAGTAGTGCAAAGGGAAATGCTGACAGGATTTGAACCAAAGTTACCAATTCCATTTCCAATGATAATAATCATTGCATTAAGCATGCTTCCTTTCTTTTAGAAGTATGATTTCAATGTCCCCCGCCGAAAAACTTGCAGGCCTTGGGAGAAAATCCTTCAAAGTTTCTCACAGAATAAATTTTTGTTTTAGATACTTCTAATTAAAGTATCTATCAGTAGTATTGGTACACAAATAGATATTGTATTTATACAGTATACTCAGTGTATATATATATATATATATAGCATTTTTTAATACTAGTAGATAATTTTGACCTGATCATTTTAAAAGTAGCTTGCAAGCCAAAAAAAGTATGACCACCCCTGATATAGACAATAACTTATTACAAAAAACAAGTATGAACAATGACCTGGGTTCAAGCACTAGTTTTTTTTATTCATTGTTTGACCATCTAATCTTTTTGGAAAGATTAGAGTTTTTGCCTTTCTCTAAAATCTAGGTAAATAGGTGCAGAAACTGATAATGCCTTTTTTCAGCTCAGTTGATTATGGGAAAGATGTTTGGAAAGAGTGGAGATGGGGGGAGGGGATTCACTGGTAAACCACCAGTCTTTCAGCTGCTTTCTCTTTCTGATTTCTTTTCATGAAGTTAAAAAAAAGTGTATACTTTTATTATTAAACAGGAAACAGAGGTTTGACCATTCACTTGAAACTAGTTATCTATTGACATATACCTTATGAATTGTTAACTATTTAACATCTATTTCAGCAGATATTATACTGTTTCATTCATGTTCTATTGTGTTAAATTTGTTATAGTATCTACAATATTGATTCATTGATTATAGCATTGGGCTCATGTCTAAGAAATGATATGTTTTAAATAAAAAGTTTGTAAGATCTATGATTACCTTATTTTTTATCACATAATGGTTAGCAAGGTGGAATTGCAAGTCATTGTTAGTGAGTTTGATTCTCACTGAGTGACCCATACTTCTGGTCTTATGCCATAATTAAGCTAAGCTTAGTAAATAACATTTACTTTACTTTGAAAATGATGAAAATTGATTCTGCATTATTTATAATAAAGGGAAAAAAAGGATGCTGAATTTTTATTACAGAAAGGTGCCATAAAAGAAATGTTACACGGTTAAAATAAAATTTATACAAACAGATATACACTCTTTCTCTTCCTACTTTTTCTCTCTCTCTCTCTCTCTCTCTCTCTCTCTCTCTCTCTCTCTCTCATTTTTCTCTGTCTCTTTTCCCTTTTCTCATCTCTCTCTCTCTCTCTCTGCACCTCTTCCCATCTCTCTCTCTCTCTCTCTCTCTTCTCATCTCTCCATTTCTCTCTACCCCTCTTCTCATCTCTTTCTACCCCTCTTCTCATCTCTTCCTACCCCTCTTCTCATCTCTTCCCTCAAACCAATCTTTATTTGCTATATCAAGAGGTAAGCTGATAAATTAAAAATAAGCTAGCAGTGATTAATTTATTTTTTAAACTAAACCACTCCTCATCTTTCTTTGTTAATCTAAATGCAAGGTTCCCAGAATGTTTAATAATACCTCATCAAATAATTACACTAAATTCATCATAAACAATAACTTTTATCATCTGGTTTTCTTATTTTCTATTCTTAATATCTAAATCTAGACATATCAACATCTGCCCAGTTACATGTGAGAGAGAGAAGTGTATTCTTTTAAGCAATCCAGTATTCTTAATCTAGTATTATTTTTTTTTCTCTCTACTATTTACTTTGAAGGTAATGCAGGATAGATGTTTGTACCTGGCAAAAGTATTTTGTAAGATTTATTACCTTCTACTTGACAGTAGAAGATTTGGATGAGTTCATTTAATACAAAGTTGACAGGCAATAAAAGTTGTGTGCAGGTTAATCACTACTGAAATGTTTACATTAGTTAAAAATAAAATTCAGATATAATTACAATTGTTTATTCTTTGTGTCTTTCATTGTGGCTATTGAAGATCATTTTTATACAAACATCAGTTGGTATTTTGACACTTGTTGACTATCTCCTAGTTTTTTTACACTGTTTTAACAAAAGTTATTACCATATATAGTCACATCATGTGCCTTTCTGAGACCTCAATTTTAGCCTAATATTAGGGAGTCACACCATACACTAGATATAAACTTTTTGTGTGTAAATAGTTGTCCAAGGCTAGGCCGAGTTTGTGTCTTGCATTTAGTGTGACCCCTTTAATATTAGACTAAAATTTAGGTCTCAGAAAGTCACATGATACATGAATATTTACAGTATTTAAAGGATAGCTTAACAATTTAAAAACAATTATTTTTAGAAATACCTTTTTGATTTTTTTCTTTAAGATAAAATGTATTTTGTTTGAGAATTAATTTTTTATTTATTGCGGACTTTTTGTCCTCATCTTGGTAGTTTTTGTGTTGTTTCTTCTTCACTATGTTTCAGCCAAATTTCACCTCTGGCCTTCTTCAGGGGATTAACAAATTTCACCTCTGGCCTTCTGGTGAAGAAACAACACAAAAACTACCAAGATGAGGACAAAAAGTCGATAATAAATAAAAAATTAATTCTCAGATTAAGAAGCCTCATCTCAAAATGATTCCAATTGGTTTAGTTGAAAATGTATTTAGGGAAAATATATATCATTATAAAACTGTAAGATACTTCCAGATACTTGTGATTTGCACTGATCCAGCTATCTATTACCCTTTCCTGATATATGCACATTCGTTAGATTTATCTGATTTTTGCCGAAGTTACTCAAATAAGAAATATTAACTTTTATCTGTTGATTTAAGGTTTCAAGCCTATAATCCAGTTTTTGTATGTATATTATCATAACACATAGTTGCAAGCTTTTTTGTTAGTGCAATAGTTAAAATTGTTCTTTGAGAATAAAGCAATTTTGAGTTCATTTTGAAAAGAAGTATGCATACTCTTAGCAAATCATGGTTTCTCAAAGTAGATTAAAAGCTAATTATTGAATACTTCCTCTTATTCATTTGCAATTATAATAGGAATTTTATAATTAGGATGTGATTCCAACATTGAGTTTAATGGCTGTTAAAGATGGTGCTTAAGCAAGTCTTATTATTTTACTCTCTGCAAGTTTTTCACACCCACAGTAACTGGTGGTTTTAATTGAAGTGACAGCAAGTTCCCTTAGCTCTCCAAGACACCTCTAAATATTCTAGCCAATCTCACCATTGATGTGGTCTGGATGGTCTCAATTCCTTAGATTTCCTGTTCCCCCCAGTTTCTATTCTGGGTTCTTGGAGATTGTTTGAAGTACTCTATGATGGATATCACTGTCACCTTCATATTCCACAACTTTTTTTTTAGTTCTGGCAAGGTCTAAGTATTTATCAAGATTTTTGATTTCCTTTATTTCAACTCTGTATTCTACTGGAACTGTAAAGTTCACTAGCTGACATGTTTGTTACTTTTTGCTTATTACAACCAAATCTTATTTTCTGGTCAGGATTGGGTGATCTGTTTTAATCTCAAAGTCCCAGGAAATATTGTGAGTCTTATTTTCTTGGATAGTTTCTGGTTTGCACTTGTACCATTTATCTGTATGGTCAAATTTTAGTCACTTGCACAATTCCCAGTAGATCACCTTCTACGCCCAGTTGTATCTGCTCTTGTAGTCTTTCTAGACTTGTTTACTCCATTGGATTATGTGGTTTACTGTTTCATATCTCTCTCTCTCTCTACTTGCTGTTCTCTTAAGCCTTATCTATTTTAGCTTTTATATTATTTTTATCTGCAAGTTATATATTTAATCATTAATTGAGTAATCTTTTATAAGATTGGAAAACATTTAATATAATCTTAGTTACTGATTATTACAGCTACTAAACCAAATACTTACTTAAAAGAAATTTTATAATTCTAAATAATTTGATTCTAGGCAAATATATAGTAACAAGTGTCATTGACACATCTCTAAGAAAATTTTTTAAGTGGTTAATTTTTATTAAGCTACATTTACAAATGCTATGAAGATTATATTTTTTTAACAAAGAACATTTTACATTACTAACAAAATGTCAAAGTAGACTTCCTCCTGTTCTTACTCCTTATTTATTTATTAGCTTCATGTATACATCTGGTTTTGATTTCACACAGAAGGATTCCAGTCTCTAAATTGTGTTTTTTTTAATGACTTCCATCATTTAGAAGAGTCTGGTGTTCAGTATAAGATTGTTACATTTGTCCATTGAACATTAATACCCCTGAAGGAGGCTTTTAAGCAAGTTTTTTTTTATTATTGCTGCTACAAGTTTTCACACCAGTTTTAACTGGTGACTTTTCATTGAAGTCTAAGTGACAGCAAGTCTCCTCAAGCTTCTAGGATTCTTCTAAGTATTCTTGCTGATCTTAAGTGCTGTAATCTGGTTCATTTCAATTCCCCTAGTCTCTCTTCTATGCTTTTGGGGACCATTCCAAAAGCACCAACTACAATTGGTATCACTATCACCTTCATATTCCAGTATTTCACAGCTTTTCCTGTTTCTGATAAGATCCAAATATTTATCTATCTTTTGAATTTCTTTTATTTTCACTCTCTGTAGTCTGCGGGAGCTGCAGAATCCACCATATGACAAGTTCTTTTCTTGTTAATTAATACTAGGTCTGGTCTTCTTTGCAGAATTGGGGGATCAGTTTGTTTCAAAAACTCCCTGAGAACTTTATACATTTCATTTTCTAGGATAGATTTTAGTTTGAGCGTGTATCATTTGTCAGTCTGGTCAAATTTTAATCTCTTTCACAATAATAATTTTTTTCCTTTTTTTATCATTTATAATTAATAAGCAAAATCAGAAACCATTTAATATAATCTTTATATCACAGATATGCTAAATTTAATGAATGAAATGAAGATCAAGAGGAGGCAGGTCTATGCTGATTGTGGGCAATATCATAGCTGATAAGGCTGATGCAGGGCTTAATGGAATAATGTTATAGTTCCTCTTCCTGTGCCTTTTTATCCTTGAGAACAGCCCTGCAGGTATTTTTAAAGGAGGAAACAACATGGTTGATGGTGAGACACTTGGCAGCTAGAATGAACCATCAGCAATGGTCAATGTCACAAGCATGAAAGGATTTTCTTCAAGCAGTTCTTGAATCGCTTCTTTAGTGCCTTTCTGTTACTATAACCAGTGGAGAGCATGCCACACAGTATGATCTTGGGCAAGATCCAATTAACATATAAGGTGTTTTAGATTTTCCAATTATTATGAAAAATAGATAGATGTCGAGAAAAATAGAAATGACATGTGCATCTATCTATATGTTGTTTATCATTTGCTCTATTTTGCTCTTGAATAATGTAAACCCATGTGTGTGTGTGTGTGTGTGTGTGTGTGTGTGCCATTAGCCAAGGTGACATAACCAAAACATAAAATCATGGAACCATCAGGCGTCAGGTTTTGCATGTGTAAAAATGGAGGCTAAGATTTTGAATGTCAGCTGCTGGAGAGAGAATCAGGATATGAAATCCCCAAGGATCCCAGGAACATTACATCACTAATGACTCTACCATGTATGTCAAAAAAAGATACATTTTGTGAAAGAAAATATATCAAGGAAGAACTGGAAAATTGAAAAATTCAAATTTAAAACAGAACACAACCAATGGAAATAGAATGTTTTAAAACTTTCATCTTTTTCATTTCATTTAATAACTCACACACCCTAATAAAAGTCTAAAAACTCTATAATTCTATAAATAAAATCATCCACTGAAGACCTTGTGGGTTTGGGTTTTTTTTTTATCTCTGTACATTTTCATATTCATAATTGACTTTTTGTCACAATTTTCATGTGGAGCATAGCTGGTTTAGCTCAGTTTCCTTCTTCTAGACGAATTGCCATATCAAGGTCAAAGAGTCCAGTCTTTCCTACTATTTATTCATAGCTAGGAAGAGAATAGTTGGATTCATACCTTTCCTAAGGATTTGAACTCTGGTCAGCAATTCCATTTCTTATGAAAGATGTATTTACTTGAGTTACTGTGGGGAATATCCTTAAAAATTACTTAGTTCAACTATTCTAATATGAATTATCTAAATGTGTGTATGTGTGAGTGAAAAGTTATTTGCCTAACCAAGAAAAGAATAAATTTTTTTACTGATATATATTAGATAAAAGAAAAAGATATGTCAACTATTGAATTTTAGAAAGGACATATGGAATAGCATGTATGCTTCTTAGGTCTTGACCATTCTTTTTTTTTTTTTTTTTCTGGCTGAGGTCTTTTCAGCACACTTTCCTGTGTGTTTATATAATCACATTATTCTAAATTATTTTCCATGAACTGCCAGTCTCTATGTAATGGATTCTCTTGGTGGTATAAAGAAATTCATCAAGTTAAGCTTGATAAATAACTCTCCGTAATTATTAATGTAGAATGTTACTGTGATATATTAGAAATAGAATTTTCTGTTTTTTGGAATGTAAAAAATTGAACATTACTCCCAGGTTCACTCTGACTCAGGGTCAAAGTAACTGTTAAAATTTCATCTGTGGGTCAAATAGATATGTTCAAAAATTATTCATGAGACTGTATGCAAAAAGAAAACTCTTAAAAACCACTGCTCAAATGAATGTATAATGAATGCAATCCCTTAATTTTAGGCATAGAATAACCCTAAACAGGTTGACATGCCATTAAAATCAATCAATCAATTTCTGTTTTAGATTATTTTTAGCACTCAGATAATTGAACAGTAATTTTTTATTGCATTTATAGAATACCAAAAACTAAAATACTAAGTATACAAAAGTGAAACCCTGCTTGTAAATTAATAATTCTTGAATCTGATTTTGCTTGTTCATGCTATGTAAAAAAAATAAAATCATGCATGACCGCTCATGTGTGTGTGTGTGTGTGTGTGTGTGTGTGTGCGCGCGCGCGTGCATGTGTTTTATTTGTGTTTTCTGAAAATAATTTCCTCTTTGAGTGATAGAACTTTTTTTTTTTTTTTATAAATTTTCCTACCTTCCCACTCCCTTTACCTGACACTAATGAAAAATGAGACAGATTTACAGAAATGTTGGGCAAATTAAGCCACGTGGTCTGCTGTTTTGCTCCTTGCAGTCAGCCATCAAGACTTCTGCCATAGATTTTGACAGAAATGGGTTTAACCAGATGTTTGCCAATAAATAATGTAAACATTAACTTATGTACATGAAACTTTGAACAACTTTTCTTTTTTTCAATTTTTTTAATTCTTTCTCTTAAGTGTTAGTTTGCAGGTTTCTGGTAAATACTTCCTGTAGAATACTGAATTCTGTATGTTCAATTTTCATTTTTCCTTTGAGAACTTTCTTGAAATCATCTGTCCATGTCCACCCCCTTAACTCAAAATCTTGAAATGTGTTACCTAATAATGGATTTCCTCCTCCTCCTCTTTCTACCCCCACCCAAATCATACATCATTAGCCTAGAGGGTAGAGTGTTCACCAATGGTCCGGGAGACCTGGGTTCATCCCAGGTCATATCATACCAAAGACTTTTAAAATGGTACTTGATTCCTCCTTGCTTAACACTCAGCATTAAAAGGTACGTATCAAGAGTAAAGTGGGGCAATCCAGAGAAAGGAGTAGTGTCCTCCCCTACACCTCAGTGTAGTAGCTATTGAAAAGGGAGCCTTCTGGTCGCCCTCAACTATGGTCTCCAACTTTACTTTTTATATTATTATGATCTGATAAATTAGAAAAGAAAAAAACCCTTAATAACTTAGCATTGTTACTTTATTTGTACAATCCTAATTCTGTCGAAGAATACAATGTTCACCTTGTCTGCAGGGCTTAGATTTTCTGTTTGTTTCTTGTTTAATGGCATATCAACCTTCTCAGGTTATTCAATGCCAAATCCATCCTTTCAGAAGGACAGTAGTGGTACTATTTAACACATAGATGGGAGGATAAAGGGTGTTCATACCTTTCCCAATGGTATTTGTCTGAAAGCATGACAGCGCAACTGGAGTTCAAATTCGCATACTACGATTCTGCAGTCCAGCACTTTAACCATTACACCACATTATACCATAAGGACATCCTCACAGGGCTTAGAATACACTGAGTGTATCCCCTGCAGTGGCGGTAACCCCCCTTCCCCCCAAAAAAAGGATATCCTGGATGTGACACCAAACTGCATCTGATTGTGAGGCTCCAGTTCTGGATATCTGGGGAGTGTAGAGTACTCTTTCATTGCTATTACTTCCAGGTCTGTTAGGATTCCATCTATGGGCCAAATAGATCTGTATAAAAATTATTTACATTCAATGTGTACCAAAGAAAAACCTCTTCAAAACAACTACACAAAAAATGTAAATATGAATATACTATGAACACAATTCCCTAACCTCTAGGTATAAAATAACCTTAGATGGGTTGACATGCCATTAAAATCAATCAATAATATAATACTTTTATGTATTCTTTTGGTTCTTTTTACATAACTTAATAACTGAAATTAAGAAGTTTAAATTTTAATCTTTTTGTCCACAACAGTTTGAACTTGAGTTTTAATGAATAGTCATTTACTAGTGTACAATTCAAATACCCTTCTCACAAAATGTATAACACTTCATCCTATAAATGGCCAAACATAATCAATATAGGATTATATCTGGTTGACTAATTCATCCCTCTTCAGTCTCAACTGAATTTCTAATGACTTATTAGATTCAGTTCGATAAAAACCTTTGAAATTGCAGATAAAAATATAAGTGCTTCTATTGATTAGTTTTGTGTTTATGTATGCATGTGTGTGTATATATATATATATATATATATATATATATATATATATATATAAGATTATTAACCCTAACCCATGAAAACAGTAATTTTAAATATAATCTATATTTGATATAAAGCTTAAAAGTCTAAAAATAGTTTTTAAAATCAACTATTCTCTAGAACCACTAAAATACCTCTTTCTTCCTCTATTTCCAAGCATAGAAAAACAACAAAAGAATTGTCTTGTTTGTAATGTACTTTTGATTATGAGAGGAAATAATGTTTGGGTTTATATGGTCTGTATAGTTCTCAATGAATAAAAAAAAAATCAAAATTTATTGTGACTTTATTAGGAGAAAGTCATCCAAAGGTATATGCATTTTGAAAATTCCATGATGAATCATGACAAGAGCAATCTTCTAGATATGCAAGGAACATTTCCCCTAAAAAAAAAAAAAAAAAAAAATATGATCATGAAGATTTTAGGTTATGCAGAATCTATATAATGTTACTAACGGTATTGTTTACCAAAATTCAAGATGTGGCCCACCAGACAAGATAATTACTCCCATCCACCCAAGATAGAAGTACTAGAATAACAAAACAATCAAAAACCCAACTATAAACAATGCATTGATGCTTGTGTCCACAGCTGGTTGCCAACAAGCACTACCGCATATGTGCTGTGCCCTGTGTTATTGTGGTACCTGTCTACTTCCCTCAAGATGTAAAATTATTCTGCTGTTGTTGGCATTCTCCTTCCAACCTGCTAATCCTTTGCCTCCCTACTTCACCCTTTCCCTCCTACACACACTCTCTCTCTCTCTCTCTCTCTCTCTCTCTCAAGTCATTACTCATCTCTCTTTGCACTGGATTTTTGTTTTATGAGCACATGCAAGGAAGACCTCCCTCATTATTGACAACGCCCTAAAACTTTCCAAAGTATGCAAATGTATCAGTTACCAGCTTGATATACCTTTCTGGTTTATATAACTTTTTCTTTCCTTAAATTTTTTTTACACACAAGCTTGGTTTTACCCCCCACTGGTATCTATCTTTGTTATTTCTAAATATGTCTCTTTTTTTTTTGGTGGGGGGACATCCTTGGCTCATCTCCTGTTTTAAGATCAGCTGTTGTCAAGTCATATATATATAATAAAGATGAACAAAATTGATAAGACAAACAAAAAAATCTCTTTATAATTACTTATTTTTTAATTTTTATTTGTTCTCAGTTAGTTTTGACTTTAGCTCATTGTCAGGAGACAAGTTTATATGAAGACTTAAGTTTTTATGCCACAAAAGAACAACAGAAAAATGAACCAGTAACATAGCATATCCATTCATTAAATGAGGATTAGTTTTTGGTATTCAAGTGTTTTGAGTTGACCCTTTTATGATCTCTATATACAATGAACACCTGATGCTCAGGGCCATATGTATGTTTGTACTACTGTTGGCCTCTAGTAAGTCATCAGAATTTCTTTCATGTATATTATATAACTATTCATTATCACAAAAGAGGTAAGCAGCAAATATCAAGGTTACTCTATAAAATTCAGAAGCATCTTGTGCTTTATATATATTGATATCTACAGGCTTGTTTGTTGTAAACGTATTGTGTGCAAGCAAGTTGGTTGTTTGATTTTACAGCATATCAACCCTTGTTGGATTATTTAATGCCAAAATCTTTTTTCAAGAATGATATGATTTCAAGTAACTATTACTATTTAATAATGATAATCAGTTATTTTCACACAATTATATGGTTGTAAGTTTTTTTTATTTTAATTCCAATAATTTACATATGTAGTTTCATGTATTTCAAGCAATTATATGGTTTCAAATGACTAATAATAGTATTCCTTTGTAAGCAATTATTTCATGTTACTATTCTTAATATTAATAACTTGCACACTGTTATATAGTATCAAGTATTCCTATCTAATACAAATACAGCAAACCATTGATTGTGTGTTTGATTCTGCCATAACCTTATTGCTTTGTACCAAATTAAACTAAGCTTAATAAATACTCTTATAATACTTGGATCGGAATACAGACTCAGCTGGTAATCCAAGCTTTTGTAAACAAAACAATATTTTCAATATCTCAGCTACTCTGATTCTACGTACAGATTAACTTACTGGTGATATAACTTTCATAAAAGTTCATAATACTTTTCAATGTATAAATGTCATTTAAAAAGGGTTTATTGAAAACCAGACAATATTTGTTTCAAAAAGTTTTTTGTTTGTTTGGGTTTTTTTTTCTTTTGTTTTTGTACAAGATTCTAGATGTTTGATTTCAGTTTCTGTAAAATTTATCCATCTTCCCAAGTATTTTCAACCATCTTTCTTCATTTTTAGTGGTACATTAAAAATATTTTTTAGAAAAGACCTTCTCTTTAATCTTCAATAAAACTTCCTTAAACAAAAAATTGTTATCAAAATATGAGAATTGTTCAAATATTAATGAAACTGACACTAATTACTAAGATAGAAATGAACAATGAATGAATGGTTAATTTTCTTCCAAATAATCCCCTGTGAATTCTATTTTATTTATTGAAATACCTCTGGTACTTAGGGTATGAAGCTGAGCCATCATATATTTTCATGTCCTCCACATCCTCAAATCTCATCCTTAAGATTAATTTTCAGTTTAGGAAACAAAATGTTACCTGAAGCTAAGTCTGGTGAGTATGTAGGGTACTGCACTTGCACAATCCAGTGTTTTGCTTAAAATATTTTCTTTAAAAAGTATCAAGACTGGTTTCATAATTATTTTTATTCAAATTGGCACTGACTTGTGTAAATATTATCCTTTTTACTATATAAATTGCTCAGCTGTGCACACAAGTTCGTTAGGGTTTTAGATTTAAAAAATTAAAGCATAGTTTTGATATTTTTGATCACACACACATATATATATATATATATATATATATATATATATATATATATATATATATATATATATATATATATATAAGTATCAGTGTAGGCCAACAAACAAGCACTTCTTTCTCTCATTTGATGTATTTGTATATAGTTAAAAAAGAAATTATTGCAAGGATAACATTCTCTTTAAACTAAAAAGAGTGTCCTCAAGTGTTATAAGAATACAAAACGAATAAATGTAAACATGTCCATTCTCACAAAGGTTCTCTTCATATTTTTTTTTTCCTTTTTTTTCTTCAATTGTTTGTGTTTAAGGAACAATAAATCATTAATTATCTCTCCACTGTTCAGTGATCCTAATTTCTCTATAATTACAGAAACAGAGCCCTCCTCTCGCCCACCCCCTCACCTGGCACTTACCTCACCCACTCACATCATCAATTAAGATGAGCTGCACCAAGAATGTTTCAGTTGCAAATATCAATGACCATAAATAACTTCTCGCTATCTTGTCACCATCTCTGCTTTTTCTCTCCTTTCATTAGTCTGGGTAGGAGGATGACATTAACTTCAGTGAGACAAATATCTCTTTTAGTCTTTACAATAGAAGTTACAATCATAAACTGAAAAGGAAACCTTGTTGACTAATAAATGAATCTTTCCTTCTAATCAGTTTATTGTGGTTAGCCCCTTTTTATTTTTTCATATTTAAAAAAAACAAAAAAAAACTGTTAATATTGGTTTCTATTTTTGTGTCACTTCTAGAAATTAGTAAGGTTGAAATGAAAACAAAATCAAAACAAAGAACTATGATACAATGTATAATTTTTGTTTGCACTCTAAGGTAGTTAATCCTTATTGATATTAATTTTGAATCTAAGTGAACAATATTTTAAACAGCAACAAAATTACTATAACTAAGGACATCCGCAATGATCTGATTAGACTCTTCTAAATGAGAAAGGTTCTCTTGGCCCTAATTTAATCTATCTATCTAGCTGTTATGATCTAATTGGTAACTTGATTATTTTCAGACAATTTTCTTTTATGCACATGATGCAAAACTGAAAATTTCTTTGGTCTTCAGGTTTGGATTAAAGTGTAATATCTATTAATCTCTCACAGCAGTGTTTTTGTCTTCAAGCAGGATGCAGCAAAATAAAAATGAACCAAGCCTGGTTCCAGAGATTCCAACCTTGCAGCAGCACTTCCCCATCACATCAAAGGGCCAGTCAAAATAGTTCAACACTAACTTGACATTGGTTGCAGGAACTGGGACTATTTTTGGGCTTTCTCTTGCTGCACCCAAAATGATATGGCTATAGATATAGACTATGTAAATGTCACAAAGTATTAACAAGTAGGAGTTATACACAACCTGACTAGATATTTAGTTCACCTGATGTTATTTACAGTTGATACCTTTATCTCTTTGACTATAATTGGCTTTATTCTTATTGCAAATAAATATCTTTCCATGCACATATAATTTTTATTCTTATAAAGATGTAGTAAAAGCCAAAACTTCATAATCACAGTAAATATTAAGGTTTATTAATTTTATATTTGATTTCTTAAAGTGCTGACTTGGATTAAGAACCCTGTAAGTGATTTTAACTATTTCCATAGATGGATGTTTCCTGTAACCTATTAGATTGTAGAGATTCCATGCTCATCTTTTTCCCTTCATGAAATCTCTCAGAGCAACAGCATTTACTTGGTGGTGCTCATCTATACTCCAAGTAACATATGGCAGATTGTACTGGGTTACACAGTACCACTAGCAAGAGCAATCCCTGTTTTGACCTAAAAAAAAATAACTGAGTACATTTGAAAAAAAAAAAAATTAAATTTTGTAAATTGATATTTTTAAAATTGCACTAATGAGAATAAAATTTGACTCTCTAAAGATGTTTCAATTTGCTCAAGGTTAAGTGTACCAATAAATATAATTGGATTGCCATAAATCATCTCATACACAGATCAGTATATGCACAGGTTCCAAAATAAGGGACATATTAACAGTTTGTATATTTCATGCATATACATACTGTACTCGGGTCAAAATTATTATCATTAAGAATGTTGCAGTTTTTTACCATCAGTTACAAAACAGTTAAAAACAATAACCAGTAATTAGAATTAAAATAAATATTTATTTTAGATAAATCAACATACAACATATCTGGATATTCAATGAAACTATTCTTAGCAAATCCTATTTAGAACTAATACCAAATAGTTTTTTTAACCCTCTAAATTTTTTGCAATTTTTTAAAGATATATTATGTACACAAGAAATGGACAATGAAACTGATGTATTTTTCAAAAGATGAGGACTTCCTTTATATTAGTTCTATTGTTTAATTTTTTTTTTCTTCAAACAAAGGCACTCATTTTCTTAATCTTTTTAAGATACATTTCCATTAGCAAGTTCTTCTGAACTCTATTGAAATTAAGTTTTAAACAGTTGTTTACTAATATTGATCAAAAGATAGATTTTCATGTTTTTGTCAATTATAAATGTTTATCATAGGGGGTAAAATTACATCTGTTTATATCTTGATATTAGGCAGATTGAATAAATGTACTTTATAGGAAAGGCTTAGATAAAACTAGTTGATCTGGGGGGGTGTTCTTATTCATTTATTTTTATTTATTTATTTATTTATTATAATTTTTTTTTTTTAAGAAAAAGGTTTCTGTTTTGAATAGGATTGGTCTTGTACAGGTTTTGGTTTTGCAAGGTTTTCTCTACCAGTATCACCATTCAACCAGATCATCTGTAAACATTAATTTATGTAACTCTTCTATGTATGTAACAAGTGCTCTACTTAAGTTTGAAATTGTAAACAGTTGCTTTGAGGACCTTTTTATGATCAAAAATGTTTTAGCTGTCCATGGAAAGGATAAACAGTCATTTCATAGAAATATAATTATTTACTTACAGCCTAATAGTTTCAAAGTATTTACGTGTCTATATCCATACTGAGAAACATATAAAGTAACAAATGGAGTGTATATAATTATATAATGTTTGGTGTGTATTCAGAAGTATATGCATACAAATAATCACAAAATACCTTGATTTTCATATTTATTTAATTTTCATATTCATTTAATTAATAATTGTCAAATTATACAATTTTTGCTCTTTGCTGATATTTTGGGATATTATAAGTGATAATAGCCTTTAAAATGTTTGTAATTTTTATTCATACAAATATAAAGCTATTTAATCTTTTTAGATTCCAATTGAAATCTCTATGACAGACAAATTTGTTTGCTTGGTATGAAATATTCTAAGTTATGAAAATGTTGCTATGCATATGACAGTAAAATTTTAATTACACATTCTGGAATTTAATTACATGTGTTTCAACTAAAACATAAAATGTGGGCCAAATTATTTGGTTTTATCAAAATAATCATCCTTCCTTTTTATCTATTTATTTTTTAATTTTTATGAAAGTTGTTTAATAACAATAGCAAATCAGGCATTTTTTTTTAATGGAAAAGTTAAAGAAACTTTAGAAATAATATACAAAATGTGTTGAACTTCAGTAAAAATATGACATGTATATTTCATAGTTCAATATTATTCACTTCTTGGTTGGGCTAAGAACTTTTCAGCACCCTCTAGTGTGTGTGTGTGTGTGTGTGTGTGTGTGTGTGTGTGTGTGTGTGAGTGAGTGAGTATGTGAGAGAGAGTGAGACATACATACACACTACCGCATGAAGGATTCATAGTTATCTTCATTATATTAAGAATTTTGAAGATTAAAAAACAATGTTCAATACAAATGAAGAGCCCCCCTCAAAATTATTATTCAGTTACAAATTCGACTGGAAATTTTTTAATTCTCTAAGAGTATTTTAAATGCATTGCTCTAATAAAAATCTCAATATAATGTGCTGTTTTTATTGAGTGACAGCTACATATATACATACATACATACAAAGATAATGAGAATTTTAGCAATGATAGATAGATGCATATACCTCTAGAGAGAGGGGGGGATGGATAGAGAAACTGCAAGAAATGACTTGCCACTCAAATAATGTAGAATGTACAATCTCTTCAGATTTGGTGCTAAAGATTTCCCACTTGAGTTAACCAACATATTTCCTGCTTATGATTACATGTCAGGATGTATAAATACCATAAGACTATTTTTATCTTGTGTTTGATCTGATAACATTAATAAATGTAAGTATACATTTCTTTTACAACCACTGTTTTATTTTAAGCTACTACACACAAGTAGGCATGATTTTATAGCTGAATTAATGCTAATATTAGACACAACAATGTGCATTGACATGCTAAGAAAAAGGGGATTTTTTTCCCTATTCTATTCATATCCTTATCTTTCTTTTTTTTTCACTTTTGACTGTTGATTTTTCAAGGATTTGGGATTATTTTGTTAATGTGGCATTATTATAGAGAAACAAGTGTTTCTATAAAAAGGACTCTTGTTTGTTTTTTAGAGGTCATTGGAAGACATCAATACTTTAGTTACAGTAACTTATTATGAAAGTATATTTTCTGCTTGCTACTTTGTCATCATCTCTCCAGTTTTCTTTGACTGTCCTGTCTTCTTCCAAACTGGAACTTGATTTTAAGCCTTTCTTACAAGGTTCTAACCATCTAGCAGACCTCTTGATTTGTTTGTTCTCACTGTCTAGGACTTCTCCCTCAACCAAATTTCCAAGTCTATATATATATGAACCAGTTCAGGCTTTTTTTTTACCACTTTACTTGATTGCTATGTCTCTCTGTTTCTCTTGAGTTTTGAAACATAAAAAAAATCTGTCTGTGTTGTGTTACTTGTCAACAAGTGACCTCAGCATACCTTTTCAAAATTTCAGTAAATTATTAACATTTGATAAGAGATCAGGTCTGCTATCTTAGGTAACTTTGATAATCCTTGATGATATCTCTGAGTGGTTAATTTGATCACTCAGAAATTTTTTTCAGAAATTTATCTTTACAGAATGAATTATCTACAAATACTCTATTCAGGACTATAAAATGTTTAAATGTTAGCTGCAAAACGACAGTTATATTTTTTGTTTTTTTTTAAAAAACATACAGTCTATAAATTGTAATTGAAGCGATATCATGTCCTGAAATTACACAACTTATATAAATGTCTTGAAAAGTTTATATGATGATGTCATATCTACTTTTGACTTTTTTGACCAATAGGATCCAAGCACTGCAACACCAATAGAAGAAGTGTACAGACTGCTAGGGAGACTATGTTGAAAAATAAATCTCATTGAATCACATTCCATATAAATATCTTGGTCAGTCTATGAAATTTTCAGCCTCATAAATATGAATCAATAAGAACTATTTTAGTTGGTTTTATAGGATTTTTTTCCTGTTCTAGTATACCATATCAGTTTTATGACAGAATAATTTACTATTAACTTTCATACTAACTGAAGTTGGAATTTACCTTTGCTCAAGTAAGTCATTTTGCCTTTTGATCTGTAATGGTTTGCACTTCTACTTTAACAGTTATAATTTATCATCAAAAATATCATTTTCTCGAGATTTTTTGGATTCACTTTTTAAAAATTTATTCATATGTTTTTATATAGATATTTATTATGGTTAAGAGAATGAGTTGGAATATTTTACTTTAAACCACACTAATGTCACCTTACTCATAGTAATATCAATAAGCTATAAAATGTAGAATGAAGAAAACAAAGTTTAAAATTTGAAAATGATAAAAAAAAAAACCACATACCTTTGAACTGTATGTTTTACTAGTTGTAAAAATAGCTTCCTTGTTTAGGATTTGGTAAAAGAGAAACCTATTTTTATTTTGCTTTCTGTTCCTGTTTTGTTGGCATACAACCAAGAACTTGTCAATGTCTGTTGTTTTCCTGCTTCTCTTTTCTCCCCAAAATATTCAAACTGGCCAATAAAAACTTTCATGGGGAATACTGGATTTAGTATCTTGCAAATGAGGTACAACGGTAGAGGGTTGAGACTAACAATGATAATCTTACTATTGTATTGGTGGTTAATCCACATATATAAACTCACTATTTATCTAATATATATATAGTGTGTGTGTAAATAAATAAATATATATATATATATATATATATATATATAGGTATCATACAATGACTGATGTTTATACAGCACCATTGCTTCCAACAAAGCCTTCATCAGATAATGACTCTGGGTTCAGGCATGGTTTGGGGGTCAAAGCTTCATTACCACTAACCCAGAGCACCCCAGCTGTAACTCATGATACCACCAGACTTTGTTGGATTGATTATATATATATATATATATATATATATATATATATACATTGTGTAACACTTTTTAAAGAATGTACTGATACTATGCCCTCATCTGAGGCAGGCTGGAGTACCAGGGAGTGAGACTTTGATCTTAGGCTGAACACAGATTTCATACTTTCCTCCAATATTTCTCCAAGAGATTAGAATGTGACTCATAGTTAGTCACAAAGCTATGTCAGGCTATTCCAACCTTCTTCTTATAGTACTATGAGAGGTGCTGCCTCTAGGTCTGAATCCCTTAGACCAATCTCATCTTGTTTTTTTATGCATTCCTCTTAAAAACTGCAACACTGCTGTAAAGATAAAATAGCTACTCTCTTGAATCCCAACCCAAAGGCTAGAAAGCTAGCCTTTGATCTTAGGCAGAAAGCCAAGAAGCAACACTTTGATCCTAAGCAGAAGTGTCTAACAATACATAAATAATCCTGTTATATCTTTTAATGAGTACGAAGCTAATGTAAATAATTAACATTCCAGTCTTTGATTGAGTCTTGTATTCTTTTCAGTATAGATATTTGTATTTACTAAGCTTAGTTTAATCTAACACAAGGCTACAAGTATAGGGCACCCACTGAGGATTGAGCTTGATGTATATATAGTAATGAAATAACTTTCTCACCACCTCTCCCAAATGACATATTCTAAACTTTTTTATATGAAAAAAGTACTTTATGGATATTCATATACCGTGAATAACACCTATTTAGCTTCAATTTGAAAAAGTTGAAATTCAAATTGACAAATGAATTTCAAAATAAAGCTCACTGCTTTTGAAAATAGATAACATTGTACAAAGTGACTTAAATTTTACACCACGACACAAATACACACATTTGCTATACAACTCATGAAAAGCAACACATAATTTTCAACATTGAACATTGCAGTTAGATATTTAAGATTCAAATTTTGGACATTAACTTTTATTATGAGATACTCAGATAATCATTCTTGTTTGTTGGTTGAAGTGCTATGAAATAATGAGTTTATATGTTTTAATAGACAGGGTTTTCAATCATGTACAAAAGCATTTTGCTGTAACCATGACACAAGATCTACAAATGAAGGACAATATGTGGACTGGTTTTAGTTTTTAATTATGTCTTTGTGATTACATTCTTCATTAGTTTATGTTGGTGAAAAACTTCTATATCTTTTCATACTTATAAACTCATATTAGTTCAACTTTTTTCCAATTGAAGGTCAAAAGCTGTAGATTCATAAATGAAATTTCACAACATTTAACAGTGAATAGATGTAGTGATGCTTATGTGGAAGTGAAAATTTCATCAAATATTTCATTTTTATAAAACATGCATTTTTTAAAAGTACTCCCTGGATTTAAAAAAATTTTGTGAGTTACTATATTGAATACTTTTTACTACTCCTTTTGGTATCAATGAGACCTGACTAATATATCTGTTTTAGAATTGACGTCACTTTTTTCTTAATTTCTCTTTCTTTTGACTATATTTATCTCAAGATACCAAAAGGTCTGAGATTAAACTTAAAAATATCATAGCTTATGATTCTTTTGCAAAATTTATCAATTTGATTTATAATGTATGCAAATTAAAAATAATTCATGGCTTAATTCATAAATAATGAAAGATTTTAGATTTTATCAGAGAATTTAAAGATATATTTAAATCTGTATCATATGGAGGAACAGTGTAACTTTTCTTCATTTATCTATGATAACTTCTGTTAGAATGTAAGTTCATTTTATGTAAATTCAATGTTGCTCCAAAGCACTTCTGTCTAGGATTAATTTTTTTTAAGTATTGAAATAAATACTCTTAAAAATAATTTTTTCACTTGCATATTTTATTATTATAGTCTTAAAAATGAGATTTCCAAGTGTACAGATACTACACACTGATCCTAGTAAAGTAGCAACACTTTGTGTAGAACACACACATACTGTACTCACACTCTAAGCAGGAGTATCAATCTATTTATAAATAATTCTATCATTTTTTTTAATAGGAACTATGCCTATTTGTGTGCAATATACATACATACATTAATGGAAAATAAAACTATGATATACAGGAAATATAACTGGGTTACAGTAAATCTTTTCATACAAGTTCCATAATAAGGAATGTATCAATAGTACTCAGATCTCCATGCACAGGTCAAAAGCAATGTCAACCTTCATTGTGTTGCAATTTTATTTGAAACCCAATTGGCCAACTGCATCTCTTCAGAGGAGTAAGATCCTCCCTCTCCCTCCAACAAATGTTCTGGATTTGACACTAAACCATCTGATAGATTCTACTCATGGACCTTTGGGGAATATGGTGTACCCCTTTATCATTGCTCTCAGGTCCACTCTGGCCCCAAGTGATAGTACCAGTTAGGGTGTCATCTAGGGATCAAATAGAAATATCTAATCATCGACAATACTTGAAACCTTTTAACTGTGAGCAAACAAAGGACTGATGTTAAATTGAATTATTAGTGTTAGATAGTAATACTTGAAACCATTTAACTGTGTGCAAACAAATGATTAATACTAAATAGAATTATTTCTATCTGTAATACTTAAAACCAGTTAACCATATGCTAAGAAATGATTAATACTAAATAGATTTGTATCAGCAGTACTTAAAACCATTTAACTGTGTTCAAACAAATGAACTCTGGCTTGTTTAAAATGTGACCTACAAACTATTCATTCACAAGTCATATATATTATTTGGCATTAAATAACCTACAAGGATTAATATGCCATAAAACCCAATCAAACAATTCTATTTTCCATTTATGTGTGTGGTATCAAAATGTCCATTGTCCTTTTATCAGGATGGAGTTACTAGCTCCACACCTCCTGGTTTGAATTCAGAATGTTTACTTTTAGACAGGTTGCATTACAAAGTCTAAAAATCCCTGACTGCTTTACTGTTTACCCATAGGTGGGAAGAGAAAAGAGTGATTTGTGCCTTTCCTGAGGGTATTAGCACAAAAGGGAAATACAAACAGTCAAGATTTAAGCTTGATTCATTGACTTCATTTCCTAAGATAAGTTATGCCACTTGTTTATATAAAGTAAGTTCACCAATTGTAGCTGAGGGCAACCCGAAGGCTCCCTTTTTAATAGCTACTACACCAAGATGTAGGGAAGGGTGCTCCTCCTTTTCCTAGATTGCTCTACTTAACCTTGATCCATACCTTATAATGTTGAGTGTCAAGCAAGGAGGCATCAAGTACCCTTTTTTTTTTTTTTTTTTTTTTTTTTTAGCCTTTGGTATGACTTGACTCCGGACCATATGCAAACACTCTCTCTACCCACTATACCAATGGGCTGGTATATATATATACATATAATTTAGTCATTTTAATTTTGATTATATAGATCAGCATAATAGCCTCTTCTGAAAAAAACATGAAAGTATTAAGGAAGACCTTGAAAAAGAAATTAATTTCCATTTTTTTTATAGTGACATCTTTTTTGACTAATTCATTTTTATTTATTTTACTAAGATTTTTTTTCTTTTAATCCAACAAATTTTATCTCCAAAACTGCTAATCGAATCCAAATTAATAATCAGATTATTCTGTTGATTTTATGATTTAATTAAGATTGTTTTAAATTCTTTCTATACTTTTAAGAAAATAGTAATTTTAACTTTTTTTTTTTAATTACTAAAATGATGCATTACAGAAGTCATTTAGATTTTTTTTTTTTTTATGCCACTTTTGGACAAAGAAATTTAAGTCACATATCACTGGTTAATTCTTTTTTTTACTCCTGTTATTTTAAAAAAGAAAGTTGAATTATCTGAAGAGTGAAGATAATAAAAATATTTGAAAATTTTGAAATATTTCTACAATTAATCTCTATCCCGTTTCATATTTAAACTTCATTGAAATTGTTTCACTTTCTCTGCTGTAATTTCCTTTTCAAAAAAAAAAAAAATGGGAAGCAGGTTTTACAGAGGTGTCCAGGAGAGAGTGGTGAATGGGGTATCTCTACTTCTGTTTTTTTGTGGAGGGGGTTCTCCTCTCTGTCATCCTCCCTCACCACCACTCGATCACTTCCAAATGTGGAACAGTATTCATCCCATCTCCACCTACATACCCATAGCAGAAAAATTCAACTTTCTACAACCTTTGCCTTCTTTCAATGTTATCATCATCTTTCACCCCTTCTCTTGTGTATTCCCCCCCCCCACTCCATCTATACTCTTTCATCCTCTTAACTTCATCAATCTTCTAGTTGATGAAGCCCTGGAATTCCTCAGCCAAAAATCCTTCATAGTTGACAGATCTCTTCCTGTGGTGTCTGGCCACTTTGTGTGTATGTATATGTGTGCATGTTGAAATGGTCTATATTCTATGGATCTGTATGTAGTTCTGTATTCAATGCATGTATGCATACATAGCCTGTGTTTATGCATCTAAGTCTTTGCAAGTAGAATATGGTTCCATCTGTGCATATATTCTTCTCAGTGTGTGTTTATACACATGCACACTCTCACATGTGTTCTGTTCCTAATTATCAATTCTGTCATTTCTGTTCATCTCCATTTGTTAAGAGTTCCTGTTACAAGCTAAAGTGTCTCGTCATTGCAGACACAGGCCTGGCTGAACAACCAACCAACCGGCCGACCCACAGAATGAACTAATATAAAATACCTCCCAGCCCACCCCCTTTTCATGCACAATAGCTTTAAACTATTGTCAATATAATATCAATGCCCCTCTACTCCTTATTCTCAAATATCTTTCTTCTCTATCACCTTAATAACCTCATCTTTTTCCAAATCATTTATTTCTTTTTCTTCTCTCTTTCTCTCATTTTTTCTTTTCTCCTTTTTAATCTTCCTTTCTCTTATTCCCAAGAGTTCCTAAAAGGCTACCATGTGTAGTTCTACATTCCCGCTCTTAACTTTATCGCCATTCATTAGAAACAAGGTACACACTGATGCATAGGAAATAGCTTTGCATGCCTGATTGAGACAGGCAGCCTGGATGGCTGGATGGTTTGACCCCTAATTCTCTCCCTTGTGTACCCAGTCCCTTTTTTATTTCTTTATTTCCTCTTCAGCATTCATTTCTCCTGCCCATTCAAACAATATAACTTTGTTTATCACAATGATCAATCATCAACAATAATTCCTTATTCTTTCTTAACATTCTACAATATTCAATTGTCTGATTGCCTGTGTGTGTACACACACACACATACACACACACACACATTTGTACCTATACTCTGATTTTTACTAGTAATGGACTGTTAGGTAAACATGATCTTTATATATTACTTAAATTTTAATATATTAAGATATCGATAGATATTTATTAAAAAAAAAATGGCACATAATAGCAAGATTTTTGCTAGGACATTTTAAGTGTGTTGCTCTAACTTAGAGAATAAAGCCATTTTCATTCCAATTTGCCACTAAATGATTTTATTAAGTCAGTGTTTCTATTGAACATTATTTTTGATCTTTGAAATTTTCAATATAACAGATTATAAAGTGCTAGTTAGAATTCTTCACTCCTTCCTAAATAGATATGTCAATATCATTGACTAGTCAGAATGGGAACCTAACAAATTCATGGGTCATCTGGTTCATTTTGAAATCATTTTTTTTGTTATACTGTTTTATCAATCTAGAACTTGTTCATAGAACTTAAACACCAAAGTAGTTTTAATTTCTATATTAAACTACTCATTTGTTTCTACAAGTAATCTGTTTACTTTTCTTAAACATCTTGATGTTTTCTATACCAAATTCAACTACTTGCTAATAATCATTTTCAAAATGGAAGTCATTCACTTTAAGACAAATACCCTTGGGAAAGGTATGAACCCTCTTATCCTCCCACCTATGGGTTAAATAATACTACTAATGTTCTTCTAGAAGGATGGCTTTGGCATTAAATAACCTACAAAGGTTGATATGCCATTAAACAAAGAAACCAAACCAAAACCAACCATTATTTTCAAAATCAAACCAGTTATATCATCATTTACTTTTGTCTCTTGACCCTCAGATATCCTTTATCTGAACTTAAAAAATCAATTTAAAAATTCTACCATATGTTTAACTTCATTCCAGCACAAAAGCATTTTGTTTGAAGCTATCTCATCTTTTCTGTTAAAAAAGACTGAATGGTTGCTATATTAAGCTTTTATGAGTATATCAAACATAATCTCCTTGACCCTAAAATATCAGGCTTATGGTGTATAGTAAAATAACATTAAACACAATATTTCTGGCTTACTGTGTATAATAAAATGACACTCACTTTGAAATATCAGGCTTATAGATTTTATGATTAATTTGCTTAATCATTTAACAAGTTTAATAAGTTATTTTCCAATTCTGTAATAGGATGTGTAATAAATAAAATATCTCCTTAAGTTTGATGAGTTGTTTCATTTGTTTGAATTGCTTTTTTTGCAATATCTTTTAACTAATCTATTTTATGATAGTTAAATTGCTATAGTTATTTGATGACATAAATTTTCATCCCATACCACAAAGCTATCTTTTCATGGACAATGCCCTGATCAAGGTACTCAAAAATAGACAGGTCTGTCAGTGGTACTTAGAATAAACTGACTGCATCTCCTGCAGAGAGATAAGACCCTCAACCAAAAAAGAGTTGTCCTGGATATGTCACTAAACTGTATCTGATGATGAGGCTTAGTTCTGGAGATCTGAAGAGTGTAAAGTACTTTTCATTGTCATTACTCCCAAATATCCTCTGACCTGGAGTGGTAATACCTGTTCAGGTCCCATCTATGAGTCAAATAAATCTGTTTAAAAATTATTTTATTCAATTGAATCATGTGCAAAAAAAAGCCCTCTTCAGAAACAACTAAACAAAAAATGTAAATATGAATATACAATGAATGTGATTACGTAACTTTTAGGCATAAAATAACCCTAGATGGATTGATGTGTCATTTAAATCAACCAATCATGTGACAATATGTATATATTAATTAAATTGGAATTTCCATATGTCTGGCTTTTATAAATGAACAGTGTACTTTTTCTGTTCATTTCTTTGCAAATTCTCCCTAGGATGAGTGTAATATCTGTGCTCCCTGCCTAGGATAAGAATTTTATTCCCTGGAATTTCTGCTTAGGATAAGAGTGCCTAAGGAAATCTAATTATTTTTCAAAAAAAAAAAATCTTAATCAAAATAATTATCTGTATACTAATGTCTGTAGTTTTTGTATTTATTATTAAGAGATTATTAAATTTTGTACCCCTTGAAATAACAGAATATAAAAGAATTATACAATAAATATACATAAACATATTTTGTTTTTCTAAAAAGATCATCTCATAGACATTTAGGTCTATCCATTGATTTTTTTTTCACTTGTAATAGCATGCACATGTATTAACAGGTTTCTTCATAAATTTTTTACTATTTCAGTTACTTTTTGTGGTTTTTATTTTGTTAAATACTTTGGCGGGGGGGTTATTTGTACTAAAAAATGATTCCAACTTGTAAATTTCTAAGCAAAAAGAACAAAATTATACAAGTGCTGTATAAAAGTGAAGTAGTGCATTTTTCATAGCATATCCAAACTCTAAATAATCCCTGAAGATTACTCATAGCTTCAAGTAAATATCTAAAGTTTGCCTTGACATAGACCCATCATAGAATCACACAAAATACAGTTAAAATTTCTTAGATTCTTAATCATTATTTGACATCAAAAGACCTTATGTATATGCTTGTGTGTATTTAAACAGACCATTGATATCTGATAGCCTTTATTGTTCTTATTATGTCCTTAGAAATTTATATACTACTGCTTTATTTAAATTTGTATCAGCACTTCTGCTAAGGATCAGAGTATAGTATGTGTGTGCTTTACTTAAGATCAAAGTGTTGTTCCCCAGTACTTTTGCTTATGATCAGTGTAGTTTCTGTACCCATGAAAATCAATTTTTTTTTTTTTATTATCTAAAATGCAGATGAAATTGGTTATTTTAAAGAATATAAATTTTGATACCTCCTCAAAAATAAAGAGAAAAAAACATATATAATATATAGATTTTTTTAAATTTATACAGTATATTGATTAATTTTTTGTTGGATTTATAAAAAAATCTAGTAAATATCAAAATAAGTTTTGTCTAGTTTTTGTATTTGTTTTAATAATCCTTAGTCTAAATACTTGTGTAATATTATTTATATATATATTACTTGTGTAATATTATTTATATATATATATATAGAGAGAGAGAGCAAAAATAATTAATAACAATGCTTTCAACAAAAATGATGATTCTTAGAACAGGTATGGTTTTGGACCCAAAGTATTATTACGACTGATCCAGAAAACCTAAGCCATATTTTATGATGTCATCAGACTGTTGGGTTTTTTTGTCAAAATACAACCTCGTTATGTAATACTTTATTATATTCACAACTTTCTGGCCAATGTATGAGTCCAGCTATGATGTAAGATTTAAATTAACTGACAACACTGAATAAAATATGGAATTTTTGTGAAATTCTTGTGCAAAATCAATAAATAATGAAATGTGAATTCAATGATGTTAATTTGAATTATAGGGAAAGATGACTATGTCAAATTTAACTGAAAAGTTGAAACGACATTCTACATAGGTCAAATGATTCTTTTTTTTTTTTTTTTAAATGGTAACCTGTACCAGGAGAGGGATCCTGTGTTCTGTCGTGTTATCTTGACACTGAATCTTTTCAATCAGTTCAAAATCTCAGTATAAGACTTATTTCATTATTGACACTGGCAGCCAATTTTCTTAGAATGACTGCTCTATTTTCTGACTTGATGATATTCTATCTTCGTATCATGGAAACATGTCCTATTTCTTCATGACATGTTAACTATTGTATGGCCTTTCCCTGCAATCATTAGATTTTCCTCGTATCATCCAAAATTCCTAGAAATATGTAGTAGATAATATATACATGCTGCTGCAAAAACAAACAAATAAAAATTAAAAAAAAAAAATTCTGCCACCAACAAAGCATTCATTAAATGATGACTCTCAGGTCAGGAATGGTTTGAAGGCAAAATCACTACCACTAGCCCAGCAGTATTTTATAATACCACCAGACTTTGCTGGTTTTCTATCAATGTATGGTTGGTTAATTTTACAGCATATCAATCCTTGCTGGGTTATTTTATGCCTAAGTCAGTTTAACAATTATGGTCTCCAAATATATACATTACAAAATATATCCTGTCAATCCTTGCCTACTTATTCTATGCTGAAGTCAGTTTAACAATTATGGTCTCCAATTATATACTGTACAAAAATGTATCTTCATATTTAGATTTTGATGTTTTAAGAAGCAATGTAATTCAAAATCATTTCATATATTACCTCAAACAGATCTGTTTGACTTATAGATTGGACCCTAACAGTCTGAATCAAAGTGGACCTGGGAGTAATAGCAGCAAAGGAGTAACTCCACACACTTAGGGGTTCTTGAACTGGAGCCTTACCACCAAGGGCATATTGTATTTTATAAAGTTTATTTTACTTATGATTAGCTTCTTAGTAAAAGAATACCACAATTTACTCCCCAAAAGAATGACAACAAAATATTCACAAAATTAACAGTCAAATATTGATGAATTATGTGTGTTTTTGAATTTTTATTATTTTTTAAAGATTTTTATAATTACTTTTTTCTAATTACCTGATGAGAAAGGTCAATACTAACTTATTTTCTCTTGCAAGAATTGTATAAGATATTTTCTAAAAAAACAATACACAAACTGATACCTAAAGAATGCACTTTTGTAATCTTTATGAATATAAGTGCTCTTAGGCTTTTAGTTTTGTCACAATCTGTTGTGTAGTAATGATTGCCACACTTTGTACCTAATCAGAAGCTTCCTTGAGACAACAGAGCCTTATAGGTACAACTTGATTTCCTTTATTTATATCAAGTGAATGTCATGACGAATAACAGTACAGACAGTATTTGGTAGGTATGTTGTTATAGTGATAAGCAGCATGTGTCTACTTGTATTTATTTGATAAGAGAAAGGGACCCGTAGCTGACTTGTGAATTGGATGAATAGATATGATACAGATGTTTTAAGACTTCATTTTTATGTCATTATCATTTGTCCTAATGATTTCTACAATGTCATTTGTTGTCTTTTCTGATCATAAAAAATAGTACTCTCAATCTTTTGCTTTCTTTGATTATGTTTTTGTATAACAATTATTCTTTATATTTTATCTTGTGATGCACACAGCTTATTTATTTTATCATTTCTGTCCAATAGTTGCACTCTCTCTCTCTCTCTCTCTCTCTCTCTCTCATATATATATATATATACTGATGGACTCTCATGTCAATCTATGAGGGCCCAGTCATTCAGTTAAAGATGTGAACTGTTGTACTGACTACACATATGATTGGTTTTCCATGTATATATACATGGGCAAGGCAAAAAATACCACTAATCTCCATAGCCCTCTCCTTTTGATGCAATGTGGAAGGTGCTGTTGAAGCACTGGAATTCCTGGGATAAGGCTCACCTCATTTATTTGCTACATTCTGTTTAAAGACATGGCTTGAGATTAACAGATACTGCTACTTAATCCCAGCCCAAAGGTTGGGAAAATTGTGTGTGTGTGTGTGTGCGCGCACATATATTTTGTAAAATTTTATGCCAAAATTTACACAAATAATTCATAACTCTTGACAAGATTTTCATTTTTATGTATAAGTTTATTCAAACATTCTTTTTATATATTGACAGATCTAGTGGCTCTTACTCTGTAGGCATTACTAATTTGCATATTTAGCTTTAAAAACCAAATTATGACAAGTAACTGTTTTGTTTTTATCTTTATAAATAAGTAGTTCTTTTCTGATTTTATAACTAAAGCTAGAAGGGAGGTATAGCTTATGGCTACACATTTCTGTGTTCATGATGGTCTTTCCCATGGAGGACTTAGTTTGTCAAGTGTTCTTGTTAATTTTCCAGGGCTTTTTTCATGTGCAATTATACAATTGATTTGATAATGTTTCTTTGAAGAAAATATATTTGAGAATTTTCTCTAATCATCTAATTGATGATATAATTAATTGTGATAAAATAAAATTTGTAAGTTTTTGGGGTTTTTTTTGTTTTTATCAGATGTCAAAAATGTTTTTAAATGTTCAAATAAACTATGAAAACTTAACTATGATTAAGATTTTAATTGTAATCTACTTTCATTTTTAGTATGATAAATCAATTTGGGTATCAAATTGTTTTTTAATCTTTTCTTTTTTTTTTTTTTTTTTTTTTTTAAACCCCCTCAGAACATGCCCAAAAGTCAGGTACATATGTATACCAAATTTTGCAGAAAATCATTTACATGGTTTTTGTGTCTATAAAACAGGTACATGCAGTTAATTTTCATAGTGTATATAACCTTGATCTACATTATAGCTTGAGTCTGTAAAGTGAAGTAAGCAATTTTTGAAATTAGGGAGGGAGAGGAGGGATTTTTCTTTTCTTTTTTCTTTTCTTTTTTTTTTTTTTAACTAATGTAAAGTTTTTTTTATGTCCCTTAGCTAACTCAGGTTAGTTTGTGCACATATAATCATTGTACCCAGGTAATGTTATTTCCCCAGCCTTTTGTCTCGTAGTCCAGATTAAAAGTGCAGTAAGGATAATCTGATTCTAGTATCATTGGGTAACAAGAGTTTTGGCTCATTTATTAAAACCTTTCTCCTTCCCAATGATACCTACATTGGAAAAATAAGGTCTAAAAAGGTTTAGCTTCAAGTTACCTTTACTGCCCCTTAACCTGGATTATTAAGAATGCTGGGAACTTCTGCTAATTTGTCTTTTTGTTTTGTTGGGGGGGGGGGTTCATTAATACTATTTGTGAATGTATATTAGATATGTTGGGAGAGGCTTCATAAAATAAAAATTAAAAAAATATATTATATTCGGTGTATGGGTATAAAATCTATGGTTATTTCAACTGAACTTTTTTTTTAATTTTACAAAAATGTCCTACAAATAAATATAAGTTTTGTTTTAAAAGATTCATAGCAAAAATTTAATAAAAAATAAAAAATTCAGAAAATTTCAACTTATAAAAGTCGAAAAACAGCATTAAAATTCCCTGGAGAATTTTGTATTGTTTATTACAAGGATGGTCATGTGAGCAAATACCTTTTGTTACCTGGATGATTAATATCAATATTCTCTATCATAGTTTAGTACATATACTTTTATCTGATATTTTCCTATCAATCTCACAAAGAACCTTTTTTTTTTTCTTTCTTTTTTTTTCAATCATTTTCTAGCTAGAGGCCAAGAAAATCTATCAGATTTTTCAGTAAAAGAGAAAAAAGTGTCGGATATTTTTCTTTGTCATTAAAAATTGATATTCTGCTTGAATTTTGGATTTCACTCACTATTGATTATAAAGTAGGAAATCATGAAAGAATTTTTACCCATTGCCAAAATATCACAATCAATTTTTAAAATAAAAAATGTACAATTTTTGGATTTATATATCAATTAATTCCAAGTTTAATTGAGATTTGAACCCATATCATTGTGATTATTCCTGGCTTTTCTTTTGATGGAATAACTTTAAACAAAGGTGTCTTTGGCCTAGAATGAAGTCTGAATATGTTTTGTACCCTTTTTTAATTATTTATTTGTTTATTTTATGAACTAAGGTACAGGAGTTCAAAGAATTAAAAAAGCAATTTGAAGACATATTCAAATTTGGGTTGGGGTCAGATATTAGTTTTATGTAATCTCAAAATGCTGATTTGTTATACTGAGAAATTGTTTGGAAAATATGTCCCAGCTTAAAGTTGATTTTAAAAGCTTTTCATTAAGTAATTTTATTGGAACATTGTATCATTCTTGAAGTAAAAATAAAAATAATAGATTTACTCTTGAATATTCTTCTCATAAGTTTAGATTCTTTCTTTCTTTCTTCTAAAAATAACATTGATGAAAATGTCACATTTTCTTATGAATAATATGATGTGGAAAAATAACTTCCTAAGCATATTATTAAGGGTATAATCAATGATAGATGGAATTTAATATGTTAATCCAAGCAATCACTTTTATTTCTCTTCTAGATTTCAAAATGTGTATCATATACTTAATGCATAGACAAAATAAATGTATAAAGCTACAAAAAGAATAAACTTTTTTTATCTTAATTTTTTAAGGGTTATATAAACTAGCAATATGATATGCTCAATTTGTTGAACTGCAGGATTTTTACATAGCATGTACAGTTTGTGGCTTTTGATCATTCTCTTCTTAGTCAGGCTTTCCAGTACTCTCTTGTACATTAAATCAAAATCCACATTATTATGAAATATGTCAAATGTATTTGATACTTTCTAGTCTAAACAGAATCATCAGGTTGAAGCAAAAATTTTCATCTTTTTTTTTTTTTTTCCATATAGATTCAGAGCATTATTATTTACTCTTAAAAAAAATTGAAAGAATGATTCCAATTTTGAATTGATTAATTTTTAAAAGAACTTTTTTTCAATATAATCAGCTTGTTAACCAATGAAGAAGTGTTGTATTGAGTGGCACAAATTATTGTATGTAGGTGATGGATCTTGAGAATACACGATACTTGGAACTTCTTATTCAAATTATAGGATCATTTGCTGTCGTACTTGCAACATGAAGACTGGTTTTATAATGCAGAAAAATCACAATTCAATTTCCTTGTCCAGAAAAAACATTTTTTCTTTTTCAGTGTTGTATTCAAAGAAACCATTGTAGCATTAAGTTTTTCCAGTTTCCAGCAATTTATGATAAAGAATTTTCATTGTATCTTATAAAACACAGAACATTTTTTCCCAGTAAATTCAATTTAAGCTGAGATGTTGAAATCCTTCTTGACTTTGTTTCTTCATTATAAATACATTTTTCATTACCAGTGCTTATCTTTTTGAAGATTCCTTTTTTTTCTGTTTCAACTAAAAAGAGAAAGACAAGCTTTTAAATACTGACCAATGTTCCATTCCATAATTTTATAAAAGACCTATTCAGAATTTTTCCTTAGGTTTGTAAACAATATTCTGACTACTTAGCTCTTTATTGTTTGTGCAAACCTCAAAGACACTTCTGAGATTTCCTTAAAATTGTAGAAAAGATGATTCTAGAAACTTGCATCAACCTAATATATCATTTAAGAAGATAATGAGAAAATAAAGGTAAATCTATGGAAACATTGTTTGAAATCATTGCTCACTCTCTCTCAAAATACACATGTAGGATACCGCTTATAAATAAATACACCTCTGATATTTTTTAATAAAAAGTTAAATTTCTTCTAAAATAACTATGGTAGAATTTTATTGTTTCTAATGGAACATTATATAATCAAAATATATTAGGTATTATTTGTTACCAAACCTTATAGTACGGTCCCCAGATGACTTCAGAATCTCCTGCAAGCCTTACCAACAATGTCCTTGTTTAAATCGGTAAATGCTGCTATTATCTTTATCTGCAATTCATCTTAAGTGTTGCACAGATTTTTTTGGTCCCTTGCTCAACTGCACTTCCCACATTATAATCAAGGTGACTGCAATCCAAAAAGTTAGACAGCTAGATAATAGGGGTGAGATCACTGCAGAAATTTTCTTACAGCCAAAACTGAGTTGTCCTGTTTGTGTGGTATGGTACAGAGTCCTATTATCAGATGTAAGGTCTTCCAGCAGCCATCCTCTCAATCCCGAGCAGTGCTACCTTTTCCAATCGTTTGATATAGACCTCATGTTGAGTCTGAGGCCATGTGGAAAGATGAATGAAAGCATAAATTCACCATCACTTGTGACCACCTTAAACACCATGATATGGATTGGGTGTTTAATTTTCATCAATATTAATCTATTCTCAGATTGACACACAAATACCCTGAAATCTTCATATTGGATCTTCCATCATGAATGCCAAGCAGTACAGCATACCACTTCCAAATTACTAGATGAGTGAATTGTGTCATGGTGCTGCTTACAGACACTCCCCAACTGACTCTAGTTTGCTCTACAGTTGATAAAACCCAAAATAAATAAAGCACATCTGCAAAATTAATTTAAAATGGTAACAATTTACCCATTACACCATCTGTTATATATATGTGTGTGTGTGTGTGTATAATCATTATTATCAATGCTATTTTGCAACTTCATTTTTGGTTACATTTTCAATGCTGGAGAGTTAGGTAATAAATAATACCTAATTATATCAGTTATGAAATTATAATGTTCCACTGGAAATAACAGGAAATTAGCTTTGGTTTTGAAGAAAATCAACTTATAAAAATTTTTTTTTTTTTTTTAATTGTTAGAGGTGTACATATTTAAGTATGATACTTTATATTACATGTATGATTTTTTATCTTACAATTAGGAGTTGGATTTTTTTTTTTTTTTTGCTTTGCATTCTCTAAATTGAAGGGTTCACCTTTTTGCAGGATCATATGGCAAAGAAATCATGGATTGGACATACTACGAATTTTAAGGTATTCATGTGTGATTTAGTGTTTGCTGCAAACTATTTCTTGTGGTTAAAAGCTTTTATCAATAAAAAAAAAAAAAAAGAAAAATATTCACAATTAAGTAATTCATTTAACATTCTAAATTTTTTTATTTTTTATATATAAAACTTGGCTGAAATGCATTGCATGCCAAAATATTCTAATTTTCTGCTCTCTATAACATTTTATCATATTAGTACTGAACTACAAATAAATTATTCTTGATATTTTTTGTGATCATCTTGTTTAAGTTATGATACTTTTAAACTTCTATAGCAAATATCTTCTTTTTTCCTTTTTTTATTTTAGTGAAAAGTATTGAATATGCTTAGAAAAAGGATGTTAATTTGTTGGGGTTTTTTTCTACTGGTTTCATTTGGCTTAAATGAAGATAAGATATCAAGTAGAAGAAAATGTACTTTTTTTTTTAACATCAATCATTATCATTGATTTTGACTAGTACTTTAGTTCATCTTTTAATTTTACTTTCTTTGTTTCTTACATATGATTTTCCTTGCTGTCTTGGAATCATAATAACCCAATTGAGTTTGGATAAAAAGAAGCTAAAATTAAGATTTAAAAAAGTACTAGTCAAACTTATTAAGTACTTTTTTATATTTTTTATAGCCCGCAAAGCTTTGTACCACCTTTTAAATGTTTATGCAAACTATTAAAAAAATGTATGAAGGGTAATTTAATTAAAATTGCATGAGAGAGAAATTATTTAGACATAAAACATGTTTTAGAAAAATACACTAATCATTTTTATCAGCATCTTAATCTTCATCACTTAATGGTACAGTTTATGATTTTAGAATATGCTAAGGAATCAGACCTATATTAATTCAATAGATATTTAGAAAAATCTTTGACAGATTTTTTTTTTTTTTCTCTCAAAGATTCTTACCCAAATTTTAAAACTTTCTACTGACCAATATCTGTTTCTATAATTAAAATATTCCGTTATCCACTTCTCCATGAGAGCAGATTTAAGGTAAAGTTAAAAAGTGAAGACCCACATGCATACATGAGTGTATGAACAAAAATTGCTCAGCCCTGTCAGCATTCCTCTTTTTGGGGTACCTCAGGCATCAGATGTTGAACCTGTATCTATCTCTCTAAGTGGAATAAGAAAGTGCAGCCTAGGTGAACAACTCTTGAAGCTGAGCAGAATACTTATTATATCTCTAGTTACAGATAACCAACATTCTGATGCAAGGGTGATGTTCTAGCAAATTAAAAATACATTCATACACGCACACATATGTGTTTTAACTAAAAAGAATTTTAAAAATAATGCAATACTTGCCACTAATCACTTTTTATTGGCTAAGAATACATGGAAGTTGTAGTTATAGTAACTCAGCAATATCTTCCTTAAGAATTAACCCATCATGATTCTCGATTACTTTGCTTTCAGATAAAGCTGCATATTCAAATGTTTTTGTTTTTTTTCTAAGTCAGTTTTTCATATTTTTTACTTACATCATCTGGAATTTACTGATAGTTAGCCTTGAAGTTCTTAGTAGGCTGCAGAATATTTGTATAATTGTCATTTATCCTGTAAGGTTAAGTTTTCTTGTCTAGCATTCATCCTTAAAAGGTTTTTCTATTCTCTTTACAATATGCAGTAAAAGTAAAAGAATCCAGATCATTTCCCCTTTTATCCTTAGCACATGTTTACAAGTCTATTTTTGTTTTCTTTTCTCTTTTTTTTTTTTTTTTTTTTTTTTTTTTTTTTTAAGTTGATTGTATGTTATTTACATTGACTCTCAAATAACTGGCAGGCTCAGATTTTAGTTACATGGAATTTGTGTATTTATTCATTTCTTGATAGCAATTGAATTTTCCCAGGTATTTTTTTAATGATCCGGAATTACTTTGTTTGGAAGGAAACAAGTTCTTGACACATTTCAATTTACTTGGTTCTTTTTTTAAAAAAATAATTTAAAAAGTAATGTTCAGCTACTAATTTGATTGTCAGTTTGAGCATTCTTTGTATCTTCTACTTCTTTTTTTTTTTTTTTTTTCCTTTTTTTTTTTTTTTTTTTTTTCTTTTTTTTGTGTGTGTGTGCATTTTTTATCTTGTTTTCTTAGCTGATTAAAGAATAGAAGTTTTTTGTTTTCCAAGGTTTTCTATTTTTGTTCTTGTGTTTTGGCTTTTTTTTTTTTTTTTTTTGTTATTGTTTTGTCTTTTGGGTTTTTTGGGGAGTTTTTTTTGTTTTGTAATTGCTTTCTGCTTTGAAATAAGTAAATCTAGCAACAACAAAAAATGAAAAAAAAATTTCAACCTTCTTTTTGATATCTAATATACAAGATTTTTTAGCATAATCTTTATTTTTTTATTGCAATTCGTCTTAGTTTTTGTTTTCTTTATGGAGGTGGAGTAGTGAGTGAAGGGATGCCAAGTTTTTGTTTGTTTTTTAGGGGGTTTTTTGGGGTTTTTTGTTTGTTTGTTTTTTTAAATCTTTGCTTCTATGCATGTATATGTGCGTGGAGATTTTTTTTTTTTTTTTTTTTTTTTGCTACAGGTTTTTCTTTTCCATAATAAACATATTTCTCCATCAGATGAGCCAGCTCATCACATCTTATTCTTTCTGCCATGCTTGCATGGATCAGAGGACCATATAAACCAATAAAAATTGGATCATATATATTCTCTCTCTCTCTCTCTCTCTCTCTCTCTTATATATGTATATAAGAAAAATTAATAAATTTTCTCATTTTATTCTCTCTATCAAGGAGGTCTGTCACATTTTTATTTATCTGTATGCAACTAACCTGTCTCCATTTGCTGGAATACTATGAAATATGCTGAACATATTTATGAGCTACTTTGGAAGGGAAGAAACCCTATTAGGGTCACCTGATGACTTAATTGAATATAGATCTTTGTCAAAAATCATATTTTGTTTTCTATTCTATTCAATACAATATTCTTTGATATGAGAAATGTAACAAGTCATCATTTTCTTCAGACATTCAAATGTTTTAATTATTTTTCCTAGAAATCAGGAGTTATTAAATGATATTCACTTAAGAGTCCCTTTTGGTGGCCATTAAGCTCAATATCAAATCAAATCCTATTTATAAAATTTATATAATAATTAATTGCAAATGAATAAATGGAAGTACTCTATAATTAGCATTTAATATTATCTCCCTTGAGAAATTATGATGATCAAGTTAAATATGTATGCTAACCCACACTATAAATTTTAAGATAGATTCAAAATTGTTTTATTCTCTAAGTTAGTTGTTTGAGGGTATTGCCCTTACAAAAATCTTACTGCAGTGTGCTATTTTTGCTGTATTGTGATGATATACATACATATTGTTGTGGCCTGTTGGGGGGCCAGAAAGAAGACATGGAAGAAGAGAAAGTAAGTGGAACAAGTGTATTGAATAAACAGAACATATATACACACAATAAGAGTGTTAGTACAGCAGGTAGAAGTGTCTGACTGAAACTGTCAGGTTAGACTACTGGGAGGAAGTTGGTATTTGTCGTTCGTCCCACCGACCAGACGAGTGTGGCACAAGGTCTTTTTTTTTAGGTGGGTTCAGGTGCATGGCCACAGCCCAGACAAGCCCGTCAGCTCCAAAAATGCCTCGGGCCCCATCAGTGTTCCCCCTAAAAAGGGGCGCCTTAGGCGATAAATCTAGCCCCTTCAAGAAGGGTTAGAGCCTGGGAGGACAGCCCCCTGAGGCTCAAGGATGCCAGTCAAGGCGCACCTCGACCAACTGCCAGCGGAGCCAGGACACACACGACCAGATCTGTGTACCGACCAACATGGCTGACTGAGGTGTGTCCCAGCCTAGCATTGGAAGGAAGTCTCCCCAAGAATAAATAGTTAGTATTTATGAAGGAGTAAGAGTTAATTATCATGTAGATAGGTCACCATAACACATAAAAATCAGACCATTATAATATAGAGAACAATTGATTGTGTTACTGAAGGATGTCTTGACAATTCTGTTACCAAAATTGTTTATATATCATAAAGTACAGTGGAGAGAAAATAAAGTTGCAACACTGAAGAGCAAACTTGGGTTTTTTAGCTGCACAGCTTGAACCTTTGGTACTTGACAAACTTTACAACCCACTGATCCAGGATGAATTGTAGCAAGCTATAGTTTTAAAATGCCCTTGTTCATTATTTTTTATATAAATCAGTAAATATGATAATCTTTCTTCCTTTCTCTTAACTTTTATTGTTTCCATTTTTATCTATGGTGAATCTGACAAAATTAATGCTGCTCAAAAATATTTTAATCCAATTAAATGTCTCTACAGTATATAACTATAATCATTCAATCAAAAAGTATGAGAAAAAAAATTAGCAGAAACTTTTTTCCATGTATATTCCTCCTTATAGCAGTATTTTTATTCATATTTTGAATTTCTTTTTTCTTTTTCTTTTTTTTTTTTTTTTTTTTTCTTACTTTTTTTTGGATAAGATTTGTTAATGAAATTGGCATTGAAGAAGCCCCTTTTTTTTTTCCTTTAAATAAATATAAAAATTTACCATGTATCTTACAAGCTACTTTTTTATAGTGTACATCTTTGAAGTCAGAGTATCCTCTCTATTGAGGAAATTTCTCTCTCAAGTGCATTTATAACAATGTTTATTCAAGTCATTAGTTATTTTTGTTTCCCATAATTGAATTAAACAACCCAGTGATTTCAAATTAGATGTATATGCATTTGAAATCTATTGAGAGAAATTCCCCCACCTCACTGAGAACATTCTGTCTCTTTCATTTTCTCGGATTTTTCCCTATGTTTGTCCGTAATCCTTTCTGACATTGAGTTCAATTGTTGAATAACAATTTTAATGCTCTTTGTTGAATCTTTACTTCTTTCAAATAGACAATTAAACTGATCGTGTTTTGATATAAATTCTTAAAGCATTTTGACTACATCATATAAATAAGATTTTTTTCAAACCTTATTATTGTAATTTTTTAAAAATTGTTTCACATTTAAATGTGTTAACTTTCATCAGCTAATTTATCTGAAGTAAAAATAAAGTCCCTACAAATCTTATGCTTATAATGTTTCACTTTGAGTGTCTGTTACTCTAAGTGGCTTTTTTATAAGCTTGTTTATTTTGATATTTGTTTTATCTCAGAAATAATTATCATAATAAAATGTTGGATATTGTGCATAAAACCCAAATTTTAATATCAAGTAATAAGACATTATCATTTGCAAAAATTTGGTGTATTTATATAGGATACATAAATCCAATAGCTACTATCATAAGAAATGAAATAAAGATAAAACTCAAAATGATATTATTTATGAATTTGTACAATTAGCAAAATATTTTTTTGAGGAAACAATGCACAAATTGTAAGGTTACTAACTTTGCAAAGAGTCATTAATACACCAGAAGTTGTTCAGATAATTGAACCTCTTTGTTTTGTTTGTTAACATTTCTGATGATCCCTTCTTCAGCCCATGTCAGGTATATTATTTCTTTCTCTCTCTCTCATTTATTCACTCACTCACACACACACACCTGACATGAGCCAAAGAATAAATCAGCTCAAACAATATCAAGATAAAAAAAGACCTTCAATTGTCTGAACAATTTTTTTAAACTATCAAATTGCTCTAAGAAAGTAAACTCTTAATTATATATATATATATATATATATATATATATATATATATATATATATATGCACACACACAATACTTACTATGTACAGGTGTTTTAATATTTTTTTGTATCTGTTACTCAACCATATATATATATATATATATATATATATATATATATATATATAGGGAGTAGCATTTTATACAAAAAATATTGTCTGCAATTTATTTATAGATACCAAAACAAGAGCTGATATTTTGATGAGCCTTTTTTTACTATTTTATTAATTTTTTTTTTTTTTTTTTTTGATGAGATGATTTTTATCATGTGGCTTATAAATCCTAAAAGAATTGAGTAGAATTTATATTGAAAGTAAATATGATTCTAAAAGAGAAATTACATTCACTTTATATACCGTTTCTTTCATGTTCACTATTGCTTATTACTTTCTGATCCACAAATTTATCTATTTTGAATTTTCTAAAATGGAGACTTTCTTTCTGTTAGGTTACTTTTAGTGGAGGTTTGTTACATAATGGTTATATTTGTAGGAAATTAACTTGGTGACCCAAGTTCAAATCTTGGATGAAGCTGTTTGCATATCACTTCATGCTTATGCCCTTGGGAAAGGCATGAACCCACCTCTTTTACTCCACCCCCAGTCATGGGTAAATAGTAGAGTAGACTTGGCTCTTTGGCTTCAGTATAGCAACCAGTCTAGAAGAAGGAAAACTCTGAATTCAAAACCAGCTGTACTTCACTGAAAATTTGACCTTGTGTCACATCCTACCTATGGAGGCAGGGGTTGAGTAAATATATCCTTTTAGTGAAGCTTATCATCTCATTTTATCTTTCCTTTCTTCTTTCAGACTTATAAGTATGTATTATATATATATTTGATTTAAAGCATCTTAGTTCATGCATAGAGCTTTTATCTTCAATATTTTGTTTTAAAAAAAAAGTATTACTTTATTGAGATATAGATATATATATATATATATATATATATATATATATATATATATATATATATATATATATATATATATATATATATATATATAGAGAGAGAGAGAGAGAGAAAGTATTAAAATTTATCTGTCATTCTTTTGAATGATTACATCCTATTGAAATTGAATTGTGTGCAATGTAATAGCTAACTGCAAAGAAAATGGAATTGACAATCCAAGATCAAATTCTGGCCTAGAATGTTTACGTTTACTTTCTCTCAGGGAAAGCATGAATCCATTTTTCTTCCTACAGCTATAAGTAGGAAACTCTGGGCTCTCTAATCTTTGGTGAACAACCTATCTAGGTGATGGACTACTTTGAATTCAAAACCACAAGTTAGACTATATCTGTTAGTATTGGTCCCATGCATGACAGAGCAAGGTTGGTAATGAGGTGGAGATAATGACTATAAAAAGATCAATGAAACTATGAAAAAGAATACTACATCTGCCAGGTAAATAGGTATTACATAAATGGATTCTGTTGGATGAACATGATGATTTTAGGGTTGAAATTAATACTTTTATATAAATGTCTTTTTGCAAGAAAATCAGTGTTCAATTACTCTGCCATGTAACAATGTAACACAAATTTTATTCCTGGATAATGTGTTACTTCTTATTTTGTAAAAGTATAGAAAATGACCATGATTTCCTTCAAGCTTTGTTTTCGTGCTCTAGATGATAAAATTTAGAAATTAATCTATTTTCTACCTAAAAACAGGCAGATTTACACATCACTTACATAAGATATAATTAAAACAACATATGAATCGAAATTTACATGTATTTATACTAAAGTTATTTAAAAAGGAACAAAAATGTTAAGAAGTGGGTAGTTTCTTGAGATTTGCAACTTTCACATGTCAGCTCCCAAATATAGTCTCTCATGTTTTGAAGATTTCATTACCCAGATCATAAAATCAAAGTTTAAAGAGAAAAATAGGTATTTTCTATTGTCTAGTGAACCTATACCAATATGAACTAGAAACTATCTCCTTGGTGAAAAGTGTTGTTTATCTTCTTAATCTATAGCAAAATCTGAGGAGAAATAGCTTTGTAATAAGGTATATATAGAAGAATTTATTAGAGAAAGAAAAGCAATTAGAGAAAGACAGAGAGTAAGAGGCAAAATTAAAAATAAAGGAGTATTAAAAATCATCAAATATCTTATAAAACAAAGGAAACAAAAACAAAAGTCAGAAAATGTGATTTCCTGATTAATTTCACACTATTTTATACCTAATTCAATGAAGAAGAAAAAAATACCAATTATGAGAATGTCTATAGTTGGCTGCAATAAGGTATGAATCATGGAGCACCTAATGAGGATCAAATGGGTTGTTAAACATGTTAACCATCACCTGATGGCAGATGCTCTCGTTAGTGTCAAGTATCCTGTGTTATACTATCTTTAAAAAGAAGATGAAGAAAAGAAAAATGACAGAATTGGCCTGCAATAAATATGTATGACTGTTTTTAAGCCACTTTTATGAACTTGTGGACAAATTTAAAATATCTTTTCAACCACATTATAAGTTGTTTCTTTGAAGAAAGGATCTCTGAACAAAGTGTGTGTGTGTGTGTGTGTGTGTGTGTGTAACTGTTTCTTATATTTATAAAAGAGAGTGCTCAATACTGTTGATCGAGCATATGTAGATCTAAGTTAAAATAGTATAGACAGTCAATGGTGACAGTCAGTTTCTTGCCTATAGAGCTCTCTGTCTACACTATTCTAACTTATATAAATGAATTAATAACAGACATGTTTATTTTAATAATTTGTACATGTATTAATTTCATAGAATTTCTTCATGAGGCTTGGTTACTATTTTTTTGCAATATATTCAACCTTCTATCTAAATAACTCTGCACTCTTCCGGGGCAAAATCAAGAGGTGAGAAAATAGGATACTTAAAAATGTTGAGGCTTTTAGTGGAAAATAACACAACCTATAATTAGCAACAGTTACTCTGACATAAACACACACAAAATCGTATGAAAACCAATTTCCTGTTAAATTGAGTGTAAACTGTACTAGACTTTTATTTAAACTTAGTAGAAACTTTGAACAAAAAATGTCAGCCTATTTATACACAATGTGAAACAAGAATGTATTTGAATATATATATATATATATATATATATATATATATAGTGTGTATACTCCCTTATGAATTGGGGGCGAGTTCCTATAACATAATGGCTAAAGTGCTGGACTGCAGCCTCAAAGTAAGTGAGTTCAAACTCTAGTCACACTATTTTGTTCACTTTCAGACTAATACCCTTGGGAAAGCTATGAACCCCCCTTATGCTCCTATCTGTGGGTTAAATAATACCACCACTGTTCTTCTACAAGGGTAAGGGTGTCCTTTGGTATGACACTAAATTGCATCTGATGCAATACTCCATACAACTCTTGTATAATTTTCAACAACTACTGGCAAAATACTGAAAAATAATTTGATTTTTGACTAAGCTGTTTATCATATCCAACAAAATTTTCCATGTGCATCAGGAACCTGATAGCTTTTTTTTTAATTTAAATTTTACATTGTGCACTTATTCAATACTTATTTAACAAAGGATTACAATGTTATTATATAAGAGTCTATACTTTCTATTATGTGGAAATATAAAGGCATTGTTTTTTAAAGAAATAGAAGAACACAATCTTATTTCTTTGCTCAACATTTATCTGCCAATTCAATTACAGTAGCCAATAAAAAACCCAAAGCAATTTTTTTTTGTTTGCTATCCAAACGAATGATGATATATGAGACTAAATCAAGTATGCTGATCCTACATATATATTTGTCTTGACACCTCAGGTTTTTTGGTTGGTTGGTTGGTTGGTTTCTTGATTTTATAACATAATGGCTAAAGTGCTGGACTGCAGCCTCAAAGTGAGTTCAAACTCTAGTCACACTATTTTGTTCACTTTCAGACTAATACCCTTGGGAAAGGTATGAACCCCCCTTATGCTTGTAGGTTATTTAATGCCAAAGGGTATTTGTCTGAAAGTGAACGTAATAGCACAACTGGAGTTCAAACTCGCTTACTACAATACATCTCAAGGACACCATCCCAGTTTTTTTCGATATGTAAATAATTATATATTAATGGTATATTACTAAATAGCATATTTCTGTTTAAAGTGAATATTATGTTTATAGTACTTCCTGAAAGCAAGATTTTAGATAAACAGAAAATGAATTTATCCACTTCACATTTCTATGTATTATTAAAATCATAGTTATGTTTAAGTTGAGATATATGTGTGTGTGTGTGTGTAACCATAATTCAATAAAAACAGTACATCATATGAACATTTTTCTTTATTCCTTCCAAAAACATTAATAACATTATGGATCACTGTTACAAGAACCTAACATGTTCAGGAATTGTTTTATAAGTTAAGATATTATCTAGAGGTTAAAGTTTATGAGCTCCTATTGGTCATTATTCTACACTTCAAATGTAAACTCAACAACACAATCTTTAAAAGTTTTAATTTTTTTAGTGATCAAAATCAAGAGAAAGAAAGGTCCTAACTTTCATTTTTGGCTTAGAAATTTTCAGCTTAATGTTTGTTTATAATTAAACAAAAAGACAAAAATTCAGTGTAACTAATCTAACAAACTCAATGTAAAGGCTCCATTTAGTGTTATACTTAAATTTCAGATCAAACCCCTTGTTAAAATGTTTTTAAGTCTTGTAATTTTCAAAACCTAATATGCAAAATAAAAAATCTTTGGTCCAATTGGTAACCTTAGAAAAAAATCAAAGCAATTGCTCAAGCCATCCTTGAGTTATTATTCAATACAGACAGATTATAGCATGATAGGTATAGTTTTTAACATATGTTGGAGAATTACTCCAGACAATTCAATGGATGGTATGCAGAATCTCTGTTATAGAAAGTAGGAACCAACCAATTCACAAAAAAAATAGACTTGAAGATCATCAAAAAGCTATGCTCCAATGATACCATGAAGCTAAGCATGGCAGAACATGTATAAAAAGAAAAGGAAATATGTCAGCCTCTTTGAAATTAAGTCAAAATAAGAGATAACCAGAGAAGGTGAAAAAAAAGTATGTGGGCTTAATAAAAAGCCTGCATAATGAAAGCCAGTCTAGAGTTCAATGCCATATATTTGCCTAAAGCAACAACAACAACAAAAAAGACTATAAAGATTTCCTATTACTGAAAAAAAGGTGATATTATCAGTGTTTCATGAATCTACTGAGGAGATTAACATGTGTGTTGATCTACTCATTAAGTGTAGCTGTTTTTTGTTTTATTGTTTTTTAATTTATTTCTGCCTGCAGGAATTTTTCTCTAAAGACTATAAGATACCCCCCCACCCCACCCAATATATTTTCTATTGGCTGAATTATCCCATTTAGGAAAGTAGAACAATGTATCACCTGAAGCATAAAAATGGCAGAGATAAGGATACTAGTCAAAACAATTCTTAGAATAAAAGCTAAAACTAATAAAAAAGAAAAAAAGGAAGAAGTTATATGGGAGATCTATCAGCAATGTTGGAAAGTAAAGAATAAAGTATTAATTTAGAAATAAATTTATTTCACAAACAACTTAGTTACATTAAATGTTTTACTCCTTTTTCGGCTACTCCTTTATTCTTCTCTTTTCTCTTTCTCTATGAATTCCACTGTATAGACACATATACACACAAACTTTTTTCTCAATTGCATTCTCTGTATTTCTCTTATCATTTATCAGGCTTTGGCGGGGGTATTTTGTTTGTGTGTTTTTGAATATGTGCTCGCTTATTCTTTTAGATGTTTTTGGTGTCTCTTTTAATGACAGGTTCTTAATGTTTTTGTTTTTTTGTTTTGTTTTTTTAAGTCTGCCTTTCATGAATTTTATTTTTTTTCTACAACATCTGGAATAACAGCTGGCCCATCTTTCTATTAACTAACAAGCTTTTATTATCTTCCTTTTTTTGTGAAGGACAGGATTTTTCTTATGAAGCAATTAGTGTTTCTTCATTATAAGCATTTTTGATAGAGAAAATTGCTGAAAGTCAACAGGTCTGAAATTCAATCCAAATTATATTCTATTTGAAATGTTCAGAAGTCGGATCAATCTATTTACCTTCCAGCTTATCCAACATTTTCCTTATCTTCACTGACATTTCACAAAAGCCTCAAAATCATTCCACCAGGAAATCAAGAACTCCATTTTCCATTATCTTTTGGGTTTTTTTCCTTTTTTTGTTTTTTTTTGTTTTTTTTTAGGAAAATATTCAGCACCTTAACCCTTCGTACCCTGAGTTCCTGAGCCTTAATTTACCCTCTGCCAATTGGGCATGATCTCTGCACCAGTTGATTATTGCTTCAGTATACAGGGCAAATAAAAGTACCACAAGTATACTAGTGTAACTATTTCAAAGAGTTAAGTTCCCAAAATGTTTGTCTCTCCTCTTATACACAGTAAATAAGTACTGTAAATAACATTTAACATTGTAGGAAATCTTATCTATAACAAAAAAAATGATTAGACTATTCCTGTATTGATCATCATTTCTGTCTCGGATCAGTGTAGTATCTGCATCCATGGAAATCACATTGAAAAACTGTAAGATGCAAACAATTATTTTGAAGAGTATAAAATCTAATGTGAACTGTTGGTTGGGTTTAGAATATACTGACTGTATCCCATACAGAGAATTAAGACCCTTCACTTTGTTTTTATAATATATAAATGGTTATTAGAATTTTTAAAGGTTTTTTTTTTTATCTATTTATTTAAAATTAGGTTTTTACACATGCTACACTCTGATTCAATATTTAACTCTCTCTTGAGAGATAGAATGTGACATATGGTCATTTTAAGGAGTAGGGGTCCACACTTATTCATGTAAGCAATTATTCATTTAAAACAAACATTACTTAGTCTCTACAATCAGTATAACAAAGTGTTACACTCTCCCTTGATAGTCTAATAGGGAGGTACTGCTTTGAGATTAGAATCTCCAGAATCGGGTTACTGTTTGTCACATCCTACTTAATTGGCTATGAAGAAGGAACAGATATTAACTATACTTGAATTCCAGCTCAAAGGCTGGAAAGCAACACTTTGATCCCAGGTAGGCACACTCTCATCCTAATAGAAACAAACAAAAAGGTCACTCTGTTCTTTATGTAGATAGATAACATTTAAGTATACTCAAATTTACACATAATATTAACTTCTGTCATTTCAAATTATTACATTTGATCTCATTAGTTTCTGTCTTTATCCATAATGTAATTTCTATCCTTTTTTTTTTTTTTTTTTTTTTTTTTACTTTTCACTCATAAAACTTGCTCGGACCCTAAACTTTTAAAAAATCAAATCTGAAGAATAGAAAGAAATAACTAAGACTGAATCAGTCATTGATTCATAATATATATTTACTGAACTGCTGTGAGTTATATATTATTTTTTCTTTGTTTTTTTTTTTTTTGTTTTATTAGAAAAGCAGGTGACGCATAATTTATAATTTTCAGTCTTGGTTGGACTATTGTCTCCAGATTACTATCAAGGCATCCTGACTGACCAGGATATAATTCTTTTTACTCAATCTTTTATTCACTTGGTTTTTATTTTTCCTATTAAACATCTGTTCTGGATAGATTTATCTACCTCCCAAATTGCAAGATCAAATGACCTAGTTTAGTATATCATTGGTATGACACTAAACTGAATCCATTGGTGAGGCTCCATTTCTGGAGCTATGGAGTCACCCATTAACTGGATCCAGATCCACTCAGGCTTAAAATTGTACCTGTTACAGTTCCATCTATGGGTCAAATAGATCTTTTTGGGATCATTAAGTTTTTATCTGTTTAAAATGATTGAAGATACATTTTTGTACCATATATAATTAGAAACCATAATTATTTAACTGTCTCTAACATTAAATAACCTAATGGATGTTGACATGGTGTAAATATTAAATCTATCAAAAAATATTAACCAGGAAAAGTAATGTTAATTTTAAAGAATCA
>OY757917.1:81142950-81445450 GCA_963585895.1 Sepioteuthis lessoniana | reverse complement strand
AATCAGTAACAAAGACTAAAGTGTTAAAAGAAATGTTGAAGATGTTTATCATTTGTGATTCTTTTATTGATAAGGTTTCTTTATATTCCTCAAAGATTAATACCAGCTTGATCCATAGAAATTCTATGGATGCTGTCAACTAAGATTATTATTTCAAACCCTTTGCCCTTCCACTCTTCTTGCATGTCCTTGTTTATCTCTAATCTTTTAGAATATTTCATATGCTAAAAAAGAATAAGGAATGTACCAAATACTTCCAACTGTATCTTTTTTTTTCTTTTTGCTCTATCTCAACTCAAAGAATTTTGATATAATACAATTTTTACACCTTTCAGTCTCTTGACGTCCACTCACTAAGCCTCTCTCTGTTTTTTCTTTCATTTCCACCACTTCTACTCTCTCTCTCTCTCTCTCGCTCTCTTATATGATAAGACAAATAGGAATATTCATTTTGTGTTTGTGCTCAAATAATTTCAAACTTAGGTCAACATCAGTAAAAAAAAAAAAAAATCATTGTGAAAAGTTTTTTAGAAAGTTGATATATTATGAGAGAAGTGACAAAAATGAACTGATTACATAACATATCCATTCATTGAATAGAAATTATTTTCTGATATCCAAGTATTAACTGACTTTTATAAGATCTCTGCTATCGTAGACACTTGGTACTGAGATCTCCATTTGGGAGATATGTCAAGCATGAACAGGGTGTGTTTCAAACTTGCTGTAACTGCTTGGTCAGACATTTAGTGGTATACTGGAATTCATATCTAGTTAGATATCAGAATATCTAGTTGGTAGAGTGTTCGGTAATGGCCTGGGAGACCAAGGTTCAATCCCAGATTGAGTTCTACCAAAGACTCAAAAAAATGGTTCTTGATACCTCCTTGCTTAACACTCAGCATTATAAGGTACAGATCAAGTGTAAAGTGGAGCAATCTACACACCAACATTCAGCTCCAATACAAACTTAATGTTATGCCAAAAACTCAATTTCAGGACAGCATGACTTAATGCAACCATTGTTATGCTTAATTAACTACCTTTTAACTATAAAAAAGTATTTGTCTTGTGCAGCCTGATCCGTACTAAGTTATAGATTCTAAGCTATCACTGTTATATTCATTTTTTTATTGAATTATTATTCTTTTTTTTTATGTTTATACTTTTGAATGGTAAAAATAGTCCAGGAGTGCTGTGTCTATAGAAACAGTAGTTTCTGGCATGAACATACATTTATGTACAGAATCCAAATTAAAGCTAAACTGCTACTGTGAAATGACTAACAGTTTTGATGATATAAAATGTTCAGTCTGATATATGAATTTAATGGGTCAAGGCAAAAACATAATGGTTACTGTCATAGGAAATGGCCACAGCAACCCAAGTTCAAATATTGGATGTTTGCATTTCACACAGTGCTAATACCCTTGGGAAAGGTAAGAATCCAATTATTCTCTCTCCAGCAATGGGTAAATTATAGAGCAGACTGGGTTCTTTAACATTGGTATGACAACTAGTCTAGGAGAAGGAAAACTGAATTCACACCTGTTAAATTATACTTAGAAATTGACCTTGTGTCACAGTATCACATCCTGCTTATGTGAATGTGTTAGGAGTGTGTGTGTGTGTGTGTGTGTGTGTGTATATATATATATATATATATATAAACACACTACAAATGACAGGATTATTTACATATGGATTGACACTTTTACTTGACAATGGATTAAAGATGGTGGTAGGAATCATGTTGACAAGTTGAAAACATTGGACCACCACTTAAATTCTTTCAAATCAATCTAGTAAACAAAAGAAAGAAAGAACAGAAAGAAGAATGTGAAGAGAGAATAAGTTAGAAGCAAAGAAAAATTAATAAAGAAAAAACATAACATGATACATAGAAAGGAAATGGCTGAAACAAAATTTTAATGTGATAAAGTGAAATATAGTGAAAAAGCAAAAATGAGAGAGAAAGATTAAGTAATTTAGTTTCTCCATTAAAAAAAAAGATATGGATATATTTGAATTTCTAAAATACCTTCTGTTACCATCACAACAGAATTTCTCATTACTCTGTATTGAGACCAGTTTGTGTGACCAATATATATATATATATATATATATATATATAGTCATCCACAGATAAACTGTTTCGTTGTATCACAACTCTTCAGTGTGGCTAGACACATGAGATGCTCCAAGCTGAGATCAAAACCCGCCAAACTTTATGTCAAGCTGATGACATACCCCCAAGCCAACCCTGCGACTCAATGTCAGCTCAGGAATTAATGCAAATGTATCAAATTTTGATTGTTTACATTTGCTGTCAGATACTGAAGTGCTCAATTCATTAGAAGAGTTTTGCTTTATGCGAGTGGCAACTGTTATGTTCCTTTGCCAGAGTGCTCAACCCCCAGGGTGAAGAGCAAGATTGTTGCTGGTCCAACAAGAGAAAAGTAAATAATTTAAAATGAATTGGTTTGCAAATGATTTCAAATTTCGTACTTAGGTTTTTATTATTTCATATACTTGTGCTTTACACATATTTTGGACTTTACATCTTCAGGAGATTTTAAAAAGTGTGTGTGTGTGTGTGTGTGTGTGTGTGTGTGTGTGTGTGTGAAAAAATTCTTTGATAGTAACATGTTTAAGAGGAAGCCTACATCTTTTTTTTTTCTTTTTTTTTAAGACATTTTACTCTCTGTTTGCATTCTCTCTCTCTCACACACATACACAGGTCTGAAAATAGGTCTTGTACATTATGAATTTATCTATTTTCTTGTACCTGTTTATATATCTGCCAATCAACTGCTTGCTTCAAGTTATTTGTGGTCTTTGTTCATTTCTGGCAAATCTGTTATCTTTCACTCTTAACTTAGGTGAACATACTTGGAGGCACATACAAAAACTTTTATATTTTCTTCTTCCTTCTATTTTTTTTTTAACATGTACAAGTTGCTTGTGTTATTTTGTGATATTTATTGAAAAGTTCAGTTTATCCAAAGCCAGAAAACTTACCTTTTTTTTTTTTTCTAACTTTTTTTTTTATAAACAGAAAAAAAGCACAAAATAAAATGTGTTCCATGTCTTTCAATGGTCAAACATTTTGTTTCTTTGAAGAGATTAAAGACTGATAAGTTATAAACTTCATTCTGTATACAATATTTATTACCACAAGCTAACCTATATAAAAGAAAAAATATTTGAACTCGGGGAAAGTGGCATCTAAAATATGAATATGCTAGTTGAAGTACCTGTCTATATTATGTAAGTGGTCAAGACTTGGATCACAGATATAGATATACTGACAAATGTAAAAACAAATCTTTCCTGTTTCTTTCATAATTTTTTATCTGTGTAATAAGTCCTTTGTTCTGAATGAGCAAGAATCAAGATCTCAAGCTAAATACTGATTTTTAACAACTATATGCCAAGCTCAAGAAAAGATTACTATTGAGCCTTTATGTATTACCATTAAATAATATAACGATCTTAATTTTGGAAGAATCATTTATAGATCTCAGAATCGTAGTTCAATATATAATATTATGTTTTAGGTCATCATTATATTGTGCCATATAGATTAGGGAAGGTCATTTATTTTTACTACTCTGTATTGGTAAAGAATGGTGTGTATGTTGTAACAATTGGTCTCTAAAAGTATAACACGGTCATTATGAGATTTACTACATGCCCCGAATATGTTTTAGGGGAATATAAGAAGTGCAATATGCACTCTTGATATAAATAATTAGGAATTATATTTTTCTGTTAGAATTTTAATGTTTTGATGCCAGGTGTCCTCTAAGCACTTAAGTTTTGAAAAACAGTGTTGTACATGCTAGAGTTTAGTTAATAGGTATTATGACTTGTCACTGAGTGACCTGGAACTGTTCAGTATGTTGTTGTCTTTTATGTATTAATACTACATAAGTCTAAATATTTTTTTTATATTTATTCGCTCCTATTTGTATAGGCTGATAATCTTTCCACATGTTTGCAAGGAAACTTTGCCAAAAGTACCACAAGTCAGTAACATCTAACAAATTAGCTTTGCTGCATAATCCCTTATATCCTTCTTATTCTTCCTCTTTGGTGCATTCATCTTCTTTCCTCATCATTTCTTTTCATCCTTCCTTTCTCTCTTGTACTGACACAATCACACACAGAGAAGGTATAGTGCATACCAGACAGTCGCCAGTTCCTACCTGACAGAAGACATCAGACTCAGGCTTTGTGCCAACCAAACCATTACTGGAGATACTGTTATTTAATGATTGAGACCCACAGAGTGTCATTGTTTTCAAAGAAGCCAAATATTTAACAAGGCAGCAAAAAAAAAAAAAAAGACAGTAAAGAAATAATATCAGAGGACTATAAATAGTGTTTCTCTTCACATACATTCTCTTTAATCATTCCACTGCTGGCTTTTTTATGAATGTATGCTGCACCATGTGCTAGCAATGTGCTCAGTGTTTGGGAGACTCTTAAATGTATGGTTCAGTACCATGGTGCTGATTAAGGGAAGCTTGTTAGCTTTATCTAAAAATCTGTTGACAGAAAATCTTCACAACTTTTAGTGCTAAATGACATAAAACTAAACTATAGGTCACTAAACTTTTTTAACAATCAACACCTTTATGGCATCTTTGATCTTTACTGATCTCCAGATATGTACTATAAGTAGATATGCTGTTTCCATATGCATTAGAAAAACTATATACCAAACTCTTTGAGACTGCTGTTCTGTATCCTCTTCCTCTGAATATTACTCTTAAAATATAGGGACACAAAAGAAAAAACTGTTTTGTATCATGATGGAAATCCTGAGCAATGTACTAAATGTTGAACAAAATTCTAGAATTTAATGTGTTCAATCTTTAAAAAAAACATGGAAATACAGCAACAGAAATGAAAGTCCCGTGAAATAAGGAAAATATAGTAGAACAGCTATTTAAAAAGTTCAAGGCTTCACCGAGAAAGAAGAGCATAGCTGATCATCTTTGTTGTGGCAACACACTACCACTTATTTAGATTTTTTTTTAGTTTTATAAGAAGTGGTTGTGTGTTGCCGCCATAAAATGTTCAGCGGTGCTCTTCTTTCTGGGTGAAGCTTAGAACTTTTTGAATGACCCTTGTATGTATAATCTGTTTCCTGTCATTTGACATCTTCCTTCTCCTCCAAGATGCAAGCATGGGCAAGGTTATATGAAAACAGGAAGTTGCCCATGCAGCAATTTTCTCCTTTCCATACTACTAATATTATCTAAAAGGAGACTGAAGATCAATTCCACTTGACACTGGTGTTATTGCAGGAGTTACCAAAATGAGGTTATCAGATTACCAGCTCCAGATTTGTCCTCAAGACTTACTCCCAAAATTTTTCTTACAAATAGTTATGACCACCATGCAGTGGAGGTTTGAATTCAGTATTGTCCTCCTCCTATATTAGTAGCCAACCTAGGCTAGAGAGCCCAGTTTGACCTGCTATTTAATTCAACTGCAGAAAGAAGAGATAGATTACAGTCTTGGTCAGAATTTGAACTTGTTGATTCTATTTTTCAAACTAATTGCCATTAAACCATGTGCATCTCTTACAGCACTAAACTAATAACAAGGTGTGCTTAGTGTAAGGTTATCATCATAAGAAATCTTTTTGCCAAACAGAGTTCAAATCTTGGATGAGACTGTTTGCATTTCACTTGGTGTTAATGCCCTTGGAAAATCTATTTCTTCTCTCTCTCAGCTATGGGGAAATAGTTGGGCTTATAGTAGGGTTCCAGCCTAGAAGAAAGAAAAAAAAACTGAATCTGTCAATCTTTTATGATATTAGTATATAATGTGTGCACCAAGAGAAATGCTTAGAGCAGAGTCTCTTGTACCAAACTTGGATTAAGGGCACCCACAACACTGTTCCTGGAAGTTGGCCAACCTTGAGCACAAGTAAAACGAGGTCACTGGCATGCAAATTTGAAGCACATGATCAAAAATAATTGTATGTGATGGCATACATATGTAGCATACCTTGAAGTGACATAAGAGTGTGAATTAAAACAATCTTTTTTGCTCTCTGATGCCATTGAAGTAAAATGTATATCCTTCATTCTCTTGGTTTTCATGCAAAGAAGATAATCTGCATAAAATTTTTTTAAAAGATTATTTTTCTAATACAGTGTCAAGTTTTCTTCTTTGACCAAACTGAGGCAAATCACCAACCAACTATACAACAATGTCAAATGTGTTCTGAGTATGATACTAAGTCACATCTGGTGGTGACCTAATTTGTTAGATGGAGTGGGGAGTCCTCATGGCATAATAATTAAACTACTTGTAGAAAATGAGTTTGAATTCCAGTTGCACTATTACATTCACTTTCAGACTAATACCCTTGGGAAAGATATGAACCCCAGTTAGGGATTAAATAGTTCTCTGCTGTTTTTCTACAAGGATTACTTTAGCATTAAATAACCCACAAAGGTTGATATGCCATTAAACAAAGAGACCTGAAACCTGAACCTGAATTAGATGTTATTGACTTGTACTCTTGGCAAAGTTTCTTTGCAAACGTATGGAAAGATTTGGGAAGGGTAGAGTCACTTGTTCCTTGCCTTTATTTCCAGGGCTAATTGGACTGAAAGTGGTAGTATCTGTTAGGGGCCCATCTATGAGTCAAATAGATCTTTTTGAAAATGATAGAATACTAGAAACCATATAACTGTATACAAATTATTTTCATTAAGAATAGTTATTTGAAGATGATATAATTGTTTGCAAAATTATTATGTTACTTGAAATCATATGATTGCTTGGGGGAAAGTGCTTTCTATCTTGAATAACCTATGACCAACCAAATAATGATTAATGCAGTTCCCATAATAAATGACAGGATTATCTAAGTATGAAAAGAAGTATTCAGCATTTGGAGGTGCCCGTAGTTTAATGGTTATCGTCGTAGGAAATAGACACGGCGACATGAGTTCAAATCCTGGACGAGACTGATTGCATTTCACATCGCACTAATACTCTTGGGAAAGGTATGAATCCAATTATTCTCCCTCCAGCTATGGGTAAATAGTAGGGCAGACTGGGTTCTTCAGCCTTGGTGAGGCAACTAGTCTAGGAGAAGGAAAACTGTGAATTCAAACCTGTTAAACTCCGCTTAAAAATTTACCTTGTGTCATATCCTGCCTGAGCGGAAGGGTTGGGTAAATAGGATTCAGCATTAAATAACCCAGCAAAGGTTAATATATCATAAAATGAAGTAACCAAATAAAAGGCCTCAAAAAGATTTATTGTACAATCACGAGTATGCTCAATTTGTGTTCAGGACAATTTAGACCTTGCTGTTCAATTTTAATCCAAAATGTTCCAGGTGCTCCTGTCTCTCTCACATACACACACACAGGAGTAAGATAAGGAACTCCTGCAGATAACAATTTTATTTGCTTTCTGGAAAGTTTTAAGCCAAAACTCCAGAATAGTCTAAACCCCAGCCCCATGCACACACACACTCTCACCTTTAAAATATTCCTTGAGATCAAGAGACTTTACCGAGTCAAGTTTCATTAAGATTAGCCTAAGAATCTATAAGTTACAAGCAAACAAAAAAATGAAGAGAATTATATATTGTTAGAAATCCTTTGTCAATGAGAACCTCCCTTTTTCCTGTGAGTAAATCCATCCTCTAGTTACAATAAGTATGCATAGCAAATCTGGTATCTTTATATCAAACCATTTGTTTGTCTATAGAAGACAGAGAGACAAACTCTTTCTGGTTATTAATATAATATAAAAATAAGACTAATCTAAACAAAAAGAAAGGCTTCTCTTTTGTATTAATCTATTTGTTTTATGATTATTAAAAGGCAGTAATGTTGTTATGAAGTGTAAATACGTTGTAGGATGTAGGATACAGATAACATTAGTTGTGCACAAATATCCACTTTATCAATAGCACAGGTGTTGTTTATGCATCAGATTGTCTGGCAGGAGGGAAATGATGCTTTCCAACCACCAAAAATAGTAATAGGCTGACATCCCTCATCAGTTAGCCATAAATAAAAGGATCACTGAAGGAATGCTTACTAGTCTTTTTTACTCTATCATCATTTGAATTCATGAGCACTAGAAATTAGACCAGCTTTTCACATCTTACATCTTCATCTTGTTAATTGTACTTAGAAAGCAATAAGAATTTTTTTAATCTACCTATGCTATTTTAGGTTTTGGCATTGATAGTCATTTGTATACTAAATTTTAATAAATGTGTGTGTGTGTGTGTGTGTGTGTATATATATATCATCTTCATCATCATCATGTCGCGCCGCTAGCACGGATATCCCTGACCCTCTCTCGCCACTTCTCCCTATCATTCATCGCCTCCGGCAGGTCTTCAGAGTTACATCCTGTGTCCTCACATAGTTGCTGTATGTAGGTTCGTGCTGGTCGTCCTGCTTTTGCACATCTATATGTGGGGGTCCATAGGAGTACATCGCTTATGAGCTCGTCCTTGCTTCTCCAGCAGTGTCCCGCGTGTCTGGTTCGTCTAACTTGTATAGTTTTCGTGATGGGGGGCAAGTGTCCGTATAGTTGGTGTCTCGTGGGGTGTTGTCGCCAGGACTTGTTCAATACTGCTCTCAACATTCTTGTGTAATTTCCGTCTAGTTTCCTCTCCAGCCGCTTAGTTAGCGTCCATGTGGTGCATCCATATAGCAGTATCGACACAACCGCTGCCTGGAAGAAACTGCGTTTCATTTTATCAGTTAGGTCCAACTTCCATATGATCGAGAGCCTATCGATAGCTGTCCATGCCTTCGTCAGTCGTGTGTCGATGTCTTTTTCGGTTGATGAGACGCTACTACCTAGGTAGGGGAATTTGACTACTAGTTTCAGAGAGGCAATGTTGCCCGTTTGGTTGTAACACACATATTCAGTTTTGTGTGCATTGACATGGAGGCCAATGCCAGCTGCGACTCATTCCAGACTATGCAGTAGTGTCTCTGCTTGATTAGGCGTATTCGTCAGTAACGCCAAGTCATCAGCATAGTCAGCGTCCGTGATCATTTTTGCGGGGTACCTTTTGCTTCTTCTCTTAGTCAGCTCGAAGCCATTTTCTCTGATTTTTGTCGATTGAAGTCCTAAGCACATAGTCTAGACAGATGATAAAGAGGTACGGGGCTAGTGTGTCTCCTTGTAGTACTCCTGCAACAATGTCGAAGTATTCCGTGTCTCCATCTGGTGAACGTACTTTCACTTTGGTGTTTCTGTAGGGAATCATTATCACTGCTACGGTTTCTTTTGGTAGGCCGTACGCTAGTAGGATTTGCTCCATCTTCCCTCCGTGTATGGAATCGAAGGCCTTGGTAAAGTCGACAAATAGTAATGTCGCCTGAAGGTTTTTTGCCCGAACACCTTCAAGGATTCTACGGATGGTCAGTATTTGTGAGGTTGTGGATCTATTTCTCCGGAAGTCATTTTGGTTTTTCCTAAGAATGTTGTCTATTTTGGGTTCTATGCGGTTCCGTAGTAGGGCATTGTAGATTTTGGCTGCTATGGATGTAAGTGTTATCCCTCGGTAGTTCTTGGCTAGTCCGAAGTCGCCTTTTTTAGGGAAAGGAAGGATGCATCCCATCGTCCATCTTTCTATCCTATTTTGACTATAGACTGCATTGCATTGCCGGAGCAGTATATTGTCGAATTGTCTACTCTTCCACACTTCTGGGGGGATCTCGTCTAGCCCTGCAGCTTTCCTATTTTTAATTCTTCTGAGAACTGAATCGAGTTCTTTGGTGAAAGGACCTAGTTTAACGTCTAATTGCTTACTGATAATTCTGGTGATCGGTTCATCCGTTATTTTCGGTGGGTTTCCTAGTAGATTTTTGAAATGCTGTTCCCACAGTTTTACTCTTTCTTGTTGGCTTGCAGCTTTCAATTTTGCTTTGGCTGTGCTCTTCCTTCTACTTACTTCGTTTATTGTTTGCCAGGCTATCCTGGATTGTCTATCTTCCACCGAGTCTCTAATCTTATCTATCTGATTTTGTATGTATTCTGCCTGTTCTTTTAGATATATTCTTGTTAATTGATATTGTGCCTTTTCTAGTTTTCGGGCATTTGTGTTTGTTGGGTTCTTTCGATAGCTTTTGGAGGCAGTTTTCACGAGTGCACGTTTTTCTCTAACCGCTAGCGTTTCCCAAGGGACTCTATATTTAGTTCTAGGTTTTGTTGGAATACACTTTGCTGCCGCCTCAAGGTGTGCTTCTACAAAATTTTCATATTCGTCATTTGGGGTACCTTTTTCTGCCTTCTCTTGTAGTGCTTCAAATCTGTTTCTTAATTCTAATGCATATTTGTCTCTAATATCTCTGTTGTTGAGTAGGGCCCAGTCATAGTGCTTGGTTGTCGCTTTTCGTGTGGCGTTTTTTCGTAGGCTTAGTCGTACTTTTGCCGTAACTATTCGATGATCGGAGGACACCCCCCCGAAAGAGGAGTATGCCTCGCAATTCATCGCACTGTTTTTCCATTTCTTGTTTATAAAGACGTAGTCTATCTGTGCTTTACTCTTATTCGCGTATGTGTAGGTCCATAGTTTCCCCTCCCTTTTTTGAAAGTTTGTATTGAGGCATGTTAATCTATTTTCTATCATGAAATCAATTAGATGTTGTCCATTCCTGTTTGACGCGTTGTGTAGGCTGTATTTGTTGTTTCTGTTTTTCCCGATTTGTGCATTCATATCTCCGCCAATGACTAGCAGGTTGTGTTTCGGAATGCCACGTACGAGGGAGGATAGATCTTCGTAGAAGGTGACTATTTCGTTTTCTTCGCTAATATATATATATATATATATATATATATATATATATATATATATATATATATATATATATATATATATATAATTTTCTTTAGTATTACTCCCTTAAAAGGCTTCTTTGGGGGCTATTAAACTCAATATCAAATCACATTCTATTTATAGAATTTATATTATAAACATTTTCACATAAATAAAAGTGCGGCATAATTTGCATCTAATAGTTATCTCCCTTGAAAAATTATTATGATCAGGGTGAGCCTAACTATAAGTTCTTAAATTTCAAATTAGATAAGAAATTGCTTTATTCTCTAGCTTAGAGCATTGTAATACTATTGCTCTAAAAAATCTTTTTTTTTTCTTTTTAATGCTGTTACAGTAATACAAAATCATACACAAAACTAGATCATTATGATATAGATAAAAACAGTTGAAATAATTTTATTGAAATTGTTCAAGAAATCTATTCTTTTCACTACATTCTTTCATCCTTTAATTGATATGGTATAAATTTATGAATGAAAAAATAGTTTATCATAAACCAACCTTAATTCAAAAAAAAATCAAAGCCAATAAAGATTTTTTGCATTCCTTTGAAATATAACATTTAACCAAATGGCAATATTAATGTTATTAAATTACTTGCATTAATGTCTCTTCATATGTATAAACATGTGACTAAAAATAATCATTAGTACTGGAAACCTAATAGTTTTTAGAATTTTGATTTACTTAGTAAAGTCAGTACAGGTACAAAGTAGTAATTTACTAAGCTTTTTGCTTAGATGTGGCACAAGGCCATATGAATGGAGCACCCATTGAGACAGTAAGAATTATTGCTCTCCACTAGAATGTGTAAGAGAGAAAGAGATTAATGCTAAATTCCCTAGTAGTGTATAATTTTTTAATAATCCCATATTTACCATAAAATTAAAATATTCAAGATTTTTATTTAAAAAAAAAAATCTAAGCAATATCTGCATAAAACACACCTTATCATCTTTTAAAACTTTTTACACTATTTTTTTGTAGAATTTATTCAGATTATCTACTACTCTGTCAACTGGGTCTGAAGAATACACTGACTGCACCTCTGCAGAGGGGTTAAAACTCCCCTCGACCCCAAAAAGGCTACCTATTGGATATGAGTAGTGATTTATATTGCTTGAAGACAGTATCCTGGTGGTTGAGCAGCCTGACCTGTCAACCAAAGTGGTTACATAACCTGTAACACTCCACTTTGTCCCAACCATATTCTTCAAATTACTCTTATGGTACACAAGTATGCCACCCTATTTTATCTTAAATAGGCTAAAAGGCTGTAACTGAGTGTCATTTGTGCTGAAATAGCAATACTTGAAAGCATTTAACTGTGTGCAAACAAATAAAGTCTGATAATGTTACCTAACACATCACTCAATAAGTTCCAAGCCTGACATATAGATGGTACCACTAATAAAAAAATCCATATGATTTTTATAAAGTACTAACCTTCAAAATTTGAGCCTAATTGGATTATTAGTTGACAAATTACAGTTATTTAAGTGAAGCTACTGTTGCAAATTTTCAAAACAATGGAAAAATCTGAATTTTGTGTGTTGATAAAGCATTGCTTTCTGATGGGGAAAAAATACTGTTCAAGCAAAGCAATGGCTTGATAAGTGTTATTTGGACTTTGCTCTGTTGGAAACAATGGTCAAGAGGTGTTATGCCGACTTTAAATGCATTCGTACAGACACAAATGATACTGAATGCTCAGGTCACCCAAATTCGGCAGTTGTCCCAGAAAACACCAAAAAACTCCACAAACTCATTTTGGCCAATCATAAATTGAAGTTGTGTGAGATAGCAGAGGAGTTGAAGATATCAGAAGGCAGTGTATTCCTCATTTTGCATGAACATTTGTTCATGAAAAAGCTGTGTTCAAAATGAATGCAGCGTTTGCTCACAGTCAATCAAAAACAACAATGTGTTGACAATTCAGAGCATTGTTTGGAGCTGTTTCAATGCAACAAAAAGGAGTTTTTGCATAAATATGTGACAATGGATGAAACATGGATCCACTACTTCACTCCGGAATCAAATTGGCTGTCAGCTGAGTGGACAACAGCAGGTGAAAGTCATCCAAAGCGACCAAAGATGCAAACATCAGCTAGCAAGGTTTTGGCCTCTGTATTTTGGGATGTGCAAGATATTTTGTTCATCAATTACCTTGAGAAAGGAATAACCATCAATAGCAAATATTATATACCATTATTGGTGCATTTGTAGGAAGAAATTGCCAAAAAATGGCCACAAATGAAGAAGAAAAAAGTGTTCTTTCACCAAGACAATGCACCATGTCAAAAGTCATCGCAACAATGGCAAAACCTATGAATTGCATTTTGAATTGCTTCTGTACCCACCCTGTTCACTAGATCTGGCCCCCAACAACAACTGGCAGATTGCAGACCTCAAAAGAATGCTCCAGGGAAAGAGATTTGGCTCCAATAAAGAATTGATATCAGAAACTGAAGCATATTTTGAGACCAAAGACAATTCGTTCTACAAGAAAGGCATTGAATTGTTAGGAAAGCATTGGAATCGGTGTATCACCCTAGAAGGAGACTGTTGATGAATAAAGTCGAATTTTGTCGTAAAGTTGTTTTTTTATTAGTTAAGCGCAGGACTTATTGAGTGATATGTTACAAATTATTTGCTTATGAATCATACATATTCATAAACAGGCCTTGGCATTAGATAACCATCAAGAGCTGATATGCTATTAAACTAAATAATCAAGCCTATCAGATTATCTACCCTTGAAATTTTTTACTGCCAATGCTTTTGAACATTGCTTTTATATCAGTCCAGATAGCCATGTTGCTATAACAATAGCAACATTAAATAAACTAATGGCCAAACATATTAAAATTCATAATGAATTTATAAGCAAGGTCTGCACCAAAGCCAATGACCGTTCAAGAAATATATTGAGTAATAACTTTGTATTTAGACAAATTAATCTATCTTGTCAAGACCAGATATAAAACCTCTCATTACCAATGTACAAAATCTGTATCTTGTATGAAAGTATGATATATGAAATTATCACTTGGCAATACTTTTTGAAGAAAACAGGGAAAACACACTCTTTCCCATGAACTTTTTTACAAGCACATTCTAATTATTCTCATAATTCTCTCTTACTTAATTGGTCGCTTTTATAGATGCACCTTATCAAATAGTCTTTACTGAGTTATCAACATTTTCTTCTTTCCTTTGTTAATAAATTCTTCAGTTTGTAATCTTTTATGATTTTTCTTCATTTTTAAAATTAGTATCCAACAATATGGTTAATCCTTTTATGTGTAAAAATGTATGCAAACTTTTTGCCTCATAAGATTTCAATTTCAATTCTGTTTTTATTACTTTTTTGCTAGAAAAACCTTCCAATTTATTTGCTCTCACAGAAAACTTTTGCTTTAACCCTCTAAATACCAAACTTCTCCCTATTTCCTCCCCACACAATCATATATTAAATTGAAGAGTAAAACAGATGTGTGCTGTTGTATGTTGCTGACATGAATGCAATGAATATTCAACAAACTCCTTAGAATGCCATGAATGTTGCAGTATGTGTCTGTGTGTGTGTGTGTATATATATATATATATATATATATATATATATATATATATATATATATATACACACACACACTAGAAAGTAGCAGACAATTACTAACAGACTCGGTTCTTTCAAAAATAACTCATCCTCTATCATACTAACAAAATAATTTTGCTATAATCTATTTTTTGTGCATTTTTATAATTAACTCTACTTAGCTCATCTGTTATAGATGAATTATGATAAAACTCTACTTGTATTTGTATATTCATATTTGTCTGTAACTAGAAGGATGCTATGAGAAAGGTTTTGCAAGTTCAGTTGTTGCTGTTAATATCTAACCTCTACTATAATGGAATGCCATGTGTATTTGTATACTTATTTTTTATCAGTAATACCTTACATCATTTGAATAATAATATTCATAGATGTTCTCAGCATCCACAATATCAAAGCATAGGTCAAGATTAAAAAGATCAAACAATGAATGCCATAAAATTTGGTTTAATTAAAAACTGAAATAATGCTATTCCTCCAGGAAACTAAATACAATTAGTTTAGAGAAATACAAGGATCATTAGATAAGTTTCCAGACTTTTTCCGTATGGGCACTTTTATTGATAGTACACACATGAAACTCTAGTCCCCTTCGAAGTAATCTCCTCTGGCTGCAATGCACTTGTTGTACCATTCCAACAATCAATAGTAACTTTAATAACACTTTTACAGAAGTTTCAAGTAATATAGTATTAAATCATGGCAAATAAAATTGATCACATTGAAACTGATAGATGACATTTTTGTAAATAATTAAGGAAATTTTCACAAGAGTCTTACTATAAAGTAAATAATAAAAAGTTTTATATAACTTGATAAATCAAAGCATATAAAAATTTATACCCAAAATGAACATACATTAATATATACTCTCAGTCACGATAGATTTTATAGCTACTTGGTAATTATGATAACAAAGAATTTTATTAGCCTAAGTAAAAACAATATACTGTATTTGATGGCGTATAAAGCACACTTGTTTTTTACTTTAAAAAAATATCTTTTAAAATTCTCCTTTGTCTTATATGCCATATGTAGGTTTAAAATTCACTATAGTCAACCAAAATTAGCTACCTGGCAACTCCTATTAACTTAGACATTTGAGTAACTTTCATATACATATTGTCATTATTTAAAAGACTATTATGCAGATTAAAAGTGTTCTCATTGAAAATATTCATTATATTAATTTCATCATGTTTAATATTAGTACTTTGTTTTTGTTTTTTTTTTTTCTTGATTTGCCCTTCTGAAATTGGGGTGTGTCTTATACACCTCTGTGTCTTATATGCCGTCAAATAAAGTAATTATTGTCTGTTGTTTAGCAAGAACAAATATGGACAGGATGATTGAAAAGTACTCCTTATATTAAAATACTTTTAATTAATTTTTTGTAAAAATTATAGTTAAGAAATGAATAGTAATTTTAAAATAGCGAGTTACTTTTTAATCACCCTGTATATAAAGTATTCATTTTATGTTAGGTTTGTATTTGCCTATCTTCCATGATTTTTTACTCTGAAGATATATTTGTTATACTATTAAAATCGGCTAGAATATAGATTATAGTAACCTTATGAAAAAGCAGTTGTAGACTGATTTTTTAAAAATATCTCCCTTTCTGGTATGTAGAACCCCACTAAATCTTTAAAAATGGCAATCAGCCATCTTGGACACAATCTTAAAAAGAATACCCATGTAATTGTTGGATTTTGATCAACTTTTGATATATTATCAAGCACATTTTATACTATTAGCGACTATTTAGAAAACTCAGACAGGACTATTAATTTAGGAGTAATCAGCATTTAAAGGGATTTGGTGGTCATTTTGGACACCATATTAGAAAAACACAAGATGGAAACTTGGGTACTTTTGATATAGAAAGCTATTCTAAAAAATTTAGCTTGTTAATTATTTTTGAAAGCATTAAACCTTGCTCATAAACAAGTTGAAAATATATCAAAGATACTATCTTGAAAATAAAAATTTTCCAAAATTCAGACTATAATAGACCTTTAACATGTCATTAAGCACACTTAATTCTATAAATTACTCTTCTTAAACATTGTTTTGGGTGAATTATTCGCAAGATGTGAGCTTTTTTTAATTTTTTTTTTTATTTTTATTTTAAAGATTTCACAATCTGTTATCTTGGACACCATCTTGAAAATACTACTTTTGTAATTGTCAAATTGTGGTCAACTTTTTATGTTATCAAGCACATCTAATATCATTAGAAACTGTAGAGAAATCACAAATACAATAATTATTATAATTAGTTTAGGAGTAATTAGCATTTAAAGGGAATTTTGGATGCCATATTGGAAAATCCTATGGTGGAATCTTGGAAACTTTTGTTATTCCTCACAATGAAAGCAAGCTATTCTGAAAAAAAATGCAAGTTAACTTTGTTAAAAGCATTTAAACTAGCTCATGAAATGTTGAAAATATGTAATGGACACCATCTTGAAAATATCTTGGGGGTTACCATATTAAAAATAAAACCTTTCCGGTGGTCAAATTATGCATGTTATTAAACACACATAATTGCAAATTATTCTCCTTAGACATTTTTAGGGTGAATAATTAACAGATTAAAAGTATTTTAAAGATTTTGTTGTTTGCCATCTTTGTGTAATATAATGGCCAAGGGATTTCATTTTATATATCCTGCCTTTGGGTTTAGTTAGGCTGAGAACCTTTCGCTTAGTGCATGGGTTAGTTAGGTGCAAACTTAAGCGCAGGTGTTGACACGTGTGCGGGGAGGATTTGTCATTCACAGATGTCAAAATAAAAATCCCAGATAGAAAATTGTGACCGGGGGATGTGAATGACGTCATGCACCAGAAGCGTGCGCAGAGGATTTTGGAGAATTTGAGAAAAGTCAGTTAGTTGAGTTCTAGGTCCGAGGAAGATGGTTGACTTTCGGAGCTCGCCGAAGCCAGGCCAGTGGCCTTGCGGCAGGTGTCACGTGGTTCGGGGCAGATGGAAAAGTCAGCATAGAAGGATGGTATCTCTCTCCTTATGTCAAAAAAACTTTAAACTCAAAGGTAATAAAAAGTTTTGTACCTGAATTAAGAAGTCGTAAGTGTTTTTGTGTTTCGGGATTCCTATCTTATATATATATATGAGTTATGAACATTCTATGTACGTTTCACATATTCATATCTTGGTATGTTACATTGGATCTGATCTTGAAAATACTGCCATAGTAATTGTCAGATAGTGATCAACTTTTGATATATTTTAATTACATCTAATACTATTAAAAACCATTTATATAGTTGGAGTAATTTGCATTAAAATATCTTGAATGGCATAGTGGAAAAGCACAAGGTAGAAACTTGGGGACTTTTTATATATTATTCCTCACCATATAAGGGAGCTATTCTGAAAAAATTGGTTTGTTAGCATTTTGTTCCAGGTTTGGCCCTATTTTGACCTAATGCTCTTCGACTAACAGTACAAATTATAATTCTGCAAGAGGTAATCTTTACCAATCACAAACTGACCTCCTCATCGCTATTTCATAAGTTTAGTTGCTTTCATCTTGTGTTGTGTGTTAATGTTCTTTCTATAGTTTTTCTTTAATATTGACCAGATGATTTTTCAACTGCATGGCACTGGTCTGCTGAAAGAGTGACACTAAAGCCAAATGCTATGCTTGGAATACAACAACAATTACTTTCAAAATGCATTTATCTTTTTTCCTTTTACAATGTCATAAGGTCTTACTCCAATAAGTGACTACCAACAAGGAACACTTAACTGACCAAGAAAAAATTTCCTATGACCTCTTAAAATCATGAAGGAGTTTAGGTGGATAATAAACTGATATTCTGTATCAGACCCATGTCTACCCCATATCTGTAGTTTGTAGGTGGGTGAAATTCAGTTATACTGAATTTTATTAGAATTTACTGTCCTAGATTCAATTTTCCCTAGCTAGGATTTCAATTTATGATTCCTAGTTATCATTTCCAAACCATTCTTTTATTTAATTCTAATAAAATCAACCTTTTTCCATCAACATTATTGCTAATAAAGATTAAGCCATTTAATGTCTGTGGTCTGTTGGCCAGGCTTGAATGAGCTGGTTGTATCTCCTCCAGAGAAGTAACCTCCACCAAAAAAAAAAAGGAGGTGAGTGTTCTGGGTTGGACACTAAACTGCATCTGATGAGGGAGACACCAGTTCTAGGGAGTGTGGAGTACTCTTTCATTATCATTACTCCCAGGTCCACTCTGACTTGGAGTGGTAGTACCTACTAAGGTCCCATCTATGAATCAAATAGATCTGTTCAAAAATTATTCATATTCAATAGGACCATGTACAAAAAATACTCTTAAAAAAACAACTGCACAAAAATTATAAAAATTAACATATAATTAATTATTAAAAAAAATGCTTGACAGGTTGACATGCCATTGAAATCAATCAGTCAATGCTTCACATCACCCAAAGGTATTTTCATGCACAATCAAGGTACTACCCTGTTATGACTTATTTTCAGTTAAAATGTAAATTTTATAAATAGTATATGACTCAACACAAAGCCACAGAAAAAATAAAAATTACATTGGCATACTTAAGAGATTTGATAGTTTATATACTAGATTTTTTTCATTCAAAATTAATTTCAATTACGTCAAAAAATTTAACTCGGTAATTAAAAATCTTCCAAAAATATTGTAAATTAGTTATTTTAATGATTACTCAATTGGATTTTGAGAAAGAATCTTTTTTTTTTTCTTTTTTTTTTTTTACTTAAAATATAATGGAAAAATATATTTGTTTACAGCAAGTGTCTGTTATTTGTCTACTCAATTCATAGATCAAGTTGGTATTCAGTCTACTTTCCTTACCCACAAGTGATGAAAAACCTGATATGACAGATGTCACAGTATAATCAAAAACAATTTTTTTGTATGAAGTTTGTTCAAACTAAACACTTTTAATGTAATCTAACACAAAAAAACAAAACGAGCAATTTGACCAAGATAACGGTTTCTTAAGTGTCTGTTAAATATAAGTCTGTTAAATTTGGTAATTATCTTGGATATTAGAAATATTAATGATGTTAAGAAAAGAAATTGATAAAAGAAAATATTCTTATTACAAGGTGGGTATTTTGAATATTAATCAGATTTTAATCTCATTTTTTATTTGTTTTCTACAACACTCAAAACCACAAAAAATGTTCAAAATTACAAAAATTCTGCATTGATTTGAACTGTGATTTAGACTTTTTTAAATGATATAGCTTTCAAGTTTAAAAAAATTTCTTCTTTTAAATGAATATTACCTTTTGAATGTTGACCAAAACTAACCTTCCCATCTCTATTTAATGATCAATCAAATTTGAATTATCCAGTTTTGTTTACAGAATCCTGTCAACGGCATCAGTGATTTATTAAAACGCCGAACACAATCAGGAAATGAGTCCCCTTTTACACAACAAGTGGTCAACAATGGACCTTCCTCCCCGGGAGCCATGAGCCTCACCCGACGTAGATTTTCGCCATCAAATTCGGTGAGTTTGCTCTTCTTTTTCTCTAAAGAGACAAAAAATATAATTTTAAAATTTGTTTTTCTCACTTTGTGTTTCTATTGTCTTTATTCTCTCTTCCCTCCCCTCAGTCTATCTTTTTTATTTTCCTCAGTTTTTCTAATCATTACATTCTCTCTCTCTCTCTCTCTATCTTTCTCTCCAACTGTCTACTCATTCAGTCTGTGTAATGTTATCACTCTCTTTTCAGCTTTCTTCCTTCTCATTTATCTCTTTCTTTTTTTCACTTTTTCTTTGTCCTGTTTTTCATTCATCATTTCTTATTTTGCTATTACAATGCTTCTTTTACTCTTATTTATTTCAATATTTACTCATTTCTCAGATTACTTCATGCTATGAATTCATTCTTATATCTATGATTTTTTTATATAAAAGTTTTACAGTATCATCAAACTTTTGTGGGTATCATGAATATTTGTTTTTGTGGGTATCATCAATATTTGTTTTACAGTATCATCAAACTTTTGTGGGTATCATCAATATTTCATGGATATGATTATTCCTGAGTTTCCCTATCAAAACTTTTTTTTTTAATTTTACAGCTTACTTTAGAAAATTGTAGAAAAATACACACAAATTAGAAAATGTAATGAAAACTAAAAAATTTTAAGTCATAAATACATAAAATATATCTATTATTAATCTATTTTCTCATTTAGTGGATGTGTGTGTGTGTGTATATATATATATATATATATATATATATATATATATATATGTGATAGTAAGATAGCTAACTGTAGCTGACGGCAACCTCAAGGCTCTCTTTTCAATAGCTACTACACCCAGGTGTAGGGGAGGGTGCTACTCCTTTCCTAAGATTGCTCCACTTACCCTTAATCCATACTTCATAATGCTGAATGTTAAGCAAGGCAGAATCAAATACTATTTTTTGAGTCTTTGGTATAACTCAATCTGGGATTGAACCCCAGTCTCCGGGGCCATTGGCAAACACTCTAACCATTATGTAAATGAGCCTGTGTGTGTGTGTATATATATATATATATATATACACACACACACACACACACACACATGCATTAAAAGCAGAAGAACCTGGTTCCATACATCTCTCTCCTCTGCTTAACAAATTGACCTTGTATTGCATCCTGCTTGTGGCGGAGGGATTGGGTAAATATATATATATACACACACAGTCATCTGCCCTCTCCTCACCAACCATAAGTATCATTAAACCACTCCTTCAGATGAAAGGAGTTTATAAATTGAGTTCCATCATGATTGGCCATTAACCTGGGAGTGCATAGGTAACAAGCCCACAAAGTGAATTATATATATATATATATATATATATATATATATATATATATCATTGAGAAACAAGAAAATCAATAAGTATATTCCATCATAAATCTATTTCACCCGTTTGTCGGGATCTTTGGATGGGATTTGAAAAATTCTCTCCTATTAACCATTGACTTTGAGGAATATTCTTATCTAACATAAAGATTCATGAGTCTTAATTTAAATATCTATAAAAATCAAATTCATTATATATCTTTCTTAAGAAGATCCTCTGTTCCATAAAAAAATTCTCTGATTTGTAATGAGTGATTTTCTTTAATCTTTATTTTCTTCTGTTTTTCGGTATTAATCTCTTATTTTTATTCAGTTATCACTAGACATATTTTTTGTTTCATAGTTTTATATAATTTTTGTAATTTTTAATTGTAAATTTATTTTAAAGAATTTTGTAATACATCTACTCAATATTTCTTCTTCAAATAGTTTTATCAAATATATAAAAGCTATGAAACCAAAAATATGTCTTGTGATAATGGAATAAAACTAAAAACAAAAAGTGATCAATACCAAAAAACTGATGAAAATGAAGATAAAAGGAAATCACTCATTACAAATCAGATATTTTTTACGCAATGGAGGATCTTCTTAACAAAGATATATAATGAATTTGATTTTTATAAATATTTGAATTAAGACATGTGAATCTTTGCGTTCAATAAGAATATTCCCCAAAGTTAATGGTTAAAAGAGAATTTTTCAAATCCCATCTGAAGATCCAAACAAATGGGTGAAATAAATTTATAATGGAATATACATTTTAATTCTCTTGTTTCTCAATGATATTTTGCACTGCAGCACTCAGATTGGATTATTCCAATTAAGTATATTTATAGAATCTATTGATATAATATATATATATGTGTGTGTGTATATATATATATATATATATATATATGTGTATATATATATATATATGTATATATATATATATATATATATATATATATATATATATAATCATAGGTTTTGCTAGCTGTACACATTACAAAAGCCTCAAAGTGAGCCACTATAGATTGTTGGTGTTGTAGAGTTCTTTACCCAGCCATAAGTTGGTACTTGATCAGCAACACCTGGGTGAAAGATTATGGTGTTGAAAGACCTGAAATTCCTACAGATTCCAGGATTACATTACTGACAATATTGCGGGATGCATCTTCCAATAGTATTCCTTCACACAAATATTAAACAAGTCCTGGAGGCAGCATCCCACAAAGCAGCAGCTGTACAGCCACTTACCACCCATCGCAAAAACTATCCAAGTTAGACGAACCAGACATGTAGGACACTGCTGGAGAAGTAGAGACAAACTCATGACACACTCCTGTGGACCCCTTCACATGGACAAGCAAAGGCAGAATGACCAGCTAGAACCTATATACAACAGCTTTGTGCTGCTACAGGATGTTGCCTTAAAGACCTACTGGGAGTGATGGACAATAGAGAAGGGTGGAAGGAGAGGGTCAGGGAGATCCGGGCTGGCGGCGCAACATAATATATTTCCTCTCTCTCACTTTCTGTGATATCATAAATAGTTGATTCTGTATTGATTTAACAGAGATTAGATTGCTCTATTGTTTGATACTGAGTGCTTTTATTTTTTTTTTAATACTGCTGGTCTGTTAATTTAAGTTTTAAATGATATTATTGTATTTCATTTGTGTGTGTATGTGTGTGTGTACACACACACACACCTCAAATTTAAAATGTTATACTAAACAACACATTTGCTTTGCTTTTTGGAACTTCTCCCATGTGTTCAGCCAATTATTTAAGCATAATAATCATCTTTGTGTTTGTCTGACTAGGTTAATTAGTCTGAATCTGCTTACATTACTTTTACCTATTCACATTACCTTAAAATGAAGGACATTTTTTTCTTCTTATCAAAGGTAAAATCTATTCTTATTTTCTTTTATTAATGAAAACAAGAGAAAAAATCCTGTTTCAAGATTTCTCAAAGAACTAAAGATTAGCTTTTTCTTTGAGACCAAAATATTTCAAAGTAATTTTATTTTACTGTTTAAACAACTTCTGTTGTTTGGTCTGAAATAATGCTTCTTCTCAGCACACAGTAATAATAGCTAATTTTTGTTGTAAGCTCCCAAAGAATTTTTTCAACATCAGGATGCAATGTCAATTCTTATGAAAGAATTTGTTGTGAATTGTGATTATTCATTCTTTTAATTTAATATAGTCCAGTGGTAGTGGATTTTTATGCACAAAATTGTTCAATTTCATCATCATTCATTGTTTATTGGCTTCTTATTTGAGCAATTAAAATCACTATATATATATATATATATATATATATATATATATATATATATATATAATATGGTGATTCTAATTACTCGTATATATATATATGTGTGTGTGTATGTATTAGGGCTGAATTTCTTTGTTAATACATATTTGATTAAACAATGTAGACATCCTTTGTCTACACATTTTCAGATTTATCCTTTCAAGTCACCGCATTGATTTTATGGTATCTAGCAGGAATTGGTTAATAAACCTCCCATGATTATTGATTGGTTCCCTAGCAATGTGACCTTTACATGTACACTACTACTGCTTTGTAAGTATTGAGCATTTATTATAATAAACACTCAATACTTACAAAGTAGTAGTAATGTACAGGCAAAGGCCACATCACTTTTGCAATATACACACCCCTGATGATGGCCCAAGATTGGGCAGGAAGTACTAGGGAACCAATTAATTATGGGAGGTTTATTAACCAATTCCCACCAGATACCATAAAATCGATGTGTTGACTTTAAAGGATAGATACTAAAATGTGTAGACAAAGGATGTTTAATCAAATATGTGTGTGTGTGTGTATGTGTGTGTGTGCCCAACACTTCCACACAAGCAGGATGCAAGGTAAATTTTTAGTGGAGTTCAACAGATTTGAATTCAAAGTTTTCCTTCTCCTTGACTAGTTGCTATACCAAGGTTAAAGAGCTCAGCCTGCCCTATTGTTTATCCATAGCTGGAGGGAGAATAACTGGATTCATATCTTTCCCAAGAGTATTAAAATCACCATATAAACTTCACTTCATATCAATGTTGAAATATTTCCTATAAACTCCAGTTTATTTAAATTTATATCAAAACAAGTTTTCTCCTGCCATCAAAAATGCAATATTCAAATAATTTTCCAATTGCATTGTGCTTAATTCTTATCAAAATCATTACTCTGCATTTTCTGGTTCATGTTCAATACTTGTTGAATATGAAATTAAAGGTAGAAAAAGGTAAATATGAGACTAAATGTAAAATAAGGTAGATATGAAATTAAATCTAAAATAGGATAATATGAAACTAAAGGTAAAAGGGAGTAAGCTAAAAAATACAAATTTACAGTTATTCAAATTTCTGTGAGATGATGTTAAACAATTTTTTTTTTCTTTTAGAAAAGAAATAAAATTTACATGTATTTACACATTACTTCATGTTACTATAAGAATGCATTTTCTCACTATTGCCTCGTGTCTACCATTCCATAAGAATGGATTTTCTCATGTTTGTCTTTTCTTTATTTTTGCAAAACCTCATCAGCTCTCATACAGTCCAAATTTGTCTCCTCCAGGAATTGTGACTTTTCTCTAAGATGAAGTTTTATTTAAAGGGAGGAATGTATTAGATTGAATAGAATGTGATGAAGCAGCTGATGGTAATTCCAGAAAAGTGAAAGGGGCATTAAATCAATATTTCTATATTTTTGTGAGCAGTTTCAATATCTTGAATGTTAAACTTTTCTTATATCTTGTTAACCTTTGACTAGTTTGCTTTTAGTTTGGTTTATTTTTTCTGCCAATTTAAATGTCTTTTTAGAGTTTGAGAAGGTAAAATCATATTCTGCCTATATTTTTGTATACACTTATGTAAACATAAATATAGATATATACCAGTTAAGCTATTTTGACTTTTCAAAATGGCTGAATTAATTTCTCTGAAATACAGGTGCTAACAGATTATCTCTTTTGGTATAATTTTTAAGGTGATATATGAATTAGTGAGAACCAGCAAAATTATGTAGTCTAAGCTAAAATTTCATAGGTTTTGGTACACCTCATATGAATTGAATAAAACAAAACAAACTATATCTAGATTGTCCTTATGAATTTCATTGCCACCTTTTTTTTGTCTTTGTTGTAATCATCATGCCCCTTCAAAATGTAATACAATGAGCAAAGGGACATAAATGTTACTTTCTTTGATGTATAATTCTCATAAGCAAAACAGATTGGAAACAAGAAAAAAAGGAAAGGCACCACCTCATGTTTAACAAAAGAAGAAAAAATAAAGTTGAAGGTTTATTCTTTTTTCCCCACTTGTGACTATCTTGCAATATTACACTAAAGTAATTTTGTTTTTTTAATTAACTAAGAATTTATGGGGAATCTCACACAAGCTCTTGTATTTTTTGTTTTTTAAACCTTATATAATGCTTTGCATGGTATCTTTTAAAGATCTGGGCTCTTGTGCAAGTTTATTCAAGTACTAGTCATCCAATTCTCTTCTATCTTGTATTTCAAAGCATTACAATACTTCTAGGCTTTATTTCAAGAGAAAACTCATCACTCTTGAAATGTTTAAACCTGTTTTGGGCAGTATTGTCAGATATGATTTAATTTCCTTTTACTTCCTGATATCTTTGACCAACTTCACACATTGGATTAATAGGTGTTTAAGCAGCAAGTCTCTTCTTTTCATACCACTTATGTTGTTGAAGAAAGGACAAACTTTAAAAGAACTTGATATTGCAGGAATTGCCTGAACAAAGTTCTAAGATTGCCTTAAGAAAGCATTTATCCTGAACTGCTGTAGGTACTCGCTTATCTTTCTCCTTGACTGGTTGCCCACCAAGGCTGAAGAGTCTCCCTGCTATTTCACTCATAACTGGTTGGTTAGAAGAGATAGATTCATGAGCATTAATGCAAAGTGAATGCAAACAGTCTCAGTCAGAATTAGAACTCTTTTTACCGATCTCATTTTTCTACATCAATTACAATTATGCCACTTATAATAGATCTGTTTAAAAATTATCTATATTCAACAGAACCATGTATTAAAAAACTCTTAAGAAACAAGTCCATAAAAGATGTAAATATGAATATATAAATGTGATTCTCTAACCTCTAAACATAAAAAGTAGATGGGTTGACATGCCATTAAAATCAATCAATCTCTTTTCTTAAAAAAGCTCCACTCCATATAATAATTGGTGAAAATGAATAAACTATATTTTGCTCTTTATCTGTATATAATGAAAGCCACTGTTTGACTTCATATCAAATTGTACAAGGAAAATTGTTTGGTACCAACAGTTAAGCATGTTCTTTGAGAACTAATAAAATGTTTGATTTAAAAGAAAATTAACTTTCCATTAAAAACAAAAATTAAGAGTAGTTTAGTGTATTCATTTGTAGACAACACCAGAATATATCTTATATAGAATATAGTGAGAACATATTTATTGTAGCTTATTGAGTTTCCTTCTGCCTTAAACCCATACACATTAAATTATTATATGGTTTGTTTTCATTGAGTGCTGATAGTTACTTTAATTGGGAAAGTGCAGCCATTTAGAAATGGGTGTTTCTAACTTGTAAATCATAACAACATATGCAGGGAACAAAAAAAAATACAAATTTCAAGGTTGAAGTTATCATGAACATGCCCTTGGCGAAGAATAAAGGGAATTGGGTGAAAGGAGTGGGAGAAAAAGTAAACTGGAGTTTTATCAACCAACTTAAAATAGCTTAAACGGTATTTTAGTTTCAAGAGATTTTAATTGTGAAATACTTTATTTTGAAAATTGAGAACATTAAGAATCATAAGCATGAAAATACTTTGGAAAATTTTGGCTTGTTTTGTTTTGTTTTTGTTTTTTTCTTTATATATAATTTGTTAAGAGTTTGTTATGACTACATGTATACTTTCTTTACCTTTTTAGAGTGGGTATAAAACAAGCATATAAAAAAGCTGAATGGCAGACTACAGCTTCCTGATAGAAGACAAAATAACAAAAAAAGAAACAAGTTTATTTACACATTCTTTAAAAAGACCTTATTTTTCTAAATGTTTACAGCTGTTTGGAAATGGTATGAATTTCCCAAGCATCTCTAGCATTAAATGTATTTAACACATTCAAGATTATCATTCTTTTATATATATATATATATATATATATATATATATATATATATATATATATATATAATCAGTGTAAACCTGATCTACATCAAACTGATCTAAAAGACTGACTTACTGCATGTATATGTGTACATTAATTTTATCTTTACATTTATTTTACCTGCTTTATACCTTGATTTCTCATCTTTTTATTTGGAAGATGGTGTCTTGCAATATGTTCTTTTTTTTTTTCTCTGAGGTGTGGATGCTTTTTGTCACACCCCACTTGGAACGAGAATTGCACCTTTCATGTCTCACTTACTTTTATAGTAAAACTCAATGAATCACCTTTTTTCCCTATTTTTTCACCATATTTTTTCATGTTTCATGGTGGATAAGTTATCTGTTTGTAATATTCTCTTTTTCTTTTCTTTTTTTTTTTTCTGTTATAATATTGGAGGCAGCTTTTAAACTTGACTCCAATTTCTTTAATCTTCTCTTTACTGCTCTTTTCTCTTTCATTTCTCTCTTGCTTGTTATTCTCTTTCTCTCTCACTTTCTTTTACTACTTCTTTCTTTCTCTTTCATTTTTTTTCTCTTTCTTCTCTCTCTCTCTTATGTGTTATCCTTCTATGTTTTCTTTCTTTTGTGTTGTTTAAATAAGGAATATTTTACCTCCTTTTTTTATCTTGAGTTCTCTGCCAAGCCCACATCCTTTTATCATAGATTCTGTTGATAATGTTTTTCTATTTCTGCTTCTATCCTGCATTCTGAGTAGGAAAGAAACATACCATCGTTTTATTTTTTGTTGTTTTTAGTCTTTTAGCAACACAATAATTCAGACTTACATTATGGATATCAGACTTAATATTAAAGATGAGCAAGTGAAACTATCAGTTTTCTTTTGGTGTCACCATCCTAACTAATTATCAAAATGCATTTCCTAATGCAATAAATTGCATTAATTGTATCTGTGTGATAAATAAATCTTTCCTGAAATGAATAATAATTATTGTTTACTTTGTAAATAAGGTGAATATACCTGTTTTAATAATGATGTAATGTGCTTTTCATGTTGTGATTTCTATTTTAAGATGTGTAATGTGGCTTATCTTTTAAGAGGTTGTGTTAAACATTTGACTCAGTTTAAAACAGAAAAAGAATTTGTGTTGTTTAGTACATCAATCACTACATTTCCTATCTGTTTTTGATTAAATAAATATTTATACTATGGATTTTTTTCAGATATTACAGATACTAGACTTAGTGAGAATTGTTTTATATTTATATAAGAATTCTATCAGTAACAACCTAACTTGGTTGATATTTTAGATTTGTCAGCTCTTTGTTCTTTCTTTCTTATTTCAGTCCAGTTTATCAGTATCCTCAGGATTTGGCATGCATCATGCTAAAGGAAGTGAAATGTAACCCCCTCTTCTGTACACACATACTTGTATGTTTTTACTTCATGGGTCAAAAGGTGAACTAATTACAAAATGAATTCTGAGTGAATCGGCTATATTATGACATTGCCTCAATATCTGTTCCAGACAACTACTCTCCACCTCTCTCTCATTGAAATACGACAGCATTATTGGAATGGGATGGCTATCATGACAAAATCATCATGGAGAGAGCTAGTATGCTAAGAATTAATTTTGTAACCTGGTTAACCTACTTATATCCATGTAGTAAAAACATATTCACTTAGTTTAATCTATGTGTCCCTTACCCTACCTCCTTAGCTTGACACACACCAAATTTCAAGAATAAAGTTAGGTAGTTATAAGGATGTTAATATATAGATATCAACTGGGATCCATTTTTCATTCATAGTTTTAAATTTGCTTCCTTAAATTTGCTTGTAATTTTTATTGAAAAAACAAAACAAATTTACTGCAGTGATCCAATTTATTCAGCCCAACTTTATCAAAAATTGAATATGATCTATAAAATTTGATGTTGCAACATTTTAGATTTGGAAGCATATGTGACATAACTGTTATTGTACAAAATGGTTTGGTTTCTTCGTTTAATGGCATGTCAACTTCTGAGGGTTATTCAATGCCAAAACTATCCTCATAGAAGTACAATGGTGTTGCTTTTTAACCCATAGTTTGGGCATAAGGAAGTTTATACCTTTCCCAAGGGTGTGAGTCTGAAAGTGAGCATAATAGCACAAGTGGAGTTCAATCTTGCTTACTATGATGTTACAGTCCAGTACATTAGCCACTACACCACTAAGACTCCCCCCACTATACAAAATAAAACTTAGTAAGCCTGGACAAGGCTGTTTGCATTCCACTTTGCTCTAGCACCCTTGGGGAAAATATGAACTCATCTCCTCTTTCTCTCCGGCTATGGGTAGAGCACACTAGGCTCTTAAACCTTGGTACTACAATGAGTCTATAAGAAGGAAAACTCGGACATCAAACCAGCTGTACTCTATTTAAAAATTCACCTTGTGTTACATCCTGTCCATGACAGATGGGTTAGGTCAATGTATAGAATGATTTTTTTTATATAAGAGTTGATATGTGCACTCTTAAAATTTAAAGAAAGGCTATATAATTTCTTGAAAAAAATTACTAAAATCAGTGCATTTGATAATATCTGGCAGCTTTTCCAATTTAATCTAATAGGTGCCATCATCCAGTTTATAACACATTTACAAAAATTGCTATATTCATGTTTTAGATCCCACAAATGTCTGATAGATGAGATTGAACTTTTTATATATAATGAATATTTGGTTTCACTTCAATAATTCCCGGTGGTATTAGGTTAAATATAAATATCTAATAGTTTTCCAATGAAAATAGTTATCTAAAGGGTTATTTGACTAAATACTAAAAATAGTGGTTATATTATAAATCCTAAAAGCTGTACTTGATTCAATATAAATGTTTTCTTCTATATCACTCATAAAAGATAGTCTAATAGCTATTTTAGCTGTCAAAAGTAAAAGGAATTTTATATTACACAAAAACTGGTCTAATTTTTCTATTACAATTGTATAAAATCTATTATAACTTCTTTTGGCCTCAGTGATGGTAGTTTTCATCCTTAGTCATATTATGGCTAGTCATATTCAATATGGTGTTTATAAGCATAGGCCACTCAAAACAATTCATATCAAATGGCCAATCTTCATGGCTAATTTGACTCAGCTCTCACATCTCTTTTAGGTGTTTTCATAGTTTTGATATATGAGATGGACTTGAAGATATCACACTGGATTTTACATAATCTTGAAACCACACCATGCCTCGCATTGTGAGTGATAGTAGATTAAACATGACCACGAGCATCTTAGTTGAACTGTTTGTGTCACATCTGACTTGACTTTGAGATTGACTGTTAAAGTTGGTGTATATGCTGTTGTGGTGTATATGCTGTTGTTCACCTATTTTTGCATCATAAATGTATTTTCCTCTGCAACCAACAACAATGCTATGTATGCATCTTGGTTGACAAGGTCAGTAGTTCCTTGCAAATACAGGTGTATTGACAGAGAAAAAAATGTCCTCTAAGTTGCTTCAAATTTGACCCTTGATCACTTTCTACTCAGCATTGAAATTGCAAAGCATCTAACATTGTGCAGAGCTTGCATTCCATGAGTGCTTCAGCCAGTTATCTTTTACTGCATTTTTTAGGTTTGGTTTGGTTTCTTTGTTTAATGGCATATCAACCTTTGTAGGTTATTTAATGTCAAAGCCGTTCTCCTAGAAGAACAGTATTCGGACTATTTAACTCATAGCTGGGAGGATAAGAGGGTTCAATACCTTTCCCAAGGGTATTTGCCCAAAAGTGAACGTAATAGCGCCACTGGAGTACGAACTCGCTTACTACGATTCCGCAGTCCATCGCTTTAACCATTACACCACGAGGACACCCCCTTGCATTTTTTAGGTGTTATATGCAATTCTGCTTGGAGAAATATCTGTAAGATATCTTCTCTTGTTCCTCCCTACACTTTAAACAATGCACACTTAAAGACATCAGCTAATCATTTTACCTGGCCATTTGATTATAGATGATATAGTGGAGACTGAACTATGATCACATACCAAAATTATTAAAAATATCATGTTGACTGAATAACCATTTGAGCACTACAATGGTAGAGCTTGTGTCTCTCTTTTGCATGGAGAAATTTTCAGACATATAGAATCAACATCAACAACCATCAAGTAGCTAAAACCATTGATAGGGCCACCAAGGTCAACATATAAACAAGACCATGGGTTCTCTGGATATGACCAACAGGTCATCATTTTGAGGGAGATTTTTTGTACTTCCATACAACAAGGCCTTCACTAGATGCTCTGCCTCTAAATTCAGCCAGTATCACACTGTGCAATTTGCTTTCATGCAATTAACGCTTAGGTGTCTTGAATGTAGCTGTTAGAAAACAGCTGATCTGCAACTAGTAGGGACAACAACACAATCAGAAAGCATCAAGTAGCCATTAATTATGGATAGTGTCTCACTGTACCATTTTTTGTTTTAGAGATTTAAAGAAATCAAAAGACTTGTTGGATGCATAGGTCCTTTTGAGTCTCATCTTACATCAGCTACAATGAATAAAATTGCCTTGATACAATTGGTAAATGTTCAGTGAATGTCACTCTCAATGACAATAACAGTGTCATCCTTTGGGGCTCTTTGTGAAATAATAAAGCATGACAGAGTATCAGCTTGTCTGAACTCGATTATTTTACAGTATTGTATAGTAAAATTGTATTGCAGTAAGAAGCTGGGCTCATGTTACAATCAATTGACAGGGTGTGTGTGTGTGTGTGTGTGTGTGTGTGTGTGTGTGTGTGTGTGTGTGTGTGTGTGTGTGTGTGTATGCACTCATGGCATAATTGTTAGCATTGGAGGAAATAAACTTGGTAGACCTAGTCCAAATCCTTGATAAGACTTTGTTTCACTAATGTGCTAATGCCCTTGGGTAAGATATGAATCCAACTATTCTCCCCCAGCTATAGGTAAATAGTTAGGTAACTTTAACTTGGTAGGGCAACCAGTCTAGAATTCAAACCAATTCTATTCTCCTTTAAAATTAACTTTTTGTTAGCTCTTGCTTAGGTAAAAGGTTAAATAAACAAACATGCATACACTCACACACACACACACACACACACACACAAGTTGAATATAGAAAATAAAGACTTTTGATCGATCAAAAAAGTAACCTGTCATGCATACACCTTGTGGAACATTTTTGCATCAAAAATCAGTGTTGATTTCCCCTCTTTAACTTGACCATAGTTATGCTTTGCCAATATAAGAAACTTGGCCATATGTATTAATAGCCATCAGCAAACAACTATGAAATAATTTTACTAATTTCATGTTTAGAAGTATCAACAGCCACAACTATTTTCTGAGCTGGATCAAATTGTGTGCATAGTAGGGCTGAACAAATTAATCATTTGACTTTCACAAATAAAGTGTTGACAGTCTTTGGACCAGGATAATAAAATGAAAACATAAATTAAATGAAGATGAACGCTCACTGAATAAGTGTGCTAACAGTTTGATCAAATGGGAGATCTTAGGGAGGATGAATTTACTGAAACTAATGTATTCAACCAATCCAACCTTTTATAGAAACATTTCAATCAACTGTTTAACCAGAAAATTTTAACCAAAACATGTTCCTGTTGCTTCTGAGTCATACTTTGAAATTAAGTTAAATACAGTCTTAGAATGGATCTCTGAAATCACACTAGCAATTGTCTCGGTAGTAGATATGTTAGTCGATTCCATTTTTGTAGATGTAGCCATATATATTCTGAGTCAATGAGCCAATTCTATGAGTTTCATTTATTGCTGTAAAAGTTGGCAAATATCCTCTGATACCATGTTTAAAAATTTTCCATTTTGTTATGTCTTCATTTGACTTCAAGCTGTATTCATTTGTGTTTCTCTGGTTTAGAGGAACAGGGTCCTCTAAAATGATCACTTATTGGCCAGTGTTCAAGACTAGTACAATCTTTAATTGATTATTATTTATTATGAGTATTTATCTCATATCAGTGGGGGTTCACAAGATTATATAAAACTCTTCCTCATAACAGAAATGTACTTTAACTGATTTTGAATAATTTTATCTTGAAATAACTATAGACATAATATGCATCTTACAATTATCAGATTAAATGGCTGTTTTAAAACCAGAGCTTTTCTTCTTATGGATGAGACTTTGCAAAATAAAATAAAAATGAACAAACTAGATACTTGTGTGATCTTTAGACCTTTGGATTTTGTTTTATAATATCCTAGATAACTGTGAACCTGTTGTACCAGTGGCCCATGACATTATTGATGCTTCTATTGAAAAAAAAAAAGTGAAAGATTCTGATGAGCATTTCATAGTTATCTCGGTTATCTTGAGAATTTGGAGTGTTAAAAAAATGATGTTCATCACAAATACAGGCCCTTTAAAATTATCATTCAGTTGCAAGTTGAACTGGAAATTGGTTTATCTTCCAAGTTGAAATAATACACTTAAATTACTCTTATAAAATATGTAATGTACAATTTCTGTTGGGTTACACTTACACACACACATACATACACACACACGAATTCTTCCAAGCTGTAGCCATGTCAGTACTACTGTATGATTGCATCACTTGGACTCTAACAAAATGCTTACTACACAAGAATGCTGTTTTGAACAAATCCTGTGAATACACCAGTGTTGGCTGACCAGGAAAACTTTATATTTATCTGCCTCTGTGTTGACACTGGATGCTGTGTAGAGGACTTACCAAGAGCAATGATCAAAAGGGAGTCAAGGAAATCTATACCATCAGCACAACTTGATGATGGTAGATACTATTCAGTTATTTCTCGACCATTACTGCAAATTTTAAAATAAAAATTTTATGTATGCAATGGGCTAATGGGTAGAGTGTTTGCCCGAGGTTCAATCCCAAGTCAAGTCATACCAAAGACTCAAAAATAGTACTTGATGCCACCTTGCTTAACACTCAGCATTATAAAGTACATATCAAGGTTAAAGTGGAGCAATCCAGGGAAAAGAATAGCACCCTCCCCTGCACTATGGTTGCCAACTTTTACTTTATCTAGAACAGGCCTCTTTCAACAAGATGAATAATTTAGTATAAGTTTTTAAAGTAGAAAACTATTTCGCTTTTGTACATTTCATTCATGTTAATTGTCACATGAATACAATGTTTAATCAATATTTATTCTGCTTTTTTACTTTAGTTTCGGACCCACCAATCATCAGGGATGTATGCTGGCAGGCGTTTGATCTCTCCTAACATCTCCAGTGACTTAACCAGCAACAGTGAGCTAACAAGAAAGCGAATTGAACGAGTGCAGAGAGCCCGACTTTATCTCTTGCAACTCACTGGACCCAACTCATTCCTCATAGGCGGAGATTCACCTATGCACAAATTTAAAGTGATCATTGGACCCCAGGTATGAATCTTTCTTTTGGTTTTTTTTTTGGTTTTTTTTGTTTTGTTTTTTTTTTTTTTTTAGACGTTTATAATTAGCATTGCACACTTCTCTGGATAGAATGGCAAATAGATTTTCAATTTTTTAAGAATTGCTCTGACAGATGATCATTAAATAGTCAAAGTTATAATTTTCACATATAACCATATCAGAAAGTTAGAAATTCTAAGAAAAAGATGAAAGTTTTTTGTATTTATTTCTTTTTTTATTCATTTGTTTATATTTTTTTTCTTTTAGAATTTGACTACTATGTTCTTTCATCTTAATTTTTAGTTTTTTTTTATTACAATTTACTCTGGTCATCACTCTGTTAAAATGAAGAAACAACATGTATTGGAAATAATAAAGCATAAGCTTTTTGTGAGATTTAAACTCATTTGTCCTTTGCCATAGAGAAGCTTAATTAAATGCATCAACTGCTCTAACCAACTGAGCAAGGAAAACTCATTACTTAGCAGAAATCTTTTAAAAATGACAACTATAGTATTGAACAGAGTGAAAGATATGTAGGTCATTCAAAAATTTCTAAGCCTCACCAAGAAAGAAGAGCCATTGCTGAACATTTTCTTGTGGCAACACACTACCACTTCTTATAAAACTAATTCAGATTCCTGTCTTAATTTCTCTTCAGATAAGGCATATACAAAGATGAGAGGTGTGTGACAAATTGAAAATCTAAGTAGGCCTCAGAACATTCTGAACAATCTTCATATGTTTAAAAGGTTTGATTTGTGCTTCCACCAACCAATAGTTCTTCATAGTTCATTTGGTTAAAAGTAACTCTCTCTGTTTGATTTTAGGATTATTGGATGGTATATCATTTCAAATGAATATCAAATGATTTTTTTTTGTAGCCAATCATGAATTTCTGTACTTAATAATGAACGATAAGTTTAATTCCTGTTCCAAAATTGTCAACTCCTCTACAAAAATAGGAGTGATTTCTTTAATGTTGGTTTTATGGATACTTTTTTCACAGTGCACATAACCAACACATTAGAACTAAGAATTTTTTTTTTCAATTTTAGTTTTAGACAAGGACAACTATCATTTTTATCCTCGTAGTCAGTCTTGCACTTATGATGATACCACTTTTATATCTACTACATCCTAGTACCATGTAACCCAATACTACTTTTATGGTCAAGCAGTCAGCAACTAAACTGACTTATTAGATTTACTAATGAACAAACTCACTACAATTCTGCTGTTCGGCACTTTAACCATTAGGCTACCAGGACACTCCTTTTTTTTTATGAGGTAGATGGCTTGACACCTGGCAGGATGAAAAGTAAGATTTGTCAAAGAATAGATTATACATCTTGTAGGGTCAATGACCATCGAGTAAATATCCCTTCCATTGAATCTTGGATGGTCATTTCTACCTTGTTTTTGTATCTTTGATGAGATTTTGAGAGGGTTGGTCTAGACCTGTGCAACTCTTTACTTGCCCAAAATCCATTCTTGCACTTGTTCTTTCTAAATTTAGGGATTTATCATCATCCCTTAAAATAAATGAACAACTACATTCGGATATATCTTTCTGGTAAGCTTGTCAGAAAAAAATAATTGAATAAAATGATTTGATCTCTGGTTTATTTTAACTATTGAATCAAACCAAATGATGGCAAGAATAGTTATTTACTAAATTTTCATCTTTATCTGATGTATCCACAGTATTGGGCCACCTTGTGAGAACTGAACTCACCACTCTAACAATGACCTTCAAGATTAATTCACTTTACAGCAGGTGGCCTAGTGATTTTAAGGATATCTTGTTTCTATAAATATTTTAAAGTGTATTTTGATACAATTCACCCTATGGTTTAAAACATTAACTTAGTGTTTTTTTCTAGTAATGCTTACATAATTTTTGAAATTTTTTTTTATGCATTATTTTCTTACTGAATATCTTTCTTTCATTTTATTTTTACTTACAACACTTAAATTTTTTTTCTGATGACTTTTCTACCTGATCCATATTGATATTTCAGTTTAATAAATTTTATCAGTTTTAATGTAATTCAAATTTGTATCTAATTTATGAGTTAATGATTCTGCTATATATATATATATATATATATATATATATATATATATATATATATGTGTGTGTGTGTGTATTGTTACGAGTTCAGAGAATTCTTTAGACATTGGGAAAACAAACAACCTTCTGGGATTCCTATGTGCAAGCCCTTAAAACATCTTATATATTTCCCAGTGATCCAGTCACATATACATAAGAAAAAAAAAAAAGAAATAAAGAAGGTAGATATATCTTCAGCAAAGCCCCAGTTTTCAAGGAATGAAGATGAATACAACCCAAAGTTATAATAGGAACCAGAACATTTATTACAAAAAGAAAACAAATTCTAATAACAACATGAAAGGTGGAATGTCCTATTGAATAGAATGTTTCTTTTGTGTGGGATGGGGTGCATGCAACAATTTAAGGACCAGTATATCAAACAGTGGAATGGTATGTGTAATCTATAAGTCTGAATATAAAAATTCATGAGAGAGAGATTCAACAGTTGGGACTTTTCTGTTTCAGAGAGATAGTTTGGCTGTCTTTACTTGAAATGTCCTCATATTCGTTGTTTTCCTTCCTTACACCTTCAAAGGGAACATCTGATGTCTATTCATTCTTCTGCACCAAAGCTTCTTCATGACAGCCTGATTTAGTGCACTGGGGTAGGCTGGCACATTCACTGAACCTAACCTAATAGTGTCTGCTGACCTTGTTAGTATGTCTTCACATCACCGCAACCGATCTGGGACTGTCTTTTTCCTTCCTTGCATTTTCAAAGGGAACATCTGAGGTTCATTCTTTCAGCACTTAGTCCTCTCCACAACAGCTTGATTTAGTGTGCTGGTGTAGGCTGACATGTTATTTGGCACATCTTCACATCACCATGGTTTGTCTGGAACTGACTTTCTTCTCCTGTTTTCTATACAGCACCCACTTTAACAACTTCCCGTTTGAGTTTGCTTCAGCCAATCAACACTTGTCAGGCCGTATTGCTGCTGATACAACTCTATTTTTAATTTAGATGCCTGCTGATGCTACTATGTCTTGGATTCCAGGATTACCTTCCATTCACCTTCCTATTCATTTCTCCCTTATTGTCCTTATAGCTTTTCCCCCTCTCTCTCTCTCTCTCTCTTTCATCATCGTGCCTCTCTCCATACTAATATATATATATATATATATATATATATATTCCGAGGAGAAAATCCAAGGGGCAGGAGTATCCAATTTAAGTGGTCAATGCCAATGGCTATCGACATTAAATCAATTTGGAATTAAAAATACATCAAAAATCTATGTGCAGAACCAAAAGTTTTTTTATATAAAAATAAAAATAAAAAATTCACTTCCTTTGTGTCATTAAAAGTTTATTTCTGGCTGTGATAGCCATCAACCGTTGTTGCACAAAAAAGAAAAAGATAGCTATCACCATCAGAAATAAATGTTTAATGACACCAAAAAAGTGAATTTTTTATTTTTATATAAAAAGTATACATGTATATATATATATATATATATGTGTGTGTTTCTGTGTGTATGTCTATGTGTGTGTATTTCGTGTAATGAAATCAATATTTGATACCGCACTGGCGGCTCTGTCTTCATCCTCAGAAGTCTTCATCTTTACTTGAAGTAAAGATGAAGACTGATATCGTTAACAAGTTTCTGTTGGCCGATGACTGTGCATGGAACACTACTACCAAAGTCAACATGCAAAACTGTTGACAAGTTCTCAATGACCTGTGGCAATTTTGGCCTAACCATTAGCACAAAAAAGACAGAAGTGATGTACTAGCTAGAGCCTAGAAAACCATATGTCAAGCCCAACATCACCATCAAGGAACAATGACTGAAGGTGGTAGAAAAGTCCACCTACCTCAGCAGCACCCTCTCTAAATCTATCATCATGGATGGAGGCCAGAAAAAGCACTTCAAAGACATACTGATGGTCTCTCTGAAATTTTTCAGAATCACCCTAAATTGCCTGGAATATCTGGTTCAGGACAGAAACAAGTGGCGTGAAGTTGTCAAACGTGGAACAAAAGTCTATGAAACCAGATGAAACGCAGCAACTGAGCTGCGCAGGAAACTTGAAAAAGGCACTGCCACATCAGCCACTGCTGCCACCATTTCTTGTTCTCAGTGCTCAAGACCCTTCCATGCACAAATAGGTCTCATTAGCCATCTGATTTTGACTGATGAAAGCTATATGGGAGCAATCATGTAATGGAGGTGATTCAATAGCATATATCTGTCTGCAGCCAATTGGTATTATTAGATTTGGTTGTAAATGTTTGTGTTTGATTAATCAGATCTTGCCACCAATCCACTTGAAAATAGTTAATGCATGTAAAATTATATATGATATGAAAATCCTTTAAAGCCTTAATAGAAACAGATGAACATTTAAAATTAGAACTATTTATATCAATACATGATATCAGCAATATTTTCTGCAGTGTTTTTCTCATGAGGCCATCTTTGCATGGTAGACTAGCAGACTGTTACTTATGAGTTTCATTCTTATTGAGTACCCTATACCTTGTGTCACAACTAAGCTAAGCTTAATAAGTATTTTTCTCAAAGAAAAGAGATTAAATTTAGTGAATAAATCTTAACTTTTATTTTATGAAATACCCTTCTGAACATTTTTTTTTTAATTATATATTACCAAAATTTTTTTGTGAATGTGATCCTTGCAACATTTGTTTTAGTTTGTAACATTTACTTACAGTCTCACTCATTCATCTTCATTGAATTAATTTTTTTGCAATCTTCAGTTGATTCATCCACTCTTATATCCAGGTGGGAATTTCATCAAAGACTTTTCAGAAGTAAAAAAAAGAAAAGTAGTTCCACTTCTTTTGTTGTTTTTTGTTTTGTTTTTGGTTTTGTTGTTTTTTGTTTTTTGTTTTTTTTTTGGGAGAGAGGGGAGATTCTGCTATAATTTTAAAAACAATTTGATGTAAACACAAAATCTGATGCTCTCCATGTCAGAACTGAAGAAGATTGAAGAGAAATGATTTCAAACAGTGCACACACTCACATATATATATATGTGTGTGTGTGTACTTAAATTTATTTCCTGTAGATTTACAAATGGAAAAAAAAGATGTAGATTTGGTTACGCTTACTTTTCTGCCAGAAGATAGTATATAGGTGAGGTATGTTCTTCCCTTATTTGCAATAAGATTAATGCCAAACAGACTGACAGAAGTTTAGGCTTGGCTTTTTATGAAAAAGATACCTTGGAAATTTTTCTACTTAAAGATATATTCCTTCAGTGATATTTGAGTTTGGATATTTTTCTTCTTCACTGGTTCCCATGGGAGAAAAAGATTGAGGTGTAAATTAGGTAAATTTAAGACAGGTGTGATTTGCAGGATGTGTGCATACACACAAACACATATATTCTCACTTACATATGTAATACATGTATAATGTAAAATTATGGGGTCATTATATGCCCCTGTTGACAGTGGTTAAATATCTTTTTTTCTTTTATTTTTACTTTTTTTTTCACAGCGTATTTATTAAGTTAAATAAGACTGGTATATATATTGATAACCTATGTTTGTATTGTTGAACAAGAGAATCTTCTCATAATTGCATGATTGCCTTCTTTTCTCTTGAATTTTTATTTTTTTTTACCTTTGTCTCTTTTATCCACTCTTATTTAGGGAACATCTCCTAGTATCTATATTGCCCTGTCATTGGGGCTTAGAATACTGTGATTGTATGCCCTCCAGAGGGATAGGGAATTTTTTAAAAAGTGGGGGGGGTCCTGGGTATGACAGTAAGCTGCATCTGGTGGTGAGGCTCTAATTCTGGAACTCTAGGGAATGTGGAGTACCCTTTCATTGCCATTACTCCCAGGTCCACTTTGACCTGGAGTATCTGTTAGGATTCCATCTATGGGTATAATAAATCCCTTTAAAAATTATTTGTAGTCAATAGGACCATGTATGAATTTTTTTTAACTCAGCAACAACTATGCAAAAAATGTGAATGAATACAATTCCCTAACTTTTAGGAATTTAATTATCCTTGATTGATTGATTTTAATGGTGTGTTAACCAGTCTAGTATCTATATGATTAATAAGAGAGTGGACATAAGGTTGTTATATTCTTACAAACATTTCTTTGCTGTTATTCTATCACTGTTACTTTCTGCTGTGTTCAGGGTATATCTATGTTTACAAATGCATGTATGCACACCATTTGAATTTTTATATTTCAAATTGAATAATGAAAGTAAGCTATTTCTAATAAAATGCACCAAAATTTATATACAGGCATGACAATAACAACCAAGATGAGAACATATGAGAAGCATATCAGTGTATAATAATGATAATTCCTTGTTTCAGAAATTCAAGCAAATAAAAAATGCCCTAGATATAAATTATTTAATAAGCAATTAAGTAATTGTGGCCTAGTGGGTAACGTGTTTGCCAATGGTCCAGAAGAACTGGGTTCACTCCCAGGTCACGTCATACCAAAGACTTTAAAATGTTACTTAATAACTCCTTGCTTAACGCTCAGCAATATAAGGTACATATCAAGGGTAAAGTGGAGCAATCCAAGGAAAGGAGTAGCACCCTCCTCTATGCCTCGGTGTGGTAGCTATTGAAAAGGGAGCCTTCTGGTTGCCCTCGACTACAGTCGCCAACATTACTTTTATAATGTCTACTGATGTTCATAGTTATATAGACATATCACCATTGACTCTATGAAACTTTATATGTGTGTTTTTATATACTAACACTTTCAAATATGCACATAATGGAGGGTGTTAAAAAAATGAAATGTACTTTTTCAAAAACTAACATTGTTTTACTTACAACTTCAAAATATGAGGGTCAGTTGAAAAGTTGATAGATACTGACCAAGATACTCTTATGGAATGTGTGTTGCCCAGTCAGCTGGAGCTGTAGAATATACAGACTGCATCTATGCAGAGGAGTAAGACCCCCCCCCACGAGTGTCCTGATATGACATTAAACAATCTGATGGTGAGGTTCGAGTAATGCTGAAATTTTGGGGAACACGAAGTACTCCTTCATTGCCATCACTCCCAGGTCCATTCTGGACTAGAGTGTAGCACCTGATTGGGTCCTATCTATGGGTCAAAGAGAACTAAAAAATGTACTTATGCTATTGATATTTAAACTGTGTACTTATACAAAACTGAATTGTTTGAAATGGAACTGTTTTTAACATTGAAACTATACTTATGCTAAACTGAATTGTTTGAAATAGAACAGTTTTGACATTTAACTGTGTATAAACAAAATCTATACTTACACTAAGCTGAATTGGCTGAATTAGAACTATTTGTCTAAACTGAATAGCTTGAAATAGAAATGTTTTTGACACTTAAACTGTAATCATGCTATAGAACTGATTATTTACATAAAAATGGATTTGGCATTAAATAACCTACAAACGTTGATATGCCATAAAATCCAAACAACCAACCATCTTATAGAATGTGACTAAATAAGATTTATTTTTCAACATAGTGCTCATTGTAATTTATACAGTTTTTCTATCAATGTTGCCGTGGTTGGATCTCATTGGTCAAAAAAGTCATCAACAGCAGAACTTTTCAGCCCACCTTCATTGCTTCTTCTATTATTGATAAACTATTCCCAGTATTAGTTTTTGGGTTTTGGTTTTTGTTTATCTGTTCTGAAAGCAATTGTGTGTGGGTTTTATTGTATATTTTCTATCATTTGAAATTGACAACCATTCATGATGGTTCTCAGTTTTGGGAACAAAATAATTCACAAGGCCATATCTGCAGAGTAAGATGGCTGGGGGATGAGAATTATCTCATACATCATCAAAGATTCATGGATAAGGAGTGACATGTAAACACAAATTTTACAACAATATAATGCATTATCAATTTTCTTTTTAAATCATGCAGTATGAATTTTTATTGATACTTTCCTTTTACAAACTTAATGGACATTTAAACAACAATTTCCCCTGATCACTTACTCAATATGATAATTGTTCATTTGACATAGAAGTGTTCACATTGAGGATCATCTTGGGTGAATGCCTTTTTTCCAATTTGAAATACTAGTAACATTCATGACATTGTATATAAAGTAATCTTCTCTATTGACTTGCTGCAAAAGTAAGAAAGTTTGCATAATTTTATTTTTTTATTTAGTTTGCTAAATTGAAACAGAATTTCAAACAATTGTATTGTTCTACAAGATGTTCAAAAACAATGTTTTTGTGTGAATTCAACTTGGAAGTGGAGTGATAACAAATGCACTACATATAGTCCAGCAGGACACATAGCATAACGATCATAGGCGTTGGTTCCCTAAGCTTCTAAAGAGACAATCATCTGGAGGTTGCGGATTTGATCCTGACTGCAGGCAAATAACACTACAGGAATACTTAATACTTGTACCTGGCTATGGCTAACAGAATCGGAACAGACAGCCCCCATGGATTCAATAAAGGATGTTGTTCGAAGTTCCGTGAAGGTTCCCGAGTTTGACAAACACCTGAAGAAGGCCGGAGGACATATCAGCCAAACGTTGTGGAAATAACAATAAAGATGAAAACAATAGTCCAAAAACCCTTAATGATAAAAAAGCACTACATATACATTCACTCTCACATAATGTAGCTCAATAGTAACCAGCATAACATGATAAAGATCATTGCTATATATTTCAGTCTTGAGTATACTAAAATGTTTCATTGGCATACTATTTTAAATCTTTTTTTTTTTTTTTTTTTTAAATAACTCATATATTGTGCTCGGGGATTTAAGAGTATGTTCATGAAATCATATGATTTGAATTACTACCCATATAAGTACAGTGTAAATCAATAATTTAACAAGCTACTTTTCATTTATCTATACCATCATGTCAGTAGGATCTAGAATGTGCCTATTGCATTTCTTGTAGGAGGATAAAACAAGCTCACCCCTCAAAAAAAAAGTGTATCCTGGGTATAAAACTAAACTGCATCCTATTGTAAGACTCCAGTTCTGAAGCTCTAAGTTGTATGGAGTCAACACTTCATTGCCATTATTCACAGATTCACTCTGACCCAAAGTGGTAGTACCTTTTAGGGTTCTATCCATAGGTTAAATAAATCTGTTTGAGATAATGAAACTTTTACCTGTTTAAAATTATTAAGGTACATTTTTGTGCCATATTTAATTGGAGACAGTAATTATTTAACTGACTTTGGTAAAAAAAGTAGCATAGTAAGGGTTTACATGCCATAACACTAACCAACCATTTATTTATGACTTTTTCTCTTTATTTTAAAAACCTTTCCTTATTAATTTATTTGTAACTTAGTCTTCAATCTGTAACTTATTTCTTGATTCTGAATTTTCTTCAACTTTATCAGATAAATCCTAAGTAAATTAAAGACAAACTTAATATCCCGTTCTTTTTTTATTATTTAAGAATATAACATATAACATTCTGTGTAATAAATTATTTGATTAGATACTTTGCTATCTCTCTGCAACATATATTCTCTTTTTTTTTCATTCAAGTTGTATTTATAATATCTATAATTTATATAACATCTATAAGAAGGCTTCTTATAGATGTTCTTTTTCTTTCTTTCTTTTTCTTTTTTTTTTTTTTTTTTTTTTTTTTTTTCCAATACCTCTGTATATTTTTGATTCAAATATTCTTCCCATGAATTCTTTCTTCGGTATGTTCAATGTTCCTGATTAGATTTTTGCCTGTAGCAGTGGTTTCAATTTCCCAAAAGTATTTTAATTATATATGCAAATGATAATATTAGTGCTATCAAATAACCTTAACTTTTAGTGTAACATTTGTAAAGCAAAATATTCAATATTTTGCACTTTTTGATTTAAACTATTTTCCTTATACCACCTGATTGTCTTAATGGTACAATAGCCAAGTGGATATAAGCATTAGTTAAGCATCGCAATTTACCTGGTGGTCACAAATTCAAACCTGGGTCAAGTAGGTTGATCCTGCAGGAAATAGAACAAATTAGCTGGATAATTAACTAAGAGAGGATTATTATGTAATCAGTCCTGCATCCAGTTTTGTAAACATATGCATTATGGCAAAAATGCATGCTAAGTTTACCTGATTAGCAGGTAAAACTGTAAATAGGTATGTGTATATCGAAAAGGAATTTTGAAGCTCAAAATTGGAATTTTAAAATATAGATAACAATCTGCAAGGATCAAAATGTCAACCAAACAACAACAACATAGTAAAAAAAAAAGTCAGCACTGGATTAAGTATATATGTGGACTTGCATATTAAATGAGGTCAGTAACATCAAACCAGAAGAGAAAGTCTGACAGGCAAGCAAATCTCCAAAGTTTGTGGTACAGTTCAGGTGCTAATTCAGAAAAAGACAGGATAGTTTGAAAAAAAAAGACATGGAGATGACAGTCCCGAATGAAAAACAAAATATTATGTTATTACTTAGAATATTCAGACTATTGACCTCATCTTTATTGTTATACTCCCATTGTATCAGCCAATATGTCCTTCAGTCTTCTTCAGGTGTTTCATGTTGAACTCAGGAGCCCACAGAATCTTGAACTGAACCCTTTATTTGAGCCACATTATTTGAATTATACTTTATGTTAATTATAAGTGACTTGTGACACTTGAAATTCTACCATTTCAAGAAACCCTAAAAAAATAAACTACAAGGATCCTGTATTTAAGAAAGTTGTTATTGATAATTTACTTCTCCCCTACCAAATGATCACCTTACCATAATCAGCACTGTAATCTGTTGTGGACTATTTAATGGAAATATCTCCTAGAATGGTTTTATTTACTGAATCATTCACCAATATGAATAACTTCTGTGACACCTCTTATTTCTCTTCCTCTTCTTGCTTTTCCTCTTCCTCTGCAGCTCTTTCTAATTCTTCAGTTTCAATTTACTCTTTGTCATTTATTTCTATTCCTAATATTTTAAATTACAACTGTAATTCTTATTTATACATGCATATGCATACTCTTACTCGTACAATAATTTTAATGGTATTTACTTTTGTTTCTTTTTTTTTTTTTTAATTTACATCTTTAATTTTTATACACTCTTTCATATATACAACTCTTATACACACATATATTTACTTTTTTTAATTTTATTTTAAAGTATAGCTGTATACAGAAAAATAGATATATCATACATCTAATGAAATTCTCTTGCTAATTAACCTACAACTACCAAATCTCCAATTCTCTGACCACTGCTGTCCACCAACAGATTGATCCTTGAATAGTGATGAAAATTATACATATAATAATCTTATTCTGTCAATAATTCTTGCATTAATTCCTAACAACCAACAAACTGATTTTTATTTAGCTACAAGTGTGAGTTAGTTTTTGCAATGTTTTGATACATGCATGTTTGTAGTGCATCATATATAATGTGACCAAAACAGTTCAAGTTGGTGAAGGTACCCACATGGTTGGTAGTATTGTGGTAGTTGGTGTGATGATATGTTGTACATTGCTTCACTCCTTGTATGATTTAAAAGCTGTGCATTTGAACATGCAACATTGTCTAATTTTAGAACTTTATGAGTCTGAACTAAGCCATAATACTTCAGAAGCAATCAAAAGCATTTATCATACAAAAGGTGAAGGTGTCGTTGATCAAAGTACAGGTAACCAGATGGTTCAGGAAATTTTGCTTGGATTACAAGAACCTTTACAAGGTTAGGTTGGCCTAAAACCATGGATTCCAAAGCTGTACTTCAAGCCATAGAGGTAAATCTGGCAAGCAGCACTCAGAGAGTATCAGTTGAGCTGAGAACTTTTGATTTACCCAAGTAACATTGGAAACCAAGATTTGCAAAAACAAATTTTAGGTCTAAAATAGCAAATTTTGATGCTTAAATCAAATTTTCCCCTATCATTCAAAATATGTAATTTTTTTTATTTCAGAAAATAACTAAAGCTAAATGGGGTGGATAAGTCTTAATAGAATCAATAAGCATTGTAAAAAATTCAAAACCTTACTAACATATAATGAGTATCAAATTCAGTCAGTGATTAATGTTTGATTTCTTTATTCTATCCTTAGAATTTGTTGTCACTAAATATAAACTTAGCAAATGAAAAGTTTGATGTATTTGTTTAATAAATCCTACCAGTGATATCCCAGGTTACATAAACAGCTAATTTTTTGAAAGTATTTGAAAATACATATGTATATTTTAGAAATAGTTATTAATCTTCATAATCATTTTAATAAATTACACTGAGCCACAAGATTTTTCTACAGGAGTAAATGTTTCAGATTAAATCAAATATGCTGATTCTAAATCCATCCTCTGAATTATTCTCATATGTTGGCATTTTGTACAATGTATCAGATATTCCATATTTTGGTAAATCCAAACAAGTTCTTTCTTTCACCTTGTTGGGTTGGCTGAGGTCAGCAGTGTTGGTTGTTATCAAACTAGGATTGAACCCTGGTCTCCCGGACTACTGGCGAACCCTCTACTCATTTGGCCAATGGCCTAATGAGTGGAGTGGCCCGGGAGACTGGGGTTCAGTCCCAGGTTGAGTCATTACAAAAACTTAAAAAATGGTACTTGATGCCACCTTGTTTAGCACTCAGCACTATAAGGTGAAGATCAAGGGTAAAGTAGAGCAATCCTGGGAAAGGAGTACTGCCCTCACTTACACCTCGGTGTAGTAGGTAATGAAAAGGGAACTTCCGGGTCCCCCTCAACTACAGTCACCAACTGATGGTACATACACAACAATATTTACTACAAGATAACTGGACTACTGGCTGCTGATGACCACTGCTTATATTATATGGGCTGTATGGTCATATTTGCATTGAGTGTGTGTTTGTGTGTGCAAATATGCACATCTATAAGCTGGCAGTGTCACTTCATTAAAACATCCCCAAATAATATCCTTCCAGCCACCACACACACACACCTGTTTACATCAACATCATGAAAAACTTTGTAGATGCAATGGCACATGGTGTTTCTAAATTTGAGTTGTTTATTAAACTAGCATAAAGGTGCATATATTAAAAAACTGACTTGCTAAAACAATCCAGAATTAGTATACTTAATTTAGTTTTGTACAACATCCTTTGTCTAAGAAGCAAACAAAAATATTTTGTTTTTCAATATTATTGGTTCATTTCTTGTCTACTAATAGAATTTATGTCACCACATATAAATTAATCAAAATTTTGTTTGATAAATCCTTAATATCACAAATAAGTTAATAAATCCTTAATAATACTGATAACAATCTAAGAGCATGTGAAAATACTTAAGTATTTTAGAAATATTTATTTATATTCAAGAACATACCAATAAATTATCAATTTTCTTTTATATTTGTATATAAATTTTTAAGTGTTAATTTAATTTTTTGATAAAAATCATCAACTGCTTCAGTGTTTTATTATCTTACAGATTTGATATTTTCATTAAGTTTTTTTTAAATTTTAATTTTTATTTTTTTAAGAAATTGTAAGAATGTGAAAATTAATTTCATATTATTCTGTCAACTTTTTTTATAATAACATATATTTTTGTACACTTTTGTCTATAAAACAAAACTTTTTTATCCTTGTTGTTATCATTTGCAACACCATATATACAATAGGGAGATGGACAAAAAGCTGCATCCTCCCTTTCTCTAAGAAAGGTTAATATGTCAGAGGCATAACTTTTACTTTTATAAGGTTTATAATGTTCTACTTTGCAATCACATCAAACCCGAAATTGAGAAAGTTGTTTGGAAAAATCAAAATGATTTTTGAAGAAAACAATTCACAACATCACACATTCTAACAACCCATTGAATCACCAAAGGAGTTCATTCAAAATCTCTTGAGGCAGCACTATTGTTTGTAGATTTCTCCAAGGCACTTGATTTCATACACAGGAAAGATGGAGCAAATACTTCTAGCCTATGGTCTCCCAAAAAAAACTGTTACAGCTATCATGATGCTCTATAGAAACACAAAAGTCAAGTTTTGCTCACCAGATGGAAACATGGACTTCTTCAACATAGTTGCTTGAGTTCTGCAAGGAGATACATTAGCACCCTAACTGTTTATAATCTGTGTAGACTATGAACTTGGAACGTTAATAAATATAATTAAAGAAAATGGCTTTACACTAAAAAAAAAAGGCAAGAAGCAGAAAATACTCCGTAGAAACTATAACAGATGCTGACTAAGCATAGTGCTTCTTGCAAATGCACCTACCCAAGCCAAATTCCTGCTGCATAGCCTGAAGCAGGCAGCAGGAGGCATTGGTCTCTACATCAATACAAACAAGTTCACATACCTCTGCAGCAGCATCTCCTTTAAAGTGATGTCAGTATTCACCTTATGAAGGCATGAATTTCTATCAATAGGCTATCAATCATATGAAAGTCTGATCAGTCCAATAAAATTAAACAGAATTTCTTCTAAGCAGTGGTTATGTCAATACTACTCTAGGGAAGCACCACATGGATGTTGGTAAAATGCTTAGAGAAAAAGCTACACAGGAACTGCACAAGAATGCTACAAGTTATGTTGAACAAATCCTGAAAGCATCACCCTATGAAACAACAGCTGTACGGCCACTTACCTCTCATCTGTAAAACTATCCAAGTAAGACAAACAAGATGGGAGACACTGCTAGAGAAGTAAGGATGAACACATAAGTGACGTTCTTCTATGGGCCTATACGCATGGACATGCCAGTGTTGGTTGACCAGCAAGAACATGCTTATAACAGCTCTGTGTGGATACAGGCTGCATGTTAGAAGACCTGCCGGGAGCGATGGATGATAGGGACGGATGGAGAGAGAGAGAGAGAGAGAGAGTCGGGGAAATCAGTGCTAGCGGCACAACTTGATGATCATCATCATTAAAATCAATTACTCCACACATACACCCAAAAACATGTCCATTAAACAATTCCAAAGCAAAAAGGAATGAAGTGTAAAAAAAACCCAACAAATCTTTGTTATCGATGTTTGAATAACAAAAAAGAAATAATTTTAATATTTATTCACTTATCCTTAAAAAGTTTGAAATAAGCGACTCTTATTTTAGAATAGTGTTCTTTGAAAAGAGTGACTTCCCTTGAAAATCATAATTTTTTTTTTTTGTGTCACGGGAAATAACTCTATTTTTGTACTATTACCCTATAATAGGTTTTTATGGGAATGTATTGTTTAATAACTTATGGCTTTTTGTCCTTTCTGAATCTAATATATAAGAATTTTTCCGGCATAATCTGAATTGTATTATATAATGGTTTTAAAAGAAAAATTAATTTGGGAAGCTTCTCATAAAATACATATAAATACGCACTTTTGAAATTTCTTTATTGCCTATTTAAAAACATGTCTTTAAACTTTTTTTTTTAATTTCTTATTTCATTTTTTAATATTTTAATTTTTATTTGGTTTTGATAAAAAATAAAAATAAATCGATCTTTGCCTGAGGAAAAAACTTTTCGTTAAATTATGACATAATATTTGATTATTGATATCAATGTTCACTTTTGCTGACAAGTGATTTTTTTTGAGGAAAAAATAGTACTAAACATTCTCTGAGAATTAATTTTTATTTATTGCGGACTTTTTGTCCTCATCTTGGTAGGGTTTTTTTTTTTTTGTTTTTTTTTTTGTGTTTCTTCTTTCACTACGTTTCGGCCAAATTTCACCTCTGGCCTTCTTCAGGTGATTTACCGCGACCTCAGATAGGAATGATGAGTCTTGTAACCGTATCCCCAGTAATTACTGCCTTCCATAGTTGTTGTCTACCACGTTTTTGACCAAGTAAACCTCTGGCCGGCTTGGGTAGGATTTGAAACCGCTATCTTCTGACAATGCTCACCTGGAACCGTAGAGACTCAACACCTCTATCCGCTGCGCCACGGGCCCCGAAGGGCGATCAAGGATGGATTTTTTGGTCTTATAATCCGTATCTGGTCTTCCATAGTCGGGTCTGTACCGAATTTTTGTCATTGTCTTTAATTGGAATCAACTGAAAAACTACCAAGATGAGGACAAAAAGTCCGCAATAAATAAAAATTAATTCTCAGATTAAGAAGCCTCATCTCAAAATGATTCCAATTAAAGACAATGATAAACATTCTCTATCAATCATTACTTTTTAAAGGTAATATATGAGGTTTCTATAGGTAGGTTACAACCACAATATAATTAGTGTCAAAAGACTGATAATATGGAGATCAAAAATTCAAGAAAAGATCTCACAATCAAATACAAGGTTTTTGTCATCTATTTTTTATAACTGGTATTTTGATACAAATTGTAAATTAATATATAGATAATTTTTTATTTTTGTAATATCATTTTAGTTTATATCAGCTTATTTCACTGCCTAATTATCTATATCTTGTTAGAATGTTTCTGCATTCGGTATAAAAACTGTTAAATTTTTTGGTCCCAAAATTATTTAAGTAAAATATAATGTATAAAGAGTACTGCCTCTCTCCCTCTCTTCCTCTCTCTCTTCCTCTCTCTCTTCCTCTCTCTCTCTCTCTCTCTCTTATCCTAACCATACCAGACGAAGACTCGTCAGTAGAAGGGGGAATAACTACGTTAGTTTTAGATTTAAATAGTTTCCCATGATTCACAATACTATAAACTACGAGGATAAATATTTACATTAGATTAATCTATTTAGATATTAAGTGTTATGTTTTTAATAAGAAAATCTTAAAATGAAAACAAATTTTTTTTTCAAAAAAATTTGTTATCGAAACATAAAAAAACTGTTGTCCTGTATCAATTAAAAGCATACTGAAAATCTTATTAAAATCCAATGTGTTAATTTTGTAAACGACATTTTATAAGTTTTTGTTTTTTATAATTTCTAATCTAGTTATAGGATTTAAGGTGTTGTTATTAAGTTACTTATTGATTAGGATCTGGATTGTATTTAATTTTCATCATCCATTCCACAAAACTTATCTCATTAGGGTTAAGATTATACTAAAGAAATACCAATTTAATTGGTGTAACCTGTGTATATGTAGAAATTACAAGAAACGTAACTGAATGATACAGGAAACATTACTTCTATAAGAATACACATTTGTTTTTAGGAAGTACATAACTGAATATACTGGAACATTGCCTTTGTATTGGGGTTACTATCTGCCACATTTGTAATTCATTTTATCTTGAGTGTTGACCTTCTCTTTGGAGATTTTGAGGCTTTGTAAAATGTACCAAAGAAATTTGATGAATTAATTTTTACTCAGGAATTCATTTGATTATCTTCCTAATGTTTATATCAATACATTAGGATTATAAACAAAAATTGAATGGGGGAAGTACACAATGATGCTTCAAGCTATTTTGAACAAATCCTGGTTGCAGCACCCAACAAAACAACAGTTGTGTGGCCACTTACCTCCCATCTCACAATCATCTAAGTTAAACAAGATATGCTGGGCACTACTGGAATGTAAAGACAAACTCATGAATGACATTTTCCTATGGACTTCTATACATGGCCACACCAGTGTTGGTTGACCAACAAAAACTTTTATCTATCAGGCAATTATGGTGTAATGGATATTGTCAAAGGAAATGGACATGCTAACCTGAGTTCAAATCCTGGATGAGGATATTTGCTTTTCTACATAGCACTAAATACTCTTGGGAAAAGTATAAATTCAACTACTCTCCCTCCACCTATGAATAATTAATGGGGCAGACTTGGCTCTTTAACCTTGGTATAGCAATGAGTCAAGGAGAAGAAAATCTCTGAGTTCAAACCTGTTAAACTCTGCTTGAAAATTAACCTTGTGTCACATCTGGCTCATGCAGAGGGGTTGGTAAAGATATACATCCATCAGATTATGAGAGAGGAATTCATGCTGTCAGCATGCCTTGGTGATGAGATTATATCCACTTTTTAAAGAATTTCAAAAAACAATTTTTTTCTTATTATACACTGATATACTTGGACTAGTGTCTTCATCTTGATTGTTATTGTCATAATATTTTGGCAGTTGTGTCCTTCACCCTTTTTCAGATGTCTTTCATAATCAATATCAATTTAAGTGAACTCTTAAATATTGTTTGTTGTTGTTTTTTGTTTCTGTTTTTTTTTACTTTTTAATTTAAAAGAATATCTAAATATTGATTTTTAACTTTTTTATTTTAATTCTTTTTTTAAATATTGATGTTTAATTTTTTATTTTAAATATTGTTTTTGATTATTGATTTCTTTTTTAAATTTCTTTTTTAATTTAAAAAATCTTTTAAATATTGATTTTTATTATTATTTTTGATACTGATTTTTTTTAACTTTTGATTTTAAGATATATTTTAAATATTGATTTTTTTTTTTTTTTTTTTTTTTTTTTTTTTTCAAATTTTTATTTTAAAAATGTTTTTAAATAGTAATTATTTTATTTATTTTTCATCTGAATTCTTTATTCAATACTTGTGATGAATTAACTTAAAAAATTTAACTGATACCTGATATCCTCTAAGAATGGACAACAGAATGAGAAAAATCTTAGGAATTAAATAAAGTATTTGGTTCAAAATTTCCAGAAGAGTAACAAATACAAATACAATTGAAGAAGACCAGAGAATAAAGGGCCAAAACATTATGACTATAACAACCAAGATAAGGATAACAGTTCAAATAAATCTGTATTTGATATACCATGATGATAATTTTTCATCTCACAAATTATAATTGAAATTGTCAGAATATACAGTTTTTGAAGCTTGAGATAATTCTTTTAAAAAATAAACTAAATAACATAGTAAGTTGGATGGCCATAGTCGAGGGTGACTGGAAGACACCCTTTTCTATAGCTACTACACCAAGATGTAGGGGAGAGCACTACTCCTTTCCCTGGATTGCTCCACTTAACATTGATGAACACTCTAACCATTAGGCCAAAGGGCTGGTAAATGACATTATATAGATTTTTTTTAATTATAATCATTTTTAAGTCAATCCAGTGAAAAATTTCTTTTTTTTTTTTTTGCTTTATTTCTTTTCTTTCTTTTTTTCCTTCTTCCTCACACACATTCTCTCTCTCTCTCTCTCTCTCTCTGCTTATCTTAAAACTGCAAATATTTCTTTCTCTTCTTTTTCTTTTTAGACCCTCCATTAATGTTTCTATCAAATTATAGCAAAATAAATTATCAATGCATTTTAATCTTATTTTATCAAAAGTTCATATCAAAAACTTCGAGGGGGTGTACCCATGGTGTAATAGTTAAAGCATTGGACGATGGAATCGTAATATGCAAGTTCAAACTCCAGTCACGCTATTACATTCACTTTTGGACAAATACCCTTGGGAAAGATATGAACCCCCTTATCCTCCCATCTATGGGTTTAATAGTACCACTACTGTCCTTCTAAAAAAAAAAAGGAGGGATTTGGCATTATATATCTCGAGATGGTTGATATGCCATTAAATAACAAACAAACAAAAACTGCATTTATAATTTCATGAAGACACTGCATTCAATTTTAAACTCTTATGTTGGATTAGTCATACCACATTCATGTATTGTGAAGCACAAATATATCCACATAATTCATTTTCTCATTCTTTTTAAAGCCAATGGGCTACTGTTATAACAATAAGTTGGAAGCATTTAAAAATTAGTTTTTAATGCAGAGGTTAGGGGAGAAGGACATCAGCAACAACCAACTTATCCATAGTTTTTGAAAGATTAAGTCAATAGATTTATTACTTTTTCTTCATGTCTTCTATTTATTAGTTTTATTTTCTTTTGCATTAAAATAAGACTCGCAAATATGTGTGTGTATGTGTGTGTGTATATATATATATATATATATATATATTTGTGTGTGTGTGTGTGTGTGTGTGTGTGTGTGTGTGTGTAATTTTTGTGTTCTTTATTTTTATCCAAGAGAAAATGAATTAAACAAGAAATGTGAAAAGAGCAGCAAAAAGCTATATATATGTAGACATAAGAATGAGTCAATAATTATTCACACACATATTGTGTGTGTGTGTGTGTGCACACATATATATTTGAGGAAAAGAAATAGTTGTGTATTAATGGCCATTTTTTTTTCTTTTGCTAATGGTTCAGATGTATAAACACTTCTTTTTTGGTTACACCCACATGTTACTGTTCATACATTTCCTTACAAATGTCTTATGACACAGTTATTTCTTTCATGATAATTGAATTAGATCAAGGAGGTTCCACCCAGAAATCTTCTAATTCTTCTGTATGATACCAATTCTTGAAGGAAGACAGAAGTGAATCCTTAAGAATTAGGAATGTATTTTAAAGCTTTACGTAAGCATTTTTAAAGTGCCATGTGTATATTTATTCCTCTTTCCTTCTATTGAAATCTTGGCTAAATTTTTTAACTGCTGGATTTTTATTGTATGCTGGATAATATACAGGATAAATTCAATTAAATCTGTTATCCCTATTTGGAAAAATATAAGAAATTGATTTATATGTAAGTATGACCTTAACTCTTGGCTGATATTTTTTCTCTTGTTGCTTTTCTGTATTTAAAAAAAAACATTTAATGAAAAAAATTCTTGAGATTATATATATATATATATATATATATATATATATATATATATATATAATTTGTTGGTTTTTTGCTTCTTTTTTTTTTTAAATCTAAACAATCTAAATCTAAAAAGAAATATATTTGTATTTTTCAATTATTAATTTTGTTTGAATTTCCAATTATCATTATTCACTGATTTACTCCATCTTGGTTGTCATCATAGTCACAATGTTTCCATAATTTCTGAAATGTAGCATTATCATTATAGACTGATGTACTTTGGCTTGAGTTCCTACCAATGTAAAAGTACATCAGTATTCAATTATTAAATTCAGGATTATATTAGACTTGGACTTAGAAATATTATAATCTCTGCAGTATGTAAAGCTGAGAATTTTATGTATAAAATGTGTTTTGAATATGAATAACTTTGTAATGAATCATAAGGAATGTAATATCCTGTTAAAAATAAATTCATATTGCAAAACAAAATGCATTATATACAGATTACTAAAAGTCTTCTACACTTGAGCTCCTATTAATAAATTTTTTACAATCAGTGAAGTTGTGACAATAATAATCAACTTTTTATCTTATTTTTTAATTTATATTTTTTGAATTTTGTTCATCCTTTTTTTTTATATCCTGTATCAATTAAGTTTTGGACCTTATCATATGAGTTATTTGTTACATTTTTTGTTATTTGTCTTTTAATATCCCACATGTCTCAGGGTTTTAATTTGGTAAGGAGAGGAGATATATCGTGGAACCCTTGCTGGAAATGATGGTAGTAATCTCATAAACACAGTGCACTTTCTCTGCACATTTTAAATGTCCTAAAAAAAATCATAGACTTTTTTTGTGAAAAGTCATTGTCTGCAGACATCAAGATGGCATCTTCAAACAATGTTCAAAATCAAGATACATTGTACAGTAGACTGTTTAGAATATTTAGGATGATTGTGTTGTTGTTTCGCCCACCTTCCTATTAGGTGAAATAAATGAAATGTATTTCTAAAAAATTTGTAAAATTATATCTTGCATCAACATGGCTTTCTGCTGATTATTGTCTATTGTTAGTGACCCTTCTCTTGATGAAGACCCCCACCTCTTTTCTCAATAAATAATAAAAAGATTTTAAAGTTAAAACTTTATTCTAAGTCCATTAATTATTCATACCAAATTTGGTAGCTTTGCATGAAACCATTTAGTCGTCTATAAAAGACAAACAAACTCTTTCTGATTATTGATGTAGATTATACTATTGTAAGTAAAGTTGGTGACTGTAGTCAAGGGTGACTTTTTTCAATAGCTACTACACCAAATTGTAAGGGAGGGCGCTACTCCTTTCCTTGGATTGCTCCATTTTACCCTTGATCTGTATCTTATAATGCTGAGTGTTAAGCAAGGAGGCATCAAGTACCATTTTTTGAGTTTTTGGTATGACTCGACCTGGGATTGAACTCAGGTCTCCTGGGTCATTGGCAAACACTCTAATAGGCAGAAAATTTGGTTTATTAAAGGATAGAAAAGTTATTAAAAACAAAAAAGTGACAATAGTGTTAGCTGCACTCATGTTTAACTTTGTGATAACTGTTCTTTTTTAACCACACAGGAGTAACTTTTAAAACCCAAATTTAGGGGGTAGTGCTGAACTGTAAACAAGTTCGATCTCCAGCAATGTTATTATGTTCACTTTTGGTCTAATACCCTTGGGAAAGGTAACATTCTTCCTAGCTATGAGTTAAATAGTGCCACTGCTGTTCTGTAAGGATGGTTTTGACATTAAATAACCCATAAAGGTTGATATGCCATTCAACAAAGAAACAACAACTCAAATTAAAAGAACTACCAATGTCCATTAGAAAAAGTAAAACCTAGAGAAATACTTTGAATAATATAAATTGTATTGATTGTACAGTTTATTAACAAAACTAATTAACTTTGAGAAGAATATAATATTTTTATAACATAATGTATATTCTTTTATGATCAGAGTACTAAAGAAAGTAAATGCACAATAATCTAATCATATATGAAATACAATGTCACACATACACAAACATCAGTGTCCATTGTTTTGTAACATACAAAATATATCAGGTATGTGTTACCTGTCAATTTAGTTCAAAAGTCAAGTAGATATTAAATTAACTCTCCTTATCTATATGTGATGAAAGCCCACTTAAATTTATAAATGTCTTATGAAAACAAAACCCATTATTACCCATAATGGTAACAGCATATTTCTAACAATGAAATGGGCAACACTCTAGTAGTGTATTATTTAAAAAAATATTACATCATTACATATGTCTAATTGCATATAATAGTTTACTGGGAATTTCCCAAATAGTCAAGTAAAACTACAAGTGAAGGCCTTAGTTTTTTTTTTAATTAAGATAGTCATGGAACCTAAATTAATCTAGTGCCAGGTAACAAAGCAAATACTTATTTTATGGCAGCACTTTGAAACCAATTTGTATTGCCTATTCAAGAGTCTGTTCAGATCAGGGAAAGCTAGAAAGGAATTGCACAAGAATGCTACAAGCTATATTGAATAAATCCTGGAAGCAACATCCCACAAAACAGCACCTGTATGGCTGCCTACCTCCCATCTCTAAAATCATCCAAATAAGATGAACAAGATATGTGGGACATTGCTGGAGAAGTAAGGATGGACTCATAAGCAATGTTCTCCCATGGACCCCTTTACACAGACATGCAAGTGTTGGCCGACCAACAAGAAGTTATCTATAACAGCTCTGTACACACACAAAATGTAGTCTAGAAGACCTGCCAGAAGTGATGAATGATAGAGACGAATGGTGAGAGAAAGCTACAGAAATCAGTGCTAGCAGCGCAACATGATAATGATGATATCCTACAATATTTAGACACTTTATTACAGAATATTGTCATCTTGATTTTCAAGTTTCATGTCATTCATAACTTTAAATTACCATATGTATTTAGACAGTGTAGTATTATTGACACAATGCCTATTTCTAAAAGAAGACTTGTGATTGTTAAATCTTTATTTCCAAGGTCTCTAGATTGCGCCTATATAATTTTTTTATTCAGGCCACTTTCAGTTTTTATAGTAGCTTGGTAAACCATTTTTCTAGTTAAACATTTGCCTTCTAATGGGTACTCAGATGGAAACAATGATAAATTTACCTTTTATCTTCATTATAACTTACTGTAATCCAAATTATCATCTCTTATCCAGTGTAGATGGGTATTTCAGCTAGTTTCTTAATAAAATGTTTCAATAAAGTTACATCTAAAATATTGTGAAAAATGACCCACATGTGGGCCATTTTTCATATTTTATGTTACATGTAACTTTAACAAACTATTTTATTAAAAGTAAGCAAGTTTCTTTGTGATTTTGACCTTTTTAAAATTTAAATTTATTTTTATATTTGTGAGAAAAACAAAGGCTAGATACTGTTAAATAATAGATTGGTGAATCTTTTATTTGGCATTTAGTGTAGATAGTTCTAAATTATTTAAGATGGTTGCAGAAACCATTGAGTCAAATTAGTGTAATTGACAGGTAAGATCATTTGAGAACTTGGTTGTGATTGGATATTTCAGTCAGGTGACTAAAATTTTAGAATCTTTGAAGTTAGATGAAAAAAATGACATGAGAGAAACGACAACTAGCCAAGAGAAGAACACGAAAAAAGGAGTTGGGCGATTGAAAAGAAGAAGTGATAAAATAAAAGTACATCATATGATCTTAACCCAAAATCGAATTATGAGAATTTGGTGCTGCACTATCAAGATAAAATGCAAATGATAGAGTATCCTTTCAGTGTTTGTGTTGACTGACTGGGTACATACTTCACCACCCTAGTAGCACCCTGATTGTAGCATCACTTTTAACATTAAGTATCTTAATACTGACTCCTGCACAAAATAGTCAAACTTTTATGTGTTAGTAAATTTATAGTTACATTCATATTAAATCCTAAATATCTTAATCAGTGTTTTGTTTTCTTGTGGTCTTCAAGTAACAGTTTGAAATATGTGAGGTAATTTTCTGCAGGAATAGCTCTTTAAATTGAATTTTTCACATACTCCTAAATAGAAGCATCAATATCATCATGGACTGCTATTATAATGAGTTCATTGTTCGTCTAGCTATTATAAAATCTTTGGTCCAATTTGTTTTTTTCTTTTTTTTTTAATTGTAATTTTATGTATATCTTCATGAGGATAATACCCTCTGACCCTTGGATATAGTGACACTTTAATCCTTGGTTGCGTATACAGATGCTAAAAAAATTTCTAAAAACTATATTTTTAAGGTGAAACATTAGTAAATAATAGATTGGCTTTTTTATACTCTTATCAATCACTCACTTAGAAATTATCTTTGGCAGTCATTTAGCTTGATGTTGTATCACATCCTATTTATAGAAATCATATGAAAATTAATAGCACATAACTAATAAATAAGAAGTACTCTATGATTAACATTTGTTAATGTTTCATTCTCAAAGTTTGATCCTTTTAATGCGATTAATCAACCAAAAATCTTGTTAAAATTTGCTACAAAACTCAGATTATCATAATAAAGTTACTCAACAATTACTTGAAATGTTGTTTACATACCCAATGAATGTGATTGTGGTGTAATGGTTATCATCATTAGAAATGGACTCAGCAACCCAAGTTCCAATCCTGAGCAAAGCTATTTGCATTTCATATAATGCTAGTACTCTTGGGAAAGATATGCATCCAATTATTCTCTCTCTAATTATGGGTAAATAGTAGGACAGACTAGGCTCTTTAATCTTGGTATGGCATCCAGTCTAGGAGAAGAAAAATTCTGAATTTAGACTTGTTAAAATCTGCTTAAAAATTTACCTTGTACTGCATCCTGCTTATGTGGAAGAATTAGTTTAATACATATCCAATAAAATTATTCTTGTGTTTTTGTATATTAGACTTATGTAGTCATGGGTTTTGCTCATGGCTAACATCGTCAAGTTGCATTGACAACACAGAGTTCCTTGATGCTCTCTTACGCCATCTATCTCTATCATCCATTGTTCTTGGTAAGTCTTCTAGGTTGCATCCAGTGTCCACACTGAGCTGATCCTTACTGGTCAGCCATCACTGGCATGTTTATGTGTAGGAGTCCATCAGAGAACATTGCTTATAAATTCATCCTCACTTCTCTTGCATATTCTTGTTATTTATAAACCCTTATCTTATTGTTTGGCTATTAAGTACAGCATAATATTATTTCTTAGCTAAATTGTTGATTCATTTTTTTAGTATATTCTTTAAAAAGGTAATCCTGGACTATTATTGTTTTTTTAGGTTTTTTTAAACTACATTGTTATTTTACATCCAATTTAATAAAATTTGTAGATTGTTTTTCCAAAATTTGGGAGGTTTGTGTTATTATGTGAATATATATATTACATCTTTTTTTTTTTTACACAGATTGAGTCGGATATTAAAGGTTTTATAGAGAAATAATTTTAATTCAAATGACTGTCACTTAAGATATTTATTGATTTTAAACATTTTTGTACCAATTGTTAGACCTAACTGAGCAATCTTGCATCTCTAATTTGAAGAACTGAATATTAATATTACCCGCAATTTGTAATTAAATATGAATGATTATTTTAGTAAGATAAATATAATTCTTTTTTTTTTCTTTTGAAGGTTAGAATTTTTAGATTCTATACAATTAGTTGTCTTGCAGCAACATGGCTTCCATTCATTACTGTTTATTGTTAAAGGTCTTGTTTCAATGAGAGATTTTTTTTTCCCATGCAAAACAAAGCTGTTATTTTTGTTTGTTTGTTTTTTATTTAAAATCTTTCCTTGGGTGCGATATCAAATTTGGTGGCTATACATCAAACTGCTTGACCACCTATAGGGGACAAACTCTTCCAAATTATTAATATAGATATAAGCATGTATCTGCTGGTGTAAAAATTAGACATACATTTTTTAAGAATGTTTATATATGACTTTTTCTGTTAAAACTAGTAAGAATCTTTTTAATGTATTGTAGAGAAATTTTAGCTCATCTTCTCTAATTGAAAAAATTAGAAGAAAAATATTTCAATATTTTAAGATATACCTTCCAGGTAAATTTTCTGAAAATCCAATCAAAATTCAGTGTAGCTCATAAACGAACAAGCAAGGATGCTCTCAAAACAGAATCACTATGTTTGCAGCAAAAAAATATTTTCAGTTTGCATAAAGTTCTGCAGTATTTTCTGTAATCAGTAAGTTGTTATTCTCTTGTGCAGTGTTTGGTATCTAGTTTCATCAGCAATGAAAGAATAACTTTTTCTGACTAGGGTTCACGATTTGTTGTCTATATATCTGCTCATATATATATATATATATATATATATATATATATATATACACACAAAAGTGAGTACACCCCTCACATTTCTGCAGATATTTAAGTATATCTCTTCATGGGACAACACTGACAAAATGACACTTTGACACAATGAAAAGTAGTCTGTATGCAGCTTATATAACAGAGTTAATTTATTTTCCCCTCAAAATATAACCATTAAAAGCTAAACTCCTGCCAACAAAAGTGAGTACACCCCTTAGGGAAAGTTGTCAATATTAACATACACCATGTCAACTGTCAATATTTTGTGTGGCCACCATCATTATCCAGAACTGCCTTTACTTTCCTGGGCATGGAGTTTACCAGCACTTCACAGGTAGCCACTGGAATGCTCTTCCACTCCTCCATGACGACATCGCAGAGCTGGCAGATATTTGAGACTTTGCACACCTCCACCTTCCGCTTGAGGATCCTCCAAAGATACTTGGCCAGTCCATCACCTTTACCCTCAGCCTCTTCAGTAAAGCAATGGTCGTCTTGGAGGTGTGTTTGGGGTCATTATCATGCTGAAACACTGCCCTGCTACCCAGTTTCTGGAGGGAGGGGATCATGCTTTGCTGCAGTATTTCACAGTACACGTTGGAGTTCATGTTTCCCTCAATGAAATATAACTCTCCAACACCTGCAGCACTCATGCAGCCTTAGACCATGACATTCCCACCACCATGCTTGACTGTAGGCATGACACACTTATCTTTGTACTCCTCTCCTGATCGCCGCCATACATGCTTGAAGCCATCAGAACCAAACAAATTAACTTCATCTCATCAGACCATAGGACATGGTTCCAGTAATCCATGTGCTTTGTTGACATGTCTTCAGCGAACTGTTTGGAGGCTTTCTTGTGTATCGTCTTCAGAAGAGGCTTCCTCCTGGGGTGACAGCCATGCACACCAATTTGATGTAGAGTGCGACATATGGTCTGAGCACTAACAGGCTGACCCCCTACCTCTTCAATCTCTGCAGCAATGCTGACAGCCCTCCTATGCCGATCTTTCAAAGAAAGCATTTGGATGTAACGCTCAGCACATGCGCTCAGCTTCTTTGGACGACCTACCCAAGGCCTGTTCTGAGTGGACCTCGCACTTTTAAAATGCTGGATGATCTTAGCCACTGTGCTGCAGCTCAGTCACAGGGTGTTGGCAATCTTCTTGTAGCCTTGGCCATCTTTATGTAGCACAACGATATGTCTTTTAAGATCCTCAGAGAGTTCTTTGCCATGTGGTGCCATGTTGGAACTTTCAGTGATCAGTATGAGAGAGTGTGAGAGCTGCACTACAAATTTGAACACACCTACACCTTATGCACATGGGCCTAGTAACACTAATGAGTCACATGACATTTTGGAGGGAAAATGACAAGCAGTACTCAATTTGGACATTTAGGGGTGTAGTTTCTTAGGGGTGTACTCACTTTTGTTGGCAGGAGTTTAGCTTTTAATGGTTATATTTTGAGTTATTTTGAGGGGAAAATAAATTAACTCTGTTATATAAGCGGCATACAGACCACTTTTCATTGTGTCAAAGTGTCATTTTGTCAGTGTTGTCCTATGAAGAGATATACTTAAATATCTGCAGAAATATGAGGGGTGTACTTGCTTTTGTGATACATTGTATATATATTATAACAATGTTGGTTGTCACTATCTCATTCTGTGGGTTTGTGGCTGACCAAATACAATATAATTTGGAGAGTGCTTAATATCTTGATAGAGCTATTATATAATAATAATAAGTAAATATTTATTAGTTTTCATATATATTTAATAGCATGGAAGCTTGTCTGCGACCTCAGGTTTCATGACGTCTTATAAATGACAATCATTAGGCAGAGAATGAAAGATTTTGAAGAAATCGAAAAATACAGTCAAAAGAACATTAGAATTGTATACAACTTTTTATGTGTGCTTGTGTGTATGTGTGTGTGTGTTTCTTTTGTTGTGTTTTTATTTTTGTAGGTTATATTTGCGTATTATTGTGTGTAGACATGTAAGTGATATTTAGTATGTGTGTGTATGAAGATAAATATGCCGCATGGCAAATATGAGGTTGTCTCCTGGATGTATGAGCTGCAATATGCAGCCAAAGTCACGACAGATTGACCAAGTAAAAAAGGTTTTTATGTGTTTGGTGTTGAGTTTAACTAAGGAACAAAATATCATCATTGCATTACGAAGAAGATAAAGTTTTGATTTGTAAGTATAATAGACACAGGAGTATGGTGGGTCAGAATCACAATAAATGTTGTGGTGATGAGACATGTTATATTGTAATATACTATGGAGTATTATGCAATATTAGTATTTTATACTGGAATACATATATATATATATATATATATATATATATATATATATATATATATATATATATACACACACACACACACACACACACACACACACACACACACCTCATTATGATGTAATCATTAGTAAGCTTGTCTTGCAGACTAATTACAACTGAATAGATAGTTCCATTCTCACTACATGCTCACACTTGCAGCCTTGTACCAAATCTAGATTTCACTTGTATTTCTAAAGGTGCCTTGCATGGTGAAATTGTTTGTGAGCTAGGCTAGCAGACCACTGCTAGTGAGTTCAATTCTCACTGAGTTCCTATAACAAAATTCCAGGTACCAGTCAGCTAAGCATAGTAAATTACCACCTGTGCACACACACACACACCCACACACACACACACATATATATATATATATATCTCAGAAAATAGAAATGAATCAGACAATATGAAAAAATAAGGTATTTAGAGGATGCTCATTTAAAGTTGAATATTCTGCCAATGTTAGATGTTTCCTTTTTTTTCTATTAGACCATCATCAAGCTAATGGTAATGTGATGATGTATCTTCTGAATTATATTTGATATTAAAAAGGAAATGGAAAAATAAGAAAAATCTTATTCTATTGCTGTTAGTAGTATTCTGTTTACAGTCTATATAATGCAGTTAGTGTTTGAGATTTATCTTAAAATGCAACATATTTGTATATATTATATTTGTATTATTATATACAACATAAGATATTGTTGAATCTAGCATTGTTTCTAATTATGATACTATCAAACAAAGACCCAGTTTTTTCATTTTGTCAAATTAGTGCTAAAAAGTTGATCCCAAATTTAAATTAGTTAGATTTCATTATTTATATTCTTATTCATTTTTTAATGTTTTTTGGTAATACTTCTAATCATAATTCTTCCTAAATTATAAACAGTAACAAAAATCTTTTTAACTTTATAAGAAAGTTTCTAAAAGTTCTTAAAGTTCATAGCAAATATGTTACATTTTAAAATGAATTTTGAATGCTAATTACATTACATAGATTTTAAACAGAATGCTACAAACTGCAATAGAGTGCTAAGATTTTTCTCTTTTTTTTTTCATTTCATTTTTAAAACTGATAATTCAGAAGATACAACATTATATATTAACATTGCTTTGATGGTTTAATATAAAAACCAGAAATGTTTAACATTGGCTGAATATTCAACTATGAATAAACTCATACTCTTAATACCTTGTTTTTTTAATAAATATATTAGAACCTGAAGTTGAGTAAAAAAAATATTAAAAAGAGTATATGCATTTAATGAGGGGTCAAAATATTACGGATTATGTCTAGAACAAAAAATTTAGCAACTTTGGATTCTCTGATCCTAACAGACTGTTGAATAAGCAATCCTGATTAGTGCCCAAGTGCTGACATGAGAACAAGCATTTACTTTACCAGCAAGCACCAGATTAGGTTAAGTCTTGTTATTCGACCTTTGTACTTCCTAATAGGAGAATGTTATAAATTTGGAAAAATTAGCACCTAACTAGAATGTCTTTCTGAAAATGGGCTTGTATTTATATATTTGTACTGGAATGCATATGATATCTGTTGGCACAAGCAATATCTATTAAGCACCTCACAAGAAATTAACTCACTACCAATAAGTTACAAAATTAACATGTTATTTACTCTGCTTGCGGAAAAAATCTGCGCTATTGTCTAATATACTGTCAAAAATCTACCAGCAATATATATACAAGCTTAAAATCATTCAACTATTAAATGTATACAAAAGTTCCCAATACCTCTCTCTCTCTCTCTCTCTCTCTCTCTCTCTCTCTCACATTTGGTTACAAATTTAAATTTAATGGCAGCAATGCACTTTTTATCATAAAATAAAGATGCTTGCAAATAAAAAATTTATTGGGGTTTCACAATTACAATACTTTATTGATATTAAGAGGTATATATCACACAAGTGTGTATTTAAGAGAACTTTTTATTCACTGATACTTTTAAAAAGGACTGTTTCACTAAAGTTTTAGAAGTAATAAAGTTTTGAGGGGTTTTTTTTTAATTTATTTTAGGGCTTGGGTATATATCACACAAGATCCAAAATTTTTGTGTAATGTGGACTAAAGTTGCATCTCTCTCTCTCTCTCTCTCTCTCTCTCTCTCTCTCTCTCTCTCTCTCTAGCATTAAGTATATTTGGGCAAGTCAAGGCTTCTCTTCACACTAAATGCATTAATAAAACTTTTTTACAGATCTAATATCAAAAAATAGACAAATATTGACTTTTATATCTGGTCATATTGTTATGAATTTTTTTTTATTCTATTTATTTATTTTATTTATTTATTTTTTTTTTGCTTATTCTGTTTTCTCAGAATATGCAAATTGGATGTTTCAGTCTGCAAGAAAATATTCACATCTATTGTCAAGATGTTTGCTTTAGAGGATAGTCTCTGAGAATGTGTGTGGCTTTGTGTATAGTATGTGCAAATGCTCCTCAACTTACAATTTTTAAAAAATGACTAAAATCAGAAAATATGATTTTAAAAAACAGATATGAAAGTTATTAATTATTGAAAGTGATCAATTGATTGTGAAATTATAGTGTGGGTAGATTTCTACCTCAGTAAAAATATCATGCAGTATAACAAAGCCTACACAGCATCACTCACTCATGAAAACTTGCCTGTTGGCAAGGCGGTATTCTCTACAGAGGGGTAAGACTCCCTCCTAAAAAAGGGGTTTCCTGAGTATTATATTAAATTGCATCTGGTGATGAGGCTCCAGTTCTGAAGTTCTGAAGAGTGTAGAATACACCTTCATTGCTATTGCTCCCAAGTCCATTCTGTATTGGAGTGGTAGTACCTGTTAGTATCTCATCTATGGGTCAAATAAATCTGTTTGCAAATTATTTGTATTAGATAGAAAACTTGATATCATATAAATTTGTGCAAAAAAAAACTCTCAAGAAGCAAATAAATATAAAAACACAATGTATGCAGTTCTCTAATATCTAGGCATAAAATAACCCCAGACAGGTTGATATGCCATTAAAGTCAACCAATCAATCACCATTTAAAAAAGATTTAAGAAATTGATAATATCTGAATTCTCATTACTATCATAGAATTGTGAAGTAAAAAAATTCTAAGTTGGGACATTGTAAAGTTAAGAACATTTTTACAATATGTAAATATGCATATTGATGTTTATACACACACACACACCAAGACATGCTGTATATATATATATATAAATATATATATATATATATATATATATATATATATATATATATATATATATATACACACAGTCAATAGCTACAGTGTAGATGTTATATATACTGTAGATGAATTAATTTTTGTATGTATGTGTTTTTGCATACATTGTTAAAAATGTATAGATATGCAGCAGGGAGTGATTCTTTTACTCAGCACCAGTTTTTTTTTTTTTTATGGCAGCTACTTACCTACCAAATTCCAGAGATGATCACTCAGCAAAGACAATTTGATCTTAAAATGTGACATCCTACCCAAGGTTACCACTCATTCTTAGTCATTTGCCACCCCCAGCATCTTCTCTTGGTTCAGTTTTTAAGCTCACTTTTATTTTTTACTGTCCCTTTTGTAAATGCTTCACTTGATATATCTCCCTAATGCACTTATTTGTTTATTTTGTTTCTCTTAGTTTTTTCTCAGTGAAATCATATAAGAGTAGGCAGTTGTGCAGCCTTTCTAAAAAAAATCTTATTACTATAAGAAATGTTATATAAGAAATTTAGGTAATACTTTGATAATGAGAGAAAAGATTTTTTTTAAATGCATAAACATTTAAATACTGTCATCACTTGTACAATCCTGATCACCATTATTGGCACCTTTTCATTTTTTTTACTTTTTCTTAAAAAATAATTGGAAAAGAACCAAATTCATTTAATCTTGTTGCTTCGTTATTTGTCGTTCTACGTTATACACTGAAACTTCAAGGGTACCAATAATTGTGACCAGGACTGCATAAATATAAAAACTTAAATTTTTTTATCAAACTCTCAGGATTGTTTATTTTATTTTTATTTAATGCTTTTCTATAAATTTGTAATATTTAATCCAATTCTCAGTATAATCATTACTTTAAAGTTTATAAGACCATGCTCTTGTCTATTTAAAAAATGCATTTACTTGAGTGAATCTGGATTACTAATAAGAAAAAAAAAATGGTCAGTGAATGTTCGTTTGTGTTTATAATATAATTACCTTTTGAAGATGCATAGATAAGAGTAAGTTATCCTTTTATTACGTTTTTATGTTAATAAAGCCATTAAAACTCTGTAGTATATTCTATATATTAAAGCATATTACTCTTAAAACATATCGATTAATAAAAGAATATTATTGACTATTTTCATTACAAAACTTGATACTTTCAGCTATTCAGATCAAGTGACTCAAATTTGTTGTGGAGTTAGGAATGTAGTAGCATTCATTCAGCATCATTCATAGAGAAAGTGGGCAAAATTCAGTCACTTGCCTGCTAACCAAGTGAAAGAATACAAGAAATGAACAAAAGGAGGAATAGAAAAGGGCATGCAAGTAACATGAATAAGTTGACAACTAATTTACTGTTACAATTACATGATGGAAATTTATTATCCAAGAGGGAATGGATAAATGTATGAATTGTAAATAAAAGTTCTTAGTGAGCTGATGTATGTGAGTGAGAATGACTTTGCAAGAGAATAAGTCTTTGAAGAAAAAAAATCTTGTAAGTGAGCAGGTGGTCTGTTTTACTGGCGATAATAATGGAGTTACTTTCTTGGCAAGAATCTTTCTTAGTTCATTATAGCCTATTTACAGCTGAATGTGTCTTTGCTATTGTTCTTATGCATGTTACAGTAAGCTGTAGTTGATCTATCAATTACATTTGATATGTTGGTAGATTGTGGGTAATACATATAATTAGGCTATTTGTCAACGGCTATCTTTCTTTGTCTAAAGTGGTTTTCTGCAGTCTTGGTGGCTGCTGTGAGCTCTGTAGTCTGTCAAGCCTTTTGGGCATCTGCTGTAATCTCTGGTAAAAGGTTTTGTTTGCAGCTTTTATTGTAAACCAGTTGTTTCTGCTGTAGCAAAATTCAAACTTTTGATCTTTTATTGCCATTGGCTGCAACATTTTGTTTTTGGAATCACATGGTTTGTTTACAACTACATCCACATGAGTTTGCTTGGGGAAAATTAAAATTAATGCCTGGATGTCTTTAATTTGTTTTATTTCTAGACTTGATGCAAGGTTTTTCATTTTATTTGGGAGGGGGGAGTACAAGTTTGCATATAAAGAAATTGCTAAAAAGGGAATATGGCTAAGATATTTACTCTTCTATGTTCATTTACATACTTTAGAATATAGAATTAATGTTAGTTTATTTGTACTGTTTTGTAGATTCTTCAAAATATAAATATTTGGCATTTACTAATTAGACTTTTTTTTTTTTTTTTTGACATTTTTGTCAAGGAGGAATAACCACTCTTTCATGTAACCAGTCTTCATCTCTGTTTTGCTTTGTTTTTTGGGGGGTGGAGGGTAAATTTTCAAAGTCTGTCTGTTTTTGTAACCTTTTCAATTATCTAATTATATATATCTACTTTCAAGTAATTCAACATCATCCTTTATTTTGAATTGTATATCTTTTCCTACATTTTAAAATGACATCATAAAGCTACAAAACTGAAAATGATATAACGTTTCATTTCCATTCATATCTGAATTACAAATCAATCTCTCTCTCTCTCTCTCTCTCTCTCTCCCCTACCAAAGTTCAGTCTGCTCTACTATTTTACCTATAGGTGAGGAGGAAGGGAGATGAGTTAGATTCATGCATTAGCACAAAGGGAAACATGAACAGCCTTGTTCAAAATTTAACTTGGCTCATTGCATATAATAATACATGGTAAAGTATCATTTCTTGTTTATATACTGTTTAAAGCAAAAGAACAAAATGTTTTAATCATCCAATTATTTCTGAATATCTCCAAACCATATTTACATTACACTCTTTTGCATATCTCTACATTTGCAGAAATTCATTTTGGCTGCACATACTTCAATGAATTACAAATATGAATTATACTGCTTTACCTTGAATAGTGCAATTAAATTTTGCATCGCTTGCTCTTGAACTGAAGACCAAAATCTGGAGTCTCTAAGAAAGTCTATTCTCATTCTAACAACTCCTGCAATGACACCAACTCCAAATTCCATTAGACAACTGTGGTATCATGGGGAAAGACTAGCTGCATAGGCAACTGCTAGTCTTCCATACATCCTTGCCTAAGCTTGTGTTGGAATCCAGGTACAGATCCATAATCTTTTAAGACTGACAGATAGCATAAGTCTTCTCAGATTAGGGAAATCAAGTTAGATACTGATGATAAAAAAAAACTTATAGCAACAATTCACTTTCTTTTAATGAATTGGTTGAGTAGCTTTAAACACTCTGGAGCAAAGTTTAAATATTTTATACACATTTTTAAAAGATTTTATGCAGAGTATCTGAGAGAGCCAAGAGTGCTTAGAATATCAGAATAATTTAGAACTTCATGAAATTAGTATTTATCTTATTGTGCAAATATGATATTCTTTAATTTTAGAAAAATAACAAGTAATATCCTAAATCAAGAGTTAATCAAGAGTTATCAAATATTAGAATATAACTTTGCTTTATAACTAAGTATATTATAATACATTGTAAATTATCACTTCTTGCTTATATATTTTTTAAAGCATAGGAACAAAATGATGTTTTAATCATTCATTCTTGGTTTACTTGGTTTCATACCAAGTATATTCAAGTTATTTTAAATTTAAAACCAACATTCGTTGATATGCATACAGAAACATACTTTATATATATATATATATATATATATATATATATATATATATATATATATATAGTATTTTTTTTTTTTTTTCATACAACGTATGAAAGCACGCGTGATACCCTAACCTCATCAGCCGCCAAGCAGGGTGATAACAGTTTCGGTAGCTCAAGGTGGTACTGCCACTCCTGGCTCTACCAAGCAGCTTTTGCCACCGGACAGGGTATTTAAAAGAAAATATTCATTGATATGCATACAGAAACATGCTTTATATCTCTCTCTCTCTCTCTCTCTCTCTATATATATATATATATATATATATATATATATATATATATATATATATACATGCCTGTATAAATACACACAAAGAATGAAAGTGACTTTCAAAATGTGTACATTGATATTTGATTAACATCTAACATGTATATATTTACTCAACCCTATCCTCCATGGACAAGATGTGACATAAGGTCAATGTTTAAGTAGAGTACTGCTAGTTTGAATTCAGAGTTTTCCTTCTACTAGATGGGTTTCCTTACCAGAGCTAAAGAACCCAATCTACCCTATTATTTATCCATAGCGGGAGGAAGAACAGATTCATACCTTTCCCAAGAGTATTAGCTCAAAGTGAGATGCAAACATCCTTATCCAAGATTTGATTGCCAATTCCATTTCCTATGATAACTGTTTCACTAAGCATGACAAAAATGTAGTCATGATAATATTTTGATATTTATTCCTGAATATTTCCAAACCATATTTACACAACACTCCTTTGCATATCTTTACATTTGCAGAAATTCATTTGGCTGCACATACTCCAGTGAATCACAAATATCAATTAAACAGCATTATCTTGAATAGTGCAATTAATTCGTTCTAAAATTTTATCTTGAATGTTCAAAGTCACATTATAATATATTTCAATATAATTTATTCCAACTAAAAAATATGGATAATAAAAAAGAAAAGCTAATCAAAAATCTTACAATTTATAAATGATACATGATACATGTAAGTTAAAATCATTTGTCATGAATGAAAATCATTAAAATAAACATTCCTTGTAATTTGAAAAAGCTTTATTTCTTTGAAAAATAATCTTTCAGTGTAGTTTACGCCATTTTCTATCATCAACAATTTATGCAGTTTTTTGCAAAAATACAATTGCATTATATTAAAACCTACACAAATAAAGATATTACTAAATGTTTAGTTTGTTTTGTTTTTTTTGTTTAATGGCATATCAACCTTTGTGGGTTTGTTTAATGCTAAAGCCCTCCTTGTAGAACTATAGTGGTACTATTTAACCCATAACTGAGGAGATAACAAGGATATTAGTCCAAAAGTGACCATAATGGTATGACCGGAGTTGCTTACTATGATGTCACAGTTTAGCCTTTACACCGCTAGGAACACCCCTCCTTACAGAATATCTAAAAGCTTCTTGGTCATCTGCAATAGAATATTAAGTAACAAACTAATCTTTAAAGCCATTGCTTGTGTAATAAATTTGATTTTCACTTTCTTGTACCAGAATAAGCTAAGTTCAGTAAACATATAAATTTGGATGCTTTCTCACTTAACTTTTTGGTTATAATTTCTTTTGATAAAATTCCATGTTCTTTATCATTTACACATCTTCAATGTTAATTATTTTTAATTATACTTATTGTAAAATCTACCGAATAACTTTATGTACTGCCTTTTCATTACCATTGGAACAAATTAATTTTTTCTTTAAATCTCAGACATTTCCAAATTTTTCCAGCTTGCATTTGGGTAATGTCAATCATGTTTATTTTTCTATCAATATAAAGTTGTTCATATCACATAATGTCCCAGTTAAACCTGAATCATTTTCTTAGTACTATTAGCTTGAAAAATTGACTTAGCATAAAAATTCATTGTGTCTGTGTAAATAGATTGTATTGAAGACTACTGATAGAATTTTTTCTCTTTTTTAATTTTTTTTTTTTTTTTTTTTTTTTTTCTGAGGTGGGTGAAATTTTATCTTATTTTTGTATAGAATTTTGCATGTCGATCCAAAAGTACAAATTCATGTTATAGCTTTGAAATGTATTTGTTTATTCATGATGGTGTTTTATGTTATACATTTAAATTAGTATTTTTTTACATGTTAATGACTTTATTATCAAACTGTTACAACATATAAAACCTTTTGCAATATTATGTGGGTAAAGTTTGTAAAAAACAAGAGAAAATTACACATTTCCTAAAACAAACCTTGTCAGTAGCTTTCAAGAAAACCTGTTTAAATGAAAAATTACTTTCAAAATATTCTGTGGAATCCCCTTACCACATGAATTTTTACATAATGCTATCTAAAGTTTGAAGATATAATTTTACAAAATTAAAGAGAATTATATTCAATTGTGGATGCCTTGATATGGGATAATGATTAGCAAACTACTATTGCAGGTAATTATTGCTTTGTCATGAGTTCAATTCTTATGAATGACCTATACTTGTGGCTTTGTTTCAAACTAAGCTAAACTTAGTATATAATTTTAAGACATCTCACCTTGGAGTAAGGATTAATGAGCTAGTCTAATAGTGTATTACTTCTGTTAATGAGTGTGATCTTCACTGAGTGACCTAAAATCGTGAACTTGTGCCAGACAAAAGTTAAACTTAGTAAATACTTATACCAGTTTAATTTTTGATAATTTAGTATGCATTCCATCTACTGTAAATACTCTTCTTTTAAATATTTTCTAAACTCTATGACCCAAGTGAATTTTCCCTTTTTTTTTTCTATCTTTCTCTTCTTTAACATATGACAACCAGTTGTCTTTTGTGCCACCCTTCCATATATACATTTATATCTATCTTTCTTTTTGTACTACTTTTTCCTACACATTTCTGCTGCCAGCTGTTGAGTCATACAACCACCATTCCTGTTGCAAGACCTTAGTGAACAAGGCTGCTAATGTTGTTATTGTAGTACATTGACATCCTCCTCTCTTATAGTGTGTGTGTGTGTGTGTGTGTGTGTGTGTGTGTGTGTGTGAGAGAGAGAGAGAGAATCTGGGCTTGTGTTTATTCCATCTGTGTAGGCAAATTGCTTAAGTTACCATTTTATTATATTTGGTTTATCTTTGCAGAAATGCAGCTGTGGTCGTAGTCCTCACTGCGTCCATGTACTGTTTGTGATGTTACGTGTGTTCAAAGTAAAAGAGACGGATCCTTGTCTATGGAGCAAAACATTAAAAAATTACGAGGTAAATAATATAATAATCAGATCTTTGTTTTATTTCTCTCTCTCTTCACTCTAATTACTGTTTTCTTTTTCAATATTATTTTATCTGTTTTTCTCTTTTTATTCAATTCTAATTTTTCTCACTTTGCTTTCTTAATCTCTCTCTCTCTCTCTCTCTCTCTCTCTCTCTCTCTCTCTCTCTCTCTCATTTAATTTTGTATTTATAGTTTTCTTCTTTAAAGAATTTCCTCTCTCATTCTCATATTTTTTTTATTTATCTTTCCTGTTACCAATAGTTTTTCACATTTCTCTCTTGCTTATTTTTTTTTTAATCTTTCTCACTTCTCCTTCATATATGCAATCATCCCTTCACCCACTCCTCTCTCTCTCTCTCATTGTTTACTTCCTCATGTTTTTACTTTGTCTTCATATCCTGATCACTCTCTTCATCCTCTGCTCACTTCCATCTCTTGACTTCTTACTGAATACCATTTTACTTCCTCTCCTTTTCATCCCTCTCACCTGTTCTCTGGTTCCTTTCTCTTCTACAGGTGGAGAATTTATTTCGAATGTACAACGACAGACGAGAATTGCTTCTTGTCAACAAAGAACGTTCCAAGAAACCACAGAAAAAACAGATGGAGGAAAAACCAGAGAGTTCACAAGAGAAACTGGCTGTCCCCGCTGAGAGTGACACTGGGTAAGTAGATACTTGCTTGTTTTTTGTTTGTTTGTTTTTTTTTTGTGTGTGTATGTATGTATGTGTGTGTGTGTGTGTATGTATGTATATGTATGTATATATATATATATATATATATATATATAATGTGCATGCATGCATGCATAGTGTGTGTGTATACAGATTCATGTATATTTTTAAAGACACTCATACAAGAAATACATTGATAAAAAATAGAATTGCCATACCCTGAATATATGCATCAATTTACTTAAAATTGAATTTACATATCTGGATTATAGTAAATGATCATGTTTACAGAGAGGTGTGTACACAGGTTCCCAAATAAGGGGTGTATCAACAGTACTCAGATCCCATGCATGTACTGTACCCAGGTCAAAATTAGCATTTCCCTTCAGAATGTTGTTTACTTTTTGTCATTCTATGTAAACACTTAAACTTCCATACATATAAACATGCATTTTTTTTTACCTATGTCAAAGTTTTAGGTGGACTCTTGTTAAGATATCAAAGTACTGTATTTAAGTACTTTTTGAAAACTTCTGCTCATAATTATTTTCAGATGAGGAGGAAGTGGAGGAGTGCTTATTATTATTGTTGTTAATGGTTCTTATTTTATAAATTTTAAAAAGCTTTTTAACACCTCTCTTCCTAAATTCACAGTTGTATACTGTATTTTCTCACCATCTCACTATATGGCTGTAGGTTTCAGTGATCAACCCCACAAATCAATGATACAAGTACATTGCATTTTTATGCACATATTTTTAGCAAAAACTTACAGTACTAAATTACCAAATACAGTACAATGAGAAAGTTAGAAAAATATAATTTTACAAAATGACTAAAGTAATGCTTATGTATTCATTCATTTGCACTTATATATTTAACATCTATGAGATTTGAATTTATGAATTGTGCATTACTCATATTTAGTTTACCTTGCATTTTTTCCCTGTGGATGTAATTGTTTAACAGCATTATAAATAAGCACATAATTAACTTAAGGATTAAAGATTACCAAAACAGATCCTGTTCTCTCAACTTAGAGAAAGATGGCATAAAACAAGTAGACCAAAACTCAAGCATAGGGACATCATCAAAAGAAACCTGGGAGTCATGAATATCCCTTTAAACTTTTAGCTATACCTGTCAAAAAACTTTTAAAAATGGAGGAAAAAAATCTGCAGGAGGTCATCATCAGATATGACGTACAGCTATTATTAATATTAAATTATACAATTATTTATTGCCTTCTAAACTTGTATATGACATGCAAAAAGTAAACTTTGAATACATTTTGCTTTTTAATTGTCTGTACAAAGAGACCACCATTTTTATCACTGGTTTCTCTTTTCTTTTCTTTTTTTTTTTGCATCTTGTTTTCTAGGGGACCTTTTTTTCTCCCTTATATCTATATTTTTTCACAATTTTTTTTGCCTTAATATAAAAAATAAACTTGCAGATTTTCTCTCTCTCTCTCTCTCTCTCTCTCTCTCTCTCTCTCTCTCTCTCTCTCTCTCATTGAATTGAACTGATATGCAAAAACTTTCCATATTATATGCTTTTAACATGATTCAAAGTTTAGTATCAAAATCAACTCTTCCTACTATGTATCAAATCATGAAACTTTGTAGTTAATTTTAAGCAAATTAATGGATTTTTGTTCTTTGCATTCCTCATCTTAGAGAGAAGAGAAACAGTTCAAAAGCCATTCACCATTTATATTTGTTGCTTCAAAATGAAATGTGGCTTTGGAATTATTGCTTGAAATAAAGAATAATTTTGTCTCCTAATCTGATTGTTCATATTTTATTAGTTTGATCATTTGACATTAATGTTTCATATATCTTCATCATCCAATGATGTGCTTTAAAGGCAAATATAATAAACTTTTCAAAGAGTATAAAAATATTGAAATCATCTTATACTGTTATAATTTTAACAGAAATTCTTTCATTTTAGAAATATGTTTCATATTCTCAAAGTGTTAAAGCTATTGAATATATTTGATAATAAAGTTGCAAATAAACCAGAAAATTTAAGATATCATATAATGATACTACAATATTCACCCCCACCCAAATCTTACTAATACTACTATTACTGTGCTTTTAGCATTGAAATAAATGATTTGAAATTTAAAGAGATTATTGATGAAATAGTTATTTCCAAGTGCACTTTACATAACATGATGATTAACAAGCTAGGTGAGCAAATATTCATTAGTGAGTTCAATTCTCACTGGTACCTCAGTACATCTGGCTTTGTACTAAGCTAAGCTTAGTAAATGATAATCTATTTTTCTTTGGTACTAGATTTCAAATTTCTGATTTTTCTACACAGCCAGGCTCTTCTCACTTGGAAGATTAGGGTAGCATGATTTTCCTGCTCTACCCGCCCACCAACCATTTCGCAGCTGTGCGAAGGTCCGATTTATTCCCCTTGGAACTTTATTTATTATTGAGCTGTGGATGAAGTAAGGGGGCATAACTCTTTTGTGTTTAATTTATACCTAAAGTCCTTGGGTTTAAATAAATTAATAATGAGGCAAATATCACAGTTTATGTACAATCTCTTTTGATCTGTTATTATAGATTTTTTATTCATTTGTTTATTTATTTCTTCTGCAGAAGTTCAAAAGATGATGAAGATACATGTCCAATCTGCCTTCTTGAGATGCTGGAAGGAGAGAGTCTAGTTCGCTGTTTGAATGGTTGCCAAAATCGCTTGCATCATCACTGCATAAGTGTCTGTAAGTTGACTGACTTCATTTTTTTTTTCTTATTCCATACACTTCCTTCTTCCAAACTATCATTTCTATGTTTCTCGACCCTACCTACTTGGCCTCCATATTTCAAAAACTCTCTCTCATCTCAGAGTAAAAATATGTCAAATATTCTGGTGTGCCTATTGCCAAGCATCTCTTATAGAAAGTATTACACAAACGTGTGGTTGTATGATATGAGGATGAAGATTTATAAAAAGATATTAAAATATATACATATATTACATGTATGTACATAAATTATTATTTATGGATATATGTGTTTGCATATGTATGCAGTATTGAACCAAAAACCTGAAAAAAACTGAACCATTATTTATTTTACCCACAAATTTTAATAAAATTTCAATGGCTCTTGACAAACATAGGAAGTGATTATTTTCCTTGATTATTGTAGGCAAAGTTCCCTTAGTTGTTGTAGAAAGTCATAATTTTCAAAAAGAAAATACTTGGAGCATATAGAGCAGGTCTTTGAGAGAGAGCAAGAGAGAAAGAAAGAAACAGTATGAGAAGAAATATGAGTTTCATTTGTTAAAGGAAATTAGAAATAAGTCACTTGGTATTCTTTATATTTCACAAAATATTTTGCAATTTAATTCAAACTTGCATCTTGACCACACAATTAATACCCAATGATGCACTAATTCTTAGCAATTTAGAATTCCCAAATTTGAAGGGCACTTCTTCAGCTATAGAAATTTTGGTAACTATAATTAGCACTCAAAGTCTACTAGCTTTTATATTTCAAAATTTTGTTTACATTTGTAATGTGGATGGCTGTGCCGTATGTTAAGGATTATGTAGAACTACAAATTTATTAACTATTGTTCTACTGCATGAGTGAAAACAATGATTTTTTTTTTCAAAGAATAGTTTCAATGGATGAATGTTCAAGACTCTTGGGAAAAGGTATGAACTCTTTTATACCTAACTATTTGTTAAATAGTTTGGGTTAGTTTCTTTTTTCTAATGTCATATCAACCTTTAAGGGTTATTTAATGCCAAAGCCATCCTAGTAGAACAACATAGCTGGAGGAATAAGGGGTTTCATACTTTTCCTAATGGTATTAATCCAAAAGAGAATATGATATTTCAACTGGAATTGAAATTCATTACTATGTCACAGTCCAGCTCATTAGCCACTACACCTCAGAGCATTCCCCAGTTAAATAATATCACTACTGTCCTTCTACAAGGATGGCATTGACATTAAATAACACACAATGGTGGATATGCCATTAAAACAAAGAAACCAAACCTGAATGTTCAAGTTTCAAGCAAAACTTTATTCACATTTACTGTGAATGGGACAGTTACACAAAACTCACTCAAAAAATGTCTACTCATGCATGTTCAGTAAGGTCCTCTCTTGTTGGTTGCCAAGTTACGTCAAGGCTGTGCAATATGTTCTCTATATATTCAAAATGGCTGAATAGTTTCTGGATATTTTACTGGTATTTTGAAATGATAGCTCACATGCCTAATTTGGATATGTTTCTCTGCATATATATCTTATTTACCAACCCCTCCGCTCAGGCAGGATATGGCACAAGGTCAATTTTTTAAGCAGAGTTTAACAGGTTTGAATTCAGAGTTTTCCTTCTCCTAGACTAGTTGCCTCACCAAGGCTGAAGAACCTAGTCTGCCCTACTATTTAACCATAGCTGGAGGGAAAGTAATTGGATTCATACCTTTCCCAAGGGTATTAGTACTATGTGAAATGCAATCAGTCTTGTCCAGGATTTGAACTTGTGTCGCCATGTCCATTTCCTACGACGATAACCATTACACCACGGGCACCTCCTGCTGTTATTAGGAATTATGTCCTGTTATTCTTCAATGTTTCATTGACTTTTACCTGACTTATGATAGTTTGTTGGATTTGTCTCCTGTTGAGTTGAAAGTGGGAATGAAAGTGATACATCACCCTTTATTTTTATTCTGTCCACTCTGATTTTCTAATAATTCTTTCAGGGTTTGAGGAGTGCCATAACCAAAGCCCCTTAATATGTCCTATATGTCGGACAAAGTGGAAAAGTAAAATTGAAGATGACAAGTAAGTTGACAAATATTTTTCAAAAGTTTTTTTCAAGTAATGATAAATAGTAATAATAAATCTGAATGCACTTTTTTTTAAGTGTTCTCAATAAACAAGATTATCATACTTAACTATAAGATGTGATTATCCCCATCAGAATTTTTCAAGTGTATGTGGGTTTTCTTAAGGATTGTTACCCTTTTTTTTTCTTTTCTTTTTTTACCACCCTGATTTTGATCTTACCTTTTCATGCTTTCCTTTTACAGCTCAATGTATAAAAACCAAGATCAGTGATGAAGTGTATCTACTCCCCCTCATACCTTGATTTATTTTCAATCACTATTTTGATGAAGAACTGTTAAATTGTATTTGTAAAGAAGCTAACAAATTTACCAATAAAATTAGGAAGATATCACTCATGGAATTATGAGATTTTTCTTTTTCTTTTTTTTTTATTTAAAATTTATGAAGAATTCATGAATGATATATCTCAAGATAATTCACAAAAAAAGAAAAACTACATTTTCAGCATTGAGATATTACATACTTAAAATATTGCATATATGGTATTGTATATTTGCATATTGCATACTTGAAATAAAAAAGATTAGTTCCAAATTGAAACAATTTTGAAAAAACTAAATCCCTTAAGAATTAAGGTGCTTGCTTCAAAATTTGGGAAATATTATTAAATAAACTCTTTACTATTTTGATCTGGATATTCCATTTGCAATGATATTACCTTTTATTATTATTTAATCATTTATATTGTATAGTGAATCTAGTATTGGCCAAGGAGGTTCATCCTCTCCATTGATACCTGATGACCTGAGGCTTCCCTATGCTGAACCTATCCCTGCAGAACATAGAGACACAGCACGGCCTTGGATACAAGTAAGCCTTCAATTTTTTTAGAATGATCCAATCTCTGCTGAACCACTTGTTAATGTTAAGATTTTTTCAGCACATTTATTGATATGCATGATATCTTCCTCTACATGATAAAACCTCATTTTTGTATTCTTCATGAATCAAACTGTCAATTCAGTAAAATTTCAGTTAAAGCAATCCTTCTCATCCACTAAATATTTTCCTGGTCTAAAATGGGTGTGTGTGTGTGTGTGTGTGTGTGTGTGTGTGTGTGTGTGTGTGTGTACTTTGGTCTTGTTAGTTCTATTCATAACTATTTTCACAATCTTCTCCCATGGAAAAACATTTCGTAAATTTTTTTTAAACATTTGTCTTCAACATAAGCAATACCTTCTACCTCCAATTTACTTCAACCAAATGAGAAAAGAATTAATATTATCATCAAATTAATCCCTGATTAGGCTCTTAAAGAGGTAGCCCTAGGTTTCCTGGCACTTTAAGCAAGCTGAACTTCTGGGCATTTTTAAAATATAATATATATTTATGCTTTACTGTGGAATCTATATATTAAACTTATTTGTAACTACATACCTATTTACTGATCATATGTCACACTTTCAATTATAAATATACATCTAGTGCTAACAAAGTATAAAAATATAGGAATAGAGAGAAACATCTTAAATATGACAAGGAGTGAATAGGAAAGAGAGAGAAAGGAAAGAAGAAGGGGTGGAGAAAGGGAGAATTTAAATTGTCAATAAAAATGAAAATAGAAGAATTACATCATTATTTTATAAATTATTTAGTTCTCATATAACAACAAGACTATAAAAAGGTTTTAGTTCATTACTTTTGTTTAATATTAATGTGTTATTAATTCATCAGATTTTTAAATATAAATTACATATATTTTGTCAATAATCAGAATGTTATTCATCTTGAATTAGTAAAGAAGCATAATTCATGCAATTATTATAAATGTATTCCATGGAATTTCGTGGATCCAGATACTAAAATGTTTATTGCAGTTATCAATTAATAGAAAACAGTTCTAATACAGCATAACTTATTTATGCATTAACAGTTTTGAGGAATATTAAGACTTTGGCTACAACAACTTGGCATAAAAGAAAGGTTTCTTAACTGAATTACAAAGACTTCAAAAATGGTGAGGAGAGAGAAAATGAAGCAAAGTAACTAAACTAACTATGCATATATCATAAAATAAAAGCATATCCTAGGAATTCCCTTGAAATTCACTCCCCTTACATTCCTTTGCATCCCCCACTTATAGTAAGTGGTCAGACTCAACATCAAAGAACTTTCTCATTCTCACAGGGATTTTTTTTTTAATTCATTCATTTTTTTTATTTGTATTTGGAAAGTCCTGATGTTGCACCATAACATAGATACTTATGTCACTTAGCATCTTGGGTGACTACTCATGTTGGAAGTATCTTAACTGGACTTTTATAGAATAAAATATCAAAATGTAATGTTGCATTAACCATGAGTTCTTTAGCTTTGGGTTCAGAATCCAAAGAAGATTTTGGATAATTTTTCTGTTACTAATTTTTTTCTTTGATGATTTAAAAAAAAAAAAATTCCATGTCTTATTTTATACATTGCAGATTCTGGGAGAAGATCTAGTATGTTGCTTATTTTCAAGAAACTGGTCTATACGAGAAGCAGCTCTGAAGCATCTAAGTCGAGAAATGGTTTCTACTTTGTTACGTGGTGCAGGTGAAGGTCGAATGGGGGCATTAATCTCTTCATCTCAACAAACTGCCACCCACCTAATGCTAGAATGTTGTTGTAGTGTCCTGGCTTTCATGTGTGCAGATCCTGTATACAAAGTTTTTATTTCATGTTTGGTGAGTTCTCCATTGATCACAAGTTAATTAAACATGACAATTTTTTGCATATTTGATCCTTTATGTTAAATAGTTTATTAGGGCTCAATTTCAAAATCTGAAACTAGAAAAGCACTATAATTTTAGACACTATACTTTTTTGTAATAGATCATTTTTTTCTAACTTTCTTTATATTTGAAGGAGGCACTTGTAGTATAATGGTTATTGTCATAGGAAATGAACTCAGTAACCCAAGTTCAAATCATGGACTAGGCTGTTTGCATTTCACCTCCTAATGTCCTTAGGAAAGGTAGAAATTCAACTATTCTCCATCCAGCTGTTGATGAATAGTAGGAAAGACTAAGCACTTTAACCTTGGTATGGCAACCAATCTAGGAAAAAGAAAACTCTGAATTCAAACCAGTTGTACTCCACTTAAGAATTGACTTTGTGTTGTATCCTGCTTGTTTTGTTTGGTTTTATGGCATATCAACCATTGTTGGTTATTTAATGCCAAATTCTCTTTATACATGTATATTAAATATGTATGTGTGTGTATGTATATATATAATATATATATATATTATTTGTAAACAGATTTTGTAGATAACATTCTCAAACAAGCCTGAGCTCATTTTGCACACAGTTAAATAGTTTCAAGTATTGTTATATAAGTCACAATTTAACATCAGTCTTTTTTTTTTCTTTTCTTTTTTTTTTTTGCAAACAGTTATATGGTTTCAAGTAACTAATGATAATTATTTGTAAATAACTATAGCTTCAAGTAACTATTCTTATTTAACAGTAATAATAATTTGTTTGCACACAGTTATGTGGTTTCAAGTATTCCTATCTCATTCTAATAATTTCTGTTTGACTCTTTTCTTTTCTTTTTTTTTTTTTTTTTTCGATGCTAATGTGCATGTTTGTATATATAATAATGTGTATATGTATTTTATTTTTTTCACTGCAGAAAACTTTACGAGCCATGTTGTCTTATACACCATGTCGAGATGAACAACAGAGGAACCGGCTTCAAATCATCCTTAAACCTGTCATTGAAGCAATTATCATTAAATGCACTGATGGCAACAGGTCAGTCATTTTTTAAAATAATTTAGCAATGAAAAAATACAAAAGAATAATTATGGAAATAATGTTTATGTAATCTGTAATATTAAACAAGAAACTGACAATCTTGTAGTGCTATTCATTCTTTGTCTCTGCTATCCTAACTTAGAAATATATACTCTATAACTGATATTGAGTACTTTTTATTTATAAATATGACAAACTTCATTATTAATTGTATAAGAACTTGGCAAGTACTAAAGTTAGTAATTGGAATTAAGCAAATGCTAACATTTTCTTAGCTTATTTAGTGTGGGAAAAGATATCACAAATATCGTCTCTTAATATAATTCCCCAAATGTCTTTCTTGCCCATTTGTCATCACATAACTCAAGGATAGCTTGAGCTATAGCCACCAAATTTTCTGTAGCTACTAATTTCAAGTTTTTGAAAATTCCAAAAGTTTTTAAGTTTTTAGCTAGGGGTTCAATTTACAATGCAAGTATAATGCCGAACTGACTATTGCTTTGTGTTCATCCAGTGAGCTAAACCAAATCTTTATTTTTTTTTAATCATATGAAATAGATATCTAGCTGAAATTTTTCCAAAGTTACAATCTTTTTTTTTTTTTTTTTTTTTTCAAGTTGTTGGAAAATCAAGATTTTAAAAACATCTGGCTGTTGTGTTTACATTTGTATTACAATCAATGGCCATCAGGTTATAAACTTTAACCTCTTGTTGAGATTTAAATTGGAAGTCCTCACAAAAATTTAGTTCAGTTTTACAATTGTATTGCAAGGCTAGATAAACATTAAAAAATAAATCATTAATTTTCTCCTATGTAACTCCACAATGGTTATGATTCAATAAATACATTGTTCAAATCTATGATCTCTTATTACTAACAAAGGTCTTATTTAGACCTTCTGCAGGAATTAGATTAAAATTCTGCTTGTAGTGCAGGTTTTCACCAAGTATTGTAGCATAGTCACCGACAACTGCTCTGTTGGTGATGGCTGATCATCTGATGTTGGATGGGAAACAAAACCCCAACTTGCCTCAAATTACAGACCTTTGCTGTTTTATTCCCTCTGTTTAGTTTCTGAGGCCAGGAAAGAATATGGGAGCAGATAACAGACACAATGTACTGGATAGATTCTTCATTCTAGTTGGAACCAGCTCTTCTCATATATTTGAATGATTCATTTGCTCTCTGCCTACACTACACGTCTTATGTCCCTGGACACCAAAGAGAGTGAATTGAAAGATCCAGTTTCTTTTGTTGAGGTTCACACAACCCAAACATTTCTTTTGCATTGGCAACATCGCTGACTATGCCTCATGACCAATTGAATCTGTTGACCTTAGTGACTTTTGGTTTAGATGTTAGATAAAACATATCTTGTAACACCTAGCCTACCAGATGAGATTTTGAATTTTATTAATTCATCTCTCTACCAGTTGCTGGATATTTTTATAACTAATCTATGCACACCCTGTGATCACTCACTTATAATATTACAGTATTAATTCAAAAAGTTGATTATTTAATATTTACCTACGTTCTGCTTAAGAATTTATTTCAATTATTAACTATAAAAATGTCTAAAGGATAAAAAGGCTATATTTTAACTCCTGCTCTGACTGAAAAATGTTAATAACCTACTCTTGATGAGTATTGATCTTTCTGTAAGATGACATTCTCAGCACTGTGAAAAGCACCATCAACATTTCAAAGTGTCATTTTTACAGTTTTGGGCCTAAGATTTGTAAATCTGAATAAGAGGTTTTGATCTTGGCTAGTTATAATGACAGTAAAATAATTCTCTAGTACTAATTTAAGTGAGTGACACTATTTATTGATTGTATGAGGTGCGTTCAAAAAGTATGAAGAATGAAGCTGTATTTATCAAGACAGAAATAAACAATGAATATGTTGATTTTCTTCAAAATTATCCTTTTGGCATTAAACAACAAGTTTTTAATTGCTCAAAGCAGCTCTGAAAATTATTTTTAATCTGGTATGAAGCTGCACTATCATGTGCCTTCTACATCTTCAAATCTTACCCAAAAGATGAATTTTCAGTTTAGGAAGCAAGAAAAAGTTGCACTAAGCAGGATCTGGTGAGTATGGAGAGTGCTGCACTTACATAATCCTGTTTCATAAAAAACTGCTGAGATTGACTTCATTATTTTACAAATTGACACTGACTAGTTTGCATGACTGTCCAAACATTTAGACATCATCACTATATCATATAAGTTTTTCAGCTATGCACACATCTTGATTCAAATTTTAGATTTTAACATTTTTTAAATTCAAAGCTTCTGTCTCAATACTTTTTAATCACACCTCATAAGCATTTTTTTTTAAATTTTTATCAGGGTTGTCAGTTCTAACTAAGCAATAATGTTATCATTTTACATCTCCTGATTGTTAGTCCTAACTAAGCAATAACACTGTTATTATTTTAAATCTTCAACTTAAAGAACTACTGACAAACTTAAGTAGTTATGTTCAATTAAATGTAAACAATTTATATTTTAATAAGACAATTATTATATTTACTTGTGTAACTAAAATTTAACAAAACTATTCAAAATTTGAGAAAGGTTTAAACCAAGACACAACTACAATGCAAGAAATTGTGCTAAAACTGTTTAGTGCCTACCAGAAACAGAAATAAATACAAAAAAACCTGTGAAAACAAAGATAGTAATAATTTTTCTGTAGTATTTGGTTTATTATATCATCATCAAGTCATGCCAATAGCACAAATTACTTTAACTCTCTCTTGCCATTCATTTTTAGACTGCATTGTGTCTATGCAGAGCTGTTAAATATAAATCTTTGCAGATTGACTAACACTGACATGTCCATGTATTGGAATCCACTGAAAAATTTTGCTTATGAGTTTGTCCCTACTTCTCCAGCAGTGCACAGCATGTCTTGTTTGTCCCTATTTCTCTATTCAACTTTTCCTCCAAACACCTCATTAAAGTTGAGGTGGTACAGCTATACAAGCTACATCTTAGAAGAATTTTCATCTTATTTTAGAGATTTAATTTCCTTTGAGTTGATAATCTGTCAATAGCAATCTATGCCTTTTTATACATATGTTGGCCTCAGTTTCTGTAGATGATTTATTGCTACTGAAGAGTGTGAAATGGCCTACTATTTTCAGAAGCTTACCATTTAGTGTAGAGACGAACTCTGTTTTATCTAAGTTCATGTAGAGACCATGTCTCTAGCTATCTGCTCTTGGCTATAAAAGATTCAGCAACAGCCAGTGTATTTGCATAAAGCACTTAATCATTTGCATAATCTGCATGTGTTATAGTTTCTGCAGGATATCATCTGCTTCTTACCATTTTAGTGTGAGATGTGAAAGTAATTATATAAAATGATAAAATATATTACTGATTTTTAACTTCAGGTATTGGGTTATATTCAAGATCACAATAAATACTGTAATTTTTTTCAAGTTTGGAAATTTAAATTCTGTATAATAGTTATTAGTTCAAGTTAAAAATGCAGTACGGGTAACTTGGAACCAAACATTTTTTTGTCTTCATGTCCAAATTATACAACATAGCTTCTCACAGATTAATGTTTATTGTTAAAGAACATCTCTAAAAAAATGTTTTTACATTAAAACTTTCCATACAAAGTTTGATAGCATCAAACTGTCCATTCATCTACAGAGGAAAAACAAATTCTCATTTTCAGTATAGATTATATAATTATTACTGTTTTGTTTATATTTAATTCCATGTTTGTATGATTTTCAGACGAACTAGTCAGTTGTCTTTGTCTACAATGGTGGAGTTGACCAAAGGACAAGATGGGGAATTGGCAGTAGGTCGAGAAATTGTGTCACCTGGTAAGTTCTTCAATTTATATTTATAAAATTTTTGTCTTTATCTAAATTTTTGACTTTTGTCTAAATTAAGGTTTTATAATTAACATTTATTCTCTTTCAAATATACTTTGAGAGTGGTCACAGAGTTAGATTTAGTAGTAAGTAAAGTTGTCGACCATAGTAAAGGGCAACCCAAAGCCACTCAGACTCCAGCAAAGGTGAAGAGAAGGGGACTATTTCTTTTCCTGGATTACTCCACTTAACCCTTGATCTGTACTACTTTATAATGCTGAGTGTTAAGCAAGGCGGCATCAAGTACCTTTTTTTTTCTTTCTTTTTTTTTTGAGTCTTTGGTATGATTCAACCTGGGATTGAACCCCAGTCTCCCAGGCCATTGGCAAACACTAGGCTAATTTGTACTTAAATGGACTCCATGGTTACAGTATTTTGAGAAACTTTAAGATATCAATGAAATTTTGAAAGCAAAAAGTTTAAAAAAGGAAATGTTTGTTGTTGTCACCTACTTCATATTTGGTAGGATATTTTAGCAAAGAAATTTTCTGATTTAATTCATAAGAGTTGATATTTGTACTTTTTGGTATTTTCTGGGAGAAATAGATCATTTTCAAATTCTTCTTACCTGGGTTAGAAAAAAAATGATTATTTTTCAACTTGAAATAGTATCATATCTATTAATGAATTAGTTTGGTAGGAGAGAAAAAAAAAATAGAACATCTCTATCTGTCAACAATTTGACTTACTGCTCTCCTCTACCCAATTGCAGTGATGGAAAATAAATTTTTAACACTCTGAATATGTTTTAATTTATTCAAGATTAAATATATACTTAATATCTGATGATTACATTAAATGATATATATAATCTACAGGGGGTATCAATAGTATTCAAGTTTATTCATATACTTTGTCTTGTCAAAATCAGCATTGTCCTTATTTTACATTATATGTTTATATAAAGCAATTATATATAAAGTAACTTGAATTACAGTGAGGAGAGTGCAATATTGTTAATTTGTTTTTAGTTATATTGATGGAAATTAAAATTGCAACACCCTGAAAATATTTCAATTTACTCAAGATTAAATGTCTATTTGATATATCTGGATTACAGTAAATTTGGCCTTATGAGTAGAGTGTTCGCCAATGAGCTGGGAGACCAGGGTTCAATCCCAGGTCGAATGATACCAAAGACTCAAAAAAATGCTACTTGATGCCACCTAGCTTAACACTCAGCATTATAAGGCAAAGATCAAGGGTAAAGTGGAGCAATCCAGAGTAAGAAGTAGCATCCCCCTATACCTCTGTGTAGTAGCTATTGAAAAGAAGCCTTCAGGTTACCCTCGACTAAGGTTGTCAACTTTACTTTACAGTAAATTATCACATATACTCATACATATGTATGCATAGGTTCTAAAATAAGGGATGTACTAAGAGTACTTGGAGCTCATACACTTATTTTACAAAGGTCAAAATAAGCATCATCCTTCAAGATGTTGGCATTTTATTTTCTATCTGTATATATTTAACTTTTATAGTATACAATATATGCAATTCTCTGACTGTACAAAAAGAAAGTTCTGTTACTTATGACAAATTGAACCAACTGTTTTCTGTTTTCAAAATTTTAACTTTGGATCTAATTTTTTGTCTTTGAATTAACTAAATGAATAAATCCTAATGGATCCAAGGATAACTCACACTAGTTTGATCCATCTATTTTGGAGCAGTTTAGAAAAGATTATACTAATGCATTAACTCAAGCAGATTCATGGAAGTGTCAACCAACTCAGAGACAAGAGTGTGTTATTTATTTACCTCCCTCAGCTACGTTCTTATAGGATGCAGCAAAAATCAAGGTAAGCATAGTCCTGAGGATTCCAATCCTAGGGGAGTACCTTCTCATTGTACCAAAGGGAAGGTCAGAGTAATTTGACATCTTTGGGATATGGGGTCAGGCAATTTTGTCTCTGTGTGTGTGTGTGTGTCTGTGTGTGTGTGTGTGTGTGTGTGTGTGTGTGTGTGCGCACATGGATCCTTAAATTGGCCTTTGAGAAAGTAGTCAAATATCAACTCAGAGCCAAACCCTAATCTACAATTGATAAAAGAAATTATTCACCATTCACATTTTTATTAGATTAACTTTTTTTTTATTGTAGGATCTGGAGGACTTGGAGGAATAACTTATATCTTGAAGGTTGTACTGGAGGAATATCAAGCGAATACTGTGCCTTGGCAATGGTTACTTGGAAGACTTTATGTCTTAGACAGACTCTTAGAGGAGTTCCCTGGAGAATTTGTTGGGGAACCTGAACCCCAATCAGAATCCTCTGGTGAAGAAAGCAACCCTTCACCATCAGAAAACACTGAAGGCTGTCGTATTATCATCGTTGCTCGGTTTGCTGTCTATGCTGTTGGCAACAACCATTCTCGGATTGCAAAAATTGCCCGTCGCATTTTTTTTATCTGTGTGAAATTCAGTGCTGCCCAGGATGAAATTGTGATCCAATTAAATAACTTGCTGGTGACCACTGTTGAACCAAAATTAATGCGGCCAATGAGAAAGAAACTAGCTCGTATAGTGGATGATTTAAAGCTCTCCGAGACAGTCAAAGAAGTTCGACGTGATTCAGAGAGTAGCCAGAGCACAAGCTGTGTTGGAACCTCAGCAACAGCTTCTCCAAATGAAACCCCTTTGTCTACACCTCCAAATTCCCCATTCCCCCCACCAACAATGGATCCACCTCCCATACTTCGCTGCCCACCGCCACTTGAAAACAATAATGAAAGTACTTTTATATCACCTCCTCGGCTTGATCAGGAACTTCGCCCAACATCCATATCAGTCACATCAAAAACGGTTGAAAGTTTCCCAACGCCACCATATACCCCCGAACATTCCGCATATAGGATTGCTGCAGAAAATTCTAATCCCAATAAGAATGGATGCACAAGTAACAGCAGCTTGAGTGGATCTCCTCAGCGTCTGCAAAATGTATCTGTGATGTGTTCAGTGACCCTGGCTACAAGTGACCACTCCGGGGAATGCACAGTGGAAGAGATCAGTAGTATTTTGGAAGAGAGCAAAAATGGTCACCAAAAAGGACCTGAGTGTGGGGGACCTCGTATCGTGTGTCAGACCAACATCAACAACTGCAACAACACCAACCGAAACCGGTCTCACATGAGTCTGCAAACATCGACAGCATCAACGACCACTTCGTCATCATCATCATTTTACGACAGCCATCACATGTGTTCTACACCAATTGCTAACACTTCTAGTCATTCATCATCGACATTGTTAACAGAAGACCTGTCTGACTTAACTGTCTCTCCTCCAGGAAGCAATGGGCCTTCAATATCATTCAAAACTGAAATTGCTACCCCAAAGGGTTCACCTGCTAGTACTGGAGAACAAAGTAAGTTTTGTTTATTTGTTTTTTGGTTTGTTTTTTTGTGGTGGGGTATTTTCATATTTTTTATATTTGTATATACAGTAAACCCTTAAATTAACAGAACCTAATGTATTTCAGATTTAATAGATCATCTCAAGTTGGGGTCTTTCCTAGTCTGTCTGCATAAATATTGCATACTAGTTTTTCTACAGAATATTTTTGAATTTATTACCAATTATAGGAGTTGCAAGAATGCAGGTTGCCAGTTGTTGATGTGTTCACAAAATAAACAATACGAGGTAATCATTTTAATGATGAGAATAAGTTAATATATATATACATCAATGTAAACATATGTATGAAATGTAGAAATAAGTGTACAAAAATTTATACAATTACTGTCTGAAAAAGATCCTTACATTTGGATATTTATTTTTAATATGCATATTATAGGAATAGGTGGCTTGTTTCTTAGGTAATCATTAGCTCTTAACAATATTTTAGTTGTTTTACTCTGATTTCACTTATGGGTTTATTTCACCATATCAGAGAAGATAGAATTGGCTTTTTGATTATTTAACATGTATGAAACCATCAACTCCATTGCTTTTTGAGGAATGTCAAGAATTTAGACATACTAAATGGCCATTCGCTGTGCCATGATACCTGAAAAAGTGACAGATTTTTAATGGGTCATTCTTTTTACCTGGACTTGATTTCTAACTGTAACTCTGATTGTTACACCCTCTGTTGTACAATAGTTCTGAATAAGTACAGATTATCAAATATTCTGAATGTATTTGGTGCAATATTTATTTTATTTATTAAATAATTTTTACTATGATTAAAATTCAAAGTAATAGTTAAAGAAAACAAAGGAACTGAAATTTGATGTAGAAAGTTAAACATTACAAAATTAATATATCTCCTCCATAGCATGTGCTTGTGAAATTTATAGCATAAAAACAAATTATTTTCTGAAAAGCATAACTAATAGTCAACAGTTTTCCTTTTGATACAATACTGATTCAGCTCTAAATATAATTTTACAGTAAGATCAGACCTTTTCTATCTGGCCTCCTGACTGGGATTAGAGTGTAATATCTGTTTCATTTAGTCATGTCCTTGTCTTCATAGGAGATACAGCACTATGCTCTTGTTTTTTGACTGGACACAGGTGAGCCTAGTATTGGGGATTCTGTTCCCAGATCAGAACCTCCTCATTTTACTATAGAGGAGGGTCAGAGTAGATTGATGCCTTTGTAACATAAATCACAAGGACTGGCAATTTTTATTTTTGCTGACATATATGTTGACATGTATGCATAAATGATATGTTCAACACACTATTTATAATTTTGGATTAAATGAACTTTTAGCTTTAACATACACCTGTTCATATTAGTCCATTTAATCAAAGCTTTACTACATGTGTACACACACACACACACACACACATATATATGTGTCTGTGTGTTAATGTATTTGGGCAGCATTTCTTCGTTAATGCATATTTCATTTAACAATATAGACATGTTTTGTCTACATATTTTTGTATATGTCCTTTCCAGTTGCTGAATTGATTTTATAGTATCCGGGGGGAATCTGTTGACAAAACTCCCATAACTAATTGTTACCTTAGTACTTTCTGTCTGATCTTGAGCCATCATCAAGGGTGTGTATATTGCAAAAGTGATGTGACCTTTGCATGTATATTACTATTTTTTAAGTGCTTATTATTCATAGTGGTGTGTTGTAGTGTTTTATTCGTTTATATAAGTAGCTGTGGTAGCTAAAGACATTTAAGTACATTAGTACTGGATTCAAAATTGATTCTATTGAGTTTGGGTTGTTTCATTCTGATATGGAGCACCTCGAGAACTTGTAATTTTTGTTTGTTATTTTGTTGTTATTGCTGTTTTTAGTAAGAATTTTCCGAAACTCATTTTTGGGGTAGGAATTTTTTTTTTTAAATGTTGTGCTATTGAACTGGTATCAGATAGATGCATAGTGGGTCATCTTGATAGTTATATAAATAAAAAAATGAGAACAAACCATGTGATGTGTATGTACTCTTCAATGGAAGGGTAACTGAATTAATAGGCACAAAAATAAAATCTGAAATTAAAAATTTTAATTTTAAATTTTAAATTTAATTTAATATAAGTATTACTGTATCATTACGTAAAGTTATTAAAGAAAGTTGTATTTATCTAAATTAGTATTAAATCTGAAGTCGAAATGTATTTAGAATTTAAGAAATAAAAATAAAAAAAATTAATTTACTATAATTCCAACCGGCAATAAAATAAAGAAAAAACAAAAAACCCAGAAGTGGGCTAAATGAGGAGAAAGCTCTTCACCCCTCTTCTATCCCCTCCCACCCTTCTTTCCTGTGTCTATTCTGAATTATTTTATCCATAAGATCTGAAGAAGTCCTGTTAGTTGTTTTTTGGCGTTTTTGATTTCTATCAAAACCCATAACAGGATGGAAATAAATTTATAATCCTAATGTGACCGGTTTTTGCTTTTTCTTAAAGAAATTATTGCTCTGTAATGTCAGTTACATTGAGCTCTTTACCAGGAAAATTTAAATGTTCACTGTTGAATGTTCTGGTATGTATGTGTCAACTTATAACTTAGAAAAGAGAAGTCATTGAGTATTAAAATCATGTTTATACTTTCATATATTTATAACGAAAAGTACAAAATTAGGTTTTTGATTTTTACTGATTAAATGGTATAATTCAATTATTAAAAATCAATTGATTTGTGGAACTCTTCACAGTTCTTCATAAGTAAGTACAAAGGGGGGGGTCAGTTCTTCTTAAGCCCCAGTATATTTAAATATCATGCAGATTCCATAGGTAGGATTTGAATTTAATTCTTTTTCAAAAATTAATGTTTTGTAATTTACTATTTATTGTAAAAAAAATTAACTTTTTGGAGAACTAATAAAATCATGAAAATCTTTTAAATCAAGAGGTACCTTTTCTAAAATTTTATTTTAAATGTAAATTAAAAAAAGAAATTGCAATACAAAAAATTTAACATTTTTAATTTTTAGCTTCTTTTTATTGTACCTATCAATAATGTTATATTTTTAGAGAGTTAAAAAAGAAGAAAATGACAAAATCAAACAAAAACATTGTTTATTGATAACTCAAAAACTGATTTTTTTTAAACAAATACTTTTCATATTTTTTAGAAGAGAATATACTGATTTTTTTTTAATTAGTGTAACTCAAAAACTTTTCTTAAAAAAAGAAATTAACTATTTATAGAATAAACAAATACTTTTCATTTGAATTAATATGCAAAATTTTCCACCTAAAAATAAAGATACGTTTTAAATTTTTAGCTTCTTTTTATTCTTACATATTTTAATTTTACATATTTATAGCATAGAAAAGAAAAAAAATTAAATGAATACATTTTTCATCAGTGTAACTCAACAGGCAATTCATAACGGAATATTAATTTTTGTCTTTTTTTTTTTTAAGCTTTTAGAAAAATAAATCAGTGTTTCAAACCACTCACAAATTTAGGGTTACATTTTTAAATATAAACAAAAAATGTTTTAGAATAAGAGAATATTGTAATATGTGAATTCTTAGATTCTTTTATCCTTAAATTTTTAGAGGTTAAATAAAAAAATTTGAATTAAAACTCTGCTACTTTTTTTTTTTTAAATTATTAACTAAAATTTATTCTGTAACTGAGCACTGATTGTAAAAAAAATAAAAATTTATTGGAGTCCAAAAAAAATCATGAAAATGTTTTAAACCTTTCCTTTCCCCAGGATAGGGTCACATATTTTTATATATTATTTTAAATGTAAATTAAAAAAATAAAATAAAAATCTTTTCATTTGAATTTATAGTTGAAATATTTCAAGTACAAATAAGGACACATTTTTAATGCTAAACATATCCTTCTCTTCCTCCTTTCTATCTCACTCACTAATGTTCATAAATTTTTTTAGTCCAGTCATGGACCAGGTACTTCTGCTAGTGTGTGTGTGTTATATATATATATATATATATATATATATAATTACCACTACTATTATTACAAATACTATTTCCCAAATTGTTCAGGGGATGTCCTCGTGGTGTAATGGTTAAAGTGATGGACTGCGGAATCATAGTAAGCAAGTTTGAACTCCAGTCGCGCTATTACGTTCACTTTCGAGCAAATACCCTTGGGAAAGGTATGAACCCCCTTATCCTTCCGGCTATGGGTTAAATAGTACCACTACTGTTCTTCTTGGAGAATAGCTTTGGCATTAAATAACCTACATAGGTTGATATGCCATTAAACAAAGAAACCAAACCAAACCAAATTGTTCAACCTATTTCCAATTAACTATTGTACATTTCTAATATTGAATATGATGAGGATCTGTGTAGCTATTTGGAAGAAAAGAGTTATGTTATAGAATGATATCTGTATTATTTCCACAAGCATATTTTCTTTAAACTATATGTTTTCAACAATTATTGTTTTCTATACATTCACCTTTCTCTCTCCCCCTCTATCTTTTTAGAACAAGCTGGTCCTGATCAATATTGCTGCAAGGAAGAGGTTGAACGTGAAGAAGCTGTGGCCTTGGCAAAAGCTTTGGAAGCTTCTTCCAAACAGGAACCCTGTCCCCTTGTGCCTGGTTTGACTCCATCAGACAAAGAAGAGGTTATAACAATTCGAATACAACCAGAAGTAAGTTTTGTTCTTTTCCATCTCCTGCACTCATGTCTTCTTTATAGTAAGCAGATTCATAAAAATTAAATAAATCAATCTTATTCACATGATTTATTCATATTACTATTGTCTTAATGGTAACTTAATATAAATGATTCTTTGGTATAAATGTCATACATGCATCCTTTTAGTTCTAAGTTGTTATACAAAGAGAAATGTTATAAAACATCGTTCTTAGCATGAATTGAGCATCATTTTTTTTCTTGTGAATATATTTATATCCAATTTATTCTATATGAAAATAAAAAATAACTTGTGGTTGTTTGAACTGTAATACCTTTCTTCCATTATGTGTCTCTTATAACAATTTCACTTTAACTCTACAAATCAAGCACTACTGATATCAGCTTAATTTATTCAGAAATCTGCAGTAACAGCTTTAAGTTTATTTCAATTGCATCATTCTTTGAAGCAATAATGCATTGCTCATAGCCACTGATAGTTTCTGTAGTTTTGGGCCATGACTATCATCCCTATATATGCTTCATGTCAATTATACCACTTGCATCTTATTGTGCTTTTCCATCACCCAAAATAGAAATTTTTTGGGGTGGGTATAAGCAGACTAAATTCTGATCTTCTTGCAGGTAAATTCTCACATTTATTTTGAGCTGTAGTTTTTCTACATAAGATCAAACATCAGAAGACTTTATGTATGCTTTATCCTCATTAAGTCATGTTGCTATGGCATTGAGTTTTTGACTATCAATTGGTAGGGTCTGTCAAAAACTAGGATAACACTCACATGATCTATAGATTTGTAGATTTTATCCCTTTGAGCATCCTGTCAACAGCCTCAAAGGCAGCTTTCTGAGATATAATGCATTCATCCCACACAATAAGAAAATATTTTCCTAGGACTTCAGCTTATGTAATTCCTTCTGAAATTTAGTGTGTGAAATTCTCACTCTTGGAAAAATTTAATAGCAATTTGAAAGTTGATTAGGCTGCTCAACCACTTGTTGAAGTTTGGCAACAATTCCAGAAACAGCCACTGTCAGAATATTATGTTCATTTTTATGTGCTTTTGCAAAGAGAAGATTGATGACATGTCTTTCCAGTGCTACCAGAGGTTTTTGGTGTTTGATTCCTGATGACTTTGATGAACCTTTGATATCAATTTCATATAAACTTCTGTAACAAATGGAGGTCTTGTGAGTCTTTATGCAAAAATTATATCAATAGGCCATTTTGTTTTAGTATGAAACTGACACAGACACACAAGCAGGTGGCTCATTTATATATATATATATATATATATATATATATATATATATATATATATACTCACACGCTTAAGGTATGTTAAAAAATCATCAAGACTGAGACTGTATTTACAAAAGAATTTTTTTAATCCCTTTGACATTAAATGCACTTATTCCAGTGTTAGTTGAAGCACCTCTAAAACTCCTAAATTTTACTCTTGAGATGAATCTTCCATTTAGGTCTGGTAAGTATAGAGCCTACTGCACTTGCACAATCCTGTTTCACCAAAAACTGAGACTGACTTCATGATTTTTTTTTATACTAACTCATCTATACTTTGTCTAGATGTTATAACTTAAAAATTTTCAACTGGACATATGTCTAGATTGTAATCTAAATGTCATTCCTTTATTATGTAAGTTATTCAGCAGGGCACATATCTTCACTTAAATTTTTGAATTAAAAATCTTCAACCTCAACACTTTTTGATTGCATCTCTTGTATATCATTATGATTATCAGAGAAAATGGAATTGTTGAGCCATGTTTAAATTCCAGCTGAGACTGTTTGTATTTCACTTTATGCTAATGCTCTTGAAAAATGCATGAATCCATTTATTATTAGATGGTAAATAGTAGGATAAACTGAGCTCTCTAGCTTTAGTATGCATTTACCCAACCCCTCCATCATGGGTAGGATGCAATGCTAGGTCAATATTTTTAAGTGGGGTACAACTGGTTTGAATTCAGTTTTCCTTCTTCTAGACTGGTTGCTTTACCAAGGCTAAAGAGCCCAATCTACCTTAGTATTTACTCATAACTTAAGGACCTTTCTCAAGGGCATTATTGCAAATATGTAACACAAACAGCTATGTCCAAGATTTGAACTCTGGTTTCCATGTTCATATCCTATGATAATATCCTCTATAACCTTTGAAGAGCAACCAGTCAAGGAAAAATGATTTCACCCCTTCCTCCATATTATTATGTACCTTTACATGATAACTGTGATGGGGACATTTTAGGTCATTATAGTAGCTGTAGTTTGGCTGTTTAGAAATAGGAAGGAATTGCTAAGACAATTGTGATTCATCATTTTTTTATTACCATACCACATTATTATGCAACTACCTGCTGTTTATGCAGCTAAACATCCTAGCATCATAGGATGCTATTTATATTAGCCAATTACAAGAATATCTACATAGTGTAACCTAGAGTTATTAGTATTTTTTTATTTATTTACCAAAGAAGTGATGACGTCATCTAAGGAGGCTCTACCAAACTTAGTCCACCATGGAAAGTCAGAAGTTAGAAATCTGTCATGAGACTCACAGACTACTTATCCATGGCTTGTAATGAAACCATTTTCATAAACAATATGTGTCCTGAATATGACACTAAACTTCATTCTGTGGTAAGGGTTCAGTTCTGGTGCTCTGGGAAGTGTGGAGTATCTCTTCATTGCTCCAACTCCTATATTCACTCTGATCTGTAGTTGTAGTACCTGTTAGTCATTATTATTAAATAGGAATAGTTAATTGAAACTATATATGTATAAATTATTAGTATTTGATAGGAATACTTGAAATCATGTGTGATTAAAAATGATTGCAGTGGAACATTAAAAATATAGATAATTATGATTATAATCAAACATTTACAAATGAATGAAATTTTGTTATTGAATAACCCATAAGAGGTTGATATGTCATTAAATAAACCCAACCATATAACTGTGTGTAAATTATTTGTATTATGTAAGAATACTTAATCTCATAAAACTGTGTGCAAACAAATTATCATTTAATAGGAATAATTACTTGAAGCCATATAATTGTTTATAAATTATTTGTATCAAATTTTGGCATTAAATAATCCATAAGGAATTGATATACCATTAAGCAAATAAACCAATCAACTATATCCAATATTTTTAATATTTTATTTAGTCATTTTCTATCACATGTGCATTAGTAGTCTATTAACTGTATTACAGATAAACATAACTTATAAAAATTTTTTAAAAAACAACAAAAAACCCATCCCCACCTCCATTTGCCCTGCTCTAACTCTTCCACAGGATATAATAACCCCTTTTGTTTTGTTGAATTTGTAACTCCTGGCCTTTGTGTTGTTGTTTCTTAAGAGTTGTTTTTTTTTTGTTTTGTTTTTTTGTTCGCAGTCTAATCAGCTACAAATAATTTTTAATCTGTTTGACCTATAGATGGGACCTTAACTCTGATTCAGTGTGGACATGGGAGTTATGGCACTGAAAGGGTACTCCACATTCTACAGAGCTCTAGAACTGGAGCTTCACAATCAGATTCAGTTTAGTGTCCCCAGGAGACTCCTTTTGGGGAAGGTCTTACCACTCTGTAAGGATACAGTCAGTGTATTCTTAGCCCTCATGACAGAGCAGTTGTAATCCCAAGGTTAAGTGATCAAAGAATATGAACTCTGTATGCCCAACATTTGTCTTTCTATTATCCTTTGATTATTGTGCTTGAGATTTTATTCAGCCTCTCTCTGTAGTTCAGGTTTTGGGTTTTATTTAAAAAGAAGAAAATGATACAGAGATGTATTAGATGGTTGTAACTTGATAAGGAAAGGCTAATGCTCAAAAACAAAAAATTCCCATCAAAGTATTGGCATAAGAATACTAGTATTCAATATATTTAGTTGAAGCATATGAAAATTTACATTGATCTACATTAAGAATATTGTTATTTGAAGTATTTAGTATATAAAAATCTGATGTATATGTGCATTTCTATTTTGACTTCAAGAAGAGTGAAATGATGAGAAAAATTGAAATAGTGATGTTCTGTTTTAGATGAATATTCATATGTAAATATGTGAGAGAATAAATTTATTAGCTATGAAAATTTTGTTATATACCAACACATATACAAATGGATTTTATTTTTTTCATCTGAAAGGTCTGTATTTTTGTCTCTAAATAGACAGGATTAGTGACATATTGTCTATAGCTGTCAAAGTTATTTTGGTTATTTAATGAGAATATAGGATTTCCATCTTTAATTATTGGATGTTGTGATATTCCCTACTACCATTGTAAATTATCTTTTTTACACTGTGTGTACTTATCATTGTTGATGTATATTTTGTACTGTATTTACTTATTTTTGCTTTGAATAAGGGTATAAGGTAAGAGTTAAAGACTGACTGAATAGTTAGAGTAGGGGCTTATTTCATGTTAGTTTGGAAGTATTAGTATAGGATAGATTTGGTGGGGTATTTGTGTAAGTCTTGTTAAAGTGTAAATCATAGATGTGGACGAGTATTAAAAATACCATCTTACCTCGGTACCGAATCCAGAAGTAGTTAGCCGAAACCGGATGAGGTAAAGATGGTATTATATATAGTGGAGGAGTGTGGAATGCCCTGTTTTTCATTGGCTGTTACTGAAGGACAGATGTCTATAAGAACGGCCGAAGTCCGGCCTTATTATTTTTTTTACTTTGGTAGAGGCACAAGCGTAGCACGTCGCGATCAAGGACGCAGCTTGGCTCTTCCAGAGTCATGCTGGGGTTTCTGTTGGAGCCGATATGATGTAAAAAAACCAAAATCGGCGATAAAGACAGTGCATCACTGAAGACCTACCTTGATGCATCTAGGATGTATGATTGAAACTTTCTTACTATTTGGTTCTGATAAAGTGAAAAGATAATTCTGATTTTTGTTGTTGGTTATTACTATCATGACTCATCTAATAAAAGATACCACATTACTAGTAGTAGTACTACTACTGTTTCAGTGTACATCTGTTGAGAACTCCACCATCATGAAGTTATTGAGATACAAGGCAATGAAAACATATGGTGTAATGGTTATCATCTTCGGAAATAGACATGGCAACCTGAGTTCAAATTCCGGCCAAAGTTATTTACATTTCCCTTAGTGCTAATGCCTTTGGGAAAGGCATGTATCCATCTGTTCTCTCTCGAGTTGGGCAGATTGGGTTCTTTAGCCTTGCTAAGGCAACCAATCTAAAAGAAGGAAAACTCTGGATTTAAACCAGCAATACTCTACTTAAAATCTAACCTTGTTACATCTTGCCCATAATGGAGGGGTTGAGTAAATGAAGGCAAAAGGAATAAGAAATTGGATTTTAGACTATTTTGGCTGCTACATCAATTGTAAAAAAAAAAAAAAAAAAAAAAAAAAAAAAAAAAAAAGGCAATTGTCAACACTTTTATCAATTGACTTTCAATAAAAGGCTAACTTTTACCAGTTTATATTGATCTTCAAAAATTTCTACTAAAATAGGGAATTCTTTTTAGCCGTTTGCAATATTTCTAAATAATTTTTGCATTGTGTTATTTCCAATAAAGACTGAAAAAATAGGTTGATATATTAACTGATCAAGAAACTAACCAAAGAAAAACAATTAATGCATTAAAAAGTTTTATAGAATTTTATTGTTTTATGATTTATCTTAGAAAAGATAATTCAAATTTTATACAATTGTATAATAAAACCACATTGCATGATATAAGAACTTTTTAATTTAAAAAAAGAAAATAAATTACTAGGGTGCAATTTCCAGATTCACTAAATTTAAAAAACTATTGCATAATTATCATTTTTAAATGGGAAAGATGGAAATAGAATTTTGGTTTGTAATTTTATTGATAGGATTGATGGAATGGGAACAGAACCCACTTCCTTATCTGACAAAGATATATTTTAGACTTCTATTAGATGCCTGAAACTATGGATAAGCCAATCTTTATATATACTATGATTTTTCCTTGACATAAAAAAAAACTAAGATAAAGTTTATTTTATAAATCAACCGCAGTAAGAAATTAACAAAAACACTTGGCACAGATAAGCTAGGAATAATTACCACGCTTAGAATCAGGGTATCATCTGAACAGGCAGTACCTACCCCATCTGATATAAGCTTTTTTTTGGCACCATATAATCACATGCAAGAGGATCCCTATTTTAAAGCAGACCATGTATTGAACCTGATTTTAGTAAGGAGGCTAGGTAAATATACTCACTGTCAATATTAGCAGCACCTTTTTTTTCCCTTATTTAATCAAGAACTTTTACTCTTCACTTAAAAGAGGCAATTTCTAGCTTTTCTTTGACATATCTGAATTGCCAATTTTGTTTTGCAGCCATTTTAAAATTAAATTTAGGAATTCTTTAATTCTGGAGTTTACTGCAGGTAATAGAAATTAAATAAAGTGGAACAACTGTATATTGTTTAACCCTTTGGATCCCAACAGCCAGTATATATCCCATTTACTAGAAATATATATACCCAGGAAACCAAGGACTCTCCACTTTTACTCTGCTATTAGCAATAAAAAGTTGCAATTTTATATATATATTTACCAACACATCTACATGGACAGAATGTGACACAAGGTCAATTTTTTAAGCAGTTTAGCAGGTTTAAATTCCAAGTTTTTCCTTCTAGATCAGTTGCCATACTAAGGTTACAGAAAAACAGTCTACCCTACTATTTACCTTTAGTTAGAGGGAGAATAATTGGATGCATACCTTTCTCAAGAGTATTAGTGCTTTGTGAAATGCAAACAGCCTCATCCAGGTTTGAACTCTGTTAGCCATCATTCAGATGATGTTTACACTACAAGCACTTTACATTTCATATATAATTTTTTTTTTTTCTTTTTTATAAATTTCAAATTGTCTATAGAATATTGTAACCTGTTATATAACAGCTTGTAAAGTGGTTAAATAGCAGTTTATAACATTTTACATTTTTCAACTATTTTTCAAGCTAGGATCCCAGGGTGAGAGGTATATAGGTTGTGTTAAGCTCAGGGTTCAAAGAGTTAGTCTTTAGAATTAATCGATTGAAGATAATAAAATAGCCAAAACTAAGCATCTAAATCTTCACTTTTCCAATTTTATGTCAATAATACTTTGCTTCTTGATTTTGTTACCTTTTTCATGTTTCTGGTTTAATAAAATAAAGATGCTACAAAACAGTTTGTACTATATCTGTCCCATAATAATTGTTACATGTACATATAAATTAAATATATTAAATGTAACAACTGTTATGGGACTCCTTTTTTTATGGCTTCACTTTATCAAAAAAGTATAATTTGAAAATCATTTCTTGTTTATGAAACTGATGCCAATTTTTTTTAAACAGGGAGCAAATCAACTGACTACATTTGAGGGTCAGCTGACCAGCACTATTAGAAACAATAGTAGCAACAGCAATGCTCCATTGTACATGGAGAACTTGCACTGGGTACGAAGTTATCTCCTCGGGACTGGAGCTTTTAGCAGTTGCTACCAGGCAAGAGACGTAAAGACTGGGACCCTCATGGCTGTCAAACAGGTAAGCATTTTCTTAAACATTTATTGCTTGAGGTCAAGTCAATTCCCTCTTTTTAGAATTTCTATTATGATCATTTACAAATGTTACTTATCATTAAACCTTATAACCATTATAAATTTTTATTAAATATTATCACATGTGACAATGATTGACAAGAGTGCAGACAAGTTAAATGAAATGACTAATTAGTAGTTAATGGAAATTATTTCCCTTTGACTTTTAGAATTTATACTTAATTAAAAATTACTGAAAAACCAGTGGCTGATTGGACTGGAAATTATTATATTCTTCAAGTTAGAACATTTTAACAAAAATTATATGCTGTACACTTTTTTTTTTCTTTCTTTCTTTTTTTTTTTTTTTTTTTTTGACTGATGTTGAATTGTTAGCGTTTTATTACAATACTTGGGACCATTTAACTGTGTGCAAAGAAATGAGTAATGTTGAATAGAATAACTTAAAACCATTTAACTGTATGCAAAAATTGAATTATTGATGTTATATAGTAGTAGAGATAGTAATATTTGAAATCATTTAACTGTGTGTAAAGAAATGAGTTCTGGCTTGTTTAGATATTTTACCTAAAAACTATTTGTTTACTAGTCATATATAATTAATATATGTACAAATAGGATTTGGCATTAAATAACCTACAGTTGATATGCCATAAAACCCAACCAATCAACAGAAATTGGATCATTCTATTAGTATATTTATTATTTCATTATGACAAACTGATATTTTTCTAAAATCTTAGTAACCTTAACCAGGGAGTGTCCTCGTCGTGTAATGTTTAAAGCGATGGACTGCGAAATCGTAGTAAGCACATTCGTACTCCAGTCACGCTATTATGTTCACTTTCGAGCAAACACCCTTGGGAAAGGTATGAAGCCCCTTATCCTCCCAGCTATGGGTTAAATAGTACCACTACTGTTCTTCTAAAAGAATGGCTTTGGCATTAAATAACCTACAAAGGTTGATATGCCATTAAACAAAGAAACCAAATCAAACAGTATTATCTGATTCACAGCAAACCAGAAAAGTTGCTTTAATTATCGAGGTGCATTTAATACTTACACATCCAGTAGATAAAGATTTAAATAATCCCTTCACTTTTAACTACTGCCATGATAGTTATAAAGTTATTAGATTAACTCTTCTCTCTTCTCATTCTTATAGATTTCCTTTTGCCGTAATACTGTCGAGGAACAGGAAAAAGTAATTAAGGTTGTGACTGAGGAGATTCGAATGATGGCTGAACTTAATCACCCTAATGTTGTCCGGATCATGGGAGCCACAAGACAGGGGTGTCATTTTAACATGTTTGTGGAATGGATGCCAGGTATTTATTGAATATTTCAAAAATTCATTTTATCATTTACAGTTATTCCATATGACTGTAATAAATTAAATCCAAATTTCTGAATAATTTGATTTTGTAAGATGAAATTTTGATAAAGAAATATCAAATAGAAGTATATACTTGCACACATTGAAATATCACAATAATTTTATCTATGCAAGATAAAATGTAGAAATTCAAATTATTATCATTTGAAATATATAAATGCAATTTATCTATGGTAATATTTTTGTAATAATTTTAATACTACTAAAGTGTGTTGATCTTCCTTTTTTTTTTGTTTTTTTTTTTTTGCTAAATTGTTTAACAAAAATAATCAAATTCTATAATTCTGAAAATTAAATTATTGCTTCTTTGAGAATATTTACAGTTGTCTTTTTGAGAACTTTAGCAAAAGTAGACCTGATTTTTGCCTCATTTTTTCCCCCAGGTGGATCTGTGGCAAACCTTCTAGCAAAATATGGAGCCTTTTCTGAAACAGTTGTGATCAATTATACCCACCAAGTCCTTCGGGGACTTACTTATCTTCATGAGAATCATGTCTTACACAGAGATCTCAAAGGTAAAAATTGACTCTGAAATTTTAAAAAGATATCAGTATATTTTATATTTGCCTACCAAATTCTGAAATATATTTCATGAATATATTCTTGCTTAGATTATTTTTTCACCCAATTTCCTTAAGTAGATAGCCCTAGAATATGCTGACTGTATTCTTTGTAGAGGGGTAAGCACCCCCCACCAAAAAAAAACGGGTGTTCTGCATATGACACTAAATTGAATCTGATTGTGAAATTCCAGTTCAGGAGCACTGAAGAGTGTGGAGTGCCTTTTCATCACTCTCATGGCCACTCTGAGCCAGAGTAATAGTATCTGAAAGGGTCCCATGTATGGGTCAAATAGATCTGTTTAAAGATTATCTGTAGTCAATAATACTGTGTGCAAATTAAAAACCTCTTATAAATATGAATATCCAATGACCACAGTTCCCTAATGTTGATATTAATTAGATGGATTGACATGCTGTTAAAATCCATCCCTTCATAAGTAGAATTCTGTATCAATTAACCCTTTGGTTAGCACTATTTAACCATAGGCTGTAATATGTCAGATAATAAAGACCTAATATAACTGGCCCAGTCGGTTAGGACTGCAGAATACACCAACTGCATCTCTGCAGAGAAGTAAGACTCCCCCAACTAATATCCTGGATATGACACTAAACAATCTGATGCTGAGGCTCCAGTAATGCTGGAGCTTTGGGGAATGTAGAGTACCTTTTTATTGCCATTACTCCCAGGTCCACTCTAGCCTGGAGTGGCAGCACCTGATAGGGTCCTATCTATGGGTCAAATAAAATTAAACTGTGTACTTATGCTAAACTGAATTGTTTGAAATAGAACTGTTTATATGTATAAAAATAGATTTGGCATTAAATAAACTACAATGGTTGATATGCCATAAAACCAAACCTAACCTAATATAACAACTATTCTCAGTCTATGCCAGTCGTGGGCGAAGTGCTTTCTGGATGGCCCACCTAAGATTTCACTTTTTTATAGAAAAGATCTTTTTTACCAAAGAGAAAAAAATCAACTTTTCACTCTTTCTAAGGTAGATGATTATACATATAGTCTTCTGTAGAAAAAAATGGTTGAGATACTTTCAAAGTAAAATTAACTTGAATTTTTTTAGTAGTGCAGGCCACTTCTCAAAAGAGGTTGTTCATGTCTAGTCTATGATCTGAGGCAGATTTTGGATTTTGAGCTCAACTTTTAAAAAAAGTTTATCAATTTATTTTGTGAACTCTTGTACAGGGTATCTAAAAGTTAAGAGTTCAAAAAATTATTGTCCATGTTTTATTTTATCCTTTATCACCCTGACTAATTTCTTCTTTGATCAAGAGTACTAAAATTTTGAGCACTTAGTACCTTTGAAAGTCTGATTTTAATCAAGGCTATTTTTATTATTGCTATAACAAGTACAAAATTCAAACACACTATCATTTAATGATCAGAAGAAATGAATGAATAGTTTTGAATAGAATTATTAGTATTAGATAGCAATACTTGCAACCATTCAACTGTATACATTCAATAGCAATACTTAATTGTATGGAAACAAATTAGCTCTTTTTTTAAAAATAAAATTACCTACAAACTATTCCCTTACAAATCATATATGTGTATCCAGTTAACAAAAAAATGACTGATGTTAAACTAAATTGTTTCTGTTACATAGCAATACTTGAAACCATATGATTGTGTGCAAACAAATAAGCTCTGGCTCAATTAAAAAGTGTTATGTGCAAACTATGCATTTACAAATCATATATTTGATATATATGTATGTACAAATAGGGTTTAGCAAAGGTTGATATACCATAAAACCCAACCAACCAATATTTAGAAACAATTTTTATCGGGTATCAATAAATTAATAAACTTTGAAATTTAAAAGAATCAATAAAACCAATGATAAAATACAAAAATAAAATAAGATATCCCGAAATTCCACTCCTGCTGAAAGTTCAATTTTCAGCACCAAAAAAAAAGGTATTTTCAGGCTTTGCCCACCCACTAGATAGCACATACATTTTGCAGCCTCCGAAAACAAGCAGTCTATACTCTACAATTTGTATAATAATAATTCATAGAGTTAATGAAAAAGTGCTATAAAGAGAACCTCATAGGTTTTATTTTTCTACTCCTTGCCCACTGACTTTACCATTATTCCTCATTAACTTTTCAGGCACATTTATGGAGTAGAGGAACATGTCTATTAAGTTGTTGGAGGTGTGAAAATGATTTAGATTGTAAGAATTTTTTAACCATATTTACCAACCCAGTCTGTCCTACTATTTACCCATAGCTGGAGGGAGAATAATTGGATTCATACCTTTCCCAAGAGTATTAGCGCTATGTGTAAGAATTTTTTAAAGGAAGGCCAGGTCCCCACTACCAATCTACAAGCCAGATATTTAGTCATTTGATAATTCAACATTAAATTTTGCAATTTTTTTTTCTACTTAAAATTTGTCTTAGCAAGTGGCAGTACTTGTTAGGGTCCCAACTAAAGGTCAAATAGAACTGTTCAGTCATTTACTAGGGATTATTAATATTAAATATAATTATTTGTGATAAATGACAATATTTGAAACCATTTAACTGCGTACAAACAAATGAACTCTTGTTTAAGAATAGTTACTACTAACTATTCACATAAATTTACAAATAATATATATGTATGCATGTATAATCAGGATTTGACATTAGATAACCTATAAGGGTTGATATGCCATAAAACACAACCAACCACCTTACCAACTTATTCACATAAAAACCATTATATATGTATAAGCAGGATTTGGTATTAAATCATGCTCAAGGGTTGATATGTCATTAAATCAAATAAACTAACCTTTCAAACTTTGTTTTTGTGCTTTGGAAATTTCAAAATTAACCTATTTTCTATATATGGGCAAATTTGCACATTTTCATTTATATAAGGTCAGATTAAAATCAAAATTGACATGTATTTCTATTAAAGTTGTATTTAGAAGAGAATAGTTTTTTCAAGATTTGTGACTTATGTAAATCACTTTCATGTTTCAGCCCCCAAATATAGTCTCCCATGATGTTTTTCATGCTCCTTGATAGTACAAAAGCAAAATTTGAATATAAAATAGGCCTTTCCCACTTATTTTAGATATAAGCAATTGGGGAATAACACTTTCAGTCCAGAAACAAAAAAAAGGAAAAATTTGTTATTCATTTTAACTTTTTTTTTCTTTGCTTAAAATCAAAACACACCCATGCTGTCAATCTAGGACATCACTGATCAGAAATAAGATAAGCTCCCTGTGTCAAATATTAACAGCTTATACAAGTTTCAATTTGAAAACTGAATATTAACATGAAAAAAATACCAGTCAAAATTAATAATGATTGACAATGCTACATCTAAAAATAAATAAAAAGGTTTTATTATATGTGTGATTTTTATTCACTGTTCAGGGGCCAATCTGTTGGTGGACAGCACTGGTCAGAGAGTTCGTATTGGAGATTTTGGAGCTGCAGCCCGGTTAGCATCCCAGTCCACTGGAGCAGGAGAATTTCAGGGACAATTATTGGGAACAATAGCATTTATGGCTCCAGAGGTAAAGTAACACTTCTTGACATACATTTGTGTAATACACTGCTGATGAGAGCCAATAAAGTTAAAACAGCTGTCCAGTGGTTCAGTATGTCATACGCAGTAGTTGCCAGATTTTCTGGTTATGGTAATTCAATTTATAATATAACACTTCTTGATTCTTTTCTTCAGCTGTTTGTAAATGTCTATTTATGTAGGTATAAAGAAGATAAAACTATATATTTAAGAGAATTTCAGTGGTCATTAGATTCAATGTCAAATCATATCTTTTCTATAGAATTTATATTAAAATTAATTGCGCATAAATAAATAAAGTAATCTATAATTAGCATTCAATTTCTGTTGAGAAATTACAATGATCAGGGTGATCATGAATACTGACTCACACACTAAAATTATTAAGTTATGAATTGAATTAAAAATTACTTTATTCTCTAAGTTAAGACATTTTAAAACTATTGCCCTCACAAAAATCTTGCTATGATGAGTCATATTTGCTATGTTTGTATAGCATACATATAAAACCAAATCATTATAATGTAGATTAGTCCATAACACATCATTTCACTGATGGATAACATAAAAGAAAAATGAATTATTATAAACAGTGTATATGCTTCAATCTGAAAAAAAAAGATAATATCAATATTAGAAAAGGTTTTGATTTTAAATAATGATAATCTCTCATTTGTCCTTTTTTCCATATTATTTTTTTCTGTCTTACTCTCCTGACCTTACAACCTATTTCCTATTCTACTCTCTTTTTATTATTTCTTTATCTCTCTCTCTCTCTCTCTCTCTCTCTCTAAAAGTGATTACTCTGACTGACACCCAATTTCTCTGTTGATAACTGGCAAATAATACAGTTTAAGCAAACCTATGAAATTTGTGTCTAAATACTCACCTTACTTTCTTTCTGCTTCATTTGACAGATGGATGAACACCTTGCTTATTTTAGTGTGTGTATATATATATATATATATATATATATAATTAGGAAGTGAACAAATAAATGACATTTTCACAAAAATTGGATCATCATAATACCAGATTATACTAGCTTACCTGGTGGTAATGAAGGTTACCAACAAGGAAAACTGAATCTACAGAGTTCAAATTTCAGCTGAGGCTGCTTATGTTTATTTTGCATTAATGACTCTGGGAAAGGCAAGAAATCTAATTCTTCTTGTATCCTTACCAGATATCTTGACCAAAAATGGCATGCCCTCATATATTAACACTTTTCAAACAAGTACTACAACTCCAGATCAGAGTGTACCTGAAAGTAATGGCAATGAAAGAGTGACTCCACATTTCCCAGAGTTCCAAAATGGAAGCTTCATCAGTGGATACCTGAAACACTTATCATCTTGGCCCTGCTGACAGCATGAAGTGAAGAGAGGAGAGAGAGATATCAAATGTTGATCTATAGTATTACGCCACCATGTGCCCAGTGAGCTTGCAGGGTGCTGTTCATTCCCGCCAAGTCCACCAGTTAACACAGGGCACAGACGTTGGCTGTGGTCTATCGAACGCTATTTAGTGTTACAGATATCACCAACTCCGAAGTGGAACCACATTTTAAAGCCACTAGGCGAGTTATAGGTGAATTATTAAAAGTCAAAACAGCTAACTGGCAAGCTTTCCCCCTCAAATACAAGGTCTTCGACAAATACAATTCTTCCACAATAAATAAAGGGACTCTGAACTGCTGTGTTTGAGTTAACAAGATTAATAACAATATTCTTTTATTGAATAAAAGAAATAAACAAAGAAAAAAACAATTCAGGTAAAAGTCAGGAGCAAGAAAGTCTTTCTGTATCTCGGAAGAGCCTCCAGTAAAATATCTGTATCCCAGGCGAGGTCCCCATTTAATATCTGTTAATGGCGGAAGGTGAGACTGTAGTTCGTCAGTGAAAGACACGTTCCACTTTCCTTCAGGCTTCGGGATTTAATGGTAGAGCTCATGCTCTAAATCTCAAGTTTATCATTGGGGAAATATTCCCTCTTCTTTCTCCTCTATTTTATCAGAGCCATTCCTTCCTCCTGTAATTTGTCTTTCATTCATGTCAGCATGAATGCAGCAAGGTAAATTTGAATATGCTTAAATTGTATGTTCACTTACTTGAGATTCTTGTGAGTTTATTCTTTTCTCTTTTTTCCTCTCATTATTGGGTTTCCATAACATTTTGGTAGAAGGATACACGTCTTATTTCAGATAAGACCAAGATTAATAATTGTCTCTTTCCTCATGGACAAGTCTTTTCTTCGGGTATTCATTTAACAAGGCTCACTATACCTCGGAGTGCTGGTTCATTCAAAGAGAAGCTCTTTCTTTTCTCTCAGGGTTCTCTGCACGGCATTATTTTGGAATTTGAGTTTCTTTCATGTCCCCAAATTACGCTTCTTCACTCTCCAACGAAGCAATGGCAACTCATTATGTGTCTTCACCCTTTGATGACTAAATAGCAACTCATTATGTGTCTTCACCCTGTTATGAATAAACGGCAACTAACTAGTCTGTAGTTTAAAAATTCACCGCGTGTTGGCTTTTTCTTTTTGGCGGTTTCTTCCTCAGTACCTATCATGGTCGCAGATTTACTTCTTCATCGATGCATACACAGCTAATAGAGAGTGAGGTTCTCCCCTGCCCATATCACCTTGTAATGATAGAGAGGAGTGACGAGAGAGACAGCCTCTCTTTCCATTATTCTGCTTACTATTATAGTTGGCTATGGCCAGCAAGTCGCACTTCCTTCTCCCCATAACCCAGCAAATGTATTAGGGTGTCATATTTCCTCCTCACAATAGGTATAAATTATATAAACTATGGGAACTCAGCTAGTGTGTATGTATATATATATATATATATATATATTATATATATATATATATATATATATATAAAAGCTTTGCAATTCTTTTAAATAATTTAAAGTTCTTCCTAATTTTAAGAAATATCCTAATTTTAAGAAATATCCTAATTTGTTCATCATAGTTGACAGAAATAACAGTTTTTGTTACTATGTCTTAGGTATTTAAGGTAGTTAGGGGAGAGTGGTTTGACACAAATACTCACTCACCTACCCTCTTCTTTGTTATGCATTAAGGTATACTATATACCTTCGTGCTAAACTACTCTCCCATAACTACCTTAAATACCTAAGACATAGCAACAAAAACTGTTATTCCTTGTCAACTATGATTAGGATATTTCTTAAAATTAGGAAGAACTTTAAATTATTTAAAAGAATTGCAAAGCTTTCATATATATATATATATATATATATATATATATATATATATATATATATATACACTAGCTGAGTTCCCATAATTTATGATTTATACTATAGATCAACATTTGATATCTCTCTCTCCTCTCTTCACTTCATGCTGTCAACAGGGCCAAGAAGATAAGTGTTTCAGGTATCCACTGATGAAGCTTCCATTTGGAACTCTGGGAAATGTGGAGTCATTCTTTCATTGCCATTACTTTCAGGTACACTCTGATCTGGAGTTGTAGTACTTGTTTGAAAGTATTAATATTTGGTACAAATACTTGAAACTGTATAATTGTGTGTAAATTATTTGTATTAAGAATAATTACTTGAAACTATGATTGTTTACAAAGTATTATTATCATTATTATTTACTTGAAACTATATATATATATATATAAGCTGACTTCTCATAATTCATATGATTTATACATGTAGATCGGCACTTAATTTTTTTTTTCTCTCTCATCTCTTTCTATTCTTTTCTATACTTTCCTCACTTCACTTCATACTGTCAGCAGAGACTAGAATATACAAGATGTTTTGGGTATATCAGTAAACAGCATTCAGTGCTTGCAAAAAAGGTCTGACTTCAGCTATAAATAATCAACAACTGTTGACATACTGTAAAACTAACTAACCTTCTCTGTGTGACTTTTGTGTTCTTTCTATTTCTTTTCAATTTCTCTTTCCTTGTAACTTATTCTTTCTTTACTTTCTTCTTCCAACACTCTCTTTCTTTGGTTTACTCAGGTAATGTATTTACTATAATAATGGAATTAAGAAACTCATTCATCTATAATGAAACCATATTGTATGACTAGTGTGTGTTGTTAAGAAATGTTTAAATGTTATAACATTTTTTTTATATCACTTAAACATTCCTAAAAAAAGATATTTACAAATAGTTTTCATTTTCTTTTGCATTGATTTGTGTAGGTTCTTCGAGGAGAGAGCTATGGTCGAGGTTGTGATGTCTGGAGTGTTGGCTGTGCAATGATTGAAATGACAACAACTAAACCTCCATGGAATGCCAATGACATATCAAACCATTTGGCACTTATTTTCAGGGTAAATTTGTTCTCACTAAATCACATTTTTACATTTCTTTTCTCTTTATGAGAATGTATACAATAATATATGTCTCTCTCTCTTTCTTTCATCAATCAGAGGCAACAAAATAACAAATATTCTCTACTATATTGTTGATAAATTTGAGAAGAGACATAAATATACCATAAAACCCTTTTTTTGTATTTTCAATATTGTTAACAGAAATTTCTTGGTTAATCTATTCTTCAACTTTCATCAGATCTAACAAGGGAGAAAAAAAAGTTTCTCTTTTTTTTTTCCTCTCAGATTATATTTAAAGAATACAAACAAAAGGCTTACTAAGCTTAGCTTAGTCTGGTAGGTCAATAAATGGTAGAAAGTCAATATTAGTAAAGTTGTATTTTGTCAAACTACCAAGGAGAAAAAGCCTACTTACCTTTAAAATCAGCATTCAACATTCTAGCTTTATACCTAATGAAACAGGAGACAGGTCTCTGCAGTATAATGGCTAAAATGCTAGAACTGGCCTCAAAGTAAGCAAGTTTAAACTCCAGTGGGGCTATTATGTTTACTTTCAGACTAATACCCTTGGAATGGGTATGAACCCCCTTATTCTTGCTGGCTAAGATTACTTCGACATTGTAGCAGGAGTACTACAAGGGGACACACTTGCCCCATACCTCTTTATCATCTGTCTAGACTATGTACTTAGGACATCGATCGATAACATTAGGGAAAACGGCTTTGAGCTGACAAAGAAAAGAAGCAGAAGGTACCCCGCAAAAACAATTACCGACGCCAACTACGCCAATGACATAGCGCTACTGGCCAATACACCCAACCAAGCCGAAACACTACTGCATAGTTTGGAACGAGCCACTGCAGGCATTGGACTCCATGTCAATGCACAGAAAACTGAATTTATGTGCTTTAATCAGAAAGGCGACATTTCCACACTAGACGGAACCTCCCTGAAACTGGTTGACAAATTCACCTACCTAGGAAGCAGCATCTCATCAACCGAAAAAGACATCGACACATGGCTAACAAAGGCATGGACAGCTATCGATAGGCTTTCGATCATATGGAAATCAAACCTGACCGATAAAATGAAACGCAGTTTCTTCCAGGCGGCGGTCGTGTCGATAGTGTTGTATGGATGCACTACTTGGACGCTGACTAAACAGTTGGAGAAGAAGCTCGACGGCAATTATACAAGAATGTTGCAAGCAATATTGAACAGGTCCTGGCAGCAACACCCCACACGGCGCCAACTGTACGGCCACCTACCACCTATCACAAAAACTATACAAGCTAGACGAACCAGACATGCCAGACACTGCTGGAGAAGCAAAGACGAGATCGTAAGTGATGTGCTCCTGTGGACCCCCGCATATGGCCAATCAAAAGCAGGACGACCAGCTCGAATATTCATACAGCAGCTATGTGATGATACGGGATGTAACCCTGAAGACCTGCCGAAGGCGATGAATGATAGGGAGACGTGGAGAGAGAGGGTCAGGGACATCCGTGCTAGCAGCACGTCATGATGATGATGATGGGTTAAATAGTACCACTACTGTCTTTCTACAGGGCTGTCTTAAGCATTAAATTATCCACTTGGTTGATATGTCATTAAACAAAGAAACCAAACCAAACATCAACTGACTACAAGAAATAATAGGAAATCAACTCTCTACAAAATATCCAGTTCATATGTCCATTTTTGAGGGGAAATCTGCTTTCTCTTTTTTCTTTTTCTTTTTTTTCAATTTAAAAGAATAAATCAACAAAGAGCACTCATGGCATAATGATTATCACCATAAGAAATAGACTCTGTGAGCAGAGTTCAAATTTTGAATAAAGCTATTTGCATTTCATAACAATGCTAATACCTTGAGAAAGGTATGAATCCAACTATTCTCTCTCCCAGCTATAGATAAAATATGAGGGTCATTTAATAAAGAAAGTGAATCTTGCCAAAGGAGTTGGCTATAGGAAGTACTATCTACAGTTGCGCCTTTTTCAAGAAAATCAATAATAGTGGGTCCTTTCATTTTTCAGATGTCTGTCAGCATGACCTTTTTTTACTGACTGCTATGACTAAAACTTTTTATTTCCTGGAGAATCAGTAAATTTTCACTTCATAAGCTGTATTACATTCTTTTGTAAATTTCACATGGTTTGCACTTCTCAGCCACCAAATATTTGAGGATTTCTATTCAAGTGCAGGGCACATTTTATTTGCTGCCATTTTGAATAGCCTCATAATAAATATTTTTGCAAGATTAAAATACTTTTTGCTATAAACCACTTCCAAACAATACATTGCTCAGTCAGCTGGGGCTATAGAATACACAGACTGCACCTCTGCAGAAGGGTAAGACCCCCCCCCCCGCACGCACACTCCAATGAGTGTCCTGGATATGACACTAAACATATCTGATGGTGAGGTTCCAGTGATGCTAGAGCTTTGGGGAATACAGAGCACCCCTTCATTGCCATTGCTCCCAGGTCCAATCTGGCCCAGAATGGTAGCACCTGATAGGGCTCTATCTATGGGTTAAATAGAACTAAACTACATATTTATGCTAAACTGAATGGTTTGAATTAGAACTGTTTGACTAAACTGAATAGCTTGAAATAGAAATGTTTTTGAAAATTAAACTGTGTACTTACATTCAAACTGAGTGCATATGCTAAACTGAATTGTTTGAAATTGAACTGTTTTTGACATTGAAACTGTACTTACACTAAAATGAATTGTTATATATAAAACTGTTTTGACAGTTAACTGTGTGTAAACAAAATCTGTGCTTATACTAAACTGAATTAGCTCTGTTTGACTAAACTGAATAGCTTAAAATAGAAATGTTTTTCACAATTAAACTGTGTATTCATGCTAAACTGAATTGTTTGAAATATAACTGACTATTTTCAAAAAATGGATTCAGTGTTAGATAACCTACAAAGGTTGATATGCCATAAAACCCAAACAACCAACTAACCAACCAAACAATGCAGTGTTTACATTTATGAAAAAAAATTCTGAAAAAACATTTATTTTGCTTTTTATGGATTTGCACTGACCCAAATAACTCTAAAGCACAAGTAGATTATATATTCATAAACAAAAAGTGGATAAATAGTGCTTTGAACTGTGATGCAAACTCCTCTTTTGAAGGAGTATTTTCCAATCACAAAATCGTCTCAGCAAAGATTTGCTTGAGTCTAGTCTAATAAGAAACAAACAGTTGAAGCTTCATGATATCACTAATCCTCATTTGCCCATAGTGATGTAAGCAATCAATAATCAGTAATTGTGAGAAACAAATTTCATACTCTTCATGAGACATCTGAATGACATATATGAAAACTTTATTACCACCCATTTAAAAGCAGCAGCCAAGTGTATACTAACCAAACTAAGAGCCAAAAGTAGAGTTCCTTGGGAATCAGTAGCAGTTAGGAAAAAATGAGATAGCATGAAAAAGCATCCTTACTCAATAAAAGAAATCCAACAAATGCCAATGTGCAGAAACTTAAGAAAAAACCAGAGAGAATTAACACATACCAAAAAGAACAACTAAATAACATTCTAGACATTCAAAGCCAAATCAATAAATTCAGACATTCAATAGAAAATAGACAACCATAATTAGTGTGGCAAACAGTAAATGAAATGAGTAGAAAGAAAAGCAACTTAAGAGCAAGATCAAAAGATGCCAGTCAAGAAAAAAAAATGTCAGAAGTGGAAAGAACATTTCCTGAAACCACTGATAAACTTACCCAAAAATTAATAGCCATCTAACAAGGACTCCTACACATGGATACACCAGTGTTGGCTCTCTAGAAATGACTTACATACATCAGCTCTGTGCAGACACTGGATGTAGTCTAGGAGACCTACAAGGAGCAATGGATGATTGGGATCAATGGCAAGAGAGTCGGGGAACTGTGCTATCATCATAACTTGATGATTGAATAACTCTCATAGTAGGGCAGACTGGGCTCTTTAACCTTGGTATGGCAACCAATCTAGAAGAAAAACTTTCAATTTAAACCAGTTGTAATTTGCTTAAAAATTGACTTTATCACATCCTGCTCATGGCAGAGGGGTTGAGTAAATAGAAAGATGGCGCTTTCTGTAGGTTGGAGTTATTTTTTGGGGATTTAGTTTAATATTTCATGATTGTAATAGCATATATCACTTGACATCTCCCTATCAACATATTCAAATCTATAAAATTATTTTATCAGATTTTGAGACACATTTTTCTTTCAAGTAAAATTTATTTCTTTGAATAATTTGAAATAAATTCAAAGCCTCTTGCCAAGAATTTGTTATTATCTCTCTTTTTCTTATGTTGGTCTTGTTTTTCTCTGATCTTTTCTCAATGTCTGTTTAGTATAAAACAACCTGGTTTAAATAACAGCTTTGTTAATTTTGTAAAATATTCATATTTAGCTGCTATTTGTGTGATAAGAAAAAATGGCAAACTAAAAATACTCTGTATAATTACATGTATGTGTGTATCTCTTTCTTTCTTTCTTTCTCTCTTATATATAGATGTGTGTGCACACACGCAGAGTATCATAAAGAAAGTTCTTGTGTCATTTTAAAATTTCATAATTTCTATACATGATTAAATCAATCTATGAAACTAGATTAATTGAAAGAATTTATTACAATTTTAAATAGATTTATTCTTGAGATTGTTAACCATTTGAATCCTTAATTCCTTGAACCTCAGATACAAAATATTTGAGCTCACAATATGTACTAAAATACCAAACACAAAAGATACTCAAACTTCACTCCAGGGTGAAGACCTCTTTGTTTTAAATACAACCTATCATTTGATAAAAGAAAGTTTGTGAATAGTTTCTATATTAAACCTTTTATCAGTATCTTTTTGATCCCAAAATATCAAACTTACTGTGTATAGTAAAATTTAATTTGTAATACCATGCTTATCGGTTCAAAGTTCCAATCTTTAACATGTCTACCATCATTCTGTATACAAACCTTAATGTGATTCTGAATTTCTACAAATATGTTTTGTTGTTCATTTTCAATAATATCTTGAGCCATATTGATCATCTTGCTTAGAATATCATCTAAAGAGGTTTTCTTGAATAGTCACAAGTCTCTGTTATCCATTGAGCTTAGATATGATAATAGTCAAAAGATTGATCCACTGCTCTCTATTTATTTGGTAGGGATATTTTCATTTAGAAACTCTATAACTCTAAGGCTTATTACTAAGCTTAGTTTTGTTTGGTAGGTGGGTATAGGGACTATTGAGAATTAAGAGTTCTTGTTATTGTCATAGGAAGTGGATTTGGCTACCTGAGTTCAAATCCTGAATGAGGCTGTTTGCACTTCACATAGTGTTCATGCCCTTGATAAAAGTATGATTCCAACTATTCTCTCTATCAGCTATGGAAACTAATAGGGCATACTGGGCTCTTTAGACTTTGTAAGCTAACCAGTCTTAGAGAAGGAAAAACTCTGTATTCAAAACCAGAGGCTTGTCAGCTAGCCTCTCCACCCCATAAAAATCTACTTGCTACAAAACCACAACACCACCACAGATGTAGTGTGGATACAGCTATGGCCCAATGCCTTCAAGAGTGCAAGACAATTGTATCACATCTATTGAAGCCATAAGTCAATTCTAATTTTGTAAAGGCAGGAGTCCCCATGTTGTAAAGTAAGCAAGTTTGAACTCCTGTTGTACTATTACATTTGCTTTCAGACTAAAATCTTGAGAAAGGCATGAACCCCTTATCCTCTCAGCTATGGGTTAAATAGTAACACTATTGTCTTTCTACAAAGATGGCTTTGGCATTAAATAACCCATGAAAGTTGATATGCCATTTACCAAAGAAACTAAACCTAATTTTGTAAATTAAATAATGAATTCATAAACAATTATAACAGATATAATACTAAAATATCTACTAATATAAAAAGTCATATTGAGTTATATATCTGCCATACAACCTGGTCTCCTTACAGAATAAGAAATTCTATGGTTATGGTAATACAATGTTCAATGCCACTTGAAGTGAATATTTCTTGTGTTGCCATAAAAATGGAATGTTCCATTACTCTGTTTTGAGACAAGGTTGTTAAAACATTGCCAAAAGCTTCATATACTGCTTCAAAATTGACAGAATTTGAACCAAAAATTATATTACTACAACAAATGCTAAGCACAAATAAATCTTTATATCAATATTAATTTCTTTTGTGTACTTGTATTATTTTTAATTTTTGATCCAAATTTTGTCAATTTTGAAACTGTATAAGAATGTTAGAATAGTTGTTGTAAAATAAATTTTTTTTTAAAATCATGAAACTAAATTTTTTACAATTTTTATTTTTAATGATTTAAAAAAAAAAAATTCTTTATTCTTCCTGACAAGGGAAGGCAATTTGAAATTGCTTAGTGAATTGCTTTGTATTAAATTGAACCTTAGATTATAAAATAGCATCATAAAACAATAGTCAAGATCCTAGATTACTTGTGCAGAAAACTGTTTTCATTTATATATCTTAGAATTTTGGGTTGTTTTTTTTTTTAAGACTGGAGAGATTTCTTCAAGTACAAATACTACAATCTGATCCAAAGTAGATGACATAATTACTAAACAATCTGATCCAAGTCAGAAGGTATAATTACTAACAGTCTTATCTGAGGCTAGATTATCAAGCTATGTATAAATAATTTTGTCATTTTTTTACACTACTTATGCTGGTAATAAAATAAATGCTCCCAATAATCTTCACAAATAGACTTTTTCATGTATTGAACTGAAGTTATAAAAATTTCAAACTATACAACAAAATTAGAATGACCCTATGATGTGCACACAATAAATTTATATATATGAGAGGTGTTCAAAAAGTTCTAAATCTCACCCAGATTTTAGATTTGTTACACACTTCTCACCTTTGTATTGCCCACACCTGCACAGAAATCTGAATAAGTTTCTTTTTTAGTTTCATAAAAAGTGGTAATATGTTATCATAATAAAAGTGTTTAACTATGTCTCTTCTTTCTGTGTGAGGCTTAGAACTTTAGATGACCCTTGTATATATTTTCACTTTTACAGAGTATTTATCTGCAGTATTTAGTTACCTGACTGATATCATCCTGTCAATTATTGTTTTTTCCAGATTGCCTCCTCTGTAAGGCCACCTCCAATACCTGAAAATTTATCACCAGGTGTACGGGATGTGATGCTGCGCTGTCTGGAAGTAAAGTCAGAAGACCGCCCTTCAGCAAAAGAGCTCCTTACACATCCTGTTTTCATCCAACATCTCACCCGGTGACATTAAATCTATGCACTAGCAAATGACCTCCATTCCAACAGCCCACCCATCCCTTCCCCTGCAACTATTACTACTGCTTGCTGGACATGCTGTACCTCAGTCACAACTGCACTGGACAATAGACAACTAGCTATCATACTAGTCTTATGTCCACTGCATACCTGACATTAATGACAAAAGAAACGAAAATTTCTTTTTTGTTGTTTTTTTTTTTTTTTTTTCTATCAAATGTCAACTCTTGATCACAGGCTATGATTTCCTATAGATACAAATTTTCAATGATAAATTCATGACTGTATGTGTCTGTGTGCATAATTATACACACACACACACACACGTGTGTGTGTGTGTGGTTAAGAAATATGATTAAAAAAATGAAAACCAAGTTTTTGAAACTAACAATTTATTTATATGAATAAATTGTTATTTAACAACTTGGTTTTTTTTTTAGTCATATTGTTGGATGTCATTATCCATTATTCAAATTTTGTGTGTGTGTGTGTGTGTGTGTGTGTGTGTGTGTGTGTGTATGTATATATATATATATATATATATATATATATATATATATATATATATATAGTCATTTTTCTACTTTATTTGTTCACCTTTAGGAACAAAGATAGTTGGCAACAATGTTAATACACTGCTGATTTTCAAGATGGGTTTTGGTGGGAAAGTATCTAATATAGATTCTTAAAAATTATATAATTTTGTACATTTATACAAAAAGATTAAATCAGAAATATTTTTTAATTAAAAAACATATGAATTAATGGAAAAGAATCTTTTTTTGTTTTTTTTAAAAAACAAAAAATAAACCATAGAATAAACTACATTAAAAAAGAATTTCAAGATAAAAATAAACCTTATTTTCTTGTTCTTTCTATTTTCTTAGTTTTTTGATATTTCCTTCTTGCCTTATCAAAGGAAATTCTATTTTCTCCAATATTTTAAATAGATCTGATGCGGTTTTTCCCTTGCCTTATTCATGTAAGATGTCCAAAAAAATGTGCTATAGTTTGGGTGATGTTTGTTCTGATTGAAGTTACAAGTTTCATTTTGTTATAAAATTATCTATTCTAGGATATTTCTCAGTAAACTGCTTTTTAGGAAAACTGAGGATCATAGTATTTAGTTGAAAATAAATGTATCATCCAAACTAGATTAAATAATGCCTGAATTCTAATCATTTCATTACCAAAAAAAATGAATGCTATTTATATTTTCAGGTGAATGACATATTTGCTTGAGAATATACATTATTTTTACAAATTAGTACAAAATCTTGTCATTTTTTTCTTTTACTGACTATACAAGGGCATTTATTTATTTTTCTAACAACCAAATTTTCACTTTTGATTGTGGTCTATAAGTGCCTCCTCCATTAATTCATCAGTATTCAATGTTTAAATTGCTATTTTGAACACATTTTTTTCTGTACTCTCACTAAATAACCTAATAAGTGCCATCATCTCATTTGTGGGTTATTTATAAAAATTGCTATATTTATATTTTATATCCTACTAATGCCCCATAAATGGGATGTAACATTTAACAAATATTTGTACCCATCTTAAATTATGTATATATTATTTTTGGATGCTAATTATTAAAGAAAAGTTTTAAATTTTCTCATTGAATAATTCCAGCAGTTATTGGATTAATTCTATTACTATTTACAGATATACATATATTATCATTATTATTATTTGTAACATCTCTAGGGTTTTGATTTCTGATTTAAGATTTAAAAAGGGATGTCTTTTAAGAATTACTGGAATTTTCATTCCTATTCCAATTAGATTTTTAATGTTCGTAAGAAATCTATGTATATCTCTGTAGGAAATTACAATTAATATTAAGAAGGAATTTTTGATTTTATGACATTAAATCTATTATATGAACTTGATTAAATTATTTGCTATAATACAGATACTGTATTCAGCAAATTCTAATAAAGTTTGATAGCTTTTTAAAAGTTTTTCAAGATATATATTGATACTTGATTGAAAACAAGAATTCAATTCTATCATAAAAATAACTATTATTGGATAGAGATAATATTTCATTTATGTAGACTTCATATACTAAATGCAATAACTATTATGGGATAGAGATAATATTTCATTTTTCTTTATCTAATTCAAACAAATTTCATCTGCTGAAATTTTTTTTACACTGAGATCCTAAGCAAAATTTTAATCTCCACCATAACCTGTCCTTAATAAATGTGGCCTTTTAAAATAATTTTTTCCTCTATCTCTCCAGTGAATTTTAATCATGTTTTGTCATAGCCAGTCATCAAGAGAAGACTTTTTTTTAATTTCAGAATTTAAAAAAATAAAATTTGATTTTTTTCTTTTTCCTTTTTTTTTTTTTTTTAAATTTCACTGCTGGATTTTTTAAACAGTGACATTTTTAAAAAGAAAAAAAAAGGTCTAACAGAAAAGAAATGAACTGAAAAATTGACAGATGAATGAAAGGAAAAGAAAATACCATTTATTGGGAACAAAAGTATGAATGCCAAATCATCAGCCATCATTCCAAAGTAGTTGCAAAAAAGAAACAATTTTTTATGTATATAGAGATTTATATATATATATATATTTATTTTGTGTTGTAAATGACTGAGTGATCAAGTGGGGTGGTGGGGAGACAGAGGGTAGAATATAGAAGGAAAAAGAACTTTAAAACAAAAAAAACCCAAATTGAAAGTGCCCAAATAGGAAATCCATGAGGCCAGCAAATGTTCCTTCTTCTCTTCCTCCTCCTCCTCTTCTTCTTTCCCTGCTATGAATCACCTCACTTCATCCGCATCACATCACCGATCACGTTTTTTGATGAGGAAATAAAACTGAAATCAAAAGAGAAAAACAAAAACGTCTTGATTCTCCCTTGACTTGCTTGAGAAATTTTTTTTTAAACAGAAAAATTAAAGAAAAAAGACATTTTGGTTTTTTTCCCCCCACTTTACACACATCATGTTCACCCAAAACAAACACTCTAATTTGTATCTACTTACCTAAGTATGTATATATATGTTAGTATGTATGTGTGTGTGCGCGCGTGTGTATTTTAGCGTGTGTTGTATATTTAATGTGAGTGTTTGGGTTCCTGTAAAGGTAGCTTCACTTATTATCTCCCTTGGCCTATCAGACACGTGACCTTCTTAACCCATTGACCCTTTCTTCCCTCTCATTTTTCCTGTGTCATGTAATAATGCAGGTATTGTTGTTTTTCATTGTTGTTGCTGCTACTGCTGCTGTTGTGTCTTGCAGATTAAGAGTTTTGTTTATTTTTTTGTATATCTTATTTATTTATTAATTTATTTATTTATTTATTACTGTTATGACCTTCACCTTGATCCCAACATTTCTCATTAAAACTAATTTTTTTTTACTAAGAAAATTTTTAATTTGAATTTTTTTTAAATTCCTGAATTCAAAAATATTCATAGAATTTTTTATTGAAAACGAAGCCAAAAAAAAAAGAATTCTGAGCCCCTTTATAAAGATATTAATACTAGCTTATTTCATTAATTTTATCAGATGGAATTGAGATATATCAGTAGGTAGCAGTTTGTCTTTTATACATGTTTTATTCAAGATAACAGACAACTTAAGTCCATTATACTTTTTTAAGTTTCTGTTTTTTTATATTAGATCAAAGTTACTGTCTAAAGTTCACAATGTTCATAAATGTAAGGATTTCAAGTACATTTGGCCATTGTCATGAAAGAAATTGTGAAAAGTTAGCATTTATAGAGTTTTTATACTTTAATTGTATATTGTATGGTGTGTTTATGGAAAAATATCTGCTCCTAAATTGTAAGTTATTTTGTTAATTGTTAAAATCTATCCACTTATGAACATCATGAACTTTTGAGCTATAAAAAATGTATAATAAACTCAACATCTTTGATATCTTTAATAAAAACATGCCTTAGACCTATAATTTTCTTTAATTACATGAAACTTGATTTTTATATATATATATATATATATATATATATAAAGTTTTGTATAAGTAAAGAAATATTGACTGTAAAGAATACTATTGTTGAATATTCTGAAAAATAGTTTTTCTACATGTAAAAAATGTACAAACTCTTGGGTATATCAAAACAATGGTTTTTCCATTGTTTCACAATGTAATTCTTAAGTCAACTATTCATTCTCAAGATTATAGTTAATTAGCCCCCAACTACTTGTCATTGAAAACTGGTCTTAAAACCCACTAGTCCAAGTACAGTGTGGTAGGGATAACCCAAAACCAAACTTTTTTTAGAACTTATTTTTCCAATGCAAGCATCATTGAGGAACAAGAAAAGTTTTGGTAAATGGACCAGGCTTTGGCTCATTTACCAAAATTTTTCTTGTTTCTCAATAATGCAGTATCAAACAAAAGGTAAAAAAAAGTTTGGCTTTGGGTTACTCCTACAGTGTTTTTAATCTGGATTATACAGTCTATTTCTCTATTTCTGAAATAGCTACATTTTCAAATATATGCTCATTAAAATTGTGCAACTGAATTACTAGGTTGTCAAGATGATACAACTAGTATTTGTCTAGCTAAGAAAACTTAGATTAGTCTATTTAGTTATAGATTCTACTTCAGACGATTTAAATGATTGAAACTATCAAGTTTTTTTTACAGTAACTCTATATGAATTGGAGTTGCTAATTTGTCTTAAAGCTTGTTTAAAAGCCACCTTTATTAGCCATTAAGCCTGATATAGTGTCACATTCTGTTTGTAGAATTTTTATCATAATTAATTCCAAATAAATAAGGAGTTCACTATCATTAGTATTTAACAGTTATATTTCCAATGATTAATATTTTCTTAGAGAATTTGAATGCTAACTAAAATTCTGCTACAATATGCTATTTTTGCTATATTACAATAATTATAATTGAATTGTTATAATATAGATGGATGAGAAAAATAGCTTTCTTTATGTATAATTACTCTGATTTCTTTAACAAATACTATCTTCAGGTTAAGATGTAACATAAGTTGTGTTAGAAAGTAAGTTAACTGCTTGAAGTTTCTAAAGTCCATAACCAAAATTTTGGTTTATACTTGCTTTACAAATATTACACAGACCTGATGGAAGGTTTAGTAAGGTTAACAAGTTATATATGTACATAGTTTTGTCTCTGTGTATGTTTATATAATATAAACTTATATACACTTGGACACATGTTTATGTATATGCCTGGTCAAAACTTAGACATTTAGATATATGCTTCAACTGATTAAGTATTGATAAGCGTTGTCAATTTAATAAATAAATGGTTATAATTTGATAATAATTTATAATGACGAAACTCTGTGTGGAACTTATTGCCAAATAATTTTAAGAAATGAACAATGGCTTTACTATTTTTACAACACACTATACATATTACTCTTCTAATCTAAAGTTAAGCAAAATTGAATTGGTCTCTGTTTTCATGGCCTTTTCTCTTCAAAGCAAAGATTAGATAAATCCTCTGACTTTTGGAAACCAGTTTTGGCAAAAGAGTTGAATTATGCCAAAAAAAATGACCCCCATATATTTTCTTTCACCACTTAGACTTTGTTATGCTTTATCACTTTCACTATTAGTTGGCCCTATAATTGTGGCCTTATATCAAACTAGTCTCTTCTTAACCCTTTGAACCCATTAGCCCAATATTTCAGGTTTTACTGTAAACTGTTAGCTCAATATTTTGGGTTTGGGGAAATCATGTAATGGGTTTTTTAAACAATTATCTATCTAAGGGAAATAACTCATAGCGCCTTATAATCCAGTACAACTTAAACAATAGTTGTATTTAAGTTTGGACATTTCTTATCAATTTCTATTCAAAGTTTGTTGCAGTCTATAGCTTTATGTTTAGCAATATTGGCCTTGATAAATATATATCCTCCTATTTAGTATATGTATGTATATTCGTATGTATGATAAAAGGAAATGACATATACCTTCTAACTTACCTAAGAATATATGTCCATATACAAATAGCAATAATAGTTCTGTTATTTCTTTTAAATTCTTTTGCTGACTAACCATTGATGTTGGTATTGCAAACTGAATTATTTTAAAAAATGGAACAAAACCAAGATTTTAACCATGTCTTCTCAAAACTACATTCTGGATTTAAATTTTTTTGAATTCTTAATTCCTTGTATAGATGGACATATTCCAGATCCAAGTTTAGGTAAAGAGATGGAAAAGTAATATTACATCTGTTTCATAATGCTTGTTACATTTGCATATAAATTTCATAGATTAAATGTAACAGCTATTATAGAACAGGATAGTTAAAAAGCACAAAATCTTTTTTGGTTACCTTTTTTGATAAAATGTCATGAAGGGTTACTTGGTAGATTTTGTCATTCAAAAAGCATTGGTAGTAGTAGTAGTAGTGTTTCAATCAAGTCAGGTAACATAATCTGAATGAGGTGTATGAATATACTCACTACTCCATGTTGTATTATGAGGATAAATTTTTTTTTCAATAAATGGGGGGACAATAATCTCAAATATCAGCTTTGTAGAGGATTATTGTCTCTTGTTTATGAAGATTAACCTGCATCTTCCTATTGGGTTTGTAGTAACCTCCCTTCTTACTAAATAACCTGTTACATTTTTTACAGCTTTCATTTCTGTAACTTTTAAGGGCAAAGATAAATTCTTTATTTAGTTGTGTTGATGTAAACAGGGTCGGTTTGAATTATCAATGCAATATATTTAAATTACTTTTAAAAAATCTTTATTATTATCATTTGATTGAAAAATATGAATAGATAAATTTCTTTTTTAAAAAACTGTTTATAACTAAACAAAATAGTAATTTGATTTAATCAAACTATAAATGCTATGCTATGCATTGATTGTTTTTTATCTTTTTTTTTTTGCTTATGTTACATATCAGCCAAAATGTTGATAGACATAAAAATTTGTCCAAAAAGTAACAACTTTTCTCAGAAATTCAGTTAATTTTATGATCAAAATACTTTAAATCTCATATAATATCCAATAAATAAATTTCAGTTAGCTTAATTTAAAATTACTAATATTATTGAATGGATATTCAGATTTATATTTATAATTTCAGCTATTCAAATTTATTGATTATTCATAATAATAACCATATTAAGAAAATTTCAAAAAAATATTAAAAAGTGAAATTTATAAATAGATTTTTTTTAAAAAAAAAGCTTTCCTAATGTATTTATATCATTTCTATATATTAGCAACATTTCTGACAGGATTAAGTTAGGTGTGGCATTTTTTCTCAGACCAAAGTGTAGTACCTGATCATTGTTTTTTTTTTTTTTTTGAGAATATGTGAATTTTTTTTTTTTAATTAAAGTTATAAAAGTAAAAAATATTTTGATCATAAAATTATAACCATTTTAACATGTTTATACAACTTCAAATCACTAAAATTTGGATGAAAGATGATAATCATCAACAACAACAAAAAAAAACAAGTAAAGATCAAAATAAGATTTATCTGGGTTTTTTTTTATTTATTATTGTTAAAATCTTCTTGCAATGCATTAGCAACTTTTTATCACTTCTGAATCATGAGAAATTCCATTGTTTTGATGATGACATATGCAATTCAAGTTCATTTAAAGTGATATAACAAAATTTGTCATAACTCTGTTAAAGACCAAGTTAATAATAAAAGTAATATTGTTTTAGAGAGAGATTATTGAAATATAGTTCAATATATATTCAATAATTATAATGATATTTGAATTTTTTTTTTTTTTTTTTTTACATTTAAATAATTATAAAAGTGGAACAAATTAATCTATTTTCAATTGATTTTTTTATTTTCTAAGCTCAGAATTCTTTTTTAGAAAGATAATTCCTTGCTTGACATTTTTTTTCCTCCTTTCCTCTCATCTTTTCCTCAGATGCGTTCTTTGTTTGTTTTGTTTTTTGTTTGGTTTTTTTTTTTTTTGTTTAGTTTTTTTTTTTGTTGTTGTTTTTTTTTTTTTTTTGTTTTGTTTTTTTTCTATTTTTCACAAAATTATTGACTCAAGAACTTCAGACTTCCTCTCTCCAAACTGTGTCAATATATTGAAAAGTATTTTAAACCATCTCACTCACTTTTAAATAAACTCTCAGGATCTTTATTTTTACTTGAAACTGCCTTATTACCTGAAACAATTTTTTGTTGTAAATTGCTAAACAGTATTTCTACAAAGATATTTGGTCATGAATTTTCTTAAACCTATATTTGTAAGTTTGATAGCCTCATAAAAAAAGAAATAACTTGTATAATAAGTGAAAAGAATTAACAATTTTTCAAAATTTCAAACAACAGAATCAAGCCATCATTTTTAACCATATCTTTGCATAACTAATTTCTGGGTTTAAATTCTCTTGAATATTTAATTTGTTGTATCAATGGAAATCTTCCAGATCCAAATTTATGAAAAGAGATGTAAAAGCAATACTACCTCTGTCTGATAATGGTTATTACATTTGCATATAATTTCATATACTAAATGTAGCAAATTTTATAGGACAGAAGTATTATTAAAAACAGTTGGCTTTTTTGATATTTTTCTATGAACAAATTCTATAGTCAATGTGATGGTTATTATTTTAATATTAAGATTCTTATCTTTTTATTAAACCACTTCTTCTAATCTTGCCTTCTTTAATAAAAATGGTTCACATTTTTTACAGCACTGATTACAAATCAACCATTGTAAAATCGACATTCACATTTTACCATATTTCATACTGCAATGACGTAAATTTTGCCAATATTTTAATTTTTTCAAGATCATGTAAGGCAAATAGACATTTTATGAATAATATCTATATGAAAATGGGAAATTCTGAATATATCATTTCCTAATATCATAAAAATAGAAACTCATTCTAACCCTTAAAATTCTAATATATATTCAATTTGTAACTAAAACAATAATGTTGGCCATACCATCTTCGGCTATAAGACTCAGAGTTTGCTAAAAATGGCCTCTAGCTTTTGAAAGTTTATGTATGGGTGATGATAATAGTAACATTAAATAGTCTCCTGAGGCTGTCAATCTCCATCTGGATCTAGATGTAGGCCTGGGCAGGATCGTATGGAAGACTAATAGTTATTCATACAGTAAGTCTCCTTTCTTCATGATGCCAACATTGTCCAGGTGAAAGGCAAGGGTCTATATATGAATTTTGATACCAGTGTCATTAATGGGGTTGACAGAACAAAGTTGAAGATAATGTCACACTGTCTTCTGGTTTTTAATTCAGGTTTGTCTTTCAAGTTTCAGAGCAATCTGCTAAGAGCTTGTTTAGAAACTCTAAAATATATATGCAAGTCTTTTTGTTCGATCAGACAACTGCTAAACTTATTTCTTAATTTATGTTATTAACATTAATTTTAGCAAAACCTAAAAACTACTTTCTAAAATATCTAAATCTGGCATATTTGCAGTATGAAACTAGGTAAAAATTGTTGATAAAATCATTTACTTGTGCCTTAAACATCAAGTCTTCAACAGAACAAATGCCTTCTATTTCTTCATATTTCTATTTTTATAGACATTAAAAATTATGTGGCCATTATTTTTATGTAAAATAGAGGCAGTCGTAGTTATGTCTCTTAAAACTGGATGTTGATGAAGATTAAAAATGCCTTGATTGGTTTGTCAAAACAATTGTCTTGCTAGCTGTTCATCAATTTTTCTCCACTTTGATATCCATTTCAATTGAAATGGTATGTGGTGCTAACTCACATAAATATCCATGTCAGAAAATCATATTTTCACTTTCATATCATTTTTCCTTTCCATATTGATTGCAATTCATTCTCAAATAAGAACAGTTTTCATCTTCCTTGTTCTCTCATTCTTTTTTGGTTACTGAGATGGTTCCCTTCATTGTATTGACATTTTTTATGGTATTGAGTGTGTCTGTTCAAAACAAAATTGATTTGATATTTTCTCTTGATATCATCCCACTACTGACTGATAGCTTCATCTTTGTTGGTCTTTTTTTTTTCTTTTTTAAGCATTTTACTTTTCAACTGACCAGGTCTCCAACTGTCTTTAGCTGTCAGTTTACAACAAAGAAAGAATAACCAATCTGCTTTCAAACTATCACTTCAATTTGCCAATACCATTTTTACCTCATTACATTGAATATCAATTTTCCTTGCATTGAATATCACTTTGTTATTTGATGCAACTATCAATTATTTACCTATTTATTGACAGACTTTTTTTTTCCTTTTCTCTGATTAAACAAAACCCTGGAAATTTTTCTATCCACCAATTGGAAGTACAATTTTTTTTCTGCCTTCCATGACAATGAATTACCCACCAAAAGCTCATTTTATTCTTATCAGTGTTCAAGAATAATCTTGCAAAAGGCCTTTATTTTTTAATAATTTTTATATTTCTAATCTTTGTACTTTTAAAAATGGATACTAAATAACAACATAGAATAACATTCATCAGTGAAAATCTTGACTGGTATTTTCTTTCATCTTTTATTTTTTATTATAACTTATCTACTCCTCCATTCTATAACAGCAAGGAACAGGGCAGATTGGAATAAATAAATAAATAATAAAAATAATAAAATTGCACTTTGCCGAATTGCCCATCTCCTTAGTGTACTGTCAATGTGACTTAAAAATATCACCCAAAAGCTGCAAAAAACTTCAATACATAGAATAAATATAATCCCTACCTTCCCTCACTGTTGGTCTTGGGTAAAGACCTGGTGAAGGATTGTAAGAAACTGACTATTTAATAAAAGTGGGCTTGGGTATCCCTTCCTGTTTTTCAGAAACCTGATCTCTTTAAAAAGAACGGCTTCTCTATCAACTGGACTTATCCTGAATTATTCCAATCTGTGCTTGAAAACCTGTGTAATCATTGCAATAAAACATAACACATGTTGATATTCTTCTTTAAGACAATATTTACCGAAAATGCAAGTTATTTGCGTATTTTTTTTAAAAAATCGACTAAAAAGATGATGAAAATACTAATCAAAATTATGATGGTTAACAATGCTTCATCTAAAAATAAATTTTTTTATGTCAATAGGACATTTTGTATTTGTTAATGTTGGGAATTCAAGCCAATTTTGCAAACAGAATATCCAATAACTATAAACAATTGGAAAGTAAATGTCAATTTTTCTTAAGTATCAATGAAATGTTTAAACTTGATTTATTCTTACATAGCTTTTTAATTTTTATGGTCCAATAATTTATTTTTTTTAAGCCAATATTTGACGATGCTTTTTGCAACATTCAGGTATTGACTTAACTATTTCCAATTTTGTTAAAGCTAGCTTTATTTTTTCTAATATGTTGTACATGATATACTACAATGGCAAAAAATTAGAACAAATAGAATTATACAAACATTTTACCATGTTAAAAAAAATCGTATATTTATACAAATAAATATATCCATATTTTACACTTAAATTCTAAAAGGTATTAAAACAATTTATTTTAATTACAATACAATCTCTTCAGAGTTTTGACATACAATATGTAACAAACCAATGAAAACCTTTGATCAAACATTGGTCATGTGACAAATCATTCTAATTATGAAAAATCTTTATGCAAATGAATTTTATACACTCCTGGATTTTAACTTTTACTATTTTTTAATTCTCCAAAATTTGAACAATTTAAAATCTTTCAGTTGAATTGAAAGACTCCAAATAGTCTTTCATAGTGTGTGTGTGTGTGTGTGTATATATATATATATATACATATACACACACTCAACTTAAAAAAGGAATTTTGATTTAAATGTTAAGTGGCATTGAAATTCTTTGCTGATCTCACTTGGCTGTTTACCTATTATAAATATATTCATGGATGAGGTCAATTTTTGAAGACCTTATTTTTAGGCAAAAAATTGGTAATCTTATACTGGAGTAATAATTTTGTAAAGGTTGAAATTCAGAGATAATGGGAAGAAGTAAAAGCAACCTTCAAGCTTCATAGTGTAAATAAATCAACAATTGACCTACACATGAGTATCTATTGATATATATCCACCTTCCCTATGTTCATCTAGTTTTCCTCACACCTAAACTATGTAGAGTCAATTGAAATGCAATTCTATCAAAATACATGATTTATTGAGACAACGAGAAGACACATTCAGGTCTTTTGCCACTTCAATTATCAACCTATCAATTATACACACAAAAAAAATGGATACATGCCACTGGATCAGCTATTTTACTATTTCATGACACTGAAAAAAAAAAAAAAAAAACTCGTGTGGGTTTAATTTTATTTAGTGTGTGAGTAGGGATGCCTTAGTAAATAACATCTAATATAAAACCTTTTTTCAACTTCACACTTAGGCAAAAGAATTTTAGCATTTTTTGTTTGTGGAAGAAAGGGTTTGTTTTTTTATCTAATTCATGCTGTTCAAATTGTCTATCCTCAAAATGGAATATAATAGAATATGAGTAGCATATTTTGTTGCCATTTAAAATTTGAGGTGTTCAAATTTAATATATTTTTCTTAAAGACTGAAGTAATGGTTATATACCAGACTTCATTATGGTATAATGGCTTGCCAACTAATTCATCAGATCAATTGCTGAGCAGCAAGTTCAATTTTCACTAGGCTCCTTATACTTTTGGCTTTGGGCCAAAACTAAAATCTATGCTTTATAGACCAATTAGTAAGTAAAATGTTTTTCAACTATTTTAGATTTAATAAGGAAATTCATTTCCCCAAATTTTCAACTTGTAAACATCTGAAGTGTTTTTGTCATTTCTAAAAGTGCTTTAAGTTTTCAAAATTTTTAATGAAATTTCCTTTATCTCCATCTTCTGAAAACTTATTTTACCCTGTCCTTCCCAGAATTTCTATTTTTGTTCTTCCAAAAGTTTTTTTAAATGAAAAGGTCTTGAATATCACCAGTTCAATACCTGTATATTTAAGCAGTCTTTGATGTTACAAGAAATTATGCTTGAAGGAAAGTGTTCTTTTTAGATTTCCATATGCTGAAGAGATTACAATTTTAATATAATTTAAGGAGTAGGAGATATTGGCATAGTTGCTGTCGTTTGAGTAATTTTTTTTCTCTAAACAGGTCAAGTTTATAAAAATAAACAAGTAGGGTTAAAAAAAAAAAAAAAAAATTGAAATCCAAATTGGCCTTGTGCCAAACTAAGTTTAGTAAATATTTGAATTTAAAAAAAAAAAAAAAGTTGTTGGAAACTGTTTTAATTTAGGTTTACAGGTTTTATTTTATACATATTCTGTTAACTACACCTATTCATCTAAAAGCTTTGATTCTTTGGAGATTACTCCATTGAACAATTTGCTTGCACAATGGATTTTATACTGAGTGCAGAGGTTTGTCTCAAGTGAAGTTTTGGTAAAAGCCAGCACACTTCAGTCATTAATCCAGTGCTAGTGAGCAAAAATAACTGCAAGTACTTGAGTGCCCTTTGTAGATTTTGTATTTAATTCGACAAAGTACTTTTTGCTCAAAAACAAAAAGGGAATTGTTCTAAAAAGAATCAACTTTAATAGCAATGTATACAATTGATGCTCAGTGTAATGCATAGATTTGTTAGAACAATTTGATTAAATGCTAATGTGGTCCAGGTTAAAAAGCACACTAAGGATAACCATAAACTGACTTCACCCCATGCAAGTATCATTGAGGAACAAGTTTTGGTAACCAGAATAGAGCTCCTCATGATCCCTGCATCATAAAATAAGGTCTTTGAAATACACACATCCATTTGTGCTCTTAACCTGGAATAATTTAATCCAAAAATTCAGAATCTTGGATTTTTTTTTTTTTTGTAGCCCTAAAATTTGAGTTATATTTTGATACATTTTGCCAGGAGTTTCTCTGCTCCAGTCTTTAATAGGAAGTTCAATATTAACTCCATTTAAAGTGGAGTGCTCAGTATAAACAAGACAATATTCTCATATTGGCTGGTCCAATGTCATTCTCAAAATTATCATCCCCCTCCACATTGGCCAAGATAAGATTCAATTTCTATTCTGCAACTGGTTGAGATTAGAAGAGTCTGGGTTTTAAATGCCATGCAGCAGTTGTTCTACATTAATTTGAACAAGTGATCTCAAATTATAAATCTGGATGGCAATCACTCATTTACCTGGGTTTTTTTTTTAACTTAGTAGCAAATTGGAGAGAATTAAAGGACAATCTGAATGCCAGAAATTTAAATCCTTATTTTGTATTTTATTAAAGATTACTTAATGTCACATTTGTTATTTTAGAAATTTAATATCAAAGTATTGAATTGTATTCAAGTTATGATTTAGCTAAAAGAAAAAAAAAAATCAAGTCTAAGCACAAGACAAAATGGATTTCTCTTGAATAGTGATTAAAGTTAGGCATTTCTCTCCAATTTATTTTTATGCCTTAGAACTATGCACTTCCCAGCCCCCTGCACTCCCCATTCCTGGTGTCAGATGTATATCAAGTACTGAGGATAACTTAGTACTTAACATTTGTTTCTCCCCTCCAGTTCATTTCTTTTTATAGAAAAATAAAATTTTTAAATACTTGTTGCATCTTGTTTTGAAGTTTTTGTTTTGAGTGCATGCTACAAGAATCCATTTAAATGGGTGATGGACAAAAAAAAAAAAAAAAATCTGCCCAGGTAATCAACTGAGCTGGAGTATTCTGCTTATGTTCTTTTTCTTGCCATTTATACAAACACCATTCCTTCCCACTAAAGCCACATTTAACATGCTTTGTATAACAAAGTTCAGATGTAGGTATGTCTATGCCAAACAAGATCACAATTCAAAAACCTTATTTTTGATCTCATCTCCAGATTTTCTGAAGTTTAACTGTTCATGCTTGAGCTTCCTCCATTTTTATATCAGTACTTAAAGTAAGACTTATTCCTCAGGGCTGACATTGGTTAAGGATGAAGTCAATTATAAACTGGAGAACCTTAAGTTCATAACTGATGCATTGTCCAAGACTAATGAAGATTCAGTTTAAAGAATTGTAACAACTTAATTTGTAGAACATTCTTGGCAATGGTGGTTTCATTTTTTTTTTTTTTAAATATCAAAAAAAAATGGTAGCTAAACAAATGACAACAGAAGAAATAAAAACAATGGAATAATTTTGCATTATGTAATCATTTTATTAGTTATTAACTGAGAATTTTTGCCACAGGCAATATATAACATGATCTTATTACAAAGTGTAGATGAAAGCAGCTTTTCTTTTAAGAAGGCAACCAAGACCAGAAGTGGTGACTAAAAGAAAGACTACATAAAGAAAATGAAAGAGTCAATGAAGGTCAGTTGCTACATCCCTCTGACAATTGAAAGTTCTACTAGTTCAGTAAGCTCACTGAAAGTGATTGGTGGTATGATGAGGGGGCACATTACGTGTTGCTGCTTCTACACTAAGCCTGCCAAGAAAGGCAGCTGCTGTAAGGGCAGCTTGTTAACAAGGCAAAAAGCTGCACTCATTTGGCAGGGGGGTGGGGGCACCTAACAGGTTTAGTTAGCACTTCTAAAATATTCCTGGCTTTGCTTTGGGTCAGGTTTCATGGTACTGCTTCCCGGTTTCCACCCAGCTGGACATACTGCAGAAGAGAAAATAGATTGTCAAATTAAAAACAACTTAAGATGCAGTATTGAGAGCAATGTTCATAGAAATCATAATTATACCTTAGTAAGTTTAGATAAGGTAAAGTCCTTTCACTTCAATTTGCTAAAAAGGGTCAAGGACAACCTATCCAATAGGAAACTGGATACAGGTCAACCAATAGCTAATATAAAGCATCTAGTATAATATAAAAATGCTACATTCTTTGACGTTAATTCAAACAGGGCAGGATAGTGTGGAGACTTTCTTAGACTTAAAACAGGAAGATGGACATTTTTAGGTTGCACTAGAGCAATTTGTTTATCATGTAGTTTTTATTGGGAATGTGTATATGATATACACATTACATTTAGAAAATGACATTTTTAATTGAGAGAGAGGACTAAAGTATCACAATAGCAAAATACTTTTGATACACGTCAAGTGTTCTACCACATTACATACTTGCCTGGGGTTGGAACAGAATGAACTTGACTAGAGGGATTTTTTTGGCTTTACCCATGTATTAAACTGACCCAGTGAAGAAAAAAAAAAAAAAAAAAAAAAAAAAAAAAAAAAAAGTCAATTTGGATGGGTGAAAAGAGGAGAGTTTAAATTGTCAAACCTGACAAGTAATCTACCTATAAAAGCTAAGAGCATGTTGTAGAGCCATAGTTAAATTTTTATCTACATTTTGCTCAAATCAGTTTAAAATTAAAACATCAAAGTCAACTACCAAATTTTAACATCTACGAAACATTTAATAAGGACCAATTAAAATAAACTCACCTTCACCATGTTTGTCTGTATATTGGAATGCTTGCACTAGACGAAGTGTCTCATCAACAGATCGGCCCACAGGAAGATCATTAATGGTTATCTGTCTTAGAATTCCTTTACCATCAATAATGTAAAGTCCTCTGTAGTAAAAAGTTTCAGTTTAGAAAAGGGTCATTTCAAGATGTTATCAAGTTATATAGCAAAAATAGACTCACAATTCTTAGTGTTTTAAACAAACCCAACAGAATAAAAACAAACTTGTAATAAGAGATATAGTACAAAACTAAGACAACTGCATTCTTATGAGAATGTAAGACTCAATCTTAAATATTGAAGAGTTAATATTGTTAAGAGATCTTAAATGATCCCAAGCCATTTTCAAGAAAATGGAGATGGTTAATGAAAGTTTGTATACCATTGTTGATATGAAGTTCAACACTAAAGCAGTTGAACCACTTAAGTTTGCAAGACTAAGCAAGTAAATAAGATGTTCATTTTAAATATAATAAACAAACCACAAGCCTTGTTGGAAATTAGTGCTGTGCAAAATTGTGGACAGCTTTACAAGTATTTATATATAATCAAAAGAACTTTCAAGAGCTTCAATTATTCATTAGAATTTGATATGCATCGAGATGATTTCAAGACTATAGAATAAAAATTAATGTCAATTGTGGTAGGCTACTGCCATTGGCAAAATGGCTAGAGTGTTTGCCAATGGTGCAGGAGACTGGGTTCAATCCCAAGTCAAGTCATACCAAAGAAAAAAGTATTTGATGCTGCCTTGCTTAACACAGCATTATAAAAGGTACAGATAAAGGGTAAAGTAAAGCAATCTAGGGAATAAAGTAGAGCCCTCCCCTACACCTTGGTGTAGTAGCTATTGAAAACAGAGCCTTCAAGTCATCTTCAACTATGGTCACCAACTTTACTTACTGTAATATTTTTTTATGTTAAAAAAAAAAAAAACAAAAAAACATTCAAAGCATGTAGTCTAGGGAAACAAATGCGGGTTGGGGAGGGGGCTAATGTGTCCCCTTGCAGCAAGATCAGAGCTAGCGGCACAACATGATTGTTATATATCTATCACATTTCTAAGTGGTGTCAAGCAAGTACAATTTCTTCCATATTCAAGTTTGAAATAAAGAGATTATTTCTTTCAATCCTCAAAGCCATAATAAATTACAACCCATTTTGTAGTACTTCCAGTCTTAAACAACTTTTTACCCAAATCTTCATATTCTTAAAATGTGAAGAGTTTCTATAAAACTTAAAACCTATTGAAAACATTGTAGTCTTCACTGATCAAAAAATTAAATTGCCAAATTTAATCTTTCATTTAGTCAAAGATCGAGATAAACACTAAGCATTAGCAAAAGGCATGCTGGAAAGAGCATTTATTCTTACAGTAAAGTTTTTATAACTAGGAAAAAAAAAAATCTCCATTTGATATTCAGACTTCAATAGAAATATCTGATAAGCCAGAATCTAGCTTACCTGAAAGCAATCCCATCTTCCTCTTTGAGACAACCATATTTTCTGCTAATTTCACAGTTCTTGTCTGCCAACAGAGGAATATTCATTTCACCCAAGCCTCCTTGTTTTCTGGGAGTGTTTATCCTGGATAAAAAAAAAAAAAAAATGCATATTAACCCAAGAAATCACTTAAAGAAATTTTAGTTTTTGAAAAAAAAATTTTAAAAAATAAAACAACTAACATTTATTTGCATGTAAATTTTTAGCATAGGCTTAAATTTTTTTTTTTTTTTTTTTAAAGAGAACCATATTACAAAAACATCTGGCTGGAAATGTTGCTTTTACTAATGGTCAGCAAATGCATTAACTTCAACCTAACTTTAGTCTTTGAAACTGTATTGATGTTAGTAGCTTAAATTATCCATCAGGAGAGATTTTCAGCTATATTAAATCATTCAATACTATTTTTCAAATTAAGTTTTCATAAACAAACCAATTACAAAGACTTGAAAACTAACATTTCTGAAAGAGGAATTAAAGTTTCTCTTTAGAAGGAAGAGCAAGAAGAAAACTTACCATGCTAGATGAGAGAAGTGGCTATCTGTAGAACAAGCTATCACTTCACAATCAATGTTTCGGAACTCTTCAACACGGTCACTGAAGGCAATGATTTCAGTTGGACATACAAAAGTACTGTTTACAAAAAAAAAAAAAAAAAAAAAAAAAAATTAAATTCATGATTCTAATTGGAAGTGGGGGAAACAAACTATAATACTTTGAATTGTATTAAACAATTTCAGAGATTGAAAATTTGATAACTTGTACCAAAGCTATAGGTTTCAGATGTTTATGAAATTAAAAGACAAGTGGCAAACATGGTTGCAGATCACTAATTTAATTCAAGCAAGCTCATTCAAGAAGTGAAATTCCTAATTTCATACACATGTTAAGAATTGTGGCTCCTACCCTACACATCTGTAAATATATTTCAAGTCACAAGTAACTTTGTGACAAACCAAACAAAAAGATCAAATCCTCGAGACCATATTTGATAGATACTAATATTTAAGAAGCCTTCAAGTTTACATTTAAGTAATTTTTTTTTTTCAAGTCAGCTTATCACTTTAAAGTTTTTAGGGAGCCTGCTATATAAACTTGACATGAGGTAACAGTTTTGCTTCATGGAATGAAGCTAGTTTGCATTTTGTTTTAAGTTATAAAAAACATTTAAGCAATGTTTTGATAACATTTGATTATGAAGATTATAGAAGCCATCAACTTTGACCATCTTGTTAAAGTGTTTTGCAAGTCAAACCACTCACCTAAAAAGTTGACTTAAAGAAATTAATTTACCTACATTAATTATATCACTAAGCCAAGACTTCAATTTATTCAATTGTAATTTAAAATGTGCAATTATACACTTATTCTATGGAATTTATGTGCAGAAGATAAAAGTCAACTCACAAGTCTAATGGGTAGAAGAAAAGTACCACATATTTTCCTTTGTAGTCTGAAAGACTGATGTCTTTGAATTCTCCATTTACAACAGCTGTACCCTTAAAGATAGGAGCTGGTTGAGAAGGAAGAATATAAGACCCATTCTTAGAGTTTTCCATATTTTCACAAGGTGGATTCTGAAAAGAAAGTTTTATTACATTAATCTTAATGGTTTTCTTTGAGAGACAGACAAAAGTCAAACTTATTGATCACAAAAAAAAAAAAAAAAAAAAAAAAAAAAAAAAAAAAAAAAAAAAAAAAAAATTCTGTATCAAGTTTTTCCAAGTAATGCCATTTTTCTTCAACCTTGTCCTTATACATCACTTAGAGAAAGAAAAATAGTCATTGGTTTTCTTTCAAACTTTCTTGCTTTCCTGTTCATTTTTTGGTCCTGATTCTTAGATACTTGTTGATCCAAACATTTTATTCTACCAGACTGCCAATCCCAGATTTTTAAAAATCCATTTTGTTAAATGAACAAACTTTCAGATGTGAACTGATTACCAGACAACCAAGAAAAACATTAAGACATGAATTCCAAGTATCTACCAGTAAAATACAATTACAAACAACAACTTGTCAATGTTGTAGAAATAAAGTTCAATTCATGCAACAAATCGATTCAGTAAAACTAACTCATTTGATAAAAGCAAGTATAAAAATATCAACTCAAAAGCCAAGATTTAATCAAGTACCAAGAGACTATCTATAATACATAAAAAAATTTTAATCTAGATGAGGTTAGATACAAATTTGTATCCTAGCATTAGATTTGAATACCAAATGTAAACAGACTGCAAGTTCAAGAGAGGGAAGGAAAAAAAAAAAACAAACCAAGAACAGTTGATACACATCAACCTCTGCATAGCACTTGCCTAAACCCAAAGAATAATTCAGAAGCTTAAGTTACTTAAAGTGAATTAAGTTTTACCAAAAAATTTAGAACTGTCAAGTAAAAAAATTACCATGATATTAGCCCTTTGAATTCCCACCTGATTTAACTTGAATTTGTAATGTTTTGGCAAATATTACAGGGGGGGCTCCAAGGCATTACAAGTGCCACTGGAGTTATAGATAAATAAATCAATGAGTTTTAAAGGTTTGACAAAAAAAAAAAAAAAAAAAAAAAAAAAAAGACAAGAATTGACAACTTTCAAATACTAAGGTTCCTGGTTCCACATTGGTACGTGTTCAGTTACAAGTTGATTCCCCAGTACAAATATCATTTTGTGAAAACTTTAGATAACTTGATAATTTAGGAAAGTTAAATCTAAAGACTTAGAACTCAAGCAGCTGGATATATTAGTCTACAGTATTTCAATATAAAATTATATAAAGTAAGAAATTTGGGTTTAAGAGAGTAGCATGACTAAGCCAGTGTATTTTCCATGCAGAATGTTAGTTTACATGCAGAAGTAAATAGGAAGCAACTAAAGAATTGTTCTGAAAGGTTAAAAGACTTATTGTCTACATATACAAACTCAGCTTTTTAACAAGATGCCTTGCAAAGAAGCATGGCTAATTTTGAAGAGGGAGAGAAAGAAAAAGAAAAACAAAAAACACAAAAAACACACACCACACACATGCTTATTTCTATAACAGGAAAAGTGTCTGCAGGAGAGAATTTTATAAGCCATCATTGGTAGCATCCTCAAAGACAAGGACCAACCATACTAATCCTGGAGCTTAATTAGACCCAGGAAGAGGTTAGCAGTTTATACAATAAAAAATTAACCTACTCCTTGAGACTCAAACTGGGATGTTGATGCTTCATAATCCCTGTCTCTCCGATCTGCTCGTTTTGATGAGGGGGTAAAACTATCATCTCCCATTCGCTTGGCTGAAGATGGATCTATTGCAAATGACATTGTCTGCTAAAGAAAGCAAGTAGTTTATACAGAAAAAAACTCAAATTTTTATCCATTCACTTAACAGCTACTATAGGTGGCCTTTAGGCTAGATGCGAGATTTATGAAATTTATACTGGAATTAACTGCAAATAAAGAACTATAATTAACATGAATACTCTTCCTTGAGAAATTATCAAGATAGGCATAAATGTTAGTTAAAGTTTGGTAGTAACCAAGGATCAACCTACCATCGTTTTTATTTTAAGCAGTTGCCATCTCTAATAAAACAAGATCTTTTTTTTTTAACTCGTTTGATGCTATATTCTCAATGCTTAGAGAAATATTTAAGTTATGTCTCAAGTCAAAAATTCCATAATAGATACAAGGTTAATTCATAGAAAAATTTTAATATTTTACAATTCACCAAGCAGTTTTCTAGCTTCCATCATATGGCTTGGCTTCATGAAACAAAGATCAAGATGAAGCCTAAGCTGTCTACTGCAGGGATATTTATGACCAAAACTGATGCTGGAGGCAGGCACAGCTGAAGGTTTAGCCAAGTTTCAATTGTATAGTATTGTGGTTCTTCCTCCTGTACCTTTTGTCCTTGCAAGCTGCCATGCAGGTGTTTTCAAAAGAAGGAATCTATGATTGGTGCCAAAATACAATTTCTCAGCTTGGATGAGCCGTTAGTGATGATTGACAAGACAGGCACAAATGGATTTTCTTGAAGCAGTTCTTGAATCACTGATGCTTTTCTGGCAAGAAGGCCAGTGGAAAGTTCAACACAGCATGATCCTAGAGGTGATCATTTCCATTCTAGAAATATGTCCAGTGTAGCTGGAACTTTAATTGCATGGCTTCAATGTTCTTTGCTTTTTTCATAGACTTCAGTAGTGGTGATGAAATCACTACAGTCAATACCAAAAGATGGTGCAGAAGCAGTGCTGATAGAACCATTCAAGGAGTTCAAGTGGAGCCAATAAATGACTCAATCAAGCTATTTAAGAGGATGGCAAAGACAATAGCTCCATACAGGCTGATCCGTGTCCTTCAGGTGTTGTATTACACATTTATACAGTCTGACAAATAGATTTATTTATCTATAGATGGTACCCTAACAGCTACCACTCTGGGTCAGAGCAGACCTTTTTGAGAAATAGAATAAAAAAAATTTTTTCACTCCAGTGAAACCTCACCTTAAGATACAGTTTAAGGTCATGCCCAGGACACCTTTTTGAATAAAGATTAGACTGTAGTTATTTCAAAGACTATAAATATCATTTACAAGTCAAGAGTCACAGAAAATTACAAACTTTAACACTTAATATACAATGATCATTTTACCAAGTTAAATTTTGATTCAATTTACCAAACAAACCAATATTTCTCCTCAGAAGAAAATGATAGAATAGAGTGTCAAAGTTGACAGCAAGAACAACAGTTTTCAGGTTTTCCTATCTGGACAGACAAGATAATTATAATGGTTGGCCAAAGTAAACCACACTGTCAACTGTTTTGACATGCCAAGGGTTGAGTTCATGCCTCCTAAAAGCATGAGTGCAAACTGAACAAAGTCACTGTAAGAATTCAAATTCCAGTGCTGATAACCAAGTTTTTTGGGGTTTTTTTACTCAAATATTTGGAGAAAAAATCCAGTAAAAATAATTAAGGAAATGCACAGATTAATAGAATTGGAAAGTGATTTGCATGTGTATTTCAATATGAAATTCAAATAGCAAAGTGCTCAAGTAAAGAGAGAAAGTAATCAAACTTAATGTTGTCATCAGTACTTTAGCCAAGATTTCATTGATGTGCATATAACAAACATCCACAAATGCTAAGTAAACAAAAGGAAAAGAAATTAAGTAAATTCTAATGAAGACACTCAAGATTCAGAGTACTCAACACACAAAGTTTACTCTAGGACAAATATTTCATACATTTGCACAAATGCTGGGTTTTCATCTAAGTAGACTGTATTTGTTCACTCTTGTTTAACAAGAGTTGATACAGGACAAAAAGGATAAACATTATTAAGTCACAAATAAAAGCAAACTGACAGATGTCCTGCACAACTTACTGGGTTGTGGAGATGCTATATAGAGTAATCCCATTTCATGGTATTTCACAGCAATGAAGGAATTATTTGGTAGTATCCCAGTAACATTCAACAGGTTTTACTATGTTACAAGTATCAGCAAAATTAGTAAGGCACACACAAAAAAAAAAAAAAAATTGTGGTCCTATTTTTCACATTACAATAGGTTATTCACCCCCACCAATAACTTTCTGAAAATTAACAGACTGACAACTTAATGACTATTCCACTTTCTCCCCTTAATAGGTGTAAAAGTTAATGAATAGCAAGTAATGAGTTGAAAGTTCCTTTGAAAGCTATAGGAATGGCAGAGGTCACAAAAACAAGACAACTGTATCAGAAAAAGACTTATTTTGCTACCTTGAGACACTTGCCCCTCTGCAGGAAATACAATATTCTTAGCCCCACAGACAGGACAATTTAAGGTCAAACAGAAAAGACTTGAAAAATACAACCCAAGAGATCAGTTCAAATAGAACTTTCTCAGTTGCTGTCCAACAGCTTATGCTAGTTATCTTCCAGCATTTGATCCAGAGTCTTACTCAGCAAAATAAAGCCCCCACTCCTTGCCAAGTACCAAGCAGTTGGTCTAGCTTCATCCAGATTTCAGAAGCACTAATGGAATTGGAACCTGGGTTCAATATAATTTGGCCAAGTTCTTTATTTCCTTAGAAATCATGTAAATTAAGTTCTGTCTGAAGTTGTAATCTTTTAGGAAAAAGCTACCAAACTGAAAAACTAGCCATAAGTATATTTGTTTTTGTTAGAAAACAATACAGTTTGTCACAAATGTTCATTTTGGCTCAAGGCAAAGATATAGGTTATTGAGACATTAGGATAGAGAGAGTAAATTACCACTTGGGTTGTAATGCTTTGCATCTTTACAGACAAATCATGAAAGGGGCTCAGGTCCTGATTAAGGATCACTTGAGAATGGCCAAAATACCAATTCTTTGTGGAAAAAGTTTTTAAGGACTAGGCTGACAAAGATCTATAAATAAACCTAGGAGAAACTTTTGATGTATTAGAGTTCCTGTTATGAACAGTGGCTTGTTGAGAAAAATAACTTTATGGCCATCACACAGAACAAAGTAATCCTTGGATTACTCAATGGAAATACGTTAAAGTCAAATTGACCAGCTTCTAACATTGACCAAAATCAACAGTAATACTTTTGTTACTAAACTATAGACCCATTTTTGTTCATTTTTATAATTTGAATTATGATAGGGTGCTGAAAAGTCCATCTGACCAAAAAGATCATGACCTAGTCATGAAATGTTCATACTATTTTATACATTCATCTTTAAGTCGAGTAAACTTAATCCTTTCAAAAAGAAAAGTTCTTTAAGACAAACTTTCCAGCACCTCATTTGACTTGGCCAATGAAACAAAACTCTTGAATTAAACTTAAGCCAAGTAGAAACAAAACTCTTGAATAATAAAAGTCCCCTCAGGAAAGTTTTTGGAGCCAGTATCAAGATAAACACAAAAGTAACAAAGCTATAATAAAGTATATCTTCAAATTTCATCAACTATGAAGAAATATAAAACAAGTTTGAACAGGAGACATTAAATTACAGAGTAAAGATTAAAAACTTTCAGAATAATTTCATGAAATGGTTATAAGTTTGCAAGCCTTAGCTAGTAGAGAAAGTCAGACATCTGATCAGGTTATTAAAGTCAGTTTGGTCATTACAAAATGAGCAGTTGAGATCAAAAAGCAATTTTTACTCTAGAAAAGGTCAACAACAACAAGGGTGATATTTTATTGTAAATTGCTTTAACCTGGGTGTGATAAGACTTGCTTTGTTAAAAATTTTACACACATTTTAGATATTAAAAGGAACACTTTCAGATGTTTGTTTTTTGTTTTTGTTTTTTGAGTACTTTTAACATCTAAAAATCCTAGCAAGTCAAGCATATCCAGTTCAGTATTAATACCAAAACAAAAACTACAGTTTTACTGCAATGTATTTCTAACTGGAATAAACAGTTGAAAGTAATTTTATAAGATTCGACTAGCAATAAAGTAATTGATCTTTTTTTTTTTTTTTTTTAGTCAGCCTGGGTACTCTTTAGAACAAATGGTTCTCAGAATGTACAAACATCGATAGCATTATCAGTCCAGGTTAAAAGTGCAGTAATGATAACCTTAAGCCAAACTTTAAGACCTTATTTTTCTGATGCAAGTATCATAGGAACAAGATTTTGGGTAAACAGGCAAGATTCTGGCCTGTTTACCAAAACTTGCTTTTAATGGACAAATAGTGTTATGTCTTTACAAGATATTGTAAGTGTAAAAAATTAAGTTTTAAAGACTCCTGATCCTATTTACCAACCCCTCCGCTCGGGCAGGATATGACACAAGGTCAAATTTTAAGCGGAGTTTAACAGGTTTTAATTCAGAGTTTTCCTTCTAGACTAGTTGCCTAATCAAGGCTGAAGAACCTAGTCTGCCCTACTATTTACCCATAGCTGGAGGGAGATAAGGGGGTTCATACCTTTCCCAAGAGTATTTGCCCGAAAGTGAACGTAATAACGCGACTGGAGTACGAACTCGCGTACTACGATTCCGCAGTCCATCGCTTTAACCAGTACACCACGAGGACACCCCAAAGACTGATAAAAGTTACAATTAAGGCATGAAAACATGCCAGATATAATTTTAAATAAAATAATTCATCAGCATATAATGTACAGTTGTGTCCCAGTTTTGACAAGACTTCTAAAATCACATGAGAATTGCCAAGCTCTTATGATCAATAGTATTGAAAATGTCAGGTGAGAAGACTTTTTTTAAAGTGTGCCATAAGCTTAATTTAAAAATCGGTTAATTCAAGGCCGTCCATTCCATAGACATCAGCACTAAAACCCCATTCTTCTTGGGACCATCTCGAAATAAGTTAAAGTAAAATTGACGAACTTAGTCGAGAGTGACCAGAAGGCTCCCTTTTCAATAGCTAAGTGTAGTTAGCTATACGAGGTATGGAGGGCACTCCTTTCCCCGAATTGCTCCACTTTACCCTTGATACGTACCTTATATTGCCGAGTGTTAAGCAAGGAGATATCAAGTACCATTTTTCAAGTCTTTGGTATGACGCGACCTGGGATTGAACTCGGGTCCCCCGGACCCAGACTTTAAATTCGTAAGACTAATCCTACTTAGTTAAACTAGAAAACCTACGTCACTGCAAAGAAATTAAATGCTATCTATTAATCACAAGTCAAACCAATAATAACTTGGTAAGCAATATCAATACAACTAGTATTTAGTAACAGCTTAAACACCTTTACAATGAATAAAGAACTGCTACACCATGCCTAGGCGCACACGCAACTGGTGTCAATGGCATCTGAGCAAGTGAACCCAATCACTTATGTCAATTTTTTTTTTTTTTTTTTTAAGTCAATAAAAGTGTCTTGCAGCGTTAGAAGTCCTTTGAACTAAAAAATCCAAACCAGAAAACAAGTTACAAAGGGCTTTAAAATTAGTTTATGAAATAGATATCTAATCTATATTACGGATTAATTTTTTTTATTCAACTAAAAATTTTAGTTTTACAGAATCGCACTCGTTGAAATTTACTTTTAAGATTTCTAGAGAGATTTAGTATATTTCACAATCCAGATAATTCTCACTCATTTGATTTATTTCTATGATTTTGGATATGATCCACGTTCATGAAGATTCTTGTTCATGTTCCGGCCAGAGATGCTTCCAATAAAAAGAAGCAAGGAAATTTTGAGAGCTTACAACTAGCTTATGACAAAGCTAGTCTTATGTGAATTGTGAATCAAGTACTACATTTATATACAGAATGATAAGTAAAAATGTTAGTACTTCTATTAGAAGAAGCAGACAAGACCACCTGGAGAAGTTTTCAAATGCCAACAGATGGCGAATAGGTGAGCGTTTCATATAATATAAAATTTGTGAAGTCCCCTTTTAAGAGTCGAGGTTATGGTTTTTGAAAGTTAACAGACTGACCACTTCTGTATTTTTCTATACAGTGCTAATTGCAGCTAAATAACGATTGCAATAAATCATAACTAAAAAGGAGGGAGTGGGGGGACTTCGCAAGATTGCGGACATCAAAAATATCAATAAAACTGCACCGTATAAAAACTAGTTGAGATGGATCATATATAAGAGAGAGGGGGAGGGTGACGTCATAACTACGAAATATCTCGTCAGTTGCGCCCTAAGTGGTGAATGACAAGTCTTAGGGAAAAGAAAGGGTTAAGAAGATATGGTAGAATTTTAGTTAAATGAGCGAGATTAGCTGGGTACTGCATCAAGCTAGTTTTAGATTTGTTTTAAAGTGAAAGTAGTCTCCCCACCCAATAATAAAGTTTATTTTTAAAGTAACACTCTTATAAAGCGATATTGGAAAATAAAGGGTTTTAATAAATAAAAAGATTTAGAGTAAAAATCGATTACTACATTAATTTGAACAAAGGAGTCATTAAAAAATAAATAAAAATCCTTTTTTGCAATGAACCTAGATCTTTCAGAAGTGTGGAAGTAGCTCAATTTTTCCTTACATAAGATTAAGAACATTGTCTGGTAGATCTAAAGAAACTTAGCGAATGGTTTAGTTATATTTAAAAAAAAAAAAAAAAATTTTTTTAAATATCCAAGTGCAGTCTTCATAAAGAGACGGGCTACTTCCCTTGCCCACCAAATAAAGGTGGTGTTTTAAGGTAACGGAAAGTTGTTAGCCATTTTTGTAAGGGATCGAGAAATGTAGATATTGAACAAAAAAAAAAAAAAAAAAAAAAAAAAATTTAATTTCGATGACCGTATTGCTTTGACAATCATACCCGTTTACGTGAAAAAGAGTCCACTTAAATATCAAATTCAACTCTTAACATTAAAGAGTTTAGGGACTAATTCGAAGAGAAGTAATTACTGAATTAGAAACAAGATTTCAATTGATAGTAACCGGCCCACCTCCTGAGAGAAAGGAAAAAATAAAGGAGGGAGCTGATGAAGTAATTGGATTATCTTTCACGTCAATAAGATTCGCAGTTTCAACTAGATTAACAAGATTCTAGATATCAATTGTAGATAAAGTGCAATTTGTAGATAAGATACGATGACCGAGTGTCACTAAGCAGCTACAGACAAAAGAAGACAGAGAGGAGATGGACAAACAAAAACGGTCTTGAGTGACCTAGAAATATGGGAAGAAAGTAAAAGCTTTACATAATATTCACTTAATAATAGTAATATTTTTAAGAAAAGCGAGGCTGGTATCAGACGGGAGTTTTAGTTTTTTTTGGTTTTGTACAACAGGAATTTAAGTCCACAAAAAGGAATTTTTTTTTTTTTACCGGCCGGCAGACAATAAAACCTTGACATATTACCTTCGAAGGAATTGTTCTAAAAAGGAATTAGAGTGACGTTTCTAGAAAATTAAATACAAAATTTATAAGCTGGGGGGGGGGTAAAGAGTCTTGTTTAATCTTTGGAGAGAGAAAAAAAAATGTGATAATAGCAGCGTAGTATAAGAGTTTAGCAGAAAAGATTCTCAAAGAAAATGTTATTTTTTGAATGAATGAAATGGATTTCTCATTCGGTTTAACTCATTGGAAAAGTTAAACGAATTAAATTAAGCGAATAAGAAAGTCAGAGCGCACTTAGAATTAAATGAATAAAGCGATATTTAGAATTCTTCGTAAGCTTTAATAAAAGAGCATCTACAATGTCGTTTCCATCCCCACGTTATTTCCCCTCTTGTTTTATTTTAAAGAAGAGTCCGAATTTTGACCAAAGAAAAAAAAAAAACCGAATATTCATCGAGAAGCTAGAACAAAAGACATGGGCGGGATAAGCTGTAACTAATTGTTTACTTTTTTTCTTTGTAAAAATTGGGGAACAATATAGGAATTCAGACTTTCTATAAATACAATTTAGAGAGTATAACGTCTGATTATTAAAAATAAGTAAAGAGTTAAACAGCTTTAATGACAAGTTAGTGTTTTTAAAGAGTTTTAGTTTGATAAATTTTACAGATTTACAACAGTAATTGTTAATGAGGGAGTACGCACTCCCGCTTCCAAAAAGGAAAATATGAAAAAGTGCTCGCAACGAATTTTAGTCAAAGACTAAAGTCGTAGTTATTTTGACTTTTTTCCACATCCTACTCCCATTAGTAAATGGGTGTAATATATTATATACACACAAAAGATTGTGGTTATTCGTCTAGTCCGTCTGTCCACTATAAGTAGGATAGCTTAAATTCTCAGTCACTTAAAAGACTGGATCAAATTTAAAATATTGCGCAATTCATTTTTTATTTATAAGAGACAAAGAAAATCGAAGACGTCTCACTGAGGAGACGTTACAGGTTCAGAAGGGCATTAGTATTTAAGGATTTTTTAAAGGGGGTGCTGCGCGGGAACCCTCCCTTAAAAAATAAAAATTGAGGCCCAGGTAGATATGACATCTTTAAAAGTCTAGAGTCATAACATTCTCTAGGTTCTAATATAATACCGAGTTGAATATTAACAAAGAGACAAATGATTTATAAAAAAAAAAGCTAAAAAAAAAAAGTCTGAGAATCATAATAAAATGACACTACGTACCTGCAGTAGTAAAATGACAGCTCAATCAACAACAACCTCAGCCGGTATTGTGCAAATGACTGGCGGTAGACGGACGGCTGAAGCACGTGATATAACTTGATCTGGGTCAGTCCAAAACTAGGAATTCCTATTCAAAAGCATTCACTCACAAAACGGAATGCGGATCTTTCACCTTGTAATAGCCAATCAAATATGACGGGGGGAAAAAAAAGCTACCAACCAGATTTTTCTTAATATCTTATTTTATTTTACGAATTTCCGCCAATCTCACTGATTCTTTTCTTCAACCCAATAGTTACATAATCCAAGACTTCTTTTCTGACTTAAAAAATAGTAAAGGGTGTGTGTACAATAAATTTATAAATGAAAATTATTTTTTTTGGATACACCAACTAAATCGGCGGGTAAATACAAAACTTTTCCTCCAAAATTGCATTTTACTTTTTATTCTTTCTTTTTTTTCTTTTTTCAAAATTACAAAATTTTAAATGATTTTATTTTTCAGAATCTCTAACTTTCTTTTAAATCCTTTACTTTTAAAATTCAAATTTATTTTATTTTCAATTTATTGTTTTTCTTTATTTCATCTTATTTTTTTTAACGATAGCACTTAAGAACTGAAGACTAGATTAACTTTTTCTTTCTTTTTCTGTTATTTTTTCTTAAAGAAAATTATTCAAAACAAAAAAAAGCATTAAGACAGCCTACAATGGCTGTCTTAATGCTTTTGTTTTGTTTTCATTTTTTCCAGAAAGTTTTGTTTTAGACCAATGTCCAGTCACATTACGACCTTCTTCTTTGGTGCAATGGGGGTGAGGCTGTCTTGGTGATTAAATCTCCAGGACTGGCTCGCATCGATTTTTTGTTGTGTTGTTCGACGACCAGTAGACTGCTGAAGGAAATTAATGGATACCAGTTAGTAGACTGATGAGTAGTTATGGGAGAGTGATTTGCTCAAGTGTTCATTCACCCACTGTTATAAAAGATAGTTGTGGCTGGGAGCTCACTTTTTAAATTTTAGATATTCCTGAGAGCTATTAGTAGAACTTCATATGGCTTGATAAAATGAAGATAGCTTTGTTTTGATGTGGAACCATTCCCATCATGCTGAGTTTAACAAATAAGGATCTGTTGATCTGCAGGATTTATCTGACTTCTCATCAAGTCAAATTTAACACAAGGTCAGTTTAGACTGAGACTTATGGACATCACAAAAATTTCTTGGTCTCCTCGACATTCCTTCCTAGGGGTACCTCAGGCACCAAGCAATAAATTCAGCCTTGCTGAGCAGGTACTGCCTTGGAAGAAGACTCCCTGAAACCATGCAACCTACTTGAAATCACCTACCAAACTCCAATTGAGCCCTGGAATGCCAGATAAGTATTTGTTGGTATGTTATACTGATTGAAAAGAGACAAGTTTTTAGGTGTGGTATACTGGTATACCTGACTGTCCTTGATTTACTTTTATAGATATAAGGTTGGTTTATAGAATGATGACAAACTATTTAGACAAGGGTTATTCAAATTGTAATAAGTGCTAAATATTAAATAAATAAAACTACATATATATATTATATGTAACTGTAACATGACACGAGTTATCTTCCTATGTTATTCAAAACCTGGATGAGGCTGTTTGCATTTCACATAGCGCTAATACTTTTGGGAAAGCCATGAATCCAACAATTCTCTCTCTAGCTATGAGTAAATAGCAGAGCAGACTGGGTTCTTTAACATCAGTATGACAACCAGTCTAGGAGAAGTAAAACTCTGAATTAAAGCCTGTTAGACTTTGTTTGAAAATTGACCTTGTGTTACATCCTGCTCATGCAAAGGGATTGGTAAATACATATACTTAATGACCTTGAACTTGAGAAGTCAAAAGCATTTGTTCCACATTTGAGCTGTTTGGGAGGAACTTATGTTGAGAAGAAGGGATATCAAGAAAGTATGAATGAAATTTACAAAACTTAAAGTGACATCACAAATATATGAGGTAGAGATAATTACACAGTAAAAATTCAATAAATAACCAGAAAAATTTTACATCTTTTGACAATGTAAAATAAGATTTAAAAATGACTCAAAAATCTGTTAAATTAATTATAACAGTGGTCTATTATGATATTGATACTGCTATTTAGGAAGAAATGAAGGATTCTAACTAGCATTTCATAGTTATTTCCATTATATTGATAATTTGAATGATTAAAAAATTATTTTCAGCACAAATACCTACTCCACAAAATCATTATTTAATTGCAAATATGACAGGAAATTGTTTTATTCTCTAAATAAGACTATTTTAAGCATATTGCCTCAATAAAAATTTTGCTTTGATGTACCATTTTGTTGGGTTATAGTTACATATATATATATTCAGACAGACAGACAGAGATTAATAAACTTAAAGAAATTACTAATCAAAAATTGAGTTATAAGGTTTGACTCAATGTAAACAGCTTCATTATTATTCAGTTACTATAATTGATTTGCAAAGTATTGATATGTTCTTTATATCTGCATTAAGACTTGTGCCAAAAACATAATGAGCCAAATATGAAATTTCTTTAAGAGACAATTTCAAAAGACTGAAAATTTTAGCATAAGACGAATATAAATGTGTTGGTTTGAAAGTGGTCCTAATAAAAGACTTTAAAATTCTGTTGATTGTAGAGTTATGGCATATTAAAATTTTCAGTGTGTTGGTGGATTTTCTTTCCAAGTATCATTTCCAATGATTGTAAAATCTACAATAAAAAATAAGAGAACTCAAGAGAAAGATACAACAAACTATTCAACATTTATTGTCAATAGTAAAAGGTACAATATATTCTCTTGTGGAGAGAATGAGAGAAAATATTTTTCTTTTAGTTGTTGTTGGTGTCTCATACAAAATATGTGGCATATCCAAAATCTATCCAAACTTCTCAGCAAAAAGATTGTAAAGATATTGACTCAAAATCACAATGGACTCCTGCATGTATATATAGAGGTGTGGATGTGAGTGAGAGAGATATGTTTCTGACCCTGTTCATCAGAGTTTGGCCCAATCAAATCTTCAGTGTGCAATCACTGGAGACATCAACAACTTAGAACTTAATACCTTTTTATTTAAGACCACCTGCACTAGCAACCATCAAAGGCTTGTCCCATCTCAGACCCCTAAGAGTATCATATATTAAAGAAATGAAATGAGTGTAAGGATTTATTTATTTTAACTTCTTCAGTGTAGGTCAAAGAAAGAGAAAGAAAAGAGAAGTTATTGAGTGATAGATAAATTGATTGATTTTCAATTTACTTTTGGTCATTGATATCTAATTTCATTCATTTTTTAATTTACTATATATATATATATATATATATATATATATATATATATATATAATGAAAAGTAAAGTAAAATAATATATATATATATATATATATATATGTATATATATATACACATACACACATTATTATTTTACTTTTCTTTTCATCATTTTACTATATACCACATATAGTAACTAACTAAACTCCTGTATTTTTACTCACTTATCTGGCTTGTGTACAAAAAAAACTGTTTGATACACAAGGAAATTTACACAGTCAATAGAGTAAATGCAGGATTATTATTCCACCAATTTGGAAATCTTTGGCTAATGTAATTAACTCACATAAGTTCAATATAAAAATAAGCACAGATTTTGAGCCAAGTTTCAAAAATCTATCAGCCAATTGTTAGAGCAAGAAATCAACTTAAAACCTGCATACATTGGCTGTATAAAAAGTAAAGTTCTCAAAACATCACTCATTCTGCCATTAGAGTGTCCTGGGTATGACACTAAACTTCATCCAGGGGTGAGGCTGCAATTCTAGCACTCTGGGTAGTGTAGAGTCACCTCTTCCCATTATTCCCAGGTTAACTCTGACCCAGAATAGAAGTACCTGTTTGAATCCTTTTTATGGGTCATCTAGAACTGTTTGAGATGATGTTTAAAAAGATTTTGAACTAAATTAATACGTTGGCTCTTAGAACATTAATGTTGAAACTAAGTATTTAATATTTACTGGTTTAAAATAATTGAAGATACATTTTGTCCCATATATAACTGGAGATATAAATGTTTAACCAAATTTGACATAAAATAACTCAACAAGGATTAATATGCCATAAGACCAACCAACCAACCTGCCATTATGGACAGTTATGCCACACATGTCCTTTCCCCAAATGCTTGCATCCCTTTTTCTTTTTTACTAAATATTTTTGTTGTACATACATGTTTCCCTGTCAATGTATAAAGGTCATTTAATAAATAAGGGGCATTGTAAAATTTTTTGAAAAAAGCAAAATAGTTTTTTTTTTTAATTTTTTTCCATAAATATAAACTCTGCATTGGTTAAAATTGGTGTATAGCAAAAATTATTTTAATCTTGGAAAATATTTGTTTTGAGGCTATTCAAAATAGCAGCAAATCAAATAGAGAGCACCAGTCTCTTTCATCAAATTTTTGATGGTTGAGAAGAGCAAACCATGTGAAATTTACAAAAGAAAATATGTGATGTGTACAGAAAAACATGTTTTTATCAAAAAATCTTTAAAAATGGACTAAACATGGGTTTGCCACTACAATCCTGAGTTTAAAAGACCCTCCATGGATTCTCTGGTAAAGAAAAAGTTCCAGGAGTAGAGGTCAGTAAAGAAGGTCATTTTCACTTTTGTTTAATTTTCATCAATTTCTGTGAATATTGCTGTAAACCTTGCTGTCAAACTGACCGCAATGCTGTCAGTATGTAGCAATTATTCATTGTTAGAGACATTCACTGTCAGCAGAGTCCAAGTTTGATAATCAATAATATTTTGATTTGCATATTAAATGCTTTCATAGAATTACCATAAGTAAAGATTAAAAAGAAATAAAAAAGACAATAACATGAAAAAAATAGAATAAATAAATGCAAAAGTAATAATTTCTTAGGAGGCCTCTGACTGGAAGGGAAATTGGTGTATGCCTAAAAAGAGAGGGTTCCTGGCACCAAAAAGAAACTCAACCTCAGAAGCTTTTATCACTTTGACTTAGACAGACGCATCTTTTTTTCTCTCAGCTGCTAGTAGGGAGCACACATGCTTGTTAAGTCCCAGACTTAGCAGCACATTGTGGCTCTAGCTTGTAGCAGCCTGTGATGATTCCATGATATCCTTCAAACGCCTTTTCAGGGGGAGCACAACTATTTCTTCTTGTTCAGGAAAACATTCCCACCACAGAATAGTGGTAAAACCCGAAAATAAAATTTGAGTCTAAAGGTATCCTTGTCTTTTTCCTTCCATCTTTAATTCTCTTGCATCTTCAATAAACAAATAAGAAGATAACAAATGAATGGGGTAAGAAGAAAAAAAGTAAGGCACACACCTCAGAATTTTCCAACAATTCACCACAACCACATCAAACCTTTCTTATACTCCATATATAAGCTAATCACATGTAGAAAGGAACATAAAAAAAAATTGTCTGTTAAGTAAAGATGCCGTAGTGAGTTGATATCTATTTGATTTGACTCCAAAGTATTTCTTTCTTCTTGTATCTTTATTTTACAGTATTATATATACCATGATTGTATATAATATTTACTACAAAATTCTGAGAAAAAAAACTATCATGTATAATGCACATTGACTTTTTAGGATTCACAACAGTTAAATTTAACCAATGTTTAACTCAACTTTTTTATTTGGTTTTTATCTGATTGTATCAAGTAAAAATAAGAATTTATATCATTTACATTGTTTTAAAATACAAAATTTACACAGTACTTAGAGTAAACGCACAGATATGTTTACACAAAAAAATAATAGGCTTGTAACAAAAATAAGCTGACATTAAAAGAAACAAAATTATAAACAAACACATTCCAGTGGCAAGTGGATAAGTTTCTGTAATGGCCTAAGACATTAGATAATTTGAACTACTGATATAACTTACTTTCAGTTATTCTATATCAAATATGGTGCAGCATCTGACCAGTAAAAAAAGTTAATTATATAGTTCTCATATAATATGGACTCCTAATTTTGGGGGTGAAAAATCTGAAAAAGTAGTGTCTTATACACAAATAATTATGGTAAATATTTTTTTTTAAACTGTATACCAAATTGACATGTGTCAAATGTAATTACAAAACACAAACTATGAGAACTATAAAAATGTCAAACACCACAAAATTTGAATTCTTTTAATGTTTTACCTAATTTATCAACAAATTCTTACTTTATTTATCTACAAATTTTCTACCCATATTGACTTTTTTCTTAATTTAGGTTTACACTCTACATTCATGCAAAACTAAAAAAGATCTAAAAAAATTTTTCATATATGGATTGTATTTTTATGATTATTTACATCATTTTTTATCTAATAAAAATTGGAGTTATATAAATAAGTAATTCTTCTATTAGTATATATTGCTTGAGCATATAGTCTACTCACATTTCTGAAACTATCTTATCAAATCTAATTCATTGTAATGAGTCTTATCAATGTAACCTATAACCTATCCTAATTGAACCTAAAAAATTCATACCTCATTCTTTAAAACTGCATCAATATTTTTAAAATATGAACTAGTTACTCATAAATAAATTTTTTTCTAAATTCATAAAAAGTAATTATTTGATTATCATCTCCTTTTTCATTTTTCATTTTTCATTGTTTTATTAAAAAGCATTGAAAAATTATACTTCTGATAATCAACCATGAAATGAACATTTTTTTAATAATTTGTCATAAAGGACATATGTGACACTGAAGCAGTTCAACAATAACTGACTTTTTTTAAAAATAATATACAGTTTGCCTCTTAACAATGAAGTACCAATATAATATTATAGACATTTTGAGAAAAGTTCCAAGAATTGATACAAGGCGACATTTGGATGAAACAATAGTTTTAACAAATTCAGTAAGTGATGATTTTTTTGAAGCAAGATTCAATGGAATATTTAATTTTAGCAAGTTCTAACAACCTAGGATCCATTCCTTTAATGGACGAATTCTAACCAAATGAAGTGGCGAGTCCCCATAGCACAGGGTCTAATGTGCTGAATTGCAACATTGTAGTAAGTGAGTTTGAATTTGTGTCATCCTACTATGTTTATATTCAGGCTAAAACCCTTGGAAAAGGTATGAATCCCTTTATCCACCCCAAACTTTGGGTTAAATAATACCACTAATGGCTTTGGCATTAAATAACCCACTTTACCCAGTTGGCTGGGGCTGTAGAATACACCGACTTCATCTCTGCAGAGGGGTAAAATCCCCCTCCAACAAGTGTCCTGCTATGACACAAAGCAATCTGATGTAATGCTGGAGTTTGGGGGAATGCAGAGTACCTCTTCATTGCTATCAATCCCAGGTCCACTCTGGCCTGGAGTAGTAGCACTTGATAGGGTCCTATCTATGGGTCAAATAGAACTAAACTGCATATTTATGCTAAATTGAATTGCTTAAAATAGGACTGTTTTAACATTTAAACTACGAATTTATGCTAAACTGAATAGTTTGAAACAGAACTGTTTTTGTCATTGAGATTGTACTTACACTAAACTGAATTGTTTGAAATAGAACTGTTTTTAACGAAAACTATACTTATACTAAGCTGAATTGTTTAAATTAGAACTGTTTGACTAAACTGAATAGCTTGAAATAGAAATGTTTTTGAAAATCAAACTGTGTACTTATGCTAAACTTGAATTGTTTGAAATAGAACTGTTTATTTGTATTAGAATCGATTTGGCATTAAATAACCTCCAAAGGTTGATATGCCATAAAACGCAAACAAACAAATAACCCACAAAGGTTAATATGTTATTAAACAAAGAAACCAAACCAAACAAATAAAGTAGAAAGAAGGACAAACAAACAAAAGTTGTGAGAAAGAACAAATACATCAGAATTTATTATTTTAACAAATATCATAAAACAACATGAAGAAGAAACACAAAAGAAGATAAAGACTACATATGCATTCAGACACATCCTGAAAGTAAAAATAAAGTTATGTACTCACTGAGTTTGGTCAATAATTAAAGAATACTTAAGTACATAATGATAATGTGATTCTTCAAAGGCTAAATGAATTTGAGTCCTAGAAATATTTCTCTTTAGCAGGAGTTGTTCATGGGACATCAATCTCAGTCAGTTAAAAGAGTTCAAACTTGAACTCTGTTTTCACCCAAGTCAGTGTCATGAAACACTAGTTTCAGCAATGAATATCAATTAACTTATGAATATTTATTATCAATAGGAATATTGTTGTTACTACACCGACTTTAACATGTGATAACACTTCTATGAGTGAACAAGATAAAGATGATGAAGATATTGTAAATCATGCTCTTTTTAGATTGCTGGAATATAAAGCAACCTGGGTTCCAGAAAAAATATTATCTTTAACTTGTTATCTAATAATTCTATTAAAGATTATTCATTCATTTGCACACAGTTAAATGGCTTCAAGTATTATTGTCTAATACTAATAATTCAATTCGATATGAATCATTTGTTTGCACACAGTTAAATGGTTTCAAGTATAGTAAATAATTGAAAAGTTTTATTTGACCCATAGATGGAACCCTAATAGGTACTTGCACTCTGGGTCAGAGTAGACCCAGGAGTAATGGCAGTAAAGGGTTACTCCACATTTCCCAAAGCTCCAGAACTGGATCCTTATCATCAGATGGTTTAGCATCATACCCAGGACATTTGTTAGGGAAAGGGTCTTACCCTCTGCACAGGTGCAGTTTGCATATTCTCCTGTCCCAGCCAACAGAGCAGAAATATTTACTAAGATAATTCAACAAAATAGTAAAGTCTTTGTTAACACTGATGAAGTTTTGACAATATTAACTGATTATCATCATTTTGGAAGAGCAAGATATTGAAACAATATACATTTCTTTATGCTAAAAATTTGTATTTTGCGGGATTCAATATTTGAAAATTTAATCTTATTTTATTTTTGTTCTAATGAAGTTTGTACAATTAATGCTTGACAAGAATTCAGGAGCTTAAAAATGATTTCTTTTAGATCCTAATTTGGTACTTCTTCAATGTTGATCTGTAACTCAGTTGGAATGTTTTAATCAAAGCTAGCGTCATCATTAACAAGGCATACTGACAACATGGATTCCTTTGATAATTTTTCACCATTCATCCCTATCAACCATCACACTTGGTACGTCCTCTTGAACTGCTTGCATTCAGAGCAGAATAGAGTAAAAGATGTGATTGCAGAGTACCAAAAGCAGAAGTTCCACTGGGCCAAATATGTTTCAAGGCTCACAGACAACAGGTAAATCCATGCAGTTATCAAGTGGTATCCAAGAGATCTCCAGGTTAATGGGAAGAGGAAATTGTCAAAGAATTCAGATCAATATAGAGAAGACTGGCAAGAGCAAGAATGAAATAGAAGTGCATTGTGGCCAGCAATGTGAAAAACATTTGATGGCTTGGCCAATAAAAGAATCAAGAAATTGAACTTTTATTTATAATCATATTTACCCAACCCCTCCGCTCGGGCAGGATATGACACAAGGTCAATTTTTAAGCTGAGTTTAACAGGTTTGAATTCAGGGTTTTCCTTCTCCTAGACTAGTTGCCTAACCAAGGCTGAAGAACCCAGTCTGTCCTACTATTTACCCATAGCTGGAGGGTGAATGATTGGATTCATACCTTTCCCAAGGGTATTAGTGCTATGTGAAATGCAGTCAGTCTCGTCCAGGATTTGAACTTGTGTCGCCGTGTCCATTTCCTACAATGATAACCATTACACCATAGGCACCTTCATAAACTTTTATTTATAATTAGATACATCAGAAATAAAAAATATCAAACTCAAATTGTTGAATTATGGTAACATAAGAGTCAAAAAATAGTGTTGAAGAACCCAATGATATTAAATATTTTTGACCCAGATTCCTAGAATTTTGACAAAGTTGTTATCTTCTGGAAAGCAACTGAAGAAAAAAAATACATAAATTCTATAAACAATTTCATCTTAGAATCTATGTTTATGATTTTCCTGATAATATAACCAAGTCAAGATGGAAGTGACTCTTGGGTGGGAGGACATCTGAAGCAGTGTACCATTTATAATTCTGTTAGAACATTTACCAAAAACAACATGACCTCCACTCCATGTTATAAATTTGACTGTTGTTGATTAATGTTGTTTATTATTATTGTGTTGTGTCAGGGGTTTTTCTTTAATATGACTAGGAGATGTTTGACTACACTCGTCAGCTGAAAGAGTGATGCCAAAACAAAATACTGGACATGATGAACGACCACTGTTGAAACTTTACAACAATTTATTTAGTTGAAGTTTGGGATACATAATTTATGTGTCATTCTACTCTTAGTGGTTTAGGCAGTGATCTGCTGATGCTATACTTTATCTTAGGGTTGTTGATGCTTTGCTGTAGCTGTTGGAAAAGTCTGCCAAAAATTGCTGAAGACTGCCAAAAACTCCCAGGAGGATCTGTGAAGACTAGAAGACTGATGACAACAGTTTATAAACCACAAAGACTGATGAGTTCATCAGATCTCACTTCATATATTGACCATTTCTGCATATTTCACATCAAGAATAATTAATTTGAAAGTGCATTTATCTTTTTTTTATTATATAACAAGCTTTCTTGTTTAATTTTATATTGTGTTACTCCAATATAGAATCACTAACAAAGACCACTTAACTGACAGACAAAAATTTTGAATAAATTTATGATATCCCAAAGGAATTTAACTGGATCATAAACTTAGATAAATATCATGGTTGAAATTCAATTCATTTCAAAGTGCTTTTTTTTGTTCACTTTTACTAAAAGCTCAATGTCATATAGTCTTATTCTGATACACGACCACCAAAAAGGATGACCAACAAAGACAACTTAGGTAACTGAGAAAAACTTTCAATAACCTATTAATATCATAAATAAATATAGGCAAATAATAAACTTAGATAAATATTATTGTCAATATTCAATTTCAGACCTATTATTCATATCAACTCTATAATTGTAGGAGAAGGTGGGCAAAACTTAGTTATACTGAATTTTACAAGAATTTATAAGATCTATTACAGGTTCAATTCCCACTAGTATTGATTATGATTTCAATTTATGATTTCTAATTAGCATTTCCAAACTATTTTTCTTTTATTTAGCTCAAACAATTTCAAGTTTTCTCCATTGATGTTATTTCTAATAAAGATCAAGCCATTCAATATCTCAAACCACCCAAGAGTATTCACATGCACTAACAGGATGCCACAATGTTATAATTACATAGAAAATGTATATCAAAATTGCTCTTATTAAGAAATTCCAACAATATTTCATAAGTCTAATAACCATTGCTTTAAGTTTTGAAGAGGCAGAAAGAGAATTTTAATAATGGATGTCATATATTTCAGTTGCACTTGAAATGTTAAAAAAATTCCATTCAGTTCCTTTTTGATTTGTAAAATATTTTTTATATTTTATCCAGAAGTACTTTAAAGGGATTCATTCTATTTTATAGTTTTGATTTTAAAAGAATTATAAAGCAAGTGAATCTCTTCAAGATAAAATATATGGGATATTTCAAATAAGAACTGAATAGACCTTTTCACAGCAGCTTTAAGGCCACTTGCCTCCCATCACACAAACCATCCAAGAAAGGGGAACAAAACTTGCTTAGCACAGCTGGGGGAAGTAAAGACAAATTCATGTAATGTTCTTCTATGGATTCCAACTCATGGACAAACAGGTATTGGCTGACAAGTGAAAACTTACATTCACCAGCTCTGTGCAGACACTGGATGCCATTTAGAGGATTTACCAAGAGAGATGGCGGAGAGAGAGAGAGAGAGAGAGAGAGAGAGAGAGAGAGAGAGAGAGAGGTGGTTAGAGAGAGTCAAGGGAATCTATGTTATCTGCATGACTTGATGATGATGATGATGATGATGATGAAATTTCTATAACCTTTGTATAACCTCTTTCTGTTCATATGTTGTGTTGGTTTACCAATAGAAAATTGCTACTTTTTCTCTGGTAATCTAATCAAAATTAGGTTGGGAAGTTTGTTTTTTCTCTTTAACTGTGAAAACAGTTACTTAAAGCAAAGTATTCTGAAAGAAAGAATTAGTCAGAATTGTAAAACAAAACAGATTTACAATTTATTAGAAGTTAACAGAAAATATGCAAAAGATTTTTCTTTCTCCTCTCTCTATGCACAATTTTGGCTGTAATAAAGCCAGTTTCAGTCTGAGGACAAAGATAAGAAAATTAATTGCTCAGGAATAATGCAATAAGCTATTTGGGTCATTGACAATAGTAGCAACAATAAGTTGAATGTTTCTTCAACAAAAGAAAATATGAGGAAACAAAAATCATACTTGCAACAGAAGTATTAAAAAAGTACTGAACAGAATGGGGTCTGGCAGTAAAGAGAGAGGGAAATAAACTATGTTTCTAAATTTATACAATGTCTAAAAATGAGTTGTAGGCAAAGGGCAAGATAACTCCTGCTGTTTCCAATTTCAAAGGTAGATAACTCTGGTAATCTTAAAATACAGGAAATAATCCCAACAGATATCCACCTCTAAGAAGATTAGTCCAATCTTAGAAGGAAAGAAAAGGTATTACAATGAATCTATTCTAATATTATTGACGGACATATTATTACAAATGTGGTTAATGCCTACTACAAAACCTCCAAGCCAAGCATATTTCCATGGCTGCCTTCATTGTTTACTTTTCATAGGATCAGGCAAAACACAAAATCACATAGGTTAATCTTTCTCTGATAAGGCGAGAACAACATACATAGAATAGCAACAAAATAGAGACCAGAGGAAGTTTAGCAGGGAAGGAATTTGAAAACCTCCTATCTGTTGGGTTGGTTGAATTTGACAGTGTTAGTTGGACTGAAGCATTGGTGGTACATATGGCATAACATCTACTTGACAACTGGACTACTCTACCACCCTAGTGACTACTGATGATCACCACTTATGTTTATTTTATATATGTGCTGTATGATCATATTTGCATAATACGTGTATTTGGCAAATATGCATATTCATAAACTGGCAATATCACTTCATTGAAATGTCCCCAAATAACATTCTTCCATTACCATAAACTGTCTTTATTAGACAGAAAAAACAATAGAAACAGAGAAAAACAAATAGATTGATCACTGATCTCATCTAGTAGCATGTGAACAAACCAAAAATACAAAGAGTCTTTTGCTGCTTGCAAGTGAGGAATACCAACTTGTCAGTTATACAAAAAGTCCTAACTGCACAAATACAGATAACAGAAGAGAGCACTTGCTGGGATAAAGCTAATCAAATGTCTCTTGAAGTACAGGAAGAAAAAAGTCTCTAGGGTATGGGCTTAGAGAATTTAGAGGGCTCTTATCTTGACAGTTCTGGACAGTTTTCTGTCTGAATTTCTGGAAAGAAGATGAGTACGATCAGGTAATTCTCATGACCCTGAAAAATATTATGAAGGTTCAGTTCAGTTCAGTTCAGTTTTAGTTTCTTTGTTTAATGGCAAATCAATCTTCATTGGTTATTTAATGCCAAAACCATACTTGTAGACGAACAGTTGAGGAAATATTTAGCCTCTAGCTAAGAAATATTTAGCCTATAGCTAAGAAATATTTAGCCTATAGCTAAAAAGATAAGGGGATTTATACCTTTACCAAGAGTATGAGTCTGAAAGTGAATGTAATTCTGAAACTAGAGTTTGAAGTTGTTTACTATAATGTCACAGTCTAACATGTAAGCTACAATGCCACAGGAACTCCACCTCATGTCATGAAAGAGAATTACTCAGCATCCTACTCTGATGACCTAATAGCTCAAGGATAACACTCAGACATCTATTTTTACTCAGACATTTTATAGTCCCAGACTGTTAGGATTATAGGCAACTTTAAAGAGTTGTAGAAAAAATAATAATGAAATGATTAGAAAAAACATTCTCATGTCTGAAAAATCCAAATGTGTATGATGCTATGAATTTAACAAAAAATATTTTCAAAATACGTTAAGTCAAATATTAATAAGCCAGATGTTTTTCATTAAAATATGTCAGATTCCTGTTTGTAAAAAGATCTTGTTTCATTGTTTTTCTTTGCAACATAAACAAAAAAGCAAACAATACATCTCTCCTGTACAGAATAGGTGACGGTTTTTTCTAATTAAAACATAGAATTTTGCTCTGTTTGGCAGGATTCATCAAATCTCAGTATAAATAGATGACTATATATTCAAAACCATCATCTGATGTATTTATTTTATTATTACAATAAAACCAAAATTCTGCATTATACAAATCATTTTAATACTTCCTGTCATAAATGACAAGATTATTTATGTATGGATCAGGACTTTGGCTTCTCTGTGTTTTTGAAATAGTGGTATCCAGTTGAGAATGCATGAACACCAGTTGACTGAAATCCTTTGATTTAAATATTAAAGAAAGAAAGAAAGAAAGAAAGAAAGAAAGAAAAATACAGGGTGGCACAAAAGTCAACCATTTAAAAATAAAAAGCTTTTATAATCTATTTTATAATCTATTTTATTTGAAGAATAATATATTCAAAACTAGTTCAAAGTAATTTCCAAGAGTCAAATTAGATACAATCATCCTCATCAAGTCATGTTCATAGCATAGAGTTTCTTGACTCTCATCATCTGTCTTGATTATCCATCAGTTCTATTCGACCCATAGATAGAGCCCTTTCAGGGGCTACCACTCTGGGCTTGAGTAGGTTTGAGCTGGTCACCCTGCTTTTGCTTGGCCATATGAGGGGGTCTATAGGAAAACATCACTTATGAGCTCGTCTCTGCTTCTCCAGCAAACAAGTCACTGTATTCTAAAACCCCAACTGACTGGGCTGCAAAAATTTCTTTACTTTTTTATTCAAAAGCTGTTCAATTTTTGAAATGGTAAGTGACTTATTGTGTAGAAAGCAAGAAAGAAAGAAAGAGAGAGAGGGAAAATTCAAAGTAACACAGAGAAGGGAGAAATAGAAGTTGGTTGGTTGGTTGGTTGGTTTTATGTCAACTTTGTTAGGTTATTTAATACTAAAGTCTGTTTCTTTTTTCAAGCAGTTATATGGCTTGATGTATGTAGTTATCATTTATAGACAATTATAACTTCTTGTAACTATTCTTAATATTGTTTCAAGTATTTCAATCTAATTCTAGTAATTTGCTAGCAATTATATGGGTTCAAGTAATTATACTTATTTAATAATAACTTGTTTGTTCAGTTATATGGTTTTAGGTATTCCTATTTTGATTTGTCTAATTTTAATAGTTTTTGTGATGGGTGGTAGGTGGCTGTATAGCTGCTGCTTTGTGGGATGTTGCCTCCAGGACTTGTTCGCTGGAAAAGCAGAGACGAGCTCATAAGTGATGTTTTCCTATAGACCCCCTCATATGGCCAAGCAAAAGCAGGGTGACCAGCTCAAACCTACATACAGCAGCTCTGTGATATCAGGGATATCCGTGCTGGTGGCATAAGATGATGATGATGATTCCTATTTTATAATTTTCTAACAGATCTATTTGACCCATAGATAGGATACTCACAGGTACTACTACTCTGTGTGAGAGTGGGCCTGGGAGTAATAGCAATAAAAAGGTGAGTCCACATTCCCCAGAACTGGAACCTCACCATTGAATGTAGTTTAGTGTTATATGCAAGAAACATTAAAGTTTTAGAAAGATATAAGGAGAGAGGGGAAAGAAAAAATAAAATAAATAAGAGCTAGCATTGTACACTTGTAAAGATCTGTGCCAGTGAAAGTGACTGACTTTTCTATCATGTTGATGATGGCATTGTTGTCAGAAAAAGGTTTTCTGCATACTCCCTCTTTCATCAGCCTGATTTATGCTATCCATTTTGATTCTATAACGTTTCCCAAGAAATAATCCTGGCATCTTTTAATTTGAAGAAAAATAATTCTTTATAAAAAATTAAGTATCAACTTATTTATGGGCAATATTATATATATATATATATGTGTGTGTGTGTGTGTGTGTGTGTGTGCGTGTATACACATAAATAGTAGGTATGCATATGTAGTTACAATCATATACTTATTTATATTGTAAGATTCCTAAATAGGTACTCTCCTTTGTTGGGAGACACAAAAAGTCAAGGATTACCTCCCCTGGGAGAGATAGAACAGTCGAGTTTTTTTACCAATCTCCCCAGCAGTGAAGACGTATATTTGTAGGCTCTTGCCCAAAGCCATGAGGCAGAAGATAAACCTCTGTGAAGGAGCTTCGTATCTTATGAACTGAGAACTGATAACTCCTTAAGTGAGGAAGAAATATGAGTAAGACTCATTGGATATATTTGTAGTAATATGTATTAAATATGGTATAAGTATATGTACATTTTTGTTTCTTATTTTAAGATGTAATATTATTAATTTATTGAAGCTGTCTGACAAAGACGCATTCTAATATTTGGTGACCCCAAATGTCATATTTCTTTGTTTCGTTTCATGTGTATAATTTTTACATCTTTAATTTTGAGAGATAAGTAGGCACACATGAACTTAAAAAATTTTCCTTGTTAATATGAGAGTTTTACAAAATTTAAAGAAAATACCATATAAAAAAGAATATATATATATATTTTTAAATTCTTGTTGAACAATTCCTGGAGGCAACACCCCACAAAGCACCAACTATACGACCACCTACCTTCCATCATGAAAACTATCCAAGTTAGATGAACCAGACATGCAGGACATTGCTGGAGAAGCAGGGATGAGCTCATAAGTGATGTACTCCTATGGACCCCCACATATGGCCGAGCAAAAGCAGGACGGCCAGCTCGAACATACATACTGCAGCTCTGTGAGAATATAGGATGTAGCCCTGAAGACCAGCCAGAGGCGATGAACGATAGGGAGAAGTGGCGAGAGAGGGTCAGGGATAACCATGCTGACATGATGATGATGAAGATAATTTTTAAATAACATGTTCAGGTCGTTAGAATTCTACATAGTTACCTTACTCTGTATGCAACCCATAATTCATGTTTAGCCGGGCAATTGGTCTATTCGTGCTGTCTCACAAATAGGCTCAACCTACATGTGGATGTTAAAAATGAGCTAGATAGTACTGCTACTACAATAGCTAGCCAAACAAGAATGGCAGAACCGAGTTTCATTTTGCCTATCCCGCTATTTCACCGGGAGGATCCACTGGTTTTCTTTCCCAAATGGACATTTATTTTTTGTACAGAAGCATGACGAACCAATTGGATAAACTGAGTGGCATATCATCCGTATTGCCAACAGATATAATAACTGAAATTAGGGATATTCTGATAAAGCCAATGTTAGAAAATCCATACGAGACACTCTGAGAACAGATAATAGCACAGTTGACTGTGTCGAAACACACTCAGATTACCCGATTGTTAGAACAAGAAGAACTGGAAGACAGTACCCCATCTCAATTTTTTAAAAGGCTACAACAGCTGGCTGAGGGTACTGTCAATAAGACAATCGTCCACTATATTTTTTTACAGCGGCTACCAGAAAAATACAAACTGGCACTGGCATCCTGAGATGAATCTATCCCAATAGAAGTGGTGGTAATGGTGGCAGCCCACATGGCCAAACTACTAGCCACTCAGATGCCCATGATATCTAATGTGAATGATCCCACCATTAGTCTAATTAAAGAGTTAAGAGTTAAGAGACGAACAGAGACAGTTACTAGCTCGAGTGGACCAATTGGAGGATGACGTGATGAAATTGTCCATAAACACTAAGCTAAACTGAAGCCACAGCAAGCCTCGGTTGTAGTCCAGAGGACACGAGAGAAAGCTTATATACTGGAAACACAAGAGGTTTGGAGACAAAGTAAACTCCTGCATCCCACCATACTTCTATAACAAGCAGGGAAAAGAGTAAAATGACAAAAGAAAGTGGCCTCATCTGTCGGAATCCCTAGCTCTGGCCACCTGTTTTATGTGACTGGGAAAGAGTCCAAAATTTTATTTCTCATTGATAGTGGGGTACAGGTGTCTCTCCTACCAGCAATAAGTGAGTCAAACATTCTAGCCCTAGTAAACTTACCCTGCGAGCAGTAAATGGTACACTAATACACACGTATGGTTAGAAGTGTACGGAGCTCAACCTAGGTTTACGAAAAACATACATCCACATTTTTATAGTTGCAGACATAGATTGTGCCATATTAGGTGCAAAATTCTTAAAAATTTTGGATTTGTTGTCGATTTACACGGCCGGTGTTTGAGAGACCAGGAAACATGCCTGAAAGCGAGTGGAGTGGTTAAGTCTGGTATTTCTTTACATCCCACTGTAGCTCAAGTAAGTGAAAAGACTATTATCAGCTTGATTGAAGTATACCCCTCAATAATTATCCCCTCATTTAATAAGGAAACACTGTCACATACAACTACTCACTATATCGAAACTATCAGCCCACCTGTTCATAATAGGGTTAAACACCTAGCACCCAATAAATTGAAGGCTGCTAAGGAAGAACTTCAACAAATGATGAAGTTAGGAATTATTTGTTCCTCAAAAAGTGAGTGGTCTTCACCACTTTATGTAGTTCTTAAAAATCTAACACATGGCATGCTTGTGGGGATTACAGAGCACTAAGTGCTGTTACCAAACCTGATAGGTACCCAGTACCACACATACAGGACATAACAGCAGTTACTATGAATAACAAGATATTTACAAAACTCGACCTGATCCAGGTATATGGAGGTGGAACACATCCCTAAAACTGTAATAGTCACACTTTTTGGCTTATTTGAATTCCTATGTGTCCTATTCGGCTGGCAAAATGTAGCCCAGACATTCCAAAGGTTCATTGACCGAGTTTTGCAGAATTTACCATTCGCCTGTGCATACATAGACGACATGTTAATAGCTAGCCAGAATGAACAGGAACACATAAGTCATGTTAGGCAGGTGTTTGAACACTTCCAACAATATGGTGTGGTGATCAACCCACTAAAGTATATTTTTGGATGCCCTGAGGTCACCTTTTTAGGATACCATATTTCAGCAGAGGGTATTTCCTCATCAGCAGACAAAATTAAAAGTATTCAGGATTTCCCAGTCTCTAATACCATGAGACAACTGCAGGCATTCCTAGGGCTAGTCCATTTTTATTGTAGGTTCCTACCCAATTGTGCACATGTACTTTTACCATTAACAATATATGCGCTTGTTAACTGACAGGTTTGTCTGGCCACAAATTAAGGCAGACATGAGAACATGGACAAAGACATGCCTGAAGTACCAGAGAGTTAAGGTCAGGTGACATCACATGCTCCTGTTGGTAAATTCTTAGCACTGGATGAGAGATTCAAGCACATCCACATCAACATCACTGGACCACTTCCTAGGTATGAAGGACAATCATACCTGTTGACATGCGTTGACAGATTCTCGAGGTGGTGTGAAGCTGTTACCAGACATTGCTGATACCAGGCATGATGGCATACACTACAGCAAGAACATTTTTTGCTGGGTAGATTGCAAGGTACAGTGTATCAGAAAGAGTGACAACTGACCGAGGACGCCAGTTCAAATCTGAACTATTCTAGAAATTGTCACAACTTCTGGGCACCAAGAACATCCACACTACAGCATATCATCCCCAAGCAAATGGCATGGTGGAGAGACTACATAGCATCCTGAAGGCTTCGCTATGTGTGGAGTTGACCAGCACCAAATGGTTGAAACAACTACCACTGATACTCCTGAGACTTCACACTACAGTGAGGGAGGAGTTGAACTGTTCAGCTGCAGAAGCTTTGTATGGAACCACATTGCAGTTACCGACACAGTACTTCCCCAACCACCCACAAAAAGTAGTGGACATGACATCCTTTATTGATAGACTTTCAAGTAAAATGTCTGAAATGGCTTATTCCCCAGCAGGACAGAACAGAAGAGATAAGACATACATGCACAAACTCTTAAAAACCTGCTCTCACATATGGGATACAGCTAGGACAAACTCACTGCAACCCCCATACAAAGTCGTCACAAAGAACAACAAATATCATACTGTTCTAATTAAGAACACACCTCTGACAATTTCTATTGACAGACTGAAACCAGTGATGTTTGAGGACAAGTATCTAGAAGTTACAAGCCCTCATATTAGCCTACTGGTATTACCTCAACCACAAAAATAATCATCACTTAAAACGACACGTTCTGGTAGACAAGTAAGATAGCCTAAACATTTTAAAGACTTTGTGTTTAAATAGAAGATATAAATGTATATTCTAATTCACAGATACTCCGTATTTTAGGGTGGAGTATTGTAGGGTTCCTAAATAGAAACTCTCCCGTGTTGGGAGACACAAAATTTAGGGATTACCTTTCCTGGGAGAGATGAAACAGTCAACCTTTTTTACCAGTCTCCTGAGCAGTGAAGATGACTCCTTAAGTGAGGAAGAAATATGAGTAAGACTCATTGAATATATTTGTTGTAACATGTATTAAATATGGTATATGTGCATTTTTGCTTCTTATGTAATATTAATTTGTTGAAGCTGTCTGACAAAGACACATTCTAACAATATAGACATATAAACACATGAATAAATAGACCTACTGTCCTTCACCAAGGATGGCTTTGACATGAAATAACCCACATAGGTTGATATGCCATTAAATAAAGAAATCAAACCAATAAATGAACTGATAGATAATAATAAATTTAGCTAAAGCTAGTACAAAATGTTTTATAAAATCAACCTTTGTTGTGAGTTCTTCTGCAAGCTTAAAAATCATCAACTAATAAACTGATATTTACTGTAATTGAAATGAAGATACAATAAAGTATTAATTTTAATAAAATATGGTTTTCAAAATATGTTTAATTTTTTTTAATGATCTTTGTGGTTGAACTGTTGGGTAAAATGATACATCTATATAATGAATTATTATTTTTTGAAAAATTATTGTTTGGAATTTTTGGAGAATGTATATATTTATGAATTTTGAGAGCTTTTATTTTGGCACATTGTATGAAAGATTTTGGATAATGAAGTTGCATGAAGGAATTTTCTATATAGTCAAATTCATGATTTAAAAACTTGGGGTGCAAATTCTTAGAGCTCTCAGGTAAATACCAATGATTATTCCCCTTTTTACTCTGGTCTTATGTGGCTAAAAATGTATATGGTCATTTTTATTAGTGGATTTATGATGAATTTTAAATTCTAGTTGGTTGTTATTATTTATTAGTAAAATGTTCAAGAAAAATAAGGTATTGTTAGTTTCTAGACCATAAATAAAATCTACTGTGGGTTCAGTATTGTTGCATTTATCTGTAAATCTTATTATAGAGCTCTTTTACCTAGCTTTTCATAATATATAACTGTTCTTAAAAGTTTGTTATAGTAAAGATCTAATGTATACAGTACATGCATATAAACAATTTTCATTTTATTTGTCTTTTTTCTTTCTTTTCCTTTTTCTTTTTCTTCTTTCTATTCCCTTCTCTGTGCCACTTTGCATTCTTTCTTCCAATTTAATCTTTTTTCCCTTTCTTTTTTCTATGCTTTCTTTCTGTTTTCTTTCTTTCTCTTTTTTTTTCTCCGGTTGTTAACACTTATCCTGACTTTAAGCTATGGTTGTCATGTCAATTGACTCTTATTGATTAACTATTTATCTATCACAATGATTTATTTGCTCTACAATAGAACAAGTTTACCTCTCGTATTAAAAGTGAATCTCTGCAAACATGTCTCCTGACACGATTTACCACAATATCCCTGTATCATTAACGACATCATTATTAATCATAAGAATTAGTCTCATAACCCAGTTCACAGAGTGATTTGTGTGGTAAAAGATTACATACATGGATAAGATGGGGGTTTGATTTGGTTCCTTTGTTTAATGGCATATCAACCTGTTGTGTCATGAGTAAGTAAGGTCAACACACATGTAAAATAAGAGATATTTTATTCTAGAGAGAATACAGTATGCTGACTAATATAGATAACCTTAGTCGCTTTGTTGTCAAAAACAGTCTAGAGCAAGCACCACTCTAAATAGTCTTCAGACCAGTCCATCCTGTGGGGGTTTTCAGCCACTCCACAACACAACCTTTGTGGGTTATTTGATGCCAAAGGCATCTTGGTAGAAGAACAGTGGTGGTACTGTTTAACTCATGGCTTGGGGAGGAATAAAGGGGTTCATGCCTTTCCTAAGATTAAGAGTATGAAAGTGAATGCAATAGCAAGACAGGAATTTGAACTTGTTTACTATGGTGTCAAAATCTAATGTGTTAGCCACTACATTATAGGGTCTCCCTCTCTTTATGATGGAGGTTTGGTTTGACTTAGCGTAGTCTATCAACTCCTTTCCAGCTTAATCCTATTTACCAACCCCTCCGCTCGGACAGGATATGACACAAGGTCAATTTTTAAGCGGAGTTTAACAGGTTTGAATTCAGAGTTTTCCTTCTCCTAGACTAGTTGCCTCACCAAGGCTGAAGAACCTAGTCTGTCCTACTATTTACCCATAGCTGGAGGGAGAATATTCGGATTCATACCTTTCCCAAGGGTATTAGTGCTATGTGAAATGCAATCAGTCTCATCCAGGATTTTGAACTCAAGTCGCCGTATCCATTTCCTACGACGATAACCATTACACCACGGGCACCTCCATGAAATCCTTTCCAGCTTAATGTAATGCTTACTGAACCCAATGAATGAAGATAGGCAATAAATTACAACAGTATTTATATTGAGAAAAAAGTTGTTTAAATTTAAAAAAAAAATCTTTTTATCATTCTCTTGTTTTTAAAAGATAAGTTGCTGGGGCATGAACCCCTTTATTCCTCCTCCCCCAGCCATGAGTTAAAGAGTACTACCACTGTTCTTCTACCAGAATACCTTTGGCATTAAATAACCCACAAAGGTTGTGTTGTGGAATGGCTGGAAACCCCATCCCCACAGGTGGACTGATCTGAGGACTATTTAAAGTTGTACTCACTCTAGACTGTGTTTGCTGGGGACTTGTACACATACTATAAATTTGCAAATCAAAGACTGGTTCTATCAAATGATTTTCAAACATAGATAATAAAGCTGATTCTATAAATATATTGAACATAATTTGAGTATCAACCTGTATTTGTCATTAAGGACCAGACACACTACTTTTACAGTATTTATGAGTAACTATTTACTGTTATAAATATGCTGCTACATTATTGCCAGAAAAATTGGACAAAAAATACCACTCAGAAAATGTTGGCATTACTCACCATTTCCACAATAATTTCAAGTTTCTTTCAAAAACTTGAAGATGTTTTCCATGTAGAAATAATAAAATTTATATACTAAATATGACATAAATAGACATTGAGCTCAGAAACGATTACTACTTAACTTTTGAGAATTTGGTAATAAACGAAGATATTTATTTCAGCTTTACTTTTTATCATAATTCCTTTTTTGATTAAAGTATCAATTAACAAGAAGAAAAGAACTTGTCTTCAACTGGATTTTGCCATTCTAGCTGACCACAGGGTGGAAATGAAAGAAAGCAAAATCACTGACAAATACTTAGATCTTGCCAGAGAGTTGACAGAATTGTGGAACATGAAGGTAACAATAATACCAATTGTAGTTGGTTCTCTTGAAACAGTCCACAAAGGCCTGGAAAGGGGACTGGAGGAAATGGAAATCAGTAAAAAATTTAAGATCAGCCAGACCACAGCACTTTTAAAATCAGCTAAAATACTAGAAAAGTCTGGTAAACCTGAGGAAACTTGCTGTCACCCAGTCTTCAGTGAAAACTACTAGTTATTCCTAAGTTGTCTTTCTTTCTTTCTTTCTTTCATTCAACAAAAGCACTTCAATTTTCTCATCAACACTTTTTTTTCCTTATGAGTCCTTTCTCTTTCAATATTGTTTATAGGATGTATTTTTTATGTTAACTATATCAATAAGATGTTGCTATGGTGTCAGCTAAAGCAGCTATAAATCAAAGTAATTATCATGCAGTAAACAGACCATTAAACTGAATATGAATAAAAAAAAAAATAATAAAAAGAACTCTGATCTTTTGCTGTGATAGTGGCCTTTTAAAAAACATAGTTGACATTAAATGGATCATGGCTGGCATCAAAATGAGAATTACTTTCTGTTTGAATACATTTAGTTTATAAATTTCTCACAATAAAAGAGTATCTCTTTGGGATCATAGACGGAAACAGAGCATTATTTCTCCAATTCTCAAATGTTTTAGTATTGAGATCAAAAAACACAGTAGATCATAATTTCTAACAGTCAATAATGAACACATGTCCAAAATATCTTTTTCAGTAGTGCTTTGATATGCAAGGTAAACTTTAAAAAGTCATTTAATTCTTCATTTTATGTTTTACAACTGTAATACTTACAGTTAATAGAACTATCTAAAGGGACCAATGAATACCTTCACTCAGAATTGAAAGCTGAATTTTAAGGGTCAAAAGATGATATTAAGATATAAAAATAGTCTGATTAGTTTAACTACGCTAAATGTCAGTGAATAGATTACCTATGTTTCATTTGATATAATAATTTTTCTCTATCATATTTGTGTAACCCTCATATTCATAACAATCCAAGATTGTTCAGCTCAGAGGCAATCATGAACTGAACATTTTCATATATGTTCAAGGACGACACTGATCAGCTGATTTTCAATCAAGGTTTCCAATCTAAAAAATAAAAAGAACTTTTTGAACAAACCTGATATATATATATATATATATATATATATATATATTTCAGCTAGGGTGTATTTTAGAGGCAAAAGAAATTCTTTGGTTTATTTTGTATCTAAATTTAAAAAAGCATTTAAAATGTTTTTTTAAATACATTTTAGCTTATAGAAATAATTTAAAGTGCAGAATATATATATATATATATCACTGTTATTCCAAAACTTTTCTTACTTGGTATTTTAGTGATAAAAGAAATCGTTTGGTTCATTTTGTTTATGAATTCAAAAATACATTTAAAAAGTTTTTTATAATTTTTTTTAATACTCACTTTTCATTCAGTAAATAAAGGTTATTTACCAATGACAAACATGACTTGACGTTTATTAGCAATGCTTTGTATTTTAGAATGTTCATGAAATGAACTCCTACTTCCTCTTCAATGTAAGGGAAGTCTTTCTCACTTTTTTTGCATTTAATGTTTGTAAGAAAATCCCAATTCACATAAATAGGAAATGGGGAAACTAGATCAAAAGAGTTGAAGATTTTTAGTTACTAAAAGATAATTTCTAATATAAATCCAAAATGTATCAATAGGTAACATTTCAAGCTTGATTTTAAACCTATAATCACGGAATACAAATATCAATTCTTCTTTACATCATCTTTTGAAAGTGTTTTGAAAGTGTTTTGAAACTGATCCTAATCTGTGTTTAATAATGGAAAATTTAAAGTTTAATCTGTGTTCCAAAATTGTCAAATACTCTTCTGCAATAGGTGTCATCTCTTTCATGCTTGTTTTATATATACTTTTTCACAACACACATACTTTCATCTCATGGTATACTAAAGAGCTATGGTATATAGTTGGAGAATCACAGCTATAACTAAAAGCAAATGACAAAAATTTACATTTTAAAACGTTCTGTGAGTCAGGTCATGAAATATGCACTCCTTCTTCCATCTAGTCAGTGCCAATAAAAGAAAAGTGACAAAACTAATAAAAAGACTAAAAGATAAAAGTTACAGGAAGAGATTAGAGAAATTAGGATTAACTTTTCTGCTAGGTGCCCATGATGTAATGGTTATCGTCGTAGGAAATGGACACAGCGACATGAGTTCAAATCTTGGACGAGACTGATTGCATTTCAATATAGCACTAATCCCCTTGGGAAAGGTATGAATCCAAATATTCTCCATCCAGCTATGGGTAAATAGTAAGGCCGACTAGGTTCTTCAGCCTTGGTGAGGCAACTAGTCTAGGAGAAGGAAAACTCTGAATTCAAACCTGTTAAACTCCGCTTAAAAATTGACCTTGTGTCATATCCTGCCCGAGTGGAGGAGTTGGGTAAATATGATTAACTTCTCTGCTAGGAAGAAGAATGAGAGGTGATCTAATTGAAACTTTCAAAATAATTAATAGAATTTTTAATTATGATGGAAATTTTTTTGATATTTCTTCTTAAAATGGAAATTAACTGTCTTAGCAAATTTCAAAATGTCTGTTAATCATTTTTTGCTAATCAAGTAGTATATTCTCTGTGAATGAGATTTTGGTTTGGTTTCTTTGTACGATGGCATATCAACCCTTGTGGGTTATTTAATACCAAAACCATTCATGTAGAAAAACAGTAGTGGTACGATCTAATCCATAGCTGGGGGATATTAAGGGATTCATACTTTCCTCTAGGGCCGAAGTATTAGTCTGAAAGGGAACATAATGGAGTGACAGGAGTTTGAACTTGCTTACTACAGTATTGCAGTCTAGCACGTTAGCCTTTGCGCCACATGATGTCCCCTTCACCTGAAACTTTAGTCTCAAAGAATATTCAAATCGAATCATTAGCACTTTATTTACTTGATCAGAGTCATTGCAAAGATTTTTGGTTCCTTCCAAATCAAAACCCAGTTGCTCTGTCAGTGGGGCTTAGTATATAGGGACAGTATGCCCTACCCCTAAACAGGATGTCCGGAGCAGAACACAAACAGAACCTAATCATGAGATCAAATAAGATCAAAAACAGCAATAGTGTAAAAAAATTTTAAATTGAATTGGAGGATTTCAGAAATAATGGTAAAAAAACATTTAAGAGAGATGAAATACTAAACAAAATTTGATCTGTATTACATACCGTATTAATATTGTATATGTTCTGAGCAAAGATTCTTTTTTTTTTCCTTTTTTTTTTGTCTAAGGTTGATGTGAGAAGATAGTTGAAAAGAGGAGCATAACAAATAAATAATGATAAACTATTTATTCTGAGAGGGTCATTTCAAATTAATTTTCTTCCCTCAAAATAGTAAAGTGGGTTATTATTAATGAAGAGCATCATGAAAATGATCAATCACACTAAGATCTATCATCTGATAGTGAAGATGATTTTACTGATGAGTTTACTATGATTTTATTAATAAGATAATTTATCAGATAACAAACAGAGATACACTTAGTATTTCTTCTTTAATAACCATGAAGTGAATTTTTGTTAGCAAATTTCATTTACATGGTTAACAAGCTTAACTAGCAGGCCATTGTTAGTGAGTTTGATTCACACTGGATGTCTCATAATCCTGGCCTTGTGCTATACTAAGCTTAGTAAAATAAAATACACATTAGTTTTCAAGATGATTTTTTAAAAATTATTTCAGCACTCAAAAATCATTAAAACATTTTCAGGATTGGTTTCAATTATTCTGATTTACAAAGTTCCAATAAAAGTGAAAAGAAAAAAAATTTGCTTTTAATGAGTGATCATTCTTTTTGTAAGGTATGTGATGGATTTGTTTTATCACATTTACCAACCCCTCCGCTTGGGCAGGATATGACACAAGGTCAATTTTAAGCGGAGTTTAACAGGTTTGAATTCAAAGTATTTGTTTTATAACTGATAAATTTTCTTTTCAGTCAGAGTCAACATTAATGGTCAACAGTGAAGAGATTACAGTTACTACTGCATTTTAAAAACAGCAATTGGACTGTTCCTGTAGCAGTTTTAATTTCATTGTTAAATAACATTTCAACCTTCATGGGTTATTTAATGCAAAAGCCATCCTTTTAAAAGAACAGCAGTGATACTCTTTAACACATAGTAGGGGAAATAAGGAGGTTCATACCTTTACCAATGATATTAGTCCAAAAGAGAACATAATAGTGTGATTAGAGTTCAAATTTGATTACTTTGAGGTTGTCATCCACCACTTTTGCCATTATGCTACAAGATGTTCTTGCAGCTGTTAAAGGGTTAATATTTTTTTTATTTTCACATTTTTTAAACATATTTATTCCTACTAAAGGTATTTGAACCCTTACATAATGCCATTTATTTTTTTGGCTAAAATTGCCATTTGAAATTGCTATATAAAACTGTTTATGCTTTATTTTGGCAAATAAGATGAAAATTTATTAAAGCATAAAGAATAAATTATAAAGAATATATACCCTTGCTGCTGACTTCTTTTTCCTCAATAGTAAAGTAAAGTAAAGTAAAGTAAAGTTGGCGACTGTAGTCGAGGGCGACCAGAAGGCTTCATTTTCAATAGCTACTACACTAAGGTGTAGGAAAGGGCGCTACTCCTTTCCCTGGATTGCTCCACTTTACCCTTGATACACACCTTATATTGCTGAGTGTTAAGCAAGTAGGTATCAAGTACTATTTTAAAGTGGTATGACGTGACCTGGGATTGAACCCAGGTCTCCAGGTCCATTAGTACCATGGCTATTTTTTTTACAAAACAAATAAAAACAGTACAAATCAAGGTAATAAAGATTATACTGATGAGGTTGATATTGTTATTTAAAGGAATAAAAAAACACATATTGTCAGAATTTTATGGAAATAAAAATGTATTCTTTTAATTTCAAACAATGAGTGCTGCTATAATAGTTTGTTAGAATCCTACACATTATTCACATGAGAAACCATTCAAGGCAACCAAATAAATATGTTCTTCATTTAGTTCAAATTCTCTCTGAGGCTCTTTACACTTATTTTATATTAATAGTCTTGAAAAAGGCATGAATCTATCTCTTCTTCTTACTCACCCCAGATATGGGTAATACAATAGGGCAGACTATGCTCCCTAAACTGTGATGGTCAGACTTGGCTCTCTAGACTTTGGCAAGTAGTCTACACTCTTTAAATTTGAATGAGCAGACTACACTCTCTAGATTTGGGTTGACAGGCTAGGCTCTCAACTTTAGTGAACAGACTAGGCTCTCTAGACTTGTGTGGGCAAACTAGGCTCTCTAGCCTACGAAGGGTAAACTTCACTCTCTAGACTTGCATGGGTAGATAAGGCTCTCAAGAATTTGGTCGAAAGACTAGGCTCTCTAAACTTGTGTGGGCAGGCTACACTCTCTACATTCATGTACAAGATATGCTCTATAGACTTAGGTGAGCAGACTACGCTCTGTAGACTTCAATGAGCAGACTAGACTCTCTATATTTTGTTGGTTAGACTACATTCTCTAGACTTGGGTAGGTAGACTAGGCTCTTTAGACTTTGGTTGGTAGACTTGGCTCTCTAGACTAGTGTGGACAGACTATGATATTTAATCTTGGGTGGGCAGACTAAGTTCCCTAGACTTTGGTGGATAACTAGTCTAGGTGAAGAATAACTCTGAATTCAAAACTTAATGATAGAAGCCCCAAAATTCTGCTTGGCTGTTAAAGTCCAATTTATGACTGGTATCTGGCAACTTGTGCTGCTACTGATCATCTAGTGATTTGTGTTCAACTGTGCTACTCAAGATATTGGTCCGCAGAACCCTTCTTGCAGTTTATTCTCTTTTTTTCAGGCATTTCCTTTTGAGGAAATGAGGACATTATCATTGATACTAATGGCATACTTTAACTGACTGACTGCTATTAACATAGTCGGTAAAAGTCAAGGGTTACCAGACTCAGTAATTATAATTTTACTGTCACTAACTGATGAATCAAGTGAACTGCTATTAGTAGAGTATGAAGGATTTTACAAGCATGAAACTAATCTTAAAAAGAAAATAAATGCTGTGATTTTCCATTTAAGTTTTTGTTTTCATTGCTAAATAGGTATTCACTAAGTTTATCTTTGTCTGGCACAAATCCACAAATACAGATTACCTGGTGGGAATGAAACCTAACACAATGATAAATATCTGATTAGCTTACTAGCCTCTATTATATGGAAAGATTCTCTGAAATGAAGAATAAGGTTCTAACTAAAGAGTATTACAAAGGGACAACAAAGTAGGAATCCAAAAAAGACAGAGAAAGGCATTTATTAATCCAAGACTTTAAAAAAATCTCAAGTTTTAACCGGAAGGAAAATATTTATGAGAGTGTTTAATTCACAGTGCAGATGTTTTAGGAAAGAGCCTGTTGGAATGGAACACACATCTGATGAGGGTAAGATTCAGGAAGAATGGATGTGGCTTATTAGAAAAGTGAGTTCTTTCCAGAAACTCTGTAATAGTTTGAACCAATGAATGCAGCTCATTCAATTATATAAAATTTGTGACAAAAGTGGGAAAACTGTCTACATTTTAATAATGAAAAAGTAGCTAAAGTAATGAGAAGGAATCTACTCCCACAAGGCTATGCAACTGGTTCTAGCATAAGGTCATAATAATGAAATATCCAGCAAGAATCAAACTCATTATACTGTTAAACTAGTCATTGCTAACTACTGAGCAATGATGAGTGTACTTCTCATTCATGAATATGTATAAATGATACCTATGATGGTTGGCTGAAAAGTTCATTGACTGACCAAGATACTCTTATGGAATGTGACCAAATGAGTTTTTTTTTTAACATAGTCCCTCTTGCAAGTCACACACTTCTTCCATTGGTGTTACAGTGCTTGGGTCCCATTGATAAAAAAATCATCAACAACATATCTGAAGTCACCATATGAACTTTTCAGCCTATAAACTTTTCAACCTATTTTCATAGAATGAAATTGGAGATGTCTGAAAAGATTACAAAAAAGTTGTGTGAATGGCATAACAGGATATGCACCTGTTTCTTAAAGTTTCCAATTTGCCCTTTTGTATCTGATTAAAAAAATACAAACCTATTTAAATTGCAACTGTTGAATATTGACCGGAAGATCCCTTTGACATATCACATAAGTTGCATGGGTGGCATAAGAGGATGTACACCTGTTTCCTAGAGTAAACACAATGCAGGTGCTTCCTCAGCAGAAGTGTTGTGGAAGTTGTGTTGGTAGCATGCTACACAGGAAGCATGTTCACATGCAATGTGTAGGTGGGAGGAGTTACCACAAGGATTGTGTATGTGTCCGGAAAATTATATAAACCAGGGAAGATTTTGACCCAAGGAGAATGAAGTAGACAGACAGAAGAGCTACTAGACATTACACTACTCTGGACACTAGCCTTGCAGCAGACTGCCCAGGGTTGAGAAGTAGAGAAAATCCTGAGGTGTACAAGACTCATGAAAGTCAAGAAGTGAGTAGAAACTAAGATGATTTAGTGCTTTGAGATAACCCTGAACAAGACTCGTGAAATTAGAGAAATGAGGAGAAACTAAGAGGGGTAAAACCCCGCCCAGCAAGTGTCCTGGATATGACATTAAACAAACTGATGGTGAGGTTCCAGTAATGCGGGAGCTTTGGGGAAAGCAGAGTACCCCTTCATTGACATCACTCCCAGGTACACTCTGGCCCAGAGTGGTAGCACCTTAAAGGGTTCTATCAATGAGTCAAATAGAACTGTTTGACATTTAAACTGAATGCAAACAAATGTCATATGCTAAAGTGAGTTTTTTGAAATAGAACTATTTGATCATTTAACACTGTATAAACAAATGACAGATGTTTTATTGAATTGTTAGTGATACATAGCAATACTTGGAACCATTTGACTGTGTGCAAAGAAAGAACTTAGGCTCATTTAAAAACATTATCCTCTAAATGTTTACAAATAATATATATTTAATATATATGTATAAAGAGGAATCAGCATCAAATAACCTAAAATGATTGATATACCATGAAACCCTACCAAACCAAATCTTATATATTTAATATATTTGTATAAAGAGGATTTGGCATTAAATACCCTAAAATGGTTGATATACCTTGAAACCTAACCAAACCACATCTTATACATTTAATGTATATGTATAAAGAGGAATTGTCATTAAATAACCTAAAATGATTGATTTGCCATAAAACTAAACCAAACCAAATCTTATATATCTAACATATTTGTATAAAGAGGATTTGGCATTAAATACCCTAAAATGGTTGATATACCTTGAAACCCTACCAAACCAAATCTTATATATTAAATATATATGTATAAAGAGCATTTGTTATTAAATAACCTAAAATGATTGATTTGCCATAAAACCAAACCAAACCAAACTATCTAATAGTAATAATTAATACACAATTATATAGTTTTGAATAACTATTTTTATTTTATATCAGTAATCATTTATTTATTCAGGAGCTCACAGTTTCATGCATTCTTATACAATGCAAATAATTTCTAAACAGATTTTATTTAACTCATGGTTGGGACCCCAATACATACCATTAATCCAGGTTAAGGCAACCTGGGAGTAATGGTAATGAAAGGGTATGTCACACTCTCTAGAACTCCAGAACTGGAGCCTCTCCACTGGATGTAGTTTAGTGTCATACCCAGGATACCAGTTTTTAGGAGAATGCAATCAGTATATTTCCATCCCTGTTGACAAGGTGAGTTTTCAATAGGAAATAAGTCACATGATGATGTATCACTTTTCAAAGGCTGGCTTGTAAGCAATTATAATGACAAATAGAGAATTGGTGCTTAATCTAATTGGTTTTGAATATGTATAGAGGAATGTTTAGTATATTTAGTAAAAGAATATTACTTGGTAGGATAGCATAATGAGAAATGTAGTTTATTCATACAGAATGAAGATAACAATAACATATCTTATTGACCAGGCAAACTTGAGAGAAAGAATAAAAAATAAAATGAGCTAAAGGGGAATAAGAAGAATGTCCTTATCATATGTATGTGTATATGAATGTTGCTAAGAGATATTAAAGTATGTGAGAGATTTTGGGAAAGTGTTTCTTAGTTGTTGGGTTGCGTGGAATTAGATATGCCAAAGAGTAACCAGGTAAACATAGGACATTGTATATTGCATAATATTCTATGGTATTGTGTTAAGAAGTTTGATGAGGAGGAAAAACGTCCCTTAGAGAAGAATGAGCCATCTCTTGTTTCAAGGCATGATGCAAGTAAAAGAGAATGAGATTTTTATTCTTTCTTCAATGTCATCCAGTGTTCCCTGGTAGACAAGGGAGCTAATCTACACAAAACTGCTGCTTGCATTAGGATTCAACACAAACAATTAAATTGTAGTGGCATAATTGTAAATATTTTGCAGTAGAATGAAATATAATGACTAAACAAATTTTATTGATGTGTAAAACTGTTGTACTCCTTACATAATGGACTTGCCCTCCTCCATAAATACATGTCAATGAGACCATCAGACGGAGTTAACCAAATCTGCATGACACAATCATGTGTGATACCATCTGTGTAGTGGACAGATAGTTACTACTCCACTGGACTCTCAGCTTCCTATCAACTAACTTCTCTTTAACCAGGTTCACTTGTATCTTGTTTCTGTTACTTGAATATAAATGTTTTTCTATCAACCCTTTTGTGTTCCCCATGTCTTTCTTTTGTCAGCATCCATATTTACCAACCCCTCCACTCAGGCAGGATATGACACAAGGTCAATTTTTAAGCAGAGTTTAACAGGTTTAAATTCAGAGTTTTCCTTCTCCTAGACTAGTTGCCTCACCAAGGCTGAAGAACCTAGTCTGTCCTACTATTTACCCATAGCTGGAGGGAGAATAATTCAATTCATACCTTTCTTTTGTCAGCATCACAACAAAAACTAATAAGGAAGAAGATACAAAAACAGGAAGGAAGAATACAAAAGAGGAAAGATGTGTACATGAAGGAAAGTTTACTAACTAGTATGTACATTTGTGAAAATACTAAAAAGTAGTTATACGTCTGTAATAGAAACACTTACTTTTTAGAGTTCTTTTTATTGCCTGTGTATGTCCAGAATTATATGTGAAAGCTTCCATCTTGAGTGGGTCAAATAGTGAGTAATGCATAAAGTGCCACTAGGTTCACTGACAAGGGAATCCAAGAGAGGGGAGAGTAGATTCTTTTGCTGCATGCTGTATGAAAAGAGAGGGAATTACCTGTGCACCAACTCTTTTATACCTAGATGGGTTGCTATGGTAACGGAGAGTGTTATTTTGTAACCTATCAGTGAACAGAAAAAAAAATGAATGTATGCATTTGGGGGCACCAATTATTTTGCAATGTACCGTATTTCCTGGTTGCCATGAAAGTTAGTTTTTCAAATATCACCTCTTTCCTCAGCTGCTTTATGAAGACCACAAAAATTGAAATGTCAAACTTCCAGACGGTTACCTAATTTTGACAATAAAATAAAACAAAATAAAATTCTAAAAAATATAACTGGTGATTGTCTGTAGAAAAATAAGATAAAATAAATAATGCCATTGAAACGGCTACATAAAAATGATTCTGACTTCAACTGTGCCATGATAGAATTTGAATCTAACAATAGCCAGTAATTTAAAACCCAGACTTTACAAGGCTATATACAATAAAAATCTTTAAAATCTAGTAATAATTAACAATGCTTTATCTAAATAAGTTGAATATTACTAATTCAACCAGTTTCATTGGATTGAAAGTTTCCCATAATCTAATTGGACATTATGGTACCATACAAAGTAATTCTCCTTCATGGCATCTCTCAAGGCAATGGAAGTTATGTGGCAGTGCTCATCGCCTCTACAAACAACATGAACTAGGTTGCATGGTATCAGCATTAAGATATGATTCATGGCCTGAATATCAAACACTATCATTTAAAAAATCTAAAAGGGTCCAAATATCTTGTTATGTAACCATAGCTGAAAGGAGAAGTGGATTCTTGCTTTTACTAAGGTTATTAATACAGAGTGAATGCAAACTGCAATGGTCAAAGTTTGAAATTGGTTCATTGTGTTATGCTGTCGAGGTATACAAACAAAAGGATAATTCTTTTGGGGTGTGTTTCGACACCATATGGATAATCAACATAACCCTTGAGGGACCTCCAGTGACATATTGGTTAACATGCTGGAAAGTGAGTTTGAACTCCTGTCACTTTTGAACTAATACTCTTGGGAAATGTATAAACCTCTTTATCTCCCCAGCTATGGATTAAATAGTATCACTACTGTTCTTCTACAAGGATAGCTTTGGCATTAAATAACCCATGAAGGTTGATATGCTGTTACACAAAAAAACCAAAACAAAACAAATATAACCATCATGATCATAGGCATCATCATCATCAAGATACATCAATATGGTCAATGGAGGAGGGGCTATTACTGTATTGGTAATCATCTCAAGATCAAATCACTTTAGGGGCTTCATAACCAATTCATTATGGTGAACACATCATAATTTTACAGTATTTTATTAATCATCACTTGTCAAAGCAACATATCCAGAGCACCTCGGGTGGTGTAATGGTTAGCAAGGTAGACTAGCAAACCTACACGAGTGAGTTTGATTCTCATTAGGTGCCCGATTCATGCGGCCTTGTGCTACATCTAAGCAAAAAGCTTAGTAAATTACCAAAGCAACATATCCAATTGATGGGACAGATTTCAGCCGGCCGTGATGCAATGGATGGTTCAGGTTGGGTGTGTCTTGTCACTGGATATACCTCTGGTCTCAGGGGGCAGTCCCCCAGGCTTTAACCCTCTTCGGAGAAGTTGGGTTTATCATCCGGTGCCTGAGGCGCCTCTTTTAAGGGAATGCCGACGGGGTCCGAGGCATTTTTGGAAATGCCGGGCAAGTGTGGGCTTCGGCCCTGTGCCTGGACCCACCTTAAAAAAGGCTTTGTGCCATACTCGTCCTGTTGGTGGGACGGAGGACAAATACCATCACTTGTCAAGATAATTGTGTAAGCACTATCCTGTTACATAAAAGATACACTAGAGGCAATCCGCCAGCTCATGACAAGAAGTTGTCTTCTTGCAGATCAAAGTTCTATTTTTTACCAAAACTGAATCCTTGGCAATTGTACTTGGCTTTTACAAACAATAGGCTGGAGGAACTTTTTTTTTATATTTCATATCTTTGAAGTTCCTCTGGTTCTCTTCTTGCTCATCTCTGCACTGTCTCCACCCAGATAATCTGAGATATGGTGTGAAACCTTAATAAATAAAAAAAATAACTTATTGCCAGGAATTTATAATCTTTCAATACTTCCAATTAGAAAAAATAACCATAATTTCTGTTTGGATTAATGAATAAACAAATTATCATTATCATTTCAGAAAAGCTCAGATCATCTTATGATGTTCTAGTAATTGAAGCTTTTTGTTTAAATGCTGCTCAAGGCCATATGAATGGGGCACCCAATAAGACTCAAACTCACTCATGAAGGTTTGCTAGTCCATAACTTCACCATAAGAATTCGCCTCTCTCCACAAGGAACATAGAAAGATACCATATGTAGAGCATTAATAAGCTTCAAAAAACATACAGGATGTACTAAGAGGTCTAATATGAGCTCTCAGTTCATAAAAAATGACAATACTTGTCATAAACTCTAATAATTAGATTGATTGATTGATTTTAATGGCATTTCATCCTATTTAGGATTATTTTATGCCTAACATTTAGGGAATCGTTTTTTATTGTATTTTCATATTTAGATTTTTGTGTAGTTGTTTCATGGCCCTATCAAATATAAATAATTTTTGTACAGATCTATCTGTTCCATAGATGAATCCCTAACAGATCCTACCACTCCAGGTCAGAGCAGACCTTCGAATAATGACAATGAAGGGATACTCTACACTCTCTAGGTCAGCAGAAATGGAGCCTCATCATCAGTTGCAATTTGGTGTCATACTCAGGATACCACTTTTTGGTGATTGGAAGGGGAAGGTTTTTATTCCTCTACAGAGGAAACAGTATATTCTAAGCCCTACCAACCGGACTAGCTAATAATTAAATATCAAACAAGTTAAAATTACCATGGGTAAAATAATATTAAAACAAGTGGTGAGATTAGAAGAATTGTTGAAGTTTTACAGTCAGTATTCAAAACTAGGTTACTTTGATGAAAGTTTTAATTTCAAAATGTGTATTGTACCTTCAGATTAATAGATAAGAGTCAATCCTTAGGTAAGGTCATCTCAAATGTTGATATATCTTTATGATAACTTGACAGAACAGGAATTTTATTAATATCTAGGTAGACTTAACCCCATTTTATTTGTTTGAGTCAAGGTTGACTACGAGTGTAACAGCTTTTTTATGCTATTACCAGAAACACAACAATATTATATATATCAACATTATATAATATATATCTATATTATATATATCTATATTATATATATCTACATTTGTATTATAGTAGTTGTGGGTCTCATGACCTATGAGTTCCTAAAAGTTCAGTTAAAGATTTGAACTGTTAGATTGCTTACACTGGGGATTTATGGTGAAGGCTTTTGTAAAATCAGCCACACTTTTTGGATGAGCTGATAACAGAAGAATAGTGCACAAGTGTACCACAGATTCTCTGAAGAACATTCTTCAAGTTTTGAATTCAGAATTTTCCTTCTCCTTGACTAGTTACCTTACCAAGGCTAAAGATACCAGTCTGTACTTTATTGTAGGGATTACATCCCTAGCTTTCAAAATAGTTCTTCTAATGTATGATCAAAGTAACCTATAAAAGAAGGGAGCAACAAAGTCAAATCTCTCTTTTCAGTCTCATGTTGACTACTAGAAGCATACACAAATGAGTGCACTTCCTCAATAGTGGAGACTTTTACCCCAACAAACCTCATGCTGTATGGTACACTATACCATGCCTTGATGTGAGCCTTCATATAACAACTTCCATTCTATTAAAGACTCCCAACTTATACGAAAAGACCTTTAATACATTTCTTTCATACAACTCTTTATAAGCTCTTTTTATATTTCGTGTCATCCTAGTATTCATTCGAGTAACTTTTCTCTAGCAATAAAATATATTACTTTTACATTGTTTACCACAAGGAAATATTAAATCATAATACGTTTCCTATGCTAAAAGAGTATAAATTGTGTTCCTCACATTCAAATGATTGTAGCAGTGAGTTATGGTCCTCAGATATGATAAAGACACCTCCAAGTTATCAATACCATGGCACATTCCATTACACTATTTACTCATAGCTGGAAGGATAAGAGAAGGATTCATGCTTTTCACAAAGGCATTAGCACAAAGTGGAATGTAAACAGACTCATCAAAGATCTGAACTCTGCATGTATTATATTTTAATAATAACCATTAACATTTATATTGTATATATACTTATCTGGTATAGAAATATATATACTTATCTGGTGTAGAAATATATATATACTTATCTGGTATAAAAATCTAATCCCAAAAGCAATCATTCCAGAGAGTACCAAACTCTCAGCTAAAATCGAAGGCTTTGTGCTTAATGCCAGAGGAAAACTCTTTAAAAGAGAATGCCAATGGGACGAAGACAATTTTTTTCTCTTTCCATTCAGGAGGATCCCTTCATGGAAAATTCCCCACAAATGAGGTCTTTATAGCAATCATCCCTTTGGTTTTCATTGGATGCCTCACATTTCCTGCCTTGTGCTTAGTAAAATAACCACTTAGCAAGCATCATGCTAATATCAATAAAAAAAATTGCCTATCCAAGGTAATGGTGCCTTAGTCCCCTTCAAATTACACTTTGTGACCTCACACACTTATCTTAGCATTCCTTCCACTTTTCAAAATAAAGCTCTCTTTCAGGATTACTACCAGCTGCCATAACATGTTCTTCTTAATCTCATCCATGGCCTCTTTAGTTTTGGGAACAGCTGAAAGTTACAAAAAGCCAAATCTAGACTTTAAAAAGAGAGGAGACTGGTAGAAGCAATGTTTGTTTTATAAAAAAAAACTTTCCTTGAAACATAAAGAATGGTCAGGTTTATTGCCATGATGAATGTGTAACGTAATGGCCAAGGGATTTCGGTTCATGCCTTTGAGTTTAGTTAGGCTGAGAACCTTTCGGCTGAGCACATGGGTTGGTTAGGTGCAAACATTGATGCAGGTGTTAACGCAGGCGCGGGCAGGCAAACAAAGGTGTCACTTAGATGTCACAATAGTCCGAGACGAAACAGGTGACAAAGTGTGAGTGACGTCACGCACCGGAAGCGTGCAGAGGTTGGTGGAGAATTGAAAGAAAGTTGGGGAGTTGAATACTAGATGCCAAACAAGGAGGATCGACTTTTGGAGCTCGCAGATGCGAGGCGAACTTGCGCCCTATGGGGGCCGCTTGAGATGGGGGTCAAATGAATAAGACACCATAGAAGATTGTGTCTCTCCTCCTTATGTCGAAACCTTTAACTCAAAGTTAATAAAAAGGTTTCTTACCTGAACAAACAAGTCGTTATGTGTTTTCGAATTTCGAGATTCCTATGTTCTTCATATGTTCTATCGTTATGAACATTATATGTCTATTTCACACATGGCTGTATCTAGCGTTAATTGTGAATATGGTATAAATGCAATGGTCACACAATAAACAAACTCACTCAATAGCATCTTTCTGCCAACTGAATAACATAATGAGAAGGTGTCATTTTATGCATGCTCATTAAGTTCATTCCGAGAGGTTGCCAATTTGTGTCAAGGCTGCAGAGCTCTTTTTATTATATACAAAATGACTGGATACTATTCAGAAAGACCTCATATACAAAAAAAAGGAACTTTATTTTGTAAATTCAAAGATCTTACAAATGCAAAAAGCATTAAATAATCATAGCATCAATTTGGTGGAGTGTTTTTGTGGCATCTTTCATGCTCACAAGACCATAGATCTGTGTCTGGAATATTTTGCTTATTCTCTCAGCTGTTCTAAGGAAAGACACAAATGTTTTCAGAAGGAAGGATGAGGGCAAGTATAGTTTGGAACCAGTATCATCACAAGTGTTGCCGGAAGAAACAATGGACTACTATGTTAGGGACTGCAGCTCCAAGTTTTGTCTGTAGGTATGTTTTATGATTTTATGATTGATTTTAATGACATGTCAACCCATCTAGGGTTATTTTATGCCTACAGGTTAGGGAATTGCATTCACTGTTCATTCATATTTTTTGGTTGTTGTTTCATAAGAGTTTTTTTTTGGTACATAGTCCTATTGAACACAAATTATTTTTTAAGCAAATCTATTTGACCTCTAAACCACCCTGTCGGCTGGGGCAGTAAAATATTCTGACTGCACCTCTGCAGAAGAGTAAGAACTCCTCAGTGAGTGTCCTGGATATGTCATTAAACTGTATTTGCTGGTGTATCTCCAGTTTGGGAACTTTGGGGAATGTGGAGTACTCCTCCATTGCCATTACTTCCAGATCCAGGGTTGATATCCCATTAAACCAAATAACCTAAGTTGACCTTGACCAATAGATGGAACCCTAACTGGTAAAAGTGGACCTGGGAGTAATGGTAATGAAGGGATATTCCACACTCCTCAGATCTCTAAAACTGGAGTTTTGCCTTCAGATGCAGTTTAGTTTCATACCAGTTACATATCTGGACACCTCATTTGGTGGGTTGGGGTCTCACTCTTCAGCAGGGAATACTGTCAGCACACTAAGCCCTGCTAACAGAGGAATTTATCTTTAGGGTTTACTTCCAAAGACATTCCTATAAGTGGGTAAGATCAAAAGATAACAAAGATTTGAATCCAGAATTGTCCTTCTCCAAGAGAGCCCAGTTTGTTCTGTTATTTAACCAATAGCTGAAAGAAATGATGGTTTCATGCCTTTTCCAAGGACACTAGTGTGAATAGAAAACAATCTCAGCTCAAATTTACACTTATGGGTTATGACCATAACAGTATGATTCCATTTTGCATACTGTTAACCATAAAACCAATCACACGGAAGTTAGAAACAATAGAAATATGATCCTATTTACCCAACCCCTCCTCTCGAGCAGGATATGACACAAGGTCAATTTTTAAGCAGAGTTTAACAGGTTTGAATTCAGAGTTTTCCTTCTCCTAGACTAGTTGCCTCACCAAGGCTGAAGAACCTAGTCTGTCCTACTATTTACCCATAGCTGGAGGGAGAATAATTGGATTCATACCTTTCCCAAGGGTATTAGTGCTAAGTGAAATGCAATCAATCTCGTCCAGAATTTGAACTCGTGTCACCATGTCCATTTCCTACGACAATAACCATTACACCACAGGCACCACAATAGAAATATGATTAATCTCTCACAATTTCTCTCTGGTTGTTTACAATTGATGGAAGTTAGATATTCACTCATCAGTAATTAAATATCTTCAGATAATCAATCAATAAGTGATTCTAATTATGTAAATCTGTATGAACTCTATGGTCAACAAAATTGGTCAGAAAAGTTACAAAGTCACAACTCAGTTTTGGCTTTCAATAAAAATTTTTTTATTTTACTGTTAAAAATAAGTTTGTTGAAACTATAAGTTATGTCATCAGGTAAAATTCACTTCTGTTATCTCATATATCAAAAAATATCTTTTAATCATTTTCAACCGCATCAAAGCTGACTATAAATGGTGAAGAGATTACTTTACCTTCACTTTACACTCCTCATCTTTTTATCCAGATTTGCTTTTTTTTTTCATTAATTATTATCAAAACACTCTTTCAGTTCATGACATTAATGGATCTTTGATTGCAATATCTTTGATTGGTATTCTTAGAATATCTTCACATTTTAGTAATCTGTAGTTATTATTGTTACTTACTGAGGCTACTTCTCTGGCATAAGTATTACTCAAAAGTCTTTATGGACTTATCTTCAAAGAAAAGTAAATGTTTTTTATGTATATATGTGTAGATAAGAAGGATTACGGGTTAACCAATTTATCAACTTAGACATAAATTTAAACATCATATCACTATTTAGATCATTCCCTATTGGTTGATAACTAAAAAAAAAAGATTAATGACATTTTACTTGTCTTTAGATTCAAATGTATGTTCATGAAGAATAGGTTGGGAACAGTGACATATGGTAGTTATTGTCACTGTTTGTGCAACCATGCTGAACCAATTATAAAATTATATATGAAATATATATCTTATTATAATGGAGATTATATATCTGTCTGGCACCAAAACTATGTCACTACCAATGTCACAGTTCCCTTAGTTATTTACATCTCATTCTTCATAATTTTATTTAAATCTGAATCATTAACAAGATTGCTTTATATTATGAATACTGTTGGTCTTATCTACATACTAATAACATCCAATTGTATTTATACGAACAACCAAATATCAGTTTACAATGTGAACAAAAAGGTTAATTTGTATATTGATCTTAGAAATTTGATTTCAATAAATATTTGCTTGGTATTTCTAATTCAAAATTGTTAGGTTTTATTTCAATAAATATTTCCAAAAAATCCTGTCAATAGATCTTCAAAGAAATTCATTCACAAAAAGAAATAATTGTAATTTTATTCTTTAATATCTAATTTAGTGAAATAGTTAAATTAGGAAAATTTAGCAATGGAAGATGAGAGTGATGGGAAGAACTAGCATCCAAGCTGTTCTATTCTTTGATTGTAACCTCTCAGTTTCAAAAAGTTTGACATAATAATTTAATTTTAAATCTTATAATGTCAATTATGTGACTGTCTTTAACTGAAACTATGGCATCACAATTGCTTTAGTTGTTTATGCTATATGCTCAATAATTATTAAATAATCATAAGTTGACCTTAATTTAGATCTTTTTTATTAATGATGTCTCTATTAAAGTCTAACTGAGATTTAACTCAAAACAATCAATGTTATTTATTGGTATTAAACCGATCTCCCACCAAGTTAGAATTTGACACGAGGTTGTTTAATAGTGGGAAGCCATGCACAAATTGAGCCTCATGTGTGGCTAATACAAAAAATGCTTGATCCCATCAGCATTTCCCTTTTAGAGTGCCTCAGGTACCAAGCGATAAGCTCAACCCTGCCAAACAGATATTACCTGGAGGGAAGTCCTCTTGGATCAGGCCATCAATTTAATAACACCTAACTAGCACAAATGCCAGGCAGCCTTCAAAAAATCTAGGGGTCGCAAGCCCATATTGATATTTATCTGTACCTCCCACCAACTAAGATTTGGCACGAGATCTTTTTTAAAGTGAGAATTAGAGGAAGGGGAGGTCGTGCATGAGCCAAGACTCATGCACTGCTGATCATAGGTTCACCAGGCCCAAAGGCCAGGTGCAAATGGGTCATTGCTTGTCATTGATTTGTAACTCTATATACAAGCTTAGCTCTATGTGAAAGTATATGTGTGTTTGTGGGTGGGTGTATGCCTGTGTATGGTTATGGGTTGACCATGGGTATGCATATACATATTTGTGTGTATGTGTGTGTCCATATAGGTATCTGGAAATAGGAATGTTTGCCTCTCCATCTATACAAGTCAACCGGAGGATAGTCAGAAAAACAGGGTCAGTCAATTACTGTAAGAGGTGGCAGAAAGATGCAGAGGTCACTAGAAGACAGTGAAAAAGGAGGGAATCTGCCACTAGAAGTTGGGGAAGACCAACACAAAGAAAGAGAGACAGTCAGAGAAGAGACTCAAACAGGCCAGTCAGTTAGAAGAGACACACCAGTCGAAGAAGACACACAAAGAAGTGAGTCAGCTTCTAGACACAGGGATACAGAGATGGTCTGAGAGAACTGAGACTGAAGAGATACAAGGGGGTGGGGAACCAAAGAAGAGAGAACCAGAGAGAGACAAATATGCAGATAGGCTGAGAAATTTATTTCTTTTAGTTAAGGGACTTAGTTTAAAAAAAAAAGATTATGTGAGCTTCTTCTCTCCAAAAACATTTATCCAGTCTTTTTTTGCCTTGTTTCTTTCTTTGTTGTATCATCCTAGACGTGTATTTCAATTTGCAGTGAACCTACAAGCATAACATGGGATCTGATGATCTTGCATCAGGAAATGCATGCTCCAGGGTTATGTATTGCCTCAGATTCACCATGTACAATGTGAATTCATGCTTGTCAATGATTGTCAGTGATTCACCTTGCCATCAGGATCAAGTGACAACCTTTTTGATGCACCTGATTATATTACACAAATATTTTTCATATCCAAATGATCTTGCTGTTTCTTTTCCCATAGGTCACCAGTGGAAAGAGTTACCAGTCATTTATGATTACTATTTAAACTTGATCCTAGTTTTTAAAAAACTACCACTCAGCGGGGTAAACCTACATCTTTGATAAATTCTTTCATATGTCCTGTGAAAAATGAATAAAGAAAAGTCTCCATCTACACATATCTCAGGATAAAGTTGATATTATTAAGAACAGTATTTAAGTGAGTGGGTGTTGTATTGTCAAGATGAAGGATACACAGAGAAGAATGAGAGCTTAATATATTCATTCAGCACCAGTATCCGGTGCTAATGGATACATACAAAAAACAGTACAATAAGTTACAAACAATTAACAAGAGAACTCACAAGAAATAGACGGGGGTTAAAATGCTGCATTGCCAAACAAAGTAAAATCAGTCCGAATATTAATCAGCTTAATATCAACTTAGTTATAAACTATCAAAGTCCTCAATCATAGGCAATTTATGGCTATGAGACAGTCCATCTGGTTGAGTGCTGAAGGGATGCTAGTTACTCTACAACAGTGGGTCATCTCAAAGATGCAATTTTAATAATTGTCAAAATATAACTCAGTTGCTCTTTCCAACATCATCTCTCTCTGACTCACCAGAGTGTCTTTGATTATCCTCTCAGTTTCTCACTGAACGATGACACAGTCTACTTTGTCTGAACTCTAATTGGTCAACTAACTAACTGGTTCCTCTGTCATCACAGGCTACAACTCAACACTTGATAAATCCTCTATCTTGTTTCCAGAGCTTAGAATATACTGACTGTATTCCCTGCAGAGGAATAAGACCTCACAAAAAATAGGGGTGTCCTGGGTATGAAACTAAACTTCATCTGATAGTAAGACTCCAGATCTGGAGGTCTGGGGAATGTGGAGTACTCTTTCATTGCTATTACTCCAAAGCCCACTCTGACCTGGAATGGTAGTACCTGTTAGGGTTAGATAAATCTGTTTAAAAATTATTCATATTTGATAAGACCATATTAAAAAAAACACTTAAGAAACAACTAAATAAAAAAGTAAATATGAACATACATTATCATTTGTCTAAATTTCTGTGATGAAGCTTGATAATTTCCCTCATTTAGTCTATTCAGACAATTGAAAAATTTACCCTTTATGGATTAGAAAAGGGGCTCTGTTTAAAGTTCCATGTAGGCTCCCAAGTTCAACATGAAATACCCAAAGAAGGCTGAAGAACACATTAGTTGAAATGTTGTGAATATAACCATAAAGGAGTAGACAATAGTCTGAATGCTTTAAATGATGAACATACAATGAACATGATTCCTTCACCTCTCAGCATAAAATAACCCTAGATAGGTTCACATGTCATTAAAATCAATAAATCAATCATTCAACATTGATCAATCTTACAAGTCTATCTATACATATACTAAGTGCTAATTTAATGTAGCTTTGATGTCCCTATTTTGTGTTTTGAAATAAATATTTTTGGTTACATAGTGCTATAACTATAACATCAACTAAAAAAGGGGAAAAAAACTTTTCTTTAATAAAAAAAAAAAGAGAGAAAAATATGTAATTAATAAAAATTGACTTCATCCTGGATTAAATGTTGATCTAAGCTTTTAGTTGAAGCAGACTAAAAATATTACCTACCATTTAATAAGGGAAATCTTATCTTCGAGCAATGTGAGTGAGTACTCTCAAACAACTTAGAAATGCTAGCTTTCAATTAAGTAGTGTCGGACAAAATTTTCAAGCAAGGCATTCCAAGTTTGAAAGGCAAACGTACTCATGCCCATGAAGAGCCTCATCAAGACATCAGTACATTGCACATGCCTTCACTCACCCACCAACCATGTAATAGAATTCTATGTTCCACATGTGAAAGATACTCTGCTTCAGAATGTTGCCATCAGAGACACTAAAGAAGCCATCAACACAATTATAACAACAACAACAACAATAGCAATAATAAAAAAAATAATAACAACAATAATAACAACAATCTACTAGTAGAAAAGTTGAAGGTCACTATCATCTCGATGAGCTGCTATGAATGAATGAATGAATGAATAAAAAAACAAAACTTCTTTTAAAATCTTTCCTTCACCAGAATTTTTTGACTCCAAACTAGAAATGAAATGTCATTTGCTAAGAGGCTTTTGATGTCATGCATGTGTATATGTGTGTGTGTGTGTGTGTGTGTGTGGTCTTTTTTTTTTCTTTGTTATCTCAAGTGCATTGCAAATGAAGCTGTCCTAATCAAACCTGAACCAAAGCCTCAAATCCAATTTCCAAGAAAGATCTCTCGGAATAATTAAAGAACCTTTTCCAGTTAGCTTGTCTGGAAATAATGGCTTCAATTCCCTGCCTCAAGTACTGTACGCTGTGCAGAGATCAGATATGTCAATTGATAGGAATATTCAATGAGACAGCCAGTATCCAAGTGGTGTTGGCTGGTTTTATGACTCTGTGGGTGTAGGATCACCTTGGACACATGATTCCAAACCAGAATCTCTATTGCTGAATATAAACTAATGTTTGGTCACAAAGACCTTGAAATGTTCTGGGACAAAATCAATATGCAAGATATCAGTGACTTGTCTGGGTTGACCAAATATTTATAAAAGAGGTTGCTTTTGTTATTTTAGTAACAGAGGATGATTTTACATCATACAAGAAAGAGAAATTCTTTCAAAGCCATTCTAAGTTTTAGCTAAGTGGTTAGAGTAATGGATAACAGAAAACCAAATTTATTATAAAATGAGAGCCTTTTGTTCTTATTTTAGTTAATGAAGTCTGAGTTTATATTAAACTGAGCTGAATCTTAATATTTTCCTGTTTCTTTTTATCATACACCAAATGTTATTTTAATGTTTATTTAAATAATTCCCCAAATATTTGCCTGATCTGAATAATCTGTGTGGTAAATAAAAAGAAGAAAGAAAAAAAATCGTCCAGTTGATCCAAAACTGATTTCATCAGCCCCTTATGAGCATAATTCTATAGAAAGTACTGTTCATAAGTGTTTGAACAAACACAAAAAACTAAAGATTTTAAGCAATAGAGGATCCAAATTAACTGACTAGTTTAGCAATACTTTCAAATAGAAATGTAAATTCATGAGGTCACATTTTTAACCTTTTTTATTTATTCTGAACAAGATTTTTGTAGAATAGAACCATTAACAATTCAATTTGATCAAAAAATATTTTCTGTAAATTTAGCATTCAGAGCAATAAAATATGACTAAATACTTACTTGGTTATGTTGACTGTAATTAAATTTAGTTCTTGAATTATCTTCTTGTTTTAACTTTTGAAACTAAAAGAAATATTTGTATATCTGTTTGTTCAAATACTTATAAGAAGTAGTGAATATATACCCTTATATATGTATATATATATATATTACAATTTTTTTGTATTTGTATATGTTTATTTGTTTGTAAAGTTGCAGATGAACTTAACTCTCTTAACCCCTCAACAATGGTAGGAGAGAGTGAGCACATAATTTCTTATCAGATTTTAAACTTTGGTTGCAGACTCCTTCTGATCTATTCTTGAGTTATGATAGCATTGATAATGAATGAACAGAGTTTGATAGAACATACATCTGTAGCAGAAAGAATTTTGCATTCTTGTTTGGCGCGTAATTTAATTCGACTGTTGGGGTTGACACATAATTTCACCCAATCAGGATGACTTATCCTATTCAGCCAGGACTATCTTTCTGGGCAGCACAAACTGGGGAAATCTACCAAACACTTTTTTTTGCAGAACTTCTTTGTTCAGAACAGATGTCTTACTGTCTTCTCTTCAATAGCAGCAGCGGCATCACACCACCATGAGGGAAACAATCTAATTTATGGACCCCTGGCATCTATTTCTCTTAGACCAAGAATTCCCAGTTGAATATGAATTAGATAAATTCAATACGCCACACACAGGAACAACTTTATGTCACCCCCAAAATTGGCTATGTCGACTGCAATGCAATATTACGCTCTGATACATAGCTACTTCTTCACTGGGCAACATTTTCTGGAGACATTCACGCTTCTCCCCGAAACAACCAGAACCAAAAACTCACGGTGACTTCAACGTTTCTCTCCTCAAACAGCAAACACGACTTTTGTTACACTATGGCGAACAAATCTCCCTCACACATCCAACAATGCCTTAACCTAACAATGCACTTTTCACTCAGGCATTTAGCTGCTAAAATGCTTTCTCAACTCTATCATAACTTCATTTTGTTTCCTTACTTCTTTCCTTCCAAAGAGACTTGCAGCATAAACGTAAACCCTTTATTCCATGCTGCCATTAAAAACCTTCATATAAAAGCTAATGGCATCTTCGTCTTCTTCATTCTCCTTTATTTTACAACAACACTTAGTGAGGGAATAACACACACACGCAAGAACACATTTCTTTGCTAAAAATGGTAACAAACATTTTTATCGCTAAACATCTATATGAAGTGTGTTTAAAACAAGTATCAAAACTGAAGCTGTATTTACCAAGACAGAGATGAACAATGAATCAAATATCAATTTTTTTCAAAACAGTCCTCTTTACATTGAACACATATTCCAGTGAGTTTTTCATTGGTTGAAGCACCTCTGAAACTTCTCTTTTGATAAGGTGTGAAGCAGTATATATGTTTTAATCTCCCTCATATCCTCAAATCTCTTACCCTTGAGCTAAATTTTCAGTTTAGGAATGAAGAAAAAAGTTGTATGGAGCTAGGTCTGGAAATTATGAAGGGTATTGCTCTTGCACAATCCTGTATTTCACAAAAAAATATTGTTCATAAAGTATAGAGACTGGCTTCATAATTATTTTTCAAGTAGGCACTTAGACATCAAGACATCATCTTTTTATTACATAAGCTATCCAGCAGTACAAGTGCCTTCATTTAAACTTTAACTTTCAGAATTTAAAAAATCTAATGCTTCTGTCTAAATATTGTTTGACCACAAATCATATCCAAAAGCAATGAGAATATTAAAATATGCCAAAACTTATGCCTCAGCTAATAAATTGGTTAATATGTTGTCCTATTTATTTACACATTCAAGGTGCACCCAGAAAGAAATGAGGTGTGTTCAAAAAACAAATTTATTGTTTTGCCTACAACTTAATGAGATTTTGATTCACTGCTTTCAGTTTTTTTTTGTTTTCGTTTTTTGTAGTTGATTTTTTTTTCAGTTTTAGAATTCATTTTTGAGGTCAGTTTGAAAGATAATATCCAAGTTTTATAGCACAATTTCTTTTATCTTTTCTTTTGTCTGAGACTTTCAAAGTGGTTTTCAGCTTTGTGAACAAGGGACAATTCTGAGGAGCAGATCAACTAAGGGATAAAAGTTGCTTCATGTTTCATCATAAATTCTCAACGTGATCATTGTTGATTGATGTTTGAGGTTTTCCAGATTTGAGATCATTCTTCTGCCCAGCTATAATATAACAGACTGGGATCTTTAACTTTGGGATTGAAATTGGTTTAAGAAAAGGAAAATCTTTGAATTCAAACCACTTGTACTCTACTTAAAAATTGACCTTGGCAGAAATTGTTATCTACAAAGCTTTTTGCTTAGATGTGGCACAAGGCTATATGAACGAAGCACCCAGCGAGACTCAAGCTCACTCATGAAGGTTTGCTAGTCTAGCTTGCTAACCAATACACTACCTGTGGTGCCATTGACCTTGGTGGAAGTTATTCCCTATTTAAAATGCTGGTACCACTTGTTGCTTACAACTCATATAATCCTCCACTTTGGCCAGTTGCAACATTAGAAAAGTCTCATTAAGTTTTTCTCTATCTTAAACAGAATCTCATACTAAGATCCTTTATTGTTTAATCTAAAAATAATAAGTGTCTATATATCAACTCAAACATGTATACCTCCAATGCTAACCAATATAATGTGATACATATTTTTATACAAAAGGCTAAGGTCATGATAACATTACAAATTTATTATTAGCATGCTAAAATATTTCAATGGTGTAATGTTTTAAAAGTTTGGTTTCTTTTTGGACACACACTGTATATACCTTCAGTTCATATATTTTTATCTTTATTTATACTCATATAGTGAAAAACTAAGGAAAACAAAGAAAAATTAATAAAATAAAAACATTTATTAGGCTAGGGAGGTGTCTATTGAATTATGTTATATCTTTGCCCTTCTATGTAGAGGACAAGATGACTTGCATTATTATTATCAAGACCAACTTGGAAGAATCTTAATGCTATCATCTCTATCTCTTATCTAACCTTTATATATATATATATATATATATATATATATATATATATATGCACATACACACACACACATATGCATTTATAAACACACACACACATATAACTACACATATATATACATACACAACCATGTACAAACACATACACATACACAAACAAATACATACTTATACATACATACATACATACATATATATATATATATATATATATATATATATACAAACCACAAAAATATATATATACGTGCACACACACACAGACATATACAGGCACACATATATATAACCACACTCATATATACACGCATATATAAACACACACACTCATATATAACCACACACGTATATACACACACAACCCTGTACAAACATATGCATGCACACAAACACATACATACTTTTATATATATATATGTATATATATATATATATATATATATATATATATATATATATAAACAAACCACAAATATATATATATATATATATATATATACACACACACACATACAGGCACGCATATATATACCCACACTCCTATATACACACATATATAAACATACACATGCGCGCACGCGCGCACACACACACACACACACACACACACACATACCTACATACCTACATATATATATATATATAAACACATACATATATGCAAAAACACACACACATATTTGAATAGAGTATTTCTAGGCAGTAATCTTTATTGTATACGTGTTTTATTAAAGATAACAGCCAAATTCAGTCAATCAACATCAAGAAAAGAATAGGGAAAAGTTAAAGTCCAATTTTTTATATTCTCATATTATTGTTTATTGTATTTATAAAAAAAATCCTAATTTTTAATTGTATATTGTATTGCATGTCAGTGAAGTTATGTATGGTTAAAGGTATTAAGAATTAAATTTTTTTTATTAAATGCTAGAATCAACAATATCAAAATATTGGACTTTATTCTATGCTATTTTTTTCTTAATAATAACTGATGTCAATTAAAAGAAATTTATACATTTATGAACATTATAAACTTCAAATTATTCTTATGTGCTTTGGATTTTATTGCGAGATATCTAATTAAAACAAAGAGACACTTACTAAAAAAAATTGTTGCCGATATGCCCTGTTATCTTTAATAAAATATGACTCCAGTATATACATATAATGGGAAAGAGTCTGTTTGTCAGTCCTCTATAGGTTGCCAAATGTTTTGATATAGAGCTTCTCATTCAATTCCTATTCATAGAATTTACATTATAGTATTAATTGCAATGAATAAATACATAGATAAATAATCTGATTTACTATTAGAATAGTCATTTTCCTTGAGAAATTGTAATCATTGATTCAAACACCAGTATAAACCTCACACTATTATTAAGTTTGAAATTACTTCATTCTCAAAGCAAGAGTATTTTAATGTTATTTTCATAATTGTTATATATTTAACACATATAAAAAATTGAAGTTTTATAATATAGATATTTCATTTGTTAATACTACAAACCATTTCTAAGAATGGAATTTCTTCTCTTCTTAGCAACCCAGGAATTGTGGACAATTAACCTCTAAAAGGTAGTTTCCCACCAAGGTGGAACTACTCAACAAAATATTATAGCAGACATTCAACTAACCCATTGGAAGTTATAAATTCTCTTTAAAATAAACATTATCTCATGTCCACATCCTGGTTGTGTTTTCCCAACCATTTAGTAGTTTTATCATTTCACTGCTTGTATGACTTTCTCTCTCACCTGACCTTCTGTTAAATAATTAAATGTGAGCTTCTCTCACTTTATTCACAACTAATTCTGCATTGCAAACTCATAAATTTTCATCAAGAACTTTTATCAATCTTTTATCTTCATATTCATCAACTTAGCTTCGTTCTTGAAGTTATAAAAATTGTCCTCAGAGTTGTACAAATAGTATATACCATTGATTTTTTTTAGATGCACTGATTGAAGTAGCCCTTCACACTGAGTAACAGGTCAAGACTTGAATCACTCTCACATGGAGACTAAAAGACAAATGTCAAAATTTCCTTCTTGTCATTTCATTTTTTTCAATCAAAAAAATTGTCTGTTTTTCATTTACAAAAAATATTTGTAGCAATAAAATACATATATCCACATTACAGAAAAGAGATTTACCAATTATATTTTTTATATTTATGCTATAAAGATAATGTTTAATTGTTTTGTAGAGAAATATATATTCATTTTAAATTTAAGAAACTTCTAAAAGATTTATTGGTTTAGACATTTTTTTTTTTGCATTGAACTAATAAAGTTCAATAATGTTATGTAGATATTTTACATCTCTACCTATAAACCTAATCAGTAATATTAAATGTAAACAATTATGTTAGAGAGACAATTTTTTTACTTTTGAAGTCTTAAAATTTAAATTCTGCAATATTAATTACATCTTGTAGCAACATGAATTCTTTCTGATTATTGTTTACTGTTGAAGAACCTTTTTTAATCAAAGCCCCTTATTTTCTATAAGGAACAAAAATTTTATAAATTAAAACATACAACTGAGTCAGATAAATGTGTCTAGCAAATTTGGTAACTGTAAATTAAACTGCTTGGTTCTCTACATAGAAAAAACAAATTCTCCCCCATTCTTAATATAGATAACATGTCTGCATTTTTTGTATTCTAAGTTCTTTTGATGTGAAATGACAAAATTAGGTAAATCAAAATATTTAAGTAATGATTTCCAAATTTGACAATTAGACAATATAATATTGAATAAACAATGAATATATTTGTATGAGTGTATGCATGTGTGTGTGAATATATATATATATATATATATATATTGTCATCCACAGACAGACTGTTTTGTTCTATCAGAACTCTTCAGTGTGGCTAGACCCACAGGACGCTCGAAGCCGGGATCGAAACCCGTCCAACTTTACGATTGACTAAGGTTTCAGACCACACGGCTACAAGCGGACTACGTTGGCTAAGGGAATTTTAAGGTATTTTATTTTTAGCAACAGCAGCAGCAGCCTTTGTTTACATTTTTTTTTTTTTAATACCCTATCGGCTACCAGAGTGCTCAATTCTTATGAAGAGCTTTGCATTACGCTAGGGGCGGCCGACAATTCCTTATATATATATGTGTGTGTGTGTGTGTGTGTGTGTGTGTGTGTGTGTGTGTGTGTGTGTGTGTGTGTGTGTGAATATATATATATATATAAAGTATATATATATATATATATACATATACATATATATATATAACTTTATATATATATATATATACATGTGTGTGTGTGTGTGTGTGTGTGTGTGTGTGTGTGTGTGTATGAATATACATGAATATATATATGTAAATGTCTCAATATATATATATATATATATATACTTTATATATATATATATATATATATATATATATGTATATATATATATATATATATATATATATATATACTCTATATGTGTCTCAATATATATATGTGTGTGAAGGTGATCAGTAAATAATATTCATAGCTTGATATTATTGTGTCCATTGATAAGTCTGATGCAAAGTAGAATATTCTCAAGTCTAACAGAAAGCAAACTCACTCCTACTCACAAGCCAAAAATTACACTGGCTGAAAAAGTAATGCCTTTTATAGAGAAGACAGAAACTTGTGATTGGTCAGTGACCAAGTAGCACCACTCCTATGCAATGCTAGAGCCACACAGTAGTCGTTCGGGGAAAGTCTTGTATATATATATATATATATATATATATATATATATATATATATATATATATGTACATATATATACATATGTACCCCCACACACACAGAGGCACACACACACACACACACACACACACACACACACACACACACACACACACACACATATATATATATATATAAAGGTGATCAGAAAAATAATTTTGAAATATGTTTGTTATAATGGATGATAGGAAATACTATGATAATTTCATTGTAGGTTTTAGAAAGCTATTTTAATCTTTTACTTACTCCATAAATCAAAGAAAAGCATATCACCTAAAACTTTGCTTTTAGTTTTATCATTTCACTGCTTATATGATTTGTTTGGTTTGGTTGTTTAATGGCATATCAACCCTTCTAGGTTATTTAATGCCAAAGCCATTCTCCTAGAAGAACAATAGTGGTACTATTTAACCCATACCTAGAAGTGCTTATATGACTTTCTCTCTCACCTGTTAAATAATAAAATTAACTTTATTTATATCTAATTCTTTATTGCAAACTCATAAATTTTTAACATGAACTTTTATCCTCTATCTTCATATTTATTAACTTAGCTAAAAGTTATAAAAATTTTTGTTTCTTCTTTTCCCTCAGATTTGTACAATTAGTACATTCCATTAATTTTTTTTTTCAGATATACTTACTGAAGTACTCCACACTGAGTAACAGGTCATGACTTGAATCACAGACACATGAAAACTAATAGGTATATATATATATATATATATATATATATATATATATATATAATATAATATTCATGACTTGAATCACAGACACATGAAAACTAAAAGGTATATATATATATATATATATATATATATATATATATATATATATATATATATATATATAATATAATATTTGTTAAAATTTACTTCTACTAATTTCATTTTTTTTCACAGAAAATGCCTATTTTACATTTTTTTAGTCTACAAATCGTAATTGTTACAATAAAAGATGAATAACAGGAAAGAGAAGAGATAAGAAAAAATGTATATCCTGGTTTATTTGTATCCTAAAGTCTTTCTTTTTACTTAATGTCCCTATGGCCATTGCTAAACCTCTGTCAACAATCTGTACCTAATATTTACTTTCATTCAAAGCATTAATCTTTATATATCACCTCAATCAGCCAAACCCTCTCATTCAAAAACAGTTTTTCTCAATAGGATGGGCTTTTTTCTTTCATTGCTTTATGTATATATTGAAATCATTCAATAAACATTTTACTATTCAGTGATGTCTAGAGTTTATTAAGCTGCATAATGATTTTGTTAGCTGTTAACAGGTTCATTTTTTTCTCAAGGGAAAAATATGTATAGGTGAGGGTTGTTCAAAAACTTCTAAGCCTCCCCTAGAGTTTAGATTTGTCAAACACTTTTCACTTTTGTATGGAAATCTGAATTAGTCTTTCTAATTTCATAAGAAGTGGTAATGTGTTATCACAAAAAAAACCGTTCAACTATGGCTCTTTTTTTTGGGTAAGGCTTAGAACTTTTTGAATGATCATCGTATTACTTTCTGCTATAAATATTAATAACTTTGTCTACTTTGTGACTGAAATATAAAGGTGGATCAATGTGCCTGTTGGGGTAGGAAATATGTGGTTTTCTAAATCCTCAAGTTAAGCCTTCCATAGCCTCCATAAAGACCATTTAGAAATTTCACACCAAACCAAATATCCTAAAATTTTCTTAAAAAAAAAATTATCTCAAAAAGTCATCAAAAGTTTTTCCTCTTTTAAAATCATATAACTTATGTAGAATTTAATTAATATTGTTAAATTTGGAATAAATTATTAACTAAAACTTTAAACTTGGGATTTTGTTTTTAAAATATCAAAATTTTAATTAGTGTGGCCTTATCAGCAAACAATTAATTTCAATGTGTCCTTTAAACACTGATAAGGAATTAATGCTATTTTTTCAATGGGTTTATTCTTGAAGTTATGTAAATTGTTGTTTCTTTTTTGCTGTTAGAGTTGTATAATGAAAGAAAATCATATCCTGGTCTACCAGTGATTGTTATAATAAAATTGTTACAACGTGAAATAATTGAATCATAGTTATGAGCTGAATTTTGATCTGAAATTTTCACTGGATAATATATGATCTGTATTATTAATATTCACTACTGAATTTAGTGTATTGATTCTGTGCAAAATTGATTAAGAAAATAGAGTTTATTTCCTATTAGTGCCAGCAGTTGAGGTTCAAACTTAGGTAGAAAGATTTTAAATACTAATTTTTAAAGCAAGTTGGTAACTTCTCTCAAGCTTGAAGTTATATAAACTTTATTCTTTCCTATGCTAAGTCTAGTTTAGTAAATATCCTCAGCAACAGTCACTGCTATTCTGAGTCCATTACTGGACAAAGACATTTCCTAATTGCTTCTATGACAATATTGATTGTGCTACCCTCTGCCATGTTTTATCACCAAACTCAACTATATTATCCCTCCATTTTCTGTTAGTTTTTTTCCAATTATGCTTGTTATTTCTTGGACTCTAACATAGTACTATAACAATAAATATACAACTAAAATTCTCATTAAGTTTGTATGAATGTATTATTATAACCTAGTTTTCTTTTGGTTACAGAATCAATATTTAGCGATGATGAAATGGTTATTATTGTTTAGCGAGGGGGAACCATTTTGTAGCCAGAGTTTTTGTTGTTGGTAGCGAGGAATGGTGGTAACGTATGTGTGTTTACGTTGAAGTGTTTCCTTGCTTAGTGTTGTTAGTCCCCTTGCTAGATTGTGAGAAATAAAAGGTGGTAGAAGATGAAGAAGTAAGATGGCAAAGGTCGAAAGGTGTTTTTAGAAATAGGGTTTTTATTGCAGCATGGAATATAGTTTGCTTTTGGTGCTGCAAGACTCGTGGAGTTTAGGCTTGTTAGTATGGAGACAAAATTGAGTTACGAGATGTTGAGAAGGCAGCATGTGTTGTCAGACGTGAGGGATTGAACTTTTGCATTTTTGACGAAAGACATGTCGCAGTTGTAGGAATTGAACTTTGGATGTCACCGTGAGTTTCGTATCTGGTATGTGGGGAGAGTATGCATTATCTCCATGTGGGTCGAGAGCGGAGTTATGCTCAGATCGACATAGCCAATTTTTGGGGTGACACAAAGTTGTGCCTGTGCGCGGCATGTTGAATGCGTCTAATTTATATTCAACTGGGATTCCTCATAAGGAATCCATAAATTAGATGGTTCCCTCATTTGTCTATGCTGCTGCTGGTGCTGCTATGTTAGAGCCGCAGTGAGATGTCTACACTGGGCGGCTTGTCTAGCTAAAAAGCATTGCTAATTAAGAACGATCAGAGGGATGTCTGCTCTGGTCGGCGTTCCCAAGTCAAAGAGACTGGGTTTGGCGGCTTACAAGCTTTGGTGGGCAGAAATGAAGGTCTGGGCTAAATAGGATTAGTCATCCTGATTGGTTGAAATTAAGTGTCAAAATAAATTGAGCGCCAAACCAAAATACGAGATTTTCCTCTTCTCTACAAATATATCAGATGTATTCTTCTGATAGCTATGGTAATTTTCTTTGTTATTGTTTTTTCCTTGCTCATCTGCACCTGAAAGATATTCATTAAAAAATAGAACAAACTCTGTTGATAGATATGACAGAGTTTTATTTTATGATAGAAAAATTTTTTTCTACATTTTCTTTTTTCAAAATGTCAATTGGAGTGACTATCTCTTATTCCACTCTTGATCTCATGTATGTGTGAGTTAACTTAGCAGTTTTTAGTGTTTTTGCTTCAACAGAAAGGGATCCTATCACCTGTCTTCATTTCACTGTGGTTTATATGTGTGTGTCATATAACAGTCTTCAGAAAAAACAATTCTTGCAATTCTTTTGGAGTAAAGTCCCAAGTAAAACTTTAGGAGTGAGATTCTTCTTTGACCAAGCCCAGAGCAAAAACTGAAACTATGTTCCAACACTTGGGATGATATGCACATCTTGTCACAAAGGGTCAATCACCTCAACAGTTGGTTTCTCCCTGAAGTCATAATTTCATGTGTCTATCAATGGAAGGTCAAAGATCTTAGCTGAATTTTCATCACTGTCCATTCTATAGTACCCATTAACCTGATCTGCATCAAATAATTTGAAAAAGATTTTCAGAGAGAAAAACTTAGCTGTTTCTAAATTCCATCAGATTTTAAAACATAATTTGGGTTCAATTCTTTCGGCTGTTTTTCCCATCTCATTTTATTAGTTTTATTCCCAATTATCAATCTGTCCTCTTGGTAACCATCCTTTGAATTATTAAGTAAAGTTCCTTAAGGTTTTTCTTTTATCCTATAATTAACAGTGACATGTGTTCACCATTTGACTACCAATACAAAAAGTGTGGTGCATGCCACCCACAGAACCATAGATAGTACTCTTGCACCAACACCAGGACCCGGTAATATGTATTTAATCATAACCTAAAAAAGGTGCACATTATTGCAAGATTTATATTAGAACAATTAACTTAAAATGCTCTTTGAGAATAAAGCAATTTCTACCATTCAAATAACCTCTTAATAATCAGTTGTCCTGATTCTGTGTATCCTGACCACTTATCTTTTCGTTGTTTAATAACTTCTCCATTATCTCTTACCTTGGTTTGATCCCTTTTTTAATATCTAAGTGATATGCCCAGCATTGCCCTTCCAGTTGATCTCCTTTTTAATATCTAAGTGTTATGCCCAGCATTGCCCTTCCATTGGATCCCTTTTTAATATCTAAGTATTATTCTCTGCAAAGCTCTTCCAATTGATCCCTTTTAAGTGTTATTCCAAGCACTGCTCTTCCAATTGATCCTTTTTTAAATGTCTAAGTGTAATTCCTAGCATTGCCCTTCCAATTGATCCCTTTTTTAATATGTAAGTGTTATTCTCTGCAAAGTTCTTCCAATTGATCCTTTTTTTTAATTTCTAAGTGTTATGCCCAGCATTGCCCTTCCAATTAATCCCTTTTTTAATATCTAAGTGTTATGCTCAGCATTGCCTTCCAGTTGATCCCTTTTTTAATATGTAAGTGTTATGCCCAGCATTGCCCTTCGATTGGATCCCTTTTTAATATCTAAGTGTTATGCCCAGCATTGCCTTCCAGTTGATCCCTTTTTTAATATCTAAGTGTTATGTCCAGCATTGCCCTTCATATTGACTCCTTCTTTAATATCTACGTGTTATGCCCAGCACTGCCTTTCAGATTGATCTATGTGTGATTCTGAGTCTGTATTCTAGCTATTTTCTTTATGCTCATATTTTACATTCATACGTTTTATGTATACGTTTTATATTTTATATATATAGTAGCCTTTTACTTTCTGTTGGGAAATTACTCAAGGATAACAACTTCTTTTCTTTTTTTCTATGCATGATATACAGACGATATGCAAAAAGATATTTTAGGTCAAATATTGAAGGATTTTTTTGTTTAATCATCAATTTTTTCCTGTACTTCTAAAAGTTGTTTGCACAGAAAATGGCTTAAGTCAATTGAGGTTGTTGAAATGCAATAAAGTCAGCAGGTAATGATTAAAACTGAGACCTTTGCCAACATGTTCCAGGTTGAAATGCATTTTGTGTTAAAATACAACAATGTAATTTCTTTTTTCTATCCCTGCCATCAGAATTTGATTTGTCACTTTATACATAATAATCAGAGTGAATGGAAGTGTTGATGCATTTGTTTAATAAATCCTATATGAACTAGTTATAACTGTTGTGGAGTATTCATCCTATAATATCATGTGGAGTGCTACTACTATGTCCATGTGATATTTTGGCAAAATTTCTGTATTAATTAACAAACCCTCTGACTAGTTTATTTTTATGTTGATGGATTTAATTGATGTGAGAGAATTTTGTTGTTTGTTATTTGTTTATTAATGTTTCCGAGGCATGTGTTAGTGTTTGTACATTTACAGTTGATTAAAAAATATTAGGTTTACTTCCTATACTATCAATAACTATTAATGTCAATTTCATTATAATATACAGTAAATTTCCATTATTATGGTACTCTTGGGGACTTTTTGGCTACCAATTTTACACCAAGTGTATTAATAGTTATTTATTTTATATAAAGTGTATTAATAATTGTCTATTTTATACAAAGTGTATAAATAATTATTTGAAGCTTGTCATTAATTGATTAGACATTTTAGAATTTCTTTTCAAATTTCTGTGTTACTTTACATGATATTACTAATTTTAGCTTTTAAAATAATATACTGAAAATCTTCATGTGCAGTCGCCAGAAACTAGTCTCAGGCAATAGTATTATGAGAAACTATAATGAAAACACAGTGTGTCATTAAATAGTGCTATTGGTATATGTACAGTTCCAACAAGTTTACAGCATTTAGTATTTGGTATATAGTGCAATGATTAATATATTTGTCTTGCAAGCTGTTGACAGTGATTATATTCACTAAGTAATTGAATCCTCACTTGTTTTGTAACCAATCAATCAACCAATTTTTTTATCAAGTTTTTGATCATTGGTTGGCTATTGATAAAGACACTTAAAGGGCTAAATCTGTTGACTCGTCCCCAGGTTTGCAAGGCTGTGCAATAATTTGGCTAAATTTTGAATTTCACTTTCAGTTATTGAGGTTACTGTAGTGTTTTAGGTATTGATGGGGATCAAGAGACAAAAACAAGGTGAAAAGATGGTAATGAAATGAGGTTGTTTATTTCAGGAAATGAAAAATCAGACATGTGGTCACAAAAAAATTCCACTTACTTTATTGCCAATATTACAACTTACTTCAGGACTGATTTCAAAAACAGGAGGATCTAAAGTGGTATTTTTAAATTGATTAAGGAAAGATCTACACTATGAAAAATTGTAACCTAGCTCTAATGGTGGGGAGCAGTTTTGGTTAACCCCAAAATCTAGCCCATGACTCCCCAGATGACTAACTGACCTTTTTTTGAAAATTCTCAAGTCTCATGTTTGACTGTCTCTCACACCTATACCGAGAGTTCTTGTAATTGACCTTTTGTAGTGTTATACAACTGGGCACTGGAATCACTGGTGGTGGGAGGTGGTAACTATATTACATTACTTTTTAAATGAAATAGATGACAAATGAGAAGAAAGTCAATGATTGATCATTTAGATGATTGATCATTTAGATGATTGATCATTTAGATGATTGATCATTTAGATGACTAATGAGAAGAAAGTCAATGACTGATCATTTATACATTTATAATGTAATATAATTAACTTTTGAAAGCACAAATAATTAAATTCAGATTAGTTATTCAATCATCAGTTTACACCTGTGGATTAAATAAAGGGTTCAGTTCAAAATTTCCTAAAGGTTATGGTCAATGACAAAAGACCCCTGAAGAAGGCCAGAGAGTATAACAGCTGAAACATTGAGAGTGTAACAACCAGAGTAGGAACAATAGTCCAAAAGATGTAAGTAATGTAAATGTTAATCAATCTGTTCAAATCCCACAAACTTTGGGATGATACCTCAAATATATAAATGGGCTGCTGATTATGGAGTAGTGATTAATCGGTAAGTCTCACAGAACATTAGCCTCTCACAGCAAGATTATGGTTAAGAAGCAAATCCAAGAGATTGATATGATTAGGGAGTGAGTTTGATCCTCACTTAGTGCTGAAGATTTATCACCTTGTACCATACTCAGTAAAACTCAGAAAATTGAAAATATTCAAAATATGATAACAATAAATAATGTTGCATAAATGATGTGCGACACAAAAGTTTGGGTAGTTTCAGATATGAAATAGCTTCTTCAAAGAAAGTATTGATAGAAAACAAGGTTCTTTATTTGGTTGTCAGAGTTCTATGCCGAGTAATTACCTTTCATGGTATCTCTATAGCAATAGAGTTACTTGGTTATACTTATCTCCTCTCCAAGTAAAAGATTGTATTGGGTTATATAGTTTCAACAGTAATTATTATATGCCTAAGATGGATTGTTTTTATAAGGCTAAAGGGTTTCAATTACTGAAGAGAGAAGTGGATCCATGCTTTTTTGGTAATATATTTCATAAGATTTTGAACAATAAAGATTCTATATTCTGATTCTTAGTAGAAGTACCAAAGAGCAAAACTTTGATAATAAGAAATGGTTTGGTGAGCCAAGTTCAAACCCTGGATGAGGTTGTTTGTATTTTTCTTCACACTAATGCCCTTGGGAAGGGCATGAATTTATTCTTTCTCCTCCACGCTATGGGCAAATAGTACAGTGGACTATCCGAGGAGAAGGAAAACTTTGAGTTCAAACCAGCTCAACAAAACTTTAAAAAACAGACCTTGTCTCATAACCTGTCCATAGTGGAAGGATTGTGTAAATACATTTTAAAGCGAGGAATTCAACCATTGCTTTGAATGTAGCCTTGTGCCAGACTAAGCTGAGCTCCATAAATAAATATAAAGAGATTTCACTTTGTAACTAGTTTGAGCAAACTATTTTCACAAACTATTATTAATGTGGAGAATTCAAACCTTACTTGGGACCTTTTGAACATAACCTTGTGTCAGACTTAGTTAAGCTTCAAAAGACCTCATTGTATAGCAAAGGTTAGTAAGCTATTTTCATAAACCATTATTAATTTATTGAGTTAGAACCTCTCTGGGTTTCTCACATTTAAATCATTGCAATTTATCAAGCTTAATAAAATATTATAAAGATGCAACAGCTGTTCCAAATAAAAGAGCAAATAATAATATATTAGTCTTTATTTCAAGGTCAATTATTATATCAACAGAACATTTGCAGAAGAGAAATGTTTTGGCTGTTTCACAAGTATTCCCTAAATATTTATTTACCTCTCTGTAAAGGCAAATTCAGCACATAGTTTGAATTGGGGGTCCACACATGTATATGTGGGGGAAAAGACAAAAACTGACCAATCCCTGTGACCAGAGTCATTAACATAGACAACTAAAATCCACCTGCAATGCAAATTATATGAAATATCTGTTTGAAAGTGTCAAAGTAGATGACATTCGGTTCTTTTTTAAAGAAATAAAGTTATACCTAAAAAATATAGATATAAACTTGATCAATACTGCACAAAGTAACCCCAAAACACCAACTCTAATAATGTTAACACATCATTAAAACCATTTACTAAAAAGTGTAAATATAGTCATATAATGTACACTATTTCCTAACCTCTAGGCATAAAATAACCCCAAACAGGTTGACATGCCATTAAAACCAACCAACCAACCAACCATCAAATCCATCCCTTTATTGTAATGCATGAGTTTACTGTAATATATCAACTACACTTCTGCTGGGAGGTAACCCTTCCCCATGAGTGTTCTGGGTATGACACTAAACCATCTGATGGTGAGACTCTAGACCTGGAGTTTGGGGGAATGTGGAGTATCATTTAATTGCCACTACTCTCAGGTCCACTCTGACCCAGAGTGGTAGTACCTGTTAGGATTTCATTTATGGATCAAATAGAACTGTTTAAACAAATGATACTATTAACTGTATACAAACAAATTATTAATATTAAATTAGATTAGAATACATGGTTTGCTTAAAAGTAATGTTACCTATAAAGTATTCCCTTACCAATCATATATATATATATATATACAATATTTCTGATAAGTTAAATGATGTAATTTAAAACAACAAACATTGATTCACCAATTAAACGGCCAACTCTTTCTTATTATACAAATTTTCCCCTAGGTTTTTGTATTTTGCATTTTTAAACATCCATCGTTGACTTCAAATCACAAATATCACCCCTCATGATCCTGATGATGGTTCAGTAGAACCAAAACACAATAGTGTTGACTTCTCAATATATCTCTCCTTCCACTTGGATTACTTTGTTATCAATTTTTCTACATATTGTTAATTACAATACTTTATTTACTTTCATACATATATATATATATATATATATGTGTGATTGCGGCAGAAAATTCAACAGCTTGCGAGGATCACGAATCTACAAGGTGCGCTAGTGCGAACAACGTAATTCTCCTGCCAGAGAATGTAAATCGAATGATGGGCCTATGAATCAGGTTTACCCCCACAGTATTCATGAGCCCATTGCTGACCATCAGGGTCCTGGAGACATTTCTTGCAAGTCAAGAATTTAGTGGCCCAAGGGTAATCAGATAGCTACCTGGACAAACTTAGACCTAGAGCATTCTTTTTACTCACCACCCATCTTGAGGGCCCATTGATCAACAAATGAAATCTTTCAGCAGAATTATATATGACGTTTGTCTCAAGTGCTTTTGGGCAGTAACACATAAATGAAAGAAAACGAACCGAATAGATAACGGATATAGAAAGGATTTCAACATGAATGTTATACATGCGGAACCACTTTTCTCGTGTAATTACATAAAATCAAGAAATGGTTGCTATGACATCTAACGGCCGTAAGTAAACGCATTTTTAAATCACTGCACCAAAATGAAGATGAACGAACGTCCAATGTAATGTCTGCTTTTAGTTGATCTTGTGTATACATAGATATATATTTCTTTTAAATACCCTATCTGGTGGCAAAAGCTGCTCGGTAGCGCCAGGAGTGGCAGTACCGCCTTGAGCTACCGAAACTGTGTTATCACCCTGGTTGGTGGTTGATGAGGCTAGGGTATCGCACGTGCTTTCACACGTTGTATGATAAAAAAAAAATATATATATATATATATATATAAAAGTAAAAGTAAAGTTGGCGACTGAAGTTGAGGCCGACCCAAAAGCTCCCTTTTCAATAGCTACTACACAAAAGTGTAGCAGAGGGCACTATTCCTTTTCCTGGATTGCTCCACTTTACCCTTGATATGTACCGTATAATGCTGAGTGTTAAGCAAGGAAGTATCAAGTACCATTTTTCGAGTCTTTGGTATGACTCAACCTGGGATTGAACCCTGCTCTCCCAAGGCATTGGCGAACACTCTACTTACTAAACAAGATTTGATAATCCAGAAAGGTTGATATGCCATAAAACACAACCAAACCAATGAAGGAATTGCCTATATTTCCACCATCACTACAAGTAAAAGTCAAAATTAGAAAGCTGATTTTAAAGGCAAGCCCTCCCTACTTAACTTTTGGATTAATAAGGACCATCTGCTTTCTTATAGCTGTATTCATATCTTTCCCAAGGGTATAAGTACTTTGTGAAATACAAACAGCCTCATCCAGGATGTTGTAGTGTGAGTGAGTACATTCCGTAATTTACAGGAGTTACTTTCAGGTTCAGTTTCCATAAATACAACACAAACAAATGGAATGTGACAACAACGAACAATAAGAAACAAGCAATTTAATCACCATAACAAACAGGATAAAAATAATTAATACAATGTTCATTTTATGTGCGTGTGTGTATGTAGAAAATACAGCTATGGCCAGTTGAATAAAAATAGGATTTGTTCGCCCGTGTGTGTGTGTGCATATTAGGAAAGTCTATTAACCCAATGTGTCTATAGTTGGCCGAAGTAAAGAGGATAAAAAATTGACTTTACTTACATACATGTGTATGCGTATGTGTATATAAGTGATGGACCCTAAGTATGAGCCTTTTGTTTTCTGAAGTCCGCACATGCATTTTTTATGAGCTTTGGTAGTCAGCAAAAGAACGTGGCATGTTTCTTTGCTGTGTCCTGTGTTCAATGCCTTCTGCTGTCCATCTTTGCTTCTAGTAGTGGAAGGCCCTTTGGTAGTGGAATGCTCCTGTTAATTAAATTCTTCTTTATTTATACTTTTTGCGGTTATTAAAGTGAATCAAAAATAGGATCTTGTTAGATTTTATTGCGCGTCCTGAAATTCAAGCACGCAGACATTTCTTGACTTATCAGATTTGTATATTTACTAAAATATTTTGGAGCCTAAATATTTTTCTGTTAATTAGTTTCTGAGCCGAGTTTTCTAGAATGTTCTTATTCTGTGTTTTTAGCTGATTGGTTGAAAAATATAAAAGTGTAACTTCAATGTTAATGCGATTTTGTTCCGAAATTTCTAGAATGTTCTTATTCTGTGTTTTTGGAGTTGATTATTTTAAGGCTAAAAAAAATGTGTATTCTATAATGTGAACTCAAGGTGCCCATTCCATTTCTTCTAACCATAACTGTTACACCATTAGCCCTTCCAGTAAATATAAAATTGATGTATCCATTCCAAGTGGTTGCATGTATGTTAGAACCTTATCCAACCTTAGATCTTGGGCTAAAGGTATCCTGTCTATTTTTAAAAGTTTGTTTTATGCTAATTTACTTTTATAAAAAAATATTTGAGTACAGGTTTCTTCTGCTGTCTGAAATGATATAAAGCAAAAAAGCATCTCCAGTTAATTAATATAGTAAATATTTATGAGCATTCTAAAATCCTAAAAATAACCTTCTATACCAAAGCATAAGATTTTTCATCTGTTGTGTTTGATTTAGAAAGCTTGAAATAAGATAGTATGCTTGACTGCTTAGTTACATGAATTTTTGTCATACAATTCTTGGTAAGCACTCAAAGCATCCAGCAAACCTGATACAAACATGTGTGCCCAACCAAAAATATGATCATATTTTTCTGAAATCATTGCAGCACTGTCAGTCGTAGCAAAAGGTTATTTCTTGGATTTAGGAGCATCTTAAAAAGGTTTTTATATGAATACATTAAATTGAAAGAACAAGAGAAAAACCTGTTTAGAAATTGATAAAAATGGGAGCTGTTGAAAAGTTCTTGAACCAACTTAGAAAGGGGAATTAATCTTTTAAAATTCTTATTGAAATTTTTTTTTCTCTTACCATGAAGGATTAAAGAAACTTGAGAAACAATGATCTAAGTATATTAAACTGCAGAATTAATATGTGGAATAACATGTACATTTCATGACCATAGTTAATTCCAAGAACTTTTAAGTACTCACTTGTATACTATCTTGAGTCGATTCTGGGCCTTTTGGTTAAGGAGTGCAAAATTGATCGCTTGATGTCATAGGGCTATCCTCCCAGACTATATCTACTTTGCAGGCATGAGTTCACTGCTTGGCACCTGAGGTGCCCCAAAAGAGGAATGCCAACGAGATCATGCATTTTTGTGACGGCCACATGAGTTTGGATTTGTGCATGGCTCCCCAAATTAAAATGACCTTGTGTCAAATCCAACCAGGTACAAGGTTGGATAAATATCTTGAATCACTTTAGTTACTGAGATATAAATCATTTTTAATTTAAATCTATATATTCATAGTTTAATTTACTGAAATTTCATTAATACAAAAAAAAAATAGAATAAAACAAACAAACCTTATTATTTGAATCATTTAACAGAAAGATTCAATTTTTGGCCAAGTATCACAAGAAAAGCGCGCCGTGCTTAGAACTGACATAAATCTTTGAATTCTGATTCTTTATAGATATACTAAATAGTGTAATCTACTTTATATATATATATATATATATATATATATATATATATATATCGGGAGAAAGTCCACATGGAATAATGGCTAAAGTGCTGAATTATGGCCTCTAGGTAAGTGAGTTTGAACTCCAGTCACACTATTATGTTTTTTTTGGACTAATCCTCTCGGAAAAAATATGAACCTCCTTATCCCTACCAGCTATGGGTTAAATAGTACCACGGCTGTTCTTCTAAAATGATTGCTTTGGCATTAACACATGGATGTTTATATGCCATTAAACAAAGGAACTGAACAGAACTGATATATATATATATATATATACATATACTTGCCATGGTACCCAAAAGTAACAACAAAATTTAAAAAAGAATTTTTATATGGTAAAGAAACTTAAATTCTTTAAAATAAAAACAATAATCATTAAAGCAAAGAATACAATTCTTCTACATTATTTTCTATCATCCTGTGAACACACTTATTTCATGAATAAAAAGAATGAACTCAACTATTGATACATTCACCTTAGATTTTTTTTAAAATAGTTAAAAAGGAAAACACACTTTATAAACATTTTCATTGTTAATAGTGATCAGATAGAGTAAAGTGAATATATCAGAAGTTAACTAGTATATTTCAAAATGAAATTTAAAAAAAAACAGCAAAACATATGATTTTTAAAAAATAAAAACACCCTTTTGTTTTTATTAATGAAATAAATAATCTCACATAGATCTTTACCCAAGGTAGATGTTGATAACACTTAAATTATAAAAACCATCAACAAAACAATTGCTTAAAAAAAGAAAGAACATAGGTTATTAGAGGGAAAAATTGAAAATGCATAACATAACAGTTATTAATCACAATATTTAAAGCAAAATGCACAAGGTTGCTAAACAAGCTCATTAGGTACAAAAACAGTAGCCTTTATTAAATTACATAGGAGGCTATTCAGAAACTTGATGAAGCATAGAATATGGTTATTTTAGCAACCCAATATTATATAGAACCTAGACACAGACAATTAAGCAGATAACCACAACAACTTATATCACACACACACGCGCGCACACACACACACACACACACACACACACTATATATATATATATATATATATAGTTTGTTGTGGGTGCAAAATTTCAAATTTTCAAAAAGATCTTTTTCATAATGAATCTGTTACTATACTATACTCTCTAAGAATATTCATAAATGTTTCCCATATAAATTAATAGTAAAAATGTAACCCATGCACTTATGTATATATCAGTCATACAATGTGGTCCTATTATATAGTAATGAGAAATTCCATTATGCTAACATTACTTGATTGAACATGCCTTGTATCACTCTAATAACAGAATTCCTTACTATTCACTAGTGCGACCGGGTTGTTAATACACTGAAAACATCCTAGTATATAACTTCAAAATTGACAGAGTTTTGACCAAAGATTAATAATAATAATACATACTTATATGTATGTATATAAATAATTCCATATTTCAAGGGGGGAGGGTATCCTCGTGGTGTAATCCATATGCACTGCAGAATTGTAGTAAGCGAGTTTGTACTGTAGTCGCACAATTACGTTCACTTTCGGGTAAATACCCTTGGAAAAGGTATGAAGCTCTTTATCCTCCCAGCTATGGGTTAAATAGTACCACTACTGTTCTTCTAGGAGAATGGCTTTGACATTGAATAACCTACAAAGTTTGATATGCCATAAAACAAAGAAACCAAACCAAACCATATTTTAATCCATATATATTTTTTAATCAATTGCTTCATCAGATCAAAAACAGCAATTGTGAGAAAAATTTTAAGATTGATTTGGATGATTTCAGAAATAATAGTAAGAAAAAGAATCTAAGATGGCATTTTGGGGAACTATAGGATAAAATACTAAACAGAATTTGATCTATTTGTAGATATTGTATTAATATTGTATATGTTCCCGTGCAAAGATTCTCTGTTTTTTAAGGTTGATGTGAGAAGATAGTAAAAAGAAGAGATGCCCAAAGAGGCATAACAAATAACAAATTATAATAATTCAAAAAATATAAAAAACAAACAAATCTTATTTCAATATTTGGCTTTTCTTGTATTCTTAATTTTTGGTCCAAATATGGTCAATTTGAAGCATAATAAATATATTAAAATAGCTATAATTTTATATATATATATATATATATATATATATATATATATATATATATATATATATATATATATATACTTTTAATTTTCTAAATTTCATTATTATAATTTTATACATATTCTGAGGATTGGTTGGTTGGTTTATTGGGTTTTATGGCATATCAATCTTTATAGGTTATTTAACGCTAAATCCATTTTTATGTAAATAATCTGTTCTTTTTAAAACAATTCAGTTTAGCATAAGTACACAGTTTAATGGTCAAAAACATTTCTATTTCAAACTATTCAAGCAGTTATATGTAACAATTCAGTTAAGTGTAAATACAGTTTTAATGTCAAAAACAGTTCTATTTCAAATAATTCAGTTAAGCATAAGCACACAGTTTAAATGTAAGTACAGTTTAATTGTCAAAAACATTTCTATTTTAAGCTATTCAGTTTATTCAAACAATTCAGTTTAGCATTAGTATGCTGTTAGTTCTATTTAACCCATAGATAGGGCCCTATCAGGTGCTACCACTCCAGGCCATATTCTGAGGAAGAAGTAACCTTAGTGTGAAGGGAAATACAAAATCTCATCCAGCATCTGTATTTAATTAATTCTATAATTTTGATGGGTACTATATTAGTTTTAAAGAAAATACAATGTACAAGACTTTTTGAATTTCGAGAAAACTTGAGAAAATCTGCTCTTCAACATCAATCCCATAATTCTGAAGTCAAGACAGCCTCTAAACATATAAAGATATCTATCTGCATTTTGCATACACACTAGACTGATTACAGAACTAAAGCATGATGTTTCCTGGCCCCCACCTGTTTCATGTTCAAGGGTAAATCCTTTTACTGCTCAATTATTACAACAGCTGCTAACTATTGGTGGTGGTAGTAAATTAAGTTATTCATTTAGAATAAACATTCTAACTTGTCTACTACTCACTTGGTGACCTTGAAAAGTTACTTAGTTCATATATTGATGCTCAGATTGCTTAAACATGACAATGGATTATTGTTGATAACTTACCAAAGCATTCAGTGATTTGAACAGTGCTTTTTTGATGAAGACTGTTTTGACAATAATACTACAACCTTAGATCAATGACAAGAATACTTGAATGCAGCTACAACCTATTTATATTTCTTGTTGAGGCATTTAATGACCAAGATAACCAGAAATCATGACTAGATATGACCTAAGCAAGTTATAAATAAAAGCAACAAAACCAGACAATCTCATTTTTTGCAGTAAACTGAAATGATGAATATAACTTCTATAAGAAATCTTATAAATATACATAGTTTGGGTTGCAATGAGTAGAACTCTTGATTTTTTTATATAGCAGTTTAAGATTACATTCACTTACAGACTAATACCCTTGGGAAAAGTATAAACTTCCTTATTCCCCAAGCTATAAGTTGAATGGTACCACTTCTTTCTTTCAACGACTTCTTTCTTTGGCATTAAATAACTCATGAAGGTTGATATGCTATAAAACAAAGAAACCAAACCAAACCAAACCAAACAGTATAGGATATTCCAAAATACATGGAAATATACTAAATTTGCCTCCTCAGAATATTTTAACTGGATTGATTTAAAGTTCAAAATTATATATATATTTTATTTTCTTCTTCGAATTACATGTATGTTTTACTCAATCCCTCTGCCACAGACAAGATACGACACAAGGTAAAATTTTAAGAGGGGTAAACCTGGTTTGAATTCAGTTTTCTTTCTCTTAAGTTGGTTGCCTAACCAAAGCTGAGGAATCTAGTTTGTCCAACTATTTATCAATAGCTGGGGGTAGAGAGAAAAAACAGGTTTATGCCTTTCCCAAAGGCATTATTAAAATGCAAACAGCCTTGTCCAGGAATTGAACCTATGTAGATTCGGTAGTACGTTAGTTCTTCCTTCTTGTCAGTTGGTTATCTGAAAGGGAATTTGTGTAGAGAAGCAAAACAAACAAGGATAAGAGTAACTTTGGGTTATGGTTTTTATTTTTTTGTCGACTCACACTATTTCTTGGAAGGGAGATATCCTCTTGAGCCAGTCAAGATGTATCTCCTTTGAAGTCTTGGGGGGGTCGAAAAACCAAATACTGAGCATCCTTTTTAGCACCCGGATTTCAGGCCTCTTTTTTTTTGCGCATACTCTAAAGGTTCTTCTGGTCTGAGGCACTCTGGGAGTCTTACTTTTTGTGTTCTTTTATTTACTTTTTTTTATATAATTAATTTAATTTTGTTTTATTTTTGTTTTATTTGTCTTTATTAATTCCCAAAAACACAGGTTATTAATTCCATTTCTTATGATGATTCCACTTCCAATTTACAGGAAATATTTTCAAAGAAATATATAAAGTATTAGCAGATGTGCCAACTGAACTTCTGCAGAAGAGTAAAACCCTCCTTACGAGTGTCCTGCATATGATACTAAACCATCTGATAGTGAGGCTCTAATCCTAGAGCTTTGAAAAATGTGGAATATCCCTTCATTACTATTATTCTCAGGTCTATTCTGACCTGGAGTAAAAGGAGGACTTAGTACCTTCCGTAGTTTATGGCAGTTACTTTCAGGTTTCATTTCCACAAATATATCACAAATTTTACAAGCACATAAACAAATGGAATGTGACAACAAATATTAAAAAACAAGCAATTTGATAATGATAATAATAATAAACATGAATAAAACAATTAAAATGCAATGTTCATTTTATATGTGTGTGTGTGTGTGTGTGTGTGTGTGTAGTAAACACAGCTATGGCTATAGTTCAATAAAAATGATTTGTGTTTGCGTGTGTGCATGTTGAGAAAGTCTATTGAACCAATGAGTCCATAGTTGGCTGAAGTAAAGAGGATAAAAATTGACTTTATTTATATACATGTGCATATGTGTGGGTATATATGAAAGGGACCGTAAGTACGGGCCTTTTATTTTCTTGAGTCCACACATGCGTTTTTATGATCTTTGGCAACAATGTCGCATTCCAGTAGTTGGCAAAAGAACATTGCATGCTTCTTCGCTCTGTGTCCTGTGTGTCCTTGCCTCTCTCTGTGTGGTGATGGAATGCCTTAGTTAATTGAATTCTTTGTTATTTATACTTTTGGGGGGAACTAAAGTGAATCAAAAATAGGATTTTGTTAAGTTTTATTGTGGGTCCTAAAATTCAAACATGCAGACATTTCTTGACTTATCAGATTTGTATAATTACTTATTTATTTTGAAGCCTAAATATTTTTCTGTTAATTAGTTTCTGAGCCGAATTTTCTAGAATGTTCTTATTTTGTATTTTTATCTGATTGGTTGACAAATATAAAAGTGTAACTTCAATGTTAATACAATTTTGATCCAAAATTTCTAGAATGTTCTTATCTATGTTTTTGGGTTGATTATTTTAAGGCTAAAAAATATATGTATTCTATAAGTAGTAGTGCCTGTTCAGGTCCCATCTCAAGTGGCAATACTTGAAACCATTTAACTGTGTGCAAACAATAAATAGCTATGCTTGAAATTATTTAACTGTATGCAAACAAATGATTAAAATTAAATTGAATTATTGGTACTAAATAGTAATACTTGAACCATTTAACTGTGCAAACCATTTAGACTGTGTGCAAATAATAAATAGTAAAATTTGAAACTATTTAACTGTGTGCAAACAATAAATAGCTACACTTCAAACCATTTAACTGTGTGCAAATAATAAATAGCAATACTTGAAATCATTTAACCGTGTACAAACTAATAAGCTCTAACTCATTTAAAAATAAAGTTACCTGCAAACTATTCACTTAAAAATCATATATAATATATACATATATATGTACAATATATATATATATATATATATATATATATATATATATAAATCTATATGTAAACAGGATTTAGCATTAAATAACTATCAAGAATTGATATGCCTATAAACCAAACCTAACCAGAATAAAAAAAATAATACCCTAAAGCATGTTTTGTAAAACAAAAATTATTCTACAAAAGCTTCAAAAGATTTTCTTCCAATGCATGCAAATTTTTGAGGAGGTTTATTAAACTAACACTTAGAAATTACACTTCTAAAAGAAAGTTAACGAAAAAATTATCACCAAAAAATTTGTACATAAATTGGAATCCTACACATGGACACACCAGTATTGACCAACCAGCAAAAAATTATATTTCTCTGCTCTGTGTCAAGAGGACTTACCAAGAGCAACGATGATGATAAGGTAAGAACCTGCATCATCATCATGAAATTTTGGTTTAGTTTTGGTGTGGTTTTATGGCATATCAACCATTGCAAGTTATTCAATGCCAAATCCTTTTTATACTTATATATTAAATATATGATTTCTATACACATTTTGTAGATAACAATTTTTAAACAAGACTGAGCTCATTTTTTTCTACACAGTTAAATGCTTTTACTGATTTCTATCTATAATTCTATTTACTATTGATCATTTGTTTGCACACAGTTTAATGTTCTCAAGTATTAGTATGTATCACTAACAATTCAATTAAACATCAGTCATTTGTTTACACACAGTTAAATGTAAAAATAATTCTATTTCAAACAATTCAGTTTAGCATAAGTACACAGTTAAAATGTTAAATAGTTCTATTTGACCCATAGATATGACCCTATCAGGTACTACCACTCCATTGTTTGTTTGTTATTTAATGGCATATCATCATTCTCAGGTTATTTAATGCCAAATCCATCCTTTTTTAGAAGGGCAGTAGTGGTACAATTTAACCCATAGATGGGAGGATATGGAGGTTCAAACATTTCCCAAGGGTATTCGTCCGAAAGTGAATGTAATAGTGTGACTGGAGTTCGAACTTGCATACTACGATTCCGCAGTCCAGCGCTTTAACCATTACACCATGGGGACACGTCTGCTATCTGTCACGTGATAGCTCACGGAGACGAAGAGGTAAGACTGATACTATCCTCCCGTGTTGAATTAGCACTATCTAGCAGTCAAAAAGTGACCGTTAAGAGAGAATGTGGGTCACAGAGGGAATAAACAGATGTTGGTACTTAGTGACCTCAGGTCGCCGGACATCGGAAGGGGAAAGAGAGAGAAGCCAAATGATTGGCTGGGACCCCAAAACGGAAGTGGGGCTCCCTTCCCCTCAGCGGAAGTAAATAGGAAGAATTTAGTTTTTGAGCAGGGTTCATAGCGGGCAGACGAACCATAGCCACTTTACTCCGGGTTGAAGACAAAAGATTAACTGAGACATGAGAGACCCGAGTCCCTCAAGCCAGTACTAAAAACAGAACTAAGTCTATTAGCCCGTAAAAGAAGAACGATTCTCCAGTGGAACCCCGTCGAAAATAAGATAAGTAACTTTGGGGACATTTTTCCTTTATACCCAAATTTTGTTTACCACTCTCTCTCTCTCTCAATTCGAAGAAGGATAAAAGCCAAGAAAAGACATTGATATTCGTGGACTGTCCAATTATATGTTTTGACACTCTGAATGTGTATATATAAGTAGTAAAGGATTTTATGTATTTTCATTTTACCATGTGGTCTATGTTGTTACTTCATGCTTTCTTTTCAGCTTCTATTCGCCTTATGTTATCTTGCTTAGAATTGTCCTATTAATTCCTAAAGTATCACACGGGAAACCGGAGTTGCCGACTACTACAATGTTAATATTATTTCGACTAAAACCTGTAGGCCCATACTCTTCTGTTGTCTAAGGGGAAGAAGTTTAGCGGCCTGGTGGGTGTGTGATAGTGTGAAATTTGGAACCCCTTTGCCAGCGGTGGTCAGTCTGGCCAGAAATTATTCCCTCAAGTAATATGCCAGTTCTTATATGCCGGAGAGAAAAACTCTGAACAGGACTTATTCTGTAGGGGATCAAGTGCCAACCTGCCCCGTCTTCACACGTGCGAAAATAAAGTCCCGTTTTGGGATCTTAGTCGATTTCGCGTCACATATCACTCCAGGCCAGAGTGGATCTGGGAGTGATGGCAATGAAAGGATATTCCACATTCCTCAAAGTTCCAGCATTACTGGAGCCTATCAGATTGTTTAGTGCCATATACAAGACACTTGTTGAGAGAGTCTTACCTAACCCCTGCAGAGATGCAGTTGGTGTATTCAGCAGCCCCAGCTCACTGGGCCATCATGAGGTGAAAGTCTTTCATTAATACAAATTAAAGTAAAGATGATCGACAATTTTTTTTAGATATTGCATTTCATCAAGTATGATAATCATGTTCTATCATGCCAAGATTTTATCAATTATGATATGAAAAACCATAGTAAATTTGGTGTATGCTTTCAGGAATAGGGCAGCTTGCACAGGATATTTTTTAAAATTTATTTCCTGGATTATTTTAAACTTCTGTCTGCTGGTACCAATTTCATTTGCTTTCTGTACAAATGAAACTTTTCTTATCAATTTTAGAATTGATAGGAAATGTCATGTATTTAGAAAAGGTTCCAGGCACCTCAAGATGCTTAAAAAGAACCATTTGAGGTCAAGGGAATTCCCATACCAAGTTTCATCAAGATTAGTCTAAGAATCTCTTGGTAACAAGCAAGCAAAAAAAATTATCTTAGATGACCAGGGCAATAATAAAAGTATTTTTTTCTTAACCTTAAATAATTTTTTTAATCTTTGAAGAGTGGGTAAATTATTTTCAGAAAATTTGCAGAATAGGTTTGTTTAAACAAGTTAACCATCAAGTCATTGTACAATAGTATGAAAACAATAAAGTACTCACTTCTATCAATATTTTGCAAAACAACTTTTATACAATCCTACACCACTGTGGGGCCTCCAAGTGATGTTTGTATGCATTAACATTGAATTGGTCAATGAGCAGCCAATAGGAAAATACCTTTCACTGAACTACAGTATTTGTACTATTAGTGAAATAAATATCTACCTGCAAAAAAGTTAATACTTGGTGGTGTATCTTTTAGTAATGATGACTGTTGTAGTATCATAGGCAAATGGTACCAGTTTATCAAAGAAAGCCAGAAAGATGAGCTTACAGAATTCATCACTCTTTTGTAGCTTGATACATATGATCTAGTACTCCAGGACCAGATCACCAACTAGTGGTAGTGCCTCCCCTCCAAAATACCCTGGAAGATGTTAACCATCCAATAGCAGAAGTCAGCATATGGTATTTTGTAACTCCCAGTATATATCTTGGATTTCACAATTTGCTCTCTGTTTTTTTCTCTTTTGGTGGCCTTGATGTGAATGCATAAAGAGAAACCAAAGATTCAAAAAGAAATTGTTTCTCAAAAAATAAAGCTATCACATCATTGTTCATTTCTTCCACAGCCTAAGAAACAGAATGAAGAGGAAATAAAATAACAAAAGGTCCTAATGCAAAAACAACTTGTGTTTTTGTATTTCCCTCCCCCTCGGATAAAAATAGCCTCGCTGATATAGCAGTCACTCCTGTCCATGCTACAGAAATTTATTCAGGTGAAAACATTACACTGTATATAAATATTTCTTATAACCTTTAATAAACTTTTTACACCTGTAAGCTGGTAGTCCCTCTCAATCTTCTTTTGCAGTTTGTTTAAGTTCTTGAATGCTTGCAGGATTCTTTTTCTTCAAATGGCAACTTTTAGTTTGGTCCAAAAATTTTGATTGGGACTGAGATCAAGATTCATAGTTGGCTAGTTTAAATATCCATATTTTTTTTCTTTTCAACTATTCTTATATCTTTTTGTTTTTTGTGCTTAACAGTTCATGACCTTTGATCCAAACTTAGTTTTTCTTAAACTGGAGAGCATATTTTCCTCTAAAATCCCTTAGTGTGTATTTTATTTTCTTGTAGAGTAAAGCTTGTTTGAATTCAGTTTTTTATCTCCTAGACTGGTTGCCTAACAAAAGCTAAAGAACACAGTCTGCCCTACTAATTAATTTATACTTTTTCCAAGGACATTAAAATGAAGTGGAATGCAAACAACTTCATCCAGGATTTAAACTACAACAATAATATTAGACTAAGTGGATCTCCTAAAAAATATCTTGGTTTGGCTTCTTTGTTTAAAGGCATATAAACCTTCATGGCTTGTTTAATGTCAAAGCTATCCTTGTAGAACAGTGGTGTTCCAATTTAATCTATAGCTGGGGTATGAGGAGGAGTAAGGGGCTTCATATATTTCCCAAGTTTATTAGTCTGAAAGTGAACATAATAGCATGACTGGAGTTTGTACTTGCTCACTATGATGTTGCAGTCCAGCACATTAGCTTGTAGTAGTAATGCCACAAACAATCTTACCTCGAAGAAACAGGTGTGCTCTCTCTCTGCTACTGGCACACGGGAACCAGAAGAAGAAAAGGATGCAAGAGGTGTGACTTATTTTATGGAGGAGAATGTGATAAGCCCACGTGAAGTGGTGAGATTTAATGAGCATATAAGAAACTAAGTTTGAGGTGGAAAAAGCAGAGCAGTATTTTGCTTATGTCTGATTGGTGAACATCCATCAGTTTATTTTGCATGTTAAATAATTTGACTAGACTTCTAAAACCACGAACATAGCTTTATATCATGACTCCCTCTAAAATAATCTTCCACCATTGTAGGCAGAGTGTTCTTTTCTTTATACATTTCATTGTATATAAATAATTGGCAAGTGATTTTGTTATCTGTCCAGAAGAACATTTACTCATGTACTTTTAACAAAGATCTGAGGTTCATTTTTTTGTTTCAACAATAGTGTACTTTGCACATAAAGTCCTTTTTGGTTTGGTTTGATGGCATATCAACAATTGTAGGTTATTTAATGCCAGATCTATTTTTATACATATAAAGTTCTATTTCAAACAATTCAGTTCAGTATAAGTACAGTGTTTACTTCTATTTAACCCATAGGTAGGGCCCTATCAGGTGCTACCACTCCAGGCCAGAGTGGACCTGGGAGTGATGGCAATGAAGGGGTACTCTGCATTCTCCAAAGCTTCAGAATTACTGGAGCCTCACCATCAGATTGTTTAGTGTCATATCCAGGATACTTGTTGGGGTAGTATTCCCCCTCTGCAAAGATGCTGTCAGTGTATTCTGCAGCCCCTGCTAACTGGGCTACCTTCTTGATTAAGTGTGTAGTGAATGGTTTATGTTAAAAACTTCAGATTGTTCCAGGTCAGTCTTCAAACTCTTTGGAGGTTTTACATATACTCCAACCAACATTGGTAGCAGAGTGTAGAAATGGCCAAATGGAATTTGAAAACTCTTCCAGAGTTTGAAGAAAAACAGAATGGAATATGAAAGTTGGAAGAAGAACCTAGAACAAGACACTCTTTATACCATCTTGCTTAAGAGCAAATGGATTATTGTAGTAATCTTAAATTTACAGAACAGCAGTAAATGTTAGTTGGAATATATATATATATGTATGTATGTATGTATGACCACTGTAGCAGCAATATTAACAGCAAAGTTCAGAGTCTAACACCCAATTACACCAACTTTCAAAGGCTCTTGTCTCAAATTTTCTTTAATTTTTTTTTTTTTCAGGAAATATACTTTAATTTCACAAGTGCCAATATAAAGAACCGGATCTATATTTTTTTTAAGGTGGAAATTACATCTCAAAAAAATTACCTGACTTATGTTTGATTAATCATACTACAAATACAAAAATGTACATGAAGTCTTATGCACATACATAAGAGGGTGTTTAAAAAAGTTCATGGACCAACCAAGAAAGGAATTATTATTTTCATTAAATATTTTTGGAAGGGTTAAAGAAAGTTGAGAAAAATGAGTCAAGTGTATTGAACCATGAAATACTATGTTTTATAGCCTAGTCATTACCTTTTTGGTCAAGCCAATAACTTTTTAGCATTTTACTCAGAAAAGCTGGTCTGAAAACCAAACCATTTAATATTACTGTAATTATTTGTCTATAAAACACTATTTTTCCAGATTTTTCAGTCCAAAAGTTAGGGATATCTATAAGTCCAAACTAATGTGATTCATGTTGTTACAGAGAAATATCCACCAGAGTGTGTTTATAATTTTCTTTCTCTGAATCTGAGTTTATTTTCACTGCAGACTTGTTGCATTTTTGTGAACAAGTCCATATTTTTGTTCTAAATAATGTGTAAATTTTGTGTTTTAAGATATCATCATCATCATGTCGTGCTGGTAGCACGGATATCCCTGACCCTCTCTCGCCACTTTTCCCTATCGTTCATCACATCAGGCAGGTCTTCTGGACAACATCCTGTATCCTCACATAGTTGCTGAATGTATGTTCGTGCTGGTCGTCCTGCTTTTGCACGGCCATGTGTGGGGGTCCATAAGAGTACATCACTTATGAGTTCGTTCCTGCTTCTTCGTTAGACGAACCAGACATGCAGGACACTGCTGAAGAAACATGGTTTTAAGATATAAAAATAAATAAAGTTGGCAACCAAAGTCGAGGGTGACCCGAGGGCTCCCTTTTCAATAGCTACTACACTGAGGTGTAGGGGAGGGTGCTACTCTATTCCCTGGATTGTTCCACTTTACCCTTGATTCATACCTTATAATGTTGAGTGTTAAGTAAGGTGGCATCAAGTACCATTTTTGAGTCTTTGGTATGACTAAACCTAGGATTGAACCCCAGTCTCCTAGACCATTGGTGAACACTCTACCCATGAATTTTGGTTAAAGATAGCTACTAGAAATTCTAAAAGGTCAGTTCATATTATACACAAGAATTTTTTTTCTCTCCAGAATTTTGCAGTTCAAAGTTAGGGATGTGTGTCTGTATGTCCTACACAAATAATTACGGTAACAAAAAACCGCTAACTTAGAGTAATGACACATTAAGAACACCCTTCAAAGTATCAATCTCAGGACCTCACATTCCCGAATCTCATTTTTCAAAACAGTAGACTTTCAAGTGGTGGTGTGTGTGGTGTCACAGAAAATGAATTCCACAAGGTTGTTTGGATTTCATTTCATGACATTGGGAAAGGTATGAATCCATCTTTCCTCTTACAGTAAGTCAAATAGTGAGGCAGACTAGGTTCTTCAGCCTCGGTATGGTAACTGGTCTAGAAGGAAAATTGACTGTGTCTCACATCCTGCTTCTGGTGGAGGAGTTGGATAAATATGTACAGTCCTTTTTTTTTTTTACCATTATCTACCTTGCCATGTTCTCCTTAATCTTGTTCATAAATTTCTTTCAAATGTAATTTTAACTTTTGTAAAAGCCAGGAAGTCAAATATGGACTGTAAGTGGGTGGAGTCAATGATATGAGATATTGTTGTAATCCTATTATCACACAGCTAGATTGTTAAACAAGATGGCAGACAGCTAACTCATCAAACAGATTTTCACAAATTTCCTCTCCTCTTATTCAATAGGTCTCATATAACTCTATACTCTTCACTTCTCATGACTTAACAAGGGTAGTCCAACTGTGTATAGGTTGAAAACTTAACATATTTAAAATGGCAGGATATGTTCTGAACAGACCTCATAAATATATACACAGGGTGGGGCAGAAATAATAGGGTAGAAAACAACATTATATATATATATATATATATATATATATATATATATATATATATATATATATATGTATATGTATGTGTGTGTGTGTGTGTGTGATTTTATTGCTAGATGTAGGCATAGAAATACATTTAGACTATTTTCAATAAATGAATAACTGATTTATTTAATTGGTAAATGAATTAGAATTTATATCAGTGATTTTTACTCAATTATTGTAAGGGGGGGTACCATAAATAACATAAGTTTTAAATTTTTTTTAGTTCATTTTAATGATAAAAATTGATGTACTAAAGTTAGATATGTCTGAATAATATTTTTTTTTATATATAAATGTTTGAATGTTTAAATGTATTATTGTAGCGGTAAATTTTTCCTCTGTTAAATTTGAAGTATGATGAAACCAGATCTCCCTTTACATGCCATAATAAGTTGATACTTATTGTTACTTGAAGTTAAAGGGTTACTTTTATATAGGAGAAATAAGTATTTTTTTAGTTTGGTTGTTATTGTGAAAAAAATTATTTTAATCCATTTTGTTGTTTAATCTGAAGAAGTCCTGTTAATTTTTTAAAGCATTGATTTATATCAATGCTTTTTAACAGGATGGAAATAAATTCATTATCTTAATGTGACTTGTTTTTTTTTTTTGAAGAGAAAAATAAAATAAATATATATATATATATATATATATATATATAAAAGATGAACTAAAGTGATAAAACAAATAGGAATATTTCTTTGTGTTATTTTTTGATCGTTCTCAATTAGTTTTGACTTTAAGTCATTGTCAGGAGAAATATTTGTGAAATAAAGTTTTTTTAGAAAGCTTTTAAAATAGCATTTAAGAGTTGAGATTCTATAAATGAAGCAATAAAAAATAAACTGGTAGCATAGCGTATCCATTAATTGAATCAAAATTATTTTCTGATATCCACGTGTTTTCAACTGACATTTATACGATTGCTGCTATCATAAACACCTGGCATTGAGCTCTCCGTTTGGGAAATATATATTAAACATGGGTGAGGGTGACCACTTGGTCAGGCATTTGTTTATTTAGCTGCTTATATATCATCTCCAGAGATGCTACTGAAAGGTGATATAACCCTTTCAACAACTGTGTGTAACTATAGTAAAATTCTTAGCACTGATCTGTTTGCAAATGTTGAATTTTATACTATTAGGTTGTTTGGAAAATAATGTCTCATTTTAGAATAAACTTATTCCAACAATGTTTTGAGCTGTTAAAATATGATCCCTGAACATTTATGTATTTCTACCATTGATTAACAAGGTTATTTATGAGGGGCATACGATAAGTTTCCAAACTTTTTTATGTATGGGTATTTAACATTGTTGTAGACCCTTGAAAATTCAGTATGTTATTGCTATACATCTTATGAGATGACTGACCAATTTTTATGATTTCACGTTCAAATGAACTGCTACAACAGGAAGTAGAATACACCCAACTAAAGCCTGGTTGTCACAGCTGGTGAATTTCAAAAATCCAATCTAACATTCAGAAGAATGATATGCAATGAAATTCTGTTTTAAACTTGGAAAAAATGCCACACAAACATATGGAATACTTCAGACTGCTTTTGGAGCATCTTGCATGAATTGAGCATCAGCATAAGAGATTCAAGGAAGGCAGGGAGTCTGTGAGGGATGATGAGAGGTGTGGGAGGAGTAAGGAAGTCAATACACCAGAGTTGATTGGCCAAAGGGTTAGGGTTACTATGTTGAGCTTTTAAGGGAGTTCAGGAAGATATTCCATCGGAAGAGACCAGCACTCTTCAAATCGGGTCAGTGGCATTTCCACCAGGACAATGCAACAGTCCACAATTCCATCCTTGTCACAGACTATTTGACCAAGATGGGCATCAAGACAGTTCCTCAGCCTCCCTATAGTCCAGACCTTGCTCCCTGTGACTTTTGCTTATTCCCCAAGCTCAGAGGCTGTCGTTATGAGACAATTGAGGAGATGAAAGAGGCTGTGATGAAGGTCATTGACACACTCACACAAGAAGACTTCCAGAAGTTGTTGGAATGGTACAACAAGTGCATTGCAGCCAGATGAGATTACTTTGAAGGGGACTAGAGTTTCATGTGTGTACAAAAAAAGTTTGGAAACTTATCGTATTCACCTCATATGGCTGTATCATAAAGCTCTTAAGGTTTTGATACCAAGAATTCTTTAAATGCAATTTCTACTTCTCTTTTGGAATGGAATGTTTTTTGGAATAAAAAAGTTTCCAGATGGTTGAAAAAAACTGGTAGTCAGTGGATGAGAGATCATGAGAATACGGTGGATGTGATAAAGTCTCATGATATTCCAAGTCAGTGAGCTTCTGCACTGTCATCCTAGTAACATGTGGCTGAACATCGTCATGATGCAAAATTATGACAAAACTTGAACTCAAGCAAAAAAGTAAACGCATGACTTCTTTTTTTCATGTAGATGGTTAGGGGCATATAACCTTCAAAATCAAATTCTAAAAAAAGTTATAGAAAATTAACAAAGACACTTTAACCACTAGGAATGTAATTTTTTTTTATAAAGCTACTATTGAAATATGTTAGAACAGAATTTAAACAGTTTATACAAAAATTGGACTGTATTTCCCAAATAACCCAATACACTGTAATTGCTGGTTTGTATTTTCCATTTAATGAAGAATTTTTGACACTAGATTCACTACTTTTGCCAATTGTTTTTTGCTGGAAAGTGTACACTGTGAGCAACTAAAAGTTGGAAAATGTGTCTGAAAACATTTAACAGCATGCACAAACCTAATGTAGTATGGAATAATAGTATGAACTTTTACCACTCTTCTTTGGGATCAAAACTAATGCTTAGTTTCTATCATCTCCTTCAAAGGAAACAGTTGTTACAGATGTACAAAAATTTCATGAGGTGTTTCATGAAACAAATATGAAAGATAACATAAACAGTTAAAATATTTAAAAATTTTAAAAGTTTTTTATTTTCGTTAATTTTTTTTTCTAGAAAAAAGTAAAACCAACCTAAGAGAAATCACTTTGCATGAAGTTAAAAAAAGAAAAAGAAAAAAAGAAAAGAAAAACTGGAATAAAACCAGCATAGAAAGAAACCTCAGCAGTGACAAAGATTTTTAAGTTATTTCAAGATGAATGATGAAGGTAAAAATAGATGTGATGCAAGCTTTTTACATGATGGCATGAGTTAATATAAAAAAAACAACAAAAAAACCCCAAAACAAACTCCGCTCCCCCAAAAAACTGGGTATTTTTTATAGTGCTGAATCATATAAACTGTATCTATATAGATTAAAACAAAGTTTCCAATATTGATTTTTTTCTAATACCTTCTATAAGGATTTCATTCATATGCAGCAGTCAGTTCTATAAGAAATTTAACTAAGACTTATCTATACAAATTGTTGAATTAACAATGGTATCCTGGATTTTAAAACTAATAGCATACAACTCAACTGAATGACAGTTAGGATATAGCCTAAATAAAAGACAATTTCAAAGAACTAATGTCTGTATTAAAGAAGTTTTATCAATGCTAAATGTTTGACAAACTTTTGGCAACCAAAGCTCATTATATTCAAAAGGGTAAGAAATATTGCATTTACAAATGTCCTTTTCTCAAAGTACAAGCTTGAACATTATAATTGAACCTGACAGTTTAAAATTGATAAATAAAAATAAAGTATAAACAAATGTTTTACAAAAACCTCTTAAGAAAAATTGATATTATTTGAAAATAAATTATTATTTGAATAAATAAATTAAAATTAGTATAGAGTTATCAGTATCAACATTAAAGTTATTATATATACTTTATTAAAAAAAATAAATCAATCTAAATTATTTCATATAGTTCAAAGCAATAATGTCTTAGAAAAATAATCAGATACTAATATAGATAAAATAGAAACTTAAGTATCTGTTAATATTTAAATCCAATATTCACAATTAAAAATTGTTATTTATTTTCTTTTTAAGATTAAAAAATTGTTAGTTTCTAAAAATATAAGTAAAATTTAGTGAACAGAACTACTTGTATTCTTGTAAAAATTATGGTTGCCTTAAGTATTCTAATAGTTAGCAAGCTAGGCTAGAAGACCATTTTTAGTGAATTTGATTTTCACTGGGTGTTCCTAATTCCTAGCCTTGTGTCAAACTAAGCAAAACTTAGTCAATGATTTTAAAATTGGTCTCTTTAACAATAGTCCTATCAACTCAAGACCTGTTTTTTGGTTGACTCCAAATGACCTAATCCTTTTTTTTAGTTGACTCCAAATGACCAAATCCTTTTTTTTTAGTTGACTCCAAATGACCTAATTTTTTTTTTGGTTGACTCTGAATGACCTAATACTTCTTTTTTTGGTTGACTCCAAATGACCTAATCCTTTTTTTTGGTTGACTCCAAATGACCTAATCCTTTTTTTTGGTTGACTCCAAATGACCTAATCCTTTTTTTTGGTTGACTCCAAATGACCTAATCCTTTTTTTTGGGTGACTCCAAATGACCTAATCCTTTTTATTGGTTGACTCCAAATGACCTAATCCTTTTTTTTTGGTTGACTCCAAATGACCTAATCCTTTTTTTTTGGTTGACTCCAAATGACCTAATCCTTTTTTTTGGTTGACTCCAAATGACCTAATCCTTTTTTTTTGGTTGACTCCAAATGACCTAATCCTTTTTTTTGGTTGACTCCAAATGACCTAATCCTTTTTTTTGGTTGACTCCAAATGACCTAATCCTTTTTTTTTTTTTTTTTTGGTTGACTCTGAATGACCTAATCCTTTTTTTTGGTTGACTCCAAATGATCTAATCCTTTTATTTTTAGTTGACTCCAAATGACCTAATCCTTTTTTTTTGGTTGACTCCAAATGACCTAATCCTTTTTTTTTTTTTTTGGTTGACTCTGAATGACCTAATCTTTTTTTTTGGTTGACTCCAAATGATCTAATCCTTTTATTTTTAGTTGACTCCAAATGACCTAATCATTCTATAAATTATTCAGTGCTGAATCTGGTAAGTTATTTGTCAAACTCTTTATTATATGGAGAAATCTGAAGCCTATTAGCCCAATTACAGTATTATAGGACTATCAGTAAAGGTATTCAAAGAGCCATTCAGAGCCACTATTGTGAACATTGCCCACAATAGTAATTTTTTCAAGCTTTCAAATAAAATTCAAATAAAGAATATCAGTATTATCGTAAAGATAATTGTTCCATCAGTAGCTCAAGAAAAAGCATAAAGATGCTTTGAATGACTCTTCTTAGTTAAGTAATGAGCATTCAATACTCTCTAAGAAAATACATGAATTTATGGAAAATCATATGAAATTTTATGCCTCTAAAATAAATGATTGAAACTTGGTGCCTTTTTGTTTTATTTTCTCTTTCTGGAATGGAGAGGTCTTAAATGGTCAACCAAACATGCACTTAAAAGGGGGGAAAAAAAAGCAAGTTTGGTAACTGGAACCACTATTAAGAGAGAGATGCCTATTTAGAATCCAAAGAAATTAAAAATATTGAATAATCTCCTTTTTCTTCTCTTGCTCAGTTCTTTTTTTATCTAAAAGAAAAAAAAAGACAAGCATTTGAATTTTAGAAAGAAAATGATTCTGATATTTTTGGTTGCTGCGATGTGGCAGAAGACGTCTCTTCTATGTTGATATGTGATATAAATCGTAGTCGCAACTGGAGAGCAGGTCGAAGGTTTCGGATAATCTTTTCCACATCATTTTTCACACCATCTCCAACAAACATATACTTTATGTGGTAGCTACAAGAAAAAAAGGCAGTCAAGGAACAAAAACAACTGTAACATACATTTTAAACAGTATTTAAAAATAATGTATGAAAATTAACTTTAAAAAATTTAAATTTATCAAACCTTAACCTCCAGATACCCTATACCTGAGCTCATACAATTTACAAAATAATTGTGCAAAACACCAACTTAAACTTTGGTGCAGAGCACAGACATTTTTATTTAAAGCTATATTATCATTCCATTAAAAGAAAGGTTATGAATGGTCACAATAATAGGCCTATTATTGTTAGTCTCTGATTCTCCTGGAACTGAAATACTTGGCTTACAGTGTACAGTAAGATAGTGCTCAGCCCAAATTATCAGGCCTATAGTGTATTCAGAAAGCATCCATCACTGTCAACTAGTTTATAGGATAATTTGATTTTGAATACAAAAATAAGATAAGGGATCAACTAGTTACACCATAACAGCATTTTTTTCATAAGACATGATCATGAAACAAAGATTCAATGATTTCTAATCTAATAACCACCAAAAATAAATTTGTAATTAATATTTTTATCTGTTGATACACCCAGAAAATTTGTTAAAATCTAAATTATAATCATTAAAAATTTTGATTTAAAAAATATTGATTTTTTTCTCTACTTTTGGTAAATCTGTTCTGAAAATTATTTTATTTAGGCATAACATTAATACTCTCTATAAAAGATAAATTGTAACAGAAAGAGCATCATTTACCCACACCTTATTTACTATGAAAGGTATAAATATATATCACTATACCAGATTTAATCAAAACTAAATGTTTCACTCTGTTCTAGGGAAGTCCCCATGGTGTAGTGGCTAAAGGGATAGATGGCACTCTCAAGGTAACCAAGTTCGAAATTCAGTCACACAATTATGTTCATTTTTGGACTAATACCTTTTGAGAAAGGTGTGAACCCCTTTATTCCCCCCCCCCCAGCTACAGGTTAAATTATATTACTGTTTTTGTTCTACAAGGATGGCGTTGGCATTAAATAACCCATGAAGGTTGATTGCCATTAAATGAAGAATCACTCTGTTCTGTACTGGGAATGAGGTTTAATCATGGAAAAATGAAATTACTCTATTAACCATTATATAAGTCACATTCTAAAATTTAAAAAAAATTATAGAGATCATTAAGTGCAGCTGGTACCATGTACAATCTGTCATATTACTTGGAGAAGAGAGAGGAACTACTATTACCCTAAGAGATACCATGAAAGCCAATTACCTTAACAATCTAATGGATTATGGAGCATGTCCAAGTTCAAAATTCTTAGATATTAATTCAAGTTTCAGCCTATAAATAAACTGGATAAGATTATCACCCAAATAAAGCAATGACACTTAAGGCTGCCAAGTTCTGAAGATTAAAATGTATTATGATCTACCCAAGCATTTTCTTTTTATGCTTGACTTACACACACACACAATATATATATATATATATATATATATATATATATATATATATATATATATGCCATATAATTCCTAAAAATAAAAAAATATATTTTTATGTTGCATTGATCAACAAAGGATACAGGAAATCTGAAATAGGGTTCATCATGTACATATGTTCTGAGGCTTTGTCTACATTCTCAAGGATCTCATACAACTCCATGGTTAACTGTAAGAGAAAAAGTAAAAATTAAATATTTGATATTAAACACTACTGAAAATACAAAAATATAATAATTCTTTCAAATAAATATCTTTTCAGAGTTTGTAAGAAGGAAAATAATTTATGAGGTAATGTTTGTTAAATGTTTATTACAGCTATCAAAGAGAATTTGAGAAATGATTATAAGTATGGGGTATGATTTAGAAGTATAAAAATACTTTGACTAAAATCAATGGGTAAGAAAAATGTGAAAATATGACTCTCAAAGTAATGAGTTTCCATAAAAAACACATGTACAATATGAGATAGCATATAAGACTTTCTCTCCTACACATCCCATTTCATTAGAGAATACGAAGAAAAAAAATTGTTGTATGGTAGCATTGAATATTCCTGAAACTTTATCTCTGTTTCCTATTTGCAGTTAGCATATTATAGGTCCCTCAGACAGAGCAGGTATTCAAGTGATGACTTGTATCTTCTTCAGTGCTGTTTGTTCACATCTGTTTATATTTTATTTTTTAGCTTGTACATGTTTGACAGAGTGATTGCTTTCCTATGACATCCTCTTCAAACTTTCCTCAAGGTCTGTCAAACATGGGTCGGGGTAAGTAAAGAGCTTTTCTTTGAGCACCTCATGTGGTGTAATAATTAGTAAGCTGGATTAGCAGGCCATTGTTAGTAAGTTCAATTCTCAGTGAGTGCCTCACACTTCCAACTTTATGCCACAATAAAGCAAAGCTTAGTAAATAACTAAAGAGCTACACTGACATGATGTGTTGGTAGACATTTTGAATTGAGAATTGTCCTGTTTAAGACTTGTTATGCCACTAAGGCTAGAAAGCCCAGTCTACCTTATTATTTTGTAAGAACCTATATTTTGTTCTTTGAAATTGATAGTTAATTAAGTAGCAAAATTTGACTTAGTGAACAATATAAAAAAATAAGTGAATGACTGTATAAATGTAAAATATCCAAGAAGTATGAAACTGTAATAAAAGCATTTATTCCCTTGATATTACTAATAAGTACAGAGAATGTAAGTTATTTAAAAGTTACTTCCAGTGACATATTATACAAATAGTTTATGTTGACAGATACAGATTTGAATGGAGATAAATTACAAGAAATGTTATTAATTTTCATTGTGTGCAGCAGTGGTTTTTGCTTGAATAAAGGAAATTAAAATTGTAACAGGAATGTTCAAGTGAAAGCATATAATAAGTTGTCATAAGGCAATTTTGTGTCTAATAAAATATAAGTAGCGAAAAAAAAGAAAAAAAAGTAAAGATTTTTACCTTGTTTATGCTGCCACACAACGCTTAATTCTCATAAATTTGTTGCAATTTTTAAAAATGTTTTATAAGTGATGTGAAATAGGTGTCTGACAGATAATGTATTTTAGATTTGACCACTGACTTCCTACTTGTGGTTGGTTTGTTTTACGGTGTATCAACTCTATTTGGGTCATTTAACACCGAATTAAATTTCAAACAATTCAGTTTAGTATAAGTATAGATTTTGTTTACAAACAGTTAATGTCAAAACAGTTCTATTTCAAGCAATTCAGCTTAGCATAAGTACATATTTTAGTGATATTTGACCTATAGATAAGACCCTATCAGGTGCTACCACTCTGGGCCAGAGGAAACCTGGGAGTGATGGCAATGAAGAGGTATTCCGCTTTCCCCAAAGCTCCAGCATTACTGGAACCTCACCATCAAATTGTTTAGTGTCATATCCAGGACGTTCGTTGGGGAGGAGGGGGTCTTACCCTCTGCAGAGAAGCAGTGTATTCTACAGCCCCAACTGACTGGGCAATCCTATTTGTGTTTGTATATTCATAATGTTTGCATTGTGCCCAATTTATATTGAGTTAAATATCTATGTTCATCTAGTGCTCAAAAGTACAACTCAACTTTCATGTTTTGTGACCATTTTGCAACAATTTTATTAATAGTTAGTGGGGAAGGGAAAGATAAATTTATGCTTTTCTCATAGGCATTAGTATTAGATAAATGCAAACAGCTTTAGAGGAAATTTGAACTTGACTTACCAATTCTATTTTTCTGAACCAATAACTATAATCCCACCTGCACATTCACTTACTTGTTATAACATAACAAGTAAGTGAATAACTATAATCCCACCTGTGCATTCACTTACTTATTATAACATAACAAGTGAATAACTATAATAACATAACAAGTAAGTGAATAACTATAACCCCAACCTGCACATTCACTTACTTGTTATAACATAACAAGATTTGGGAAAAACAAACAGATATAGAAAATTCATATTCTTACTTCAATGAGGCAACGTGTTCTTTCAGCATGAAATCTTTGCAAAAATGGTCCAACTAAATGGCATAAGAATATATATTGTTCTTCTGTCCTGATGACTGGTTTGAGTTTTTCACGAACAAACCTTTCAATGAAAGAATATACAATTTACAGTTATATAGAATAACAAAACAATAATGAAATATTGTGAAATTGTTTGATAATAAATTTGAGGCACAAGAAAATTATACAGAACTTAAGGAAATGATAGTGTTTAAGCTTTAATCTTTGTCAGATGCATAATCCATGATAAAAAAAGAAAAAGATAAAGAATAGATCAGTCAATGTATGGATAACATTAATAAATGAAGATTTCCAATTGTCCAAATTTTTAGTTAGACAGTTAAAAAAATTCCTTAAATAATAAAATAATTAACAAAGCTTTATCTAGAAATAAATAAAATCTTTATTTCTAGATAAAGCCTTGTTAATTAGTATTATTAATTTTGATTAGTATTTTCTTTTAATTTTAAGTTGCTTTATTTTCATCACAAATTTTTTGAACCATAATTTCTACAATAGCAAAGAATGGCAGAAATTAAAAGCAACAACAAAGAATAAGGTTTCTGTAATATTCAACCTCACCTTCAATCTCCTTTTGTCTTTTTTACCCACTTTGCTACAAGAAATATTTGATTAACAAAGCTTTCCTAAAAGCAAAAGGGTGATATAGTGAGTCTCGTACAGAGATTATCCTTTATCCAAGTGAATTGTAATAAAAGGACACCAAATAAAAATTAAAAGCTGAAAGAAAATACTACTCAAAATTAATAAGTAAAAATATCTATTTTTATTTTTTTGATAATAATGAGAAGAAAACATCTGACAATCAAATTTTAGTTCCTGGTGATCATTTGACAATGCCTTGTTATTAGTAAATAATATTTTGCCAACACTTATGAACCTTAGGAATATACAAAAGGATGAATTGCTCCCTAGAGATTCTATGAGGGGATGGCATGATATTCTGATTAACCTAATATAGATACACAAAATACCTCAATGTCTATAAATATAGATAAAGTAAATAAAGATAAAAGTAAGTAAAAATACAATATTAACAAATAAATAATACAATATCATCATCATCATGTCGCGCTGGTAGCACAGATATCCCTGACCCTCTCTCGCCACTCCTCCCTATCGTTCATCGCACTAGGCAGGTCTTCAGGACAACATCCCATATCCTCACATAGCTGCTGAATGTATGTTCGTGCTGGTCATCCTGCTTTTGCACGGCCATGTGTGGGGGTCCATAAGAGTACATCTCTTATGAGTTCGTTCCTGCTTCTCCAGCAGTGTCCTGCATGTCTGGTTCGTCTAACTTGAATAGTTTTCGTGATAGGAGGCAGGTGGCCGTACAGTTGGTGTCTTGTGGGGTGTTGCCGCCAGGACTTGTTCAAGATTGCACGCAGCATTCTTGTGTAATTGCCATCTAGCTTCTTCTCCAGCCGTTTTGTTAGCGTCCATGTAGTGCACCCGTATAGCAGTATCGATGTGACCGCTGCCTGGAAGAAACTGCGTTTCATTTTATCGGTTAGGTCTGATTTCCATATAATCGATAGCCTATTGATAGCTGTCCATGCTTTCGTTAAAATAAATTGAATGATTGGAACAAAATCACATTTGTTAATCAAATAATTAATTACAAATATGGTCTTAGAGGATCTTTTAAGAAAACATTGGCCTAGTAGATAGAGTGTTTGCCAATGGTTCAGGAGACCTAGGTTCAATCCCATGTCGCGTCATACCAAAGACTTTAAAAATGGTACTTGATACCTCCTTGCTTAACACTCAGCAATATAAGGTACGTACCAAGGGTAAAGTGGAGCAATCCAGGGAAAGGAGTAGCGCCCTCCCCTACACTTTGGTGTAGTAGCTATTGAAAAGGGAGCCTTCTGGTTGTCCTTGACTACAGTCACCAACTTATGGAGTTAAACTTGGTACAAGTACTGTTAGTCAACAATATTTTAGAAAACATTAGCCTCTCAGATATTTCAACATTGCATATAAATCTCAGGAGATATTTTTTGAGGCATGTTTTGGAAAAAAAAAGTAAGAGTCTCATATGGTATAAAAATGTACAGACTGAATAGTTTTAAAAGATGAAAGCCAGAAGTGTTCTTACCCGGGGATTTGGCTGAGCTGGCCAATTCCAGCATGGTGCCAACAGGCATGCACCAGTGTTAATAAGTAACTGCAGTATTGTTCAGCATACACCTGATGGCTCACTTTGAAGTTAAATAACTGGAATGGTTGACAATAAGCAGTTGGTGTGGATAAAAGTGGGCTGCAGATTTGGTCTATGATTTTTTCATTCAGCACTGAATAATAGCGTTCCTGAAATTAAAAAAAAAAGAAAGAAAATTTAGACAAAAATAAACAACCAGGAATAGGCAAGTTTGGTTTTGAGTATTGACTTTTAAGTTTCTGTATTTCCTCTCAGATCTTTTATTGTGCTGAATGGTTTAAATATAAAAAGTAAAAGTAAACATGTAAGAAGAAATATTCAAATTTTCACTAAATTCAGAAAAGATATCTACTCCTATTCACAACTATTCAAAAGAGATTGATTTTAATGGCATATCAACCCATGTAAAGTTATTTTATGCCTAGAGGTTAGGGAATTGCCTTCATTGTATATTCATATTTACATTTTTGTGTAGTTATTTCTTAAGAGCTTTTTTATGCACAGTTCAATCAAATACAAATAATTTTTAAACGGATCTATTTGATCCATAGAATGGCCTCCTAACAGGTGCTACCACTCCAGGTCAGTCAGCACCTGAGAGTAATGGTAATGAAAGAGTACTCTACACTCCCCAGAGTTCCAGAATTGGAGCCTCATCATTAGATGCTGTTTTTAGTGTCATACCCAGGAAGCCCCCTTTTTTTGGGTGGTCTTATCCCTCTGCAAGAAGATACAGCCAGTATATTCTAAGCCCTACAAATAGAGTAGGAGGCAAAAAAAAAGCAAACTATTTAAAAAATTCCTTAGAATATAAATCAAGACACCACCCCCTCAAAAAAGCAGGAGTGCATCTTCAATGGGTTGTTAGGTTATATCTAATATTAATAGCACAAGATTTTTGGAGAAAGAAAAAGACAAACATATGCAGCTGTTTTTATAATGATTTGATTTTTCTATGTTAACCTAACACAGCAGAAATGGAGTTTTAACTTTTATATATTTCATACAGCATATGTTGAGTAAAAACAAATTGAAAAACAATAACAAATAAAGAAGAGGAGATTTACTGGTAATGATGTAATAATGAGTCCAACAGCATTCATCCAACTCATCACTTTTTCACGAGGCACTCGAGTACAACTGGAAAAGAAGAAGAAAAAAAAAATTGAATGATTATTTTGAAAATTATTTTGTGACAAATAAAATAATTATGCTATATTCAGTATACAGAAATAATATCTAAAAAACAAATAATTTAATTCAAATAGTTTATTTAGATTATTTGTAATGTAGATGATCAGAAGTTTGATATTGGAGACCAAACTTGAGATTTTTTTTCTTTATGTTATTGTTTATTCGGCCATTTAGAAGGAATTTGGATTTAGTCAGCAATCTAAAAAGTGCCAATTATTGGCACACACGATTTGTTTCTGTAAGTATGACTTCAAAGTTATTAAAGAATTATATTTACCATAATGTATTAATTCATGGAGGTGCCATGCCAACTAATCCCATTTCATGATATCTCTCAGAGAAATTACAAATTACTTAGTAGAACCTACCTCTCCAAGTAAAATGTAACAATTTTTTCTGGTTACATGGTAATGGCATCACAGAAGAGTTTCTGAGTTGCTTATCAAATGCCTAACATGGATTGCTTTTTACAAGGCTAAAGAGCTCCAACTAACCTATTAAATGAATAGGAATGAGGTGAAAAGAGAATTGGATCCATACTTTTTCCAAGAGTATTAATGTGAAGTGAACACAAACTGTCAGGTTGTACTGGGTTAAATGGTACCAGCATCAAGGAACAATCTCTGATCATGATGGATTACATCTTACAAGGCTAAAGGGCTCCACAACAGCATGAGTGAACTTGCTTCACCGATTCCATTCTATTCCATACTGAGTGAACTTGCTATTCTATTCCATGAGTGAACTTGCTTGACCGATTACATTCTATTCCATTAATCAGAAGTAGAGGTAGCTTAATAGCTACCTCTACTTCTGATTAAAAGAATGGTTGGTTACTTAATTGTCTTATTATGGCTTCAGCATCAAATCTTTTATTCTAATCTCAGAGTAAAGCATTTGAAAAATGGAACTAACAAAACAGTTAACAATCTTGTTTAAGGACCAATGATATCCATTTATCCCTTTCTTGTGATTTTCATAATTTGGCATAAACTTCACTTTTGTGAAAATCTTGTCAATGGCATGCCATAATATTAACAGGAAATAGAAAGAACAGATACATAAATTATCAAAATGTTCAAGTGTAGCAAGATTTGATTGATTGATTTTAATGGCATATCAAACCGTTTAGGGTTATTTTATGTCTAGAGGTTAAAGAATCACATTCATTGCATGTTCATATTAATATTTTTTGTGTAATCAAGAGTTTTTTTGTTTAATTTGTACATGGTCCTACCAAATTCAAATAATTTTCAAATAGATCTATTTGATTTAAAGATGGGACCATAACAGGTATTACTATTCCAGTGCAGAGTGGACCAAGGAGTAATGGTAATGAAGGTGTACTTCCCAGATCTCCAGAACTGGACCCTTACCATCAGATACAATTTAGTGTTATACCCAAGATAAACCCCCTTTTTTTGGAGGGGGTTCTTACCCTTTCTGCAGGGGATACAGTTAAAGTATTCTCAGTACAGTTCAATAATTAATCTAGTAATTACTCTAATAAACCAGTAATGTTATATTATTAGATTAAAAGAAAGATTTTAATTAAACTGATTTTAATGGCATATCAACATGACTAGAATTATATTATACATTTAGGTTAGATAATCATGATCATTCAATGTTCATATTTACATTTTTTTGGAGGTGCCCGTGGTGTAATGGTTATCATCGCAGGAAATGGACACGGCGACACGAGTTCAAATCCTGGACGAGACAGATTGCAATTCACATAGCACTAATACCTTTGGGAAAGGTATGAATCCAATTATTCTCTCTCCAGCTATGGCTAAATAGTAGGGCAGACTAGGTTCTTCAGCCTTGGTGAGGCAACTAATCTAGGAGAAGGAAAACTCTGAATTCAAACCTGTTAAACTCCGCTTAAAAAATTGACCTTGTGTCATATCCTGCCCGAGCGGAGGGGTTGGTAAATATCATATTTACATTTTTTTGTGTAATTGAGCTTCTTTTTTTTTTTAAATAGATCTATTTGACCCATAGATGGGACACTAACAGGTACTACCACTCCGGTTCAACGAAAAGATCTCCACATTTCCCAGTGCTTCAGAACAGGAGCCTCACCATCAGATCCAGTTTATTGTCATGTCTGGGACACCACTATATTGTGGGAGGAGGTCTTACCCCTTTGCAAAGGGGACACAGTCAGCAAATTTTAAGCTCCACCAACAGAGCAAGTTTAGGCAGTTAAAATTAGATTAAGACATGTTTCAAGTTTTTAGTAAAATAGAAAATCAATATTCAAAAGATCTGAAATAGGTTACCTTGTAAGGATAACATCAAGAAGAGCTGCTCCTGCCATCTGGCTGGCGATTGGCAAAGCCATAATTTCAATGCATGTTACATGCAAGGCATGTGCTGCAGGGTTTGGGAATTCATTGAAACGCCAATCACAGCTTGGAAAAGGGGATGGTAATTTATCTGAAATTGCTACAAAACAGTTAAAGAAAAATATTTGGAAGAATTAAAGTGGTTTACTTATTATTCAACTATCATCAGAATGAGATAGTTGGAATGGAGTTAAACTGTGAGACAACATTTAATACTGGATGGTTGCCACTGAATGGTTTTCGTTGAAATCACTTTAATTGATATCACATAAAACAATATACAAAAGGTCAGCAGCAAAGTTCATAGGCTGATGAAGATACTCTCATGGAATGTGACTAAATGAGGCTTATTTTTCAACATAGTCCCCCTTGTAGTCCACACACTTCTTCCATTGATGTTGCAGTGCTTGGATCCCATTGGTAAAAAAAATCATTGATAGTAGATATGACATCAGCCAATAAACTTTTTAGCCCACCCTTGTACATATTGAAATAAGGGAAATTAATATTTCAGAAGAAAAGAATTTAATAATGAAGTTAAAATATTTTTCCAATGCCATTCTATAATCTACCATTAATATCTTACCTAAAGATCATGTTTATAAGTAATATAAAAAAAACTAGCAGAGTTCCTTATGATAAGTGACATATGGATTGGCTCTTCTCTATGTCTATGGGTTCAAGAGGATGGAATTAATTATGTTTGCGAGTTTAAAAATCAAGAGATTGGCTGAAATCTTTTAAATCACTTAGGTTAACAGAAAGAAAGGAAACATAGGAAGAAGCAAAGAAAAGAAAGAATAAGTTGGAGGGAAGGAAAAACTGCAAAAGAAAGAAAACAAATTGATGCAGAAGGGAGAAAACTAGTACAGAAAGTGATAGCAAGTGAGAAAAAGGAGAGAGAGAATATAGTTATTTCCTGTGAAAAAAAGATCATGGCAAAAATTATAGAATTAGCACACTTAGAGGATATTCACTTAGGTTTTTATTTAGCAGTAGATAAACAGATAAGATGCAAAACATTTTTTTAAGAACTGGACATTCTGGTTTCCATAAAATATACCTTAAACAAATTAAGTTATTCAAATTAATAGTATGATTTTTTTCCCAAGCAAGGAAGAGGAAAATAAAAAACCTAAGTGAACACCTTCTAAGTGTGTTAATTCCATAATTTTTGTCAAGGGTAGTATATATGAATTTATAAAATGCTTTGTTACCATAGCAATTGAATTTTTCCTTACTCTGTTGTGAGACCAGGTTATGTGACCAATAAATGTATGAAGTAACATTGTATTTCATATATAAATAGATGGGATAATTTGATAACTAAACCTAAATATATAGAAAATACAATAAAGAGTAAAAGTAGTGAGGAGTTACTCAGTGGATGTAAATGATTCTCAAAAAAGTTTGATATTTTTATTTTACTTTTAAAGACATGAATTTAGGATTAGATTTGAATTATGTCATTTAAAAGTATCATAGTAAATGAAATGAGACCTTGTGAACAGACAGCAGATTTAAATAATGTATTGAATTTAGCAGTTGTAATGAATTTGATAATGAAATATTCACTTGAACTACTTCATCCATGTGAATCTTTACATCCCAGATTTCAAACTCATATCTCGTAGGTTGAGAAAAAAAGAAATTCACATATATGAAAGCTGGGTATAAATTCTAAATATCAAAATTAAATCAACTTTAGAAATGCCTGAAATTTTTTTTCAGTTCCTATCATGTTGTAAAATGGCTTAATTTTTGCTTTAAAATTTTCAAAAATCTGAGTAGAAAAATTTAAGAGAGGCATTATTTGAATTTCATACATGAAAAAGCTTTAAAATTTATAGAATAACTCACAGCTGAATATATAAACTAAGATGTTTTCAATCAATATTAGATGTCTTTTTTCGTTCAAGGGGAGTAATTCAGAGATTTTTTTTTATTATAAAATATTCTTATGATTTGAGAAAACAAGGAAGATTTGAATAATAAAGGCTTATGAATGAAATATTTATACAACACAAAAAAAAGAAAAGAAAAGAAAAAAGGATACTATCAACAAGGCGCCCCACTAAACGAATGTAGTAATCTTGATCAGGTATCCAAGATAAATCATCAGCAGGTTTTTGTAAGTAGTTCTGATAGTCCTCTGTTAGACACCAATTTGGAGGACGGATGTCTTTCAGAGCACCTAAAATAGAGACAATATTTTATGATTAACAACAATATGGTTTTAAAGTCTATGTCAGAGGATAATATTGAGGTATATTTATCCCAAATTGATTTGATTATATTTTTGTATTAGAAAAAAAGAAAAAAAAAAAAGAAAAAAAAAAAGGATCATGAAGAACTGAACAAAAAGAAATTCAGTTTAACTCAAGTAACCTAAATAAAATTCCTTCATAGACCAGGTGTGGCCAGTAAGTAGTAGATTGCTAACCCCTGAATTTAATTCAATGGAGTAGACAATATCAACTATAATATTGGTTTGGTTTATTTGTTTAATACTATATTAACAACCCCTTATGAGTTATTTAATGCCAAAATATCACTTATTTATAAATGTTTGATTATAATTATTTTCAACATTCCATTGCAATTCTTTTTCTCTTTTAAATCACACTTTTGTATTTTTCAATGCTCAGATGCAATCACATCCTATCAGTATTCATAGACACTTGATCTATAATACTGGAGCATAAAGTAGATTGATAGATTTTAACAGTATCTCAATCCACCTGGGGTAATTCAATGCTTAGTGGTTAGGGAAGTGCACACATTGTATGTTTATATTTACATTTTTTGTGCAGTTTCTTAAGAGTGTTTTGCGCATGGTTATATGATGTCAAATATTCCTATCTATTCTTGAATTTGTTTAAAATTGCACAGTTTACTTTTAGCAATATATCAATTTGATATATGTAAATAAACTGGCATTTCCTCACTAATAATTTCAATTTATTTAATAAATCATATGAGGTAATTTCATGAGTATTTGTAGTGTTAAGTATATTATCATCCAGTATCAATAAATCGCAAGAGTTAAGGATATGTTGAAGGCACAAAAAAATCATCATTTATGTGTTGTGGGAAGCTGGCAAGGCTCAAAACAAGATACCTATCCAGGTGGAATGCTCTCAGTCTGCCATCTTGAAGATAAGACAAACTTGTTCAAAATGGTTCAACTGCAGTTCCAAAGCTAAGACAACAGCTGGAGATGAATGTCAACTGAATAGGATCCTTATCTTCAATCAATTTGTCAATTGTGATGAAATTTCCAAAGCCTGGAATGATGCTGGTGTAGCTGTTTCTCAATACACAACACTCTGGAGACTCCATCAACTTGGATATGACAGCAGAATATCAATTTTGAAGCCACTGCACAGAAGTGAAAGCATTCAATATGGGCTAAAGATTATTAAAATTGGTCTGTTGATCAATGGAACCAGGTCATCTTCAGTGAAGAAGCAAGATTCTGTATTTCCTTCAGTAATCATGGCCCCCACATCTGGAGAAAGTCATGTGAGAGGTATGATGCATGAAAAAAGCATAAAATCCCTTAATTTGTAATGGTTTGGAGCTGCATATTTGTCATCAGTTTTGGAAAGATCTGCAGCTTGAATAGATCAATTAATCCTGTTGTCTATCAGGATGTCCTAAATTATTTCTTTATCCTATACATTGAAGACAATTTGGGGTACAATGAATTCATCTTCCAGCATGACCTTGCTTCATCTCATATAGCAATATCTACAAAAGAATTGTTCAGGGAGAGGATGATACCTGTTCTTGATTAGCCTGCAGAAAGCCCAGATGCAAATTCAATAGAAAGTTTATGGGGAATCCTCAAGAGGAGATTAAGAAAATACTATCCATCAAATCTTGAAGAATTGAAACGAGTCATTATTGATGTGTCAGCATCAGAGTCGCTTCCCCGGCCTTTGTGCTGGGCCGCCAGGCATTTATGCCAGATGGGGTATCGATCAATGGCACATTCGAGGCCGAAAGGCCCCCAGCTTTGGCTCGGCCACCTTTGGGTGGGTGAGCTGCAACCTTTGACCCCTATGTATGGCACAAGACCTTGCTGTCTAGTTTAAGCCATAACCCGGCATACATACCCAGACCCAGATTTGGGTCCATGAAACTGCTTGCATCATTAGTGGGTCAATGACCAGCAGGGTTCAAGTCTCAGCACGTTCTCAACCTTCCCCTCCCTTTTATCCCCACTTTAATTGGCCTTCGGGCTTTTGACCTTGTGTCAAGTCCTGTCTGGTGAGAGGCAGTGACAAATATCAGTGTCACCAGAGACTTGTCATGATTCAAATGGTTTGTTACCAGAATGAAAGAAAGAAATAGTAAATGCAAAAGCTGCTACAACAAAGTACTTAGCATACTAATGCAGTTCTTCCAAAGTGTGTTCATTAGTGAATACTTTTTCTTGATACCCCCACCAGCTTTTTTGTCTTTTTGTTATAAGATATAACAATCTTCAATTAAAAAAAAAATTCTTATTTCAAAGAAAACCTGGTTTGTTAGTGAAATACTATCAGGTTATTTTCATATATCAAATGGATATATTGTTAAGAATAAATTGTCAAATTTAAACAAATTTGAAAGAGAAATATAGAAGTTATTTTAAAAGAACTGAATATTCCATTTCACTCAATTGGTGTATTATAAATGAAATTGCATTTAATAAACATCAATAAAGAAAAACAATTTTGTTCAGAAAAAAAGCAAAAAAATTACTCACCAACTATAGATTGTACTAATTTCCTCTTGATTGTTGGCTGACTACTAAGTTTGCTTTCATAATAGTGCAATGTATTGTACAAATAAATAATTGGACTGTCTGGAATTATGAAAAAAAAAAAAATTAACATGATTAAAAATGCTTTTTAAATCAAGCAGTCTTATAACTTCTTGAAAGGTAAAATAGTCTGTCAAATGGTTGGGGTATCTATATCAATAATTGAAAAGAGTTTGTTTGTCTCTCCTCTATAAATGGCCAAAGAATATGATATAGAGTTACCAAATTTGGTATACATATTTATTGAACCCATAGAAAGGTTTTAATGTAAAATAAAATAAAATAAAAATTGTTTCTCATGTGGAAAGAGAGACTCTCACCAAGAGAAGGTCTAACAATAAGCTTGTAAGACATAATTAATCATACAGTATTTAATTATTCATTCAAAATTTTAAAGAAAAGGCTTCAACTGTCTTACAAAAATTCCCGATCACATTTAATTCAACATTACTAGTTAGATTTATAAATAATTCTTCAAATTAGAGATGTAAAATAAGGGCAAAGCATTACTGTTAAGTTAGGACGAACAATCTATATAAAAATAAAAAAATATCTACATATATTAACCTCTTAAGTGTCATTCACTGAAAAATGTTTCTCAGTACAATAACATCATAAGATAATATAAAATATGATTAGTAAGTCTCTTTGTTATGTGAATTTTTCTTTTATAATAACAATTACTATTTGTAAACTGTTTGGTGTAAATTTTTAATTGACAATAAAAATTGTTTGATTTGGTTTAGTTTCTTTGTTTAAAGGCATATCAGCCTTCATAGGATAATACCAAAGTCATCTTTGTAGAAGAATAGTAATGGCACCATTTAACCCATAGCTGAGGAAGATAAGAGAGTTCATACCTTTTCCAAAGGTATTAGTTCAAAAGTGAATGTAATAGCACAACTGGAGTTCCAAACTACCTACTATGATGTCGCAGTCCAGTACATTAGCAATTACATCACAGGGATTTGCTAACAAAGATTGTAGAATGACCAGCTTCAATTCAAGTTATAACCTTTTACCCAACTTACATGGATATTTCACTGATTTTAACAAGAATAATATCTTGATTTTGCAGAGGTCAAATGTTAAAAGTGGTGACACTGACCCATCTGAATGGCAGATAAGAAGAGCAGTTGACATTAAAATAAGAGTCTATACACATCAACAAATAAATATATAAAACAATACCTTTTATGTATATACATAAGTAAGATGAAGGATAATTGATAAGTTTTTGGCTTAAGAACAAGAGCTACACAGTGCCAACTAACTTCACATACAGTTCAACTCTGAATGATTATGCACAAAAAACAGTTTTAGAAACCAATTATACAATAATTTAGGAAAATCAATAATTATAAAGTTTCTACTTACCATGGAACTTATAAAGTCCACCTAGATGTTCCAAAATATTTTCCAGAAATTTTGTTGTTAATGGTACTTCTAATAAACGATGAATAACTATGTCTAAAACCTGTAAAATGTTAATGTTACAATAAGGAAATATGTTAGAACAACAAATAAGACAAAGTAACAATTGCAAACAATCTATTACAAGTGTTTGATCCTAATGTGATATATAGGTCCCATCAAAATTTCTGTAAATAATAACAATTGTTTGTTATTGATCCATACATAAATAACTACATACTATTTATAAAACTATGCTGGCACTATTATATATATAATATGCTATGAAATAAAGGTACCAGGGTGAGTCAAAAATTTTGCAATATTTGTATATGTGCAAGTTTCCAGAATAAACTCGAGGAACCTGAGGGAATCAAACTGATACCACACATAACATATAGTATGGGCCTAGCTCCCTCAGATTATTACTTGTTTGTGAGGCTTCAAGAACTAAGAGGAGGGGGAAGTTTCAGAGGAGTTCTTTGCTTAGAAGGAATAGAACTGGTATCAGTGTGGGATCAAAAAACTGGCAAAAAGGTACTTCAGGTGGTATAACATGATGGCCTCTGGAAGCTAGGCTGCATGTAATAACTTGAAGAATAAAGCAAATAAGTTACTAAAATATTGCAAAGCTTTCGACTCATGCAGGTATGTATAACAATATCCACTTTATGATCAGACAGCATAAACAATACTTCAAATCAAGGTGATTTTATCTAACCTAACAATAAATAGAAAATATCCTTATTTTTGTTTAGATTTTTGAAGCAGAGGGTTAAATTCAATAAGATTGTGAAAAAAAATCAAGAAACAATAGAGGCATCTTGCACTGATTTTTTGTATTCAATATAGAGATAAAGAAACAAAATATTAGAAAAGATTACAATAATAAAATCTAAAAGAAAATAACTTGTCTCTTTTTTTCTCAATAGGGAATGATATTTACATGCCATAAAAAAAGTAACATTCAAATGAAAAAGAAAGGTAATCTTGAAATTCACTTTGAGAAACAAATGTCATATACATAGCACAAACTGAAAGGCACTAAAATAAATTCTAAAAAAATGACTTTATGTATGATTCTATTTCTAAAAAATAAAGAGAAACAATTTTAAAATAATTTGGATGAAGATTTTTGGCATGAGAAAATATAGTGCTTTATTGAATAAAACTGACTTTCTTTTCAGATGAACCCCTTTTGATCCTAATGTGATATATAGGTCCCATCAAAATATCTGTAAATAATAACAATTGTTTGTTAAAGAATAATATTGTTGGGACATTTATCCCCAACTCCCCTTAAAACTTACTTTGTGTTGAAAAAAAGCGTATAAAGAGTAGTGATTATTGAAGGTCTCCTGAACTCATTAACATAAAAACTGTTTGCACAAAAGTCAGATTAAAATAATGTGAAAGATGGTTAATGTTATGAAATTTGAATTTTTAGTCACAATTATTATTTCAAGTATTTGTGTTGCATATTGACCCTGGCCAAGCTGTCAAAATAGGAAATGCACCCGTGTAAATAACAGGTGCATCCGGTCGAGGAATATCAGGATATAACCTTGACCGTGGACGGGTTGAATTGAGTGTGATTTGTGACACCCACAAGAAGAAGGTGGGCGTCGAACAATTATATAACCCAGGTGAAGACAGGAAGTCAGTGAGTTGGAGATAAGATGCGGTAGAGAAAACCAGCACCCAGCAGAGGGAGCCCTCAGGCCCCCAACTGAGCAGTTGCAGTTGGAGAGAAGATGCTGGATTGAGGACCATGTCCCAGAGAGGCTGGGCCCCCAGGCCCCCGGTTGAGCAGCCTAGGAGAACAGAAACGCTGTTATGGCCATAAGAGTGGGGGGGGTCAATAAGTTGCAGTTCTGTTCAGCCTCCAACTCACCTCTCACACAGTAAAACCTTTAGTAACCCTTTTGAACCCTTTCAAATAAAGTGAAAGGTGTATTTTTCTAAAGAACTGTGTCGCTCATCTTTATTGTGTCGTTGTTATGATTCTGCATGCATATGTATATGTATTATGTGGCTATACAACATTTGATCTTAGAAATAAAGATGAAACATCTTTGAAATAAACTTACTGGCAAGAATCTCAAGCATACATTTCCAAAATAAATTGGTAAATACTGATGTTGATTTGGACTATTAAGATCTTGAATTCCTTCATAATAGAATTTTTCAGGGTATTTCTGAAAAAAGCAAAAAATAAATTAATCAGCTTTTAAAATACAAGCAGTTTATCAAATGCCCAAGGTTCAATAAAACCCAGCATATAAATTGTAAATTTTAAAACTCCAAAGAGCAATTTAAATTATGTAGTTAGTTTTTAGACATCTTAGAGGAGATGATAATAAAGACAGAAAGACATACTTTTGAATCTATTTTGCATTGACCAAAAAAGCATTTATGAGTATGTAGTTAAAGCACTGAAAAACATTGTATTTGGTTACATAAATCAAAAGTAATGACTATGAAGTAAATTTTTTTTAATTCACTAATTGAAAAAGAAGTGTTCACTTACTCTATGAAATTTCATATGATTCTCATGCCAATTGTTCTGGAGCCAATGTTCACCAGTGTTCTGGAAATGAAAATGTTTTTTTTTTATTTGTATATTTGGAAAAAACCCAAAAGAAACTCATTTATATGAACAGAGGATTATCTATGATTAGGCACTTAATTTTCCTCTCATTTACTCTTTCATTTTCTTTTCCACACCTCACTATAACTTTCTCTATATTATTCTCTCTTATCTGTATCACTTTGTTCTTTCTTTTTAAATTTCTCTTTCATTTAAACTTATTCTTTCTTCACTTTTTTCCCCTTTCATATCTGCATTCTTTTTTTGTTTATTCAAGTAATGTTTTGTTTTACCATAACAATGAGATTTCTCATTAATATTTATCAAGAGTAGGTTATGTGACCAATTCTATATAAAACCATATTGTATTTATTGCACAAGTAGATTCTTCAATACATTTACTGTTCGTGTCATTTTATTATACAATGTCTCTTCAAAATTTGAAATAGAATTATGTAAAAGGAACAATTATTATTCATACCAACATAAATTAAAACTAATATTTTTACAAAATCAACAGCTCTTATTAATAGTTGAATTCAAAAGATCAACAAGAGAAAAAAGACACCTATACAAACGACCCAGAGTAACTATATAGATTTGCCATTCATGATTGTATTGAAAAACAGACTGTTTGATACTCATAAAAAATGTTAATATTACTTTATAACAAATAATAGAGAGAATATAAGGATATATATCTAATATTTTCATGAGAGATAATGAATGAATTGTGTAAATAAAAGCAAGTAAAATATGTCTTACCATTCTAACAAAGTCATAAACTCTATTCTTGAAGTCATTAGGTCGTAATAAGAGAAGCTGGATAATAAGGCAGCAGACCTGGGCTTCATTGGCTTCAAGATTTCTTAAAGCCTAAAGAGGAAAATAAAAGATATATATATATATATATATATATATATATACATACATACACACAGAATTTCATGAAATAAATCCAACAATTCTGGAAATTTAAGGATTGTGGGTATTCTACAATTTTTTTTTAAATAGACTAGGTTATGTATCAAGGGAAGTAATCAATACATTAATTAAAATGGTGTTCAGAGAGTTAATTCCTCTTCACTGCTTAGAGATACGATAACTTTCTGTCAAAGATATAGGCTTTTGTGTGAAGAAAAATTATGTTCATATGGTAAATCAACTATTTTTCAACTCTTAGAATATTATAAATATATATAATTTCAACTCCTTTGACCTCAAAGACTGTTTTAAAGACATTTGCTTGGTAAAGAAGCATGGATGAAGTGAGAGGCATATCCAGAACATTTTTGCTAAAAATTGATCAAAAAGGTGTAATAAGTCCAGAAAACAAATAAAATTTACATCTGCAGGAATGTCCTCTTTCAAAATGAGAACTTTGTGAGAAAAATTAATTAGAAATGATTCCTTCTACCCATGAGCTCCTTGGTTAAATGGTAAATCTTGAAATTTGGCATGTAAACTTCCTCTCTTGATCTCAGGGCGTGTTTTAAAGAGGAAGGATGCTTTAGTTTTATTATTCTATCAAATATTTTGGATAAAATATCCAACAGAATGAAATAGTAACTGAATAGCAAAACTTATAAACACTCCCTCAAATTTTGGTTTTCAGTTCATATTTCTTACAGAGAAATTGTTAAAACTTAATTTTAAAATGTATGAAAAGAAAAAAGAACCTGGTTAGACATTGACATATTTAAAGTCTCACATATCTAATACTTTAAAGTTATAAAAAGAGTAAGTAGGCATTGTATTTTATTTCTGTTTGTTTACATTGGAATTTTCTGTATTTTTAAGTTTTCAGCATACTGCCTGTGAAAAAAAAATAGCTTTTCTCATTTATTAGAATATTGGTTTAATTGTGTCATAAAAAATTAAGGCAATATTTACTTTCTGGGGAGGCTAAAAGGGATTTAAGATATACATAAAATAACAAAATTTTATTTCTACCATGTCAACAAAAGAATCTAATGAGTGAATTGCTATTGGCACTTATTTTTATGTAAATATTGAAGGTGAAAAAAAAAAATTCATACTATTAGAAAGTATATAAAAATTAGTAATAAATTTGTCATAATAGCATCTACTAAGTGCAGAGCAGTGAGAAGTTTCTTTTAGGTTTTATCCTGCTCTACTGACCAGAATTTGAGCCTTTTCTTGATTAAAGAAAAATGTTTTTAAACAATTCGTGTATATATATATGTATATAATAAACCCAAAGTGTATTCATATATATGTCTATAAATGAGAAAAATGTCTTTGATGAAGCTCATAATAACTCAAAGTTAGAATATGTTAAAATGATAATAAAATTAATTGATGTTATAGGTTTAAATATAAGATAAAAATGAAAAGAGGCAATAGTTCAGATAACAGAATAAGTAATTTCTTTTACTTACAAGGCAAAGTACAACACGGTCAATGGTGACAATATTATATTTCCAAACCATGTCATTTAACACATCAACATACTGAAATAGAAAAATAAATGCATGAATACTTTTCAGTTATTATTTTTAAAATTATGTCTTATTTGTCATACTGGGGGTAATTTCTTTTATGATCTGGGAGGAAATGCCCAGTGATATAATAAATTAATCTTGCAAACAGTGCACACTTGATAAACTAGGACACCAATGACTTTGGTTTGGTATGTTGACATAGCAACAATTTGATAGGCAATCAGAACCACTGTAGATTTAGACCATTTCTTCTGATGTGAGATCCCTTTAAATTGAAATGTACCTTAGTACCTACTTCCATTATATATATAGTAAGTAGAACAAGTGTTATTAACATGACCTCCTTTCAAAAAATATCAACCTATACAAGGATCCCTCTTCTTTACCAAAATACAATGATTTGATAAATCTGTTGACATAAAAATTCAGTAGTACTTTCTTATCAAGCCTACATAAATTTGTAAATGGCTAAAGTATTATTCACAATTATAAATATATTTTTTTCTTTAATATCATATGAATCACATTGTATTTCATTTTTAAACAGCAAAACTTTACAGTGAAATTTTTCATGGACTCTATAATAATAAAAAATTGGGATGTGATCATAAACATTAAACCTTCAAACTCTTAGCCCATGAGCTCTCATATGTACCCTGCACCTGAACCCATAAAACACACACACACACACACACACACACACACACACACACACACACACACACAAGAAAAACTTCACTTCAGAGTGTGCACATCTTTGTTTAAATTTATCTCATCATTCCATTAAAAGAAAAGTCACTAAAAGGTAATTAAAAGAATGGTCACTATATTAATTAAGCCTTTTAATATTAGTATCTGAGATCTTCCAAAGCCTAAAAATATTAGGCTTATGGTATATATAGTAAAATACTGCTTAGCTCAAAATATTAGGTTTATGAGTTCAAATGGTTAAACCTTTTTCATGATATGACAAAAGTAGGCAATGATTAAAATAATTGTGTGAAAAGTACAAAACATACTCTAGTTAATGATGGTCCACTTGGTGAACTGGAAAATTCAAATACTAGGAAGTCAGCAAAAGTGCGCAAATGTGAGGAGAGTGACCGAGGTCCAAGTCTTTCCAGGACTCTAGAAAATCAGAAATAGAAAAACAAAATTATTTTTAGATGTCAAACTCAAGATATGCAAGAAAAATACATGAATAAATTATCCTAAGAGTTTTTTTTTTGTTATTGAACACATTTTCTTTTTTTGTTGCCACAAACTTTCAACCAGTCAATTCTTCAGAGTTCTTCAGGTGTATAACTTGTTAGAAAGCGAGGGGTCTCCTATGCAAAAATTCAAAAAAATATGTAGAAGAAATCTTAGAACTATATTTGAGGAATATGAGAAAAATCATATAAAAAAGGAGGTAGGAAAACTGATATGGCAAACCATATCGAAAAAGAGAAAGGTCTACATTAGACTCATTGGTGTAGAGCCTAGACAGATCTATATATATATATATATATAGAGAGAGAGAGAGAGAGAGGAAGGAGGTGGCCATTTGCATTTCATTCTGTGCATTGACATGAGACGTTCATCACATCTCTCTTACTGTACAATTGGGAAGAGGTTCAAAAAATAGACAAGGAACATTAATGGAGACTAAGAAAATTAGAGGAAGTGATGTACACCAGTTAGATAGGTGTATACAAGTAGTGTGGATTTCTTTGCCCACTAAGAAGGGAACTGTCTCTCTGCATATAAATATGAAATCATTTGTATCACATAGGTTGCTGAGAATGGTATTTTCTGTGTGGCTTATATTGCATAGAGCCAAGCCAGTTAGTATATTAGCCACTATTTCTTTTCTGTTTTTCATCTACTTTTCTTTTCTTACTGATTGGATACCTAAAAAAGACTGTAGAATGGACAGGCTGAAACATGATAGCAATAAAAGAAATCCAAAACATGATTTCAATAGTCTAAATAGCTTCTAGAAGGATAATGACATCTCAAAATTGTAACCATGATGAATAGATTATTTCAATATTGGGGCATGTACATGTATATGAAAGAGAATGCAAAGAATAGGATTTGAATCTACAAAACCAGATCACATAAACTTTGTCACCTCATCTTTTCAAAAGAAACAATATTATGAGCTTTTATGAAGATAAAAAGAATAGCATTGTGTATTTACCCAACACCACAGTCAAGATGTGACACAAGGTCAATTCTTATAGCTGCTTTGAATTCAGACTTTTCCTTCACCTAGACTGGCTGCCTTATCAAGGCTAAAGAACCCAGTCTGCTCTACTATTTACCCATAGCTGGGGGAGAAGAGATGAATTGATATCTTTAGTTTGGTTGTTTTTTGGCATATTAATCCTTGTGGGTTATCTAATGCCAAATCCTATATAGGATTTATAAGCAAATAGTTTATAAGTATCATTGTTTTTAAATGAGCTAGAGCTCATTTGTTTGCATACTGTGAAATGGTTTCAAATGTTGGTTATTTGTTTTCTTTGTTTAAGAGCATATCAACTTTCAAGTGTTAATTAATGCCAATGCTATCCTTATAGGACAGTATTGGTTTCCCCAAAAGTGAATGTAATAATGTGACTTACTAGAATGTTGGAATCCAGTACTTTAGCCATTATACCATGGGGATGCTGCTTGTTTTGAGTATTGCTATCCAACACTAATAACTAATAATAATCCTCAGTAAATGATTGACCCATAGATGGAACCCTAACAGGTACTACCACTCCAGATCAGAATGAACCTGAGAGCAATGGTAATGAAGAGATACTCTATATTCTCCAAGACTGGACCCTCATCATCAGATGCAGTTTAATGTCACATCGAGGACAATTCATACTTTACTTAAGAGCATTAGTGTGACATGAAATGCAAACAGTCTGGTCCAAGATTTGAAATTGGGCCAGCAATTTCATTTTCTATGATAAGCAATACACTAATCCCCCACCAAATTACCAGTGACATCTGATTCACTCACTGATAAACCTTGTAAAGACTGGATACTTTTTTATGGATAATTTTACTAAAAATTTAAAGTAATCATTAGGAAACAGTATACATACATTGCCAAGTTTAGAAATTACATATTCAAACTTGTATGATAAAAATATCAAAGTTGACAGTCACAGCCTTTTAAATAAAAAAAATAAATGCATAAAAATAATTTTTGAATTAGTTAAATATATAAATAGATCACTTACTTATATGCAGTTGGAGAGATCCGGTTATCATCCAATAAGTTTTTCCAGATAATGCTGAAAAGACAAACATCTTTTTAAAATTCTGACAATAAGAACATGATATTTAGCAACATATTATCATTATAAACACTATTACTACAGATCTCATTATGTTTGTTTGTGTATGTATATACATATTATACATATAACTCAGAAAAAAAATCGCATATCATAGGATTTTCATTTGAAAAATATACTTATAATACTCTGACTTAAAGAATACAGAAATTTCCAGCCCAATTTACAACTGATGATAATTCTGTAGGGTGTGTATTCATGCTTAACATCATTTTTTTTAAATCATGCAAATTTTCAATGTAACTATGAAATTCTAATCAGAATCCTCCACTCTTCCTTAAACAGAAGCATCGACATCATCACAGATCACTATTACAACAGAACCCAAGGGGTTTTTGAGAAGTCTAGTGTTATATAATAAGGATTATTGCTGCATCAAATGCTATTTCTGCTTCTGGTAAAATCAAAGTAATAAAAAAATTTATTGTAATCAAACATTATGAAATCTTTTAAAAAAGTTTATTAGATAAGATAGCAGACTTTTTCAAAATAATCTCACAGTTAAATCTTTGTACAGGACATTTTTTTCAAAATAAGTTCACTAATTTAAGCTGTCTTGAATTTTGAATGATTCAAGTTTTATAAAACAGTTTCTTAGATAATAGACAGCAGAGATTGTAGCTGTATAACTGATACATACATAAATAATACTTGTTGATAGTTACTACGCTAGTATATAACATAACTTGACATATATAATCAGATAACTTACCATAAAAACAGCGGAGGAGTCCCTTGCATAGAAAAATGTGCAATTATATCATTCTCATTAGCCATGCCTTGAAGAAGAAAAATTTAAGGGAAAACATTTAGGAATAATCAATATTCTAACTTGATAAAATATGACAATATAGCTGTTTAGGTACATCAACACCCATATGATATATGGACTCTTAATTTTTTTGGTAATAATTTCTTAATGATGATAGTATTTGAAAAGTAATTCTATTGACAACAAAACTAATTTATCAATAGTGATAAAATGTTGTTTTTATTTTAATGGGTTTATAGTTTATAACAATAAGAACATTGTAATATATCATTCAAAGATAACACCTCTAACTACTACATGAACTACAAGATAACCATAAGAAAAATGTGGAAAATATATATATATATATATATATATATATATATATATATATATATATATATGATAATGATTCAATCTTTGTATGTTACCTTAATACAAGAAATATGGCACATTGTAACAAGATTTTATTTGCATAATAGCATTAAAATCCTCTTAAAGAATGAAGCAATTTTCCATTTAATTCACAACTTAATAATAGTAGTGAGGGGTAAATGTTTGTGCTCATTAGCCCAATTTCTCAAAGGAGATAACTTAAATGTTAATTATTATATATTTCCCTTTAATTTGTAGTTAATTAAATATAAATTCTATAAATAGGATGTAACTAAACATCACTCCTAATGGCCATCAAAAATGGCCTTTAAGCTAGTTAATTAAAAAAAAAAAAAAAAAAAAAAGAAAAGGTCATATAAAACATATTTCAACAGTAAAAGACTTTGAAACTTTTTTTTTCTCTTTAAGTTTTTGCATTATCCTGATAATAAAAGTTTTTAGAAAGTATAGAAAAAAGTCAATAGTTAATAGCAGCATTTTTTTTTCTTTAATAACTTTTACCAGTCTTAATTTATAATGTTCAAGCATACTGATAATATCTTTCTGTATTTCCAGTAGTCATATAATGCATTTCCCATAGTTTAACTTTTTGCAATTTCTGGTTTGTCATAAACTAGTTTTGTTAGTATCTCCAATATATTCTCTGTTAAATATAGGCTTACTGCAGGCCATTTTAGAGGAGCTAACACAGCATTTCCCATCTTTTTTTTATGTGCAATAGAGCTTTGTTTTCCAAAAGTGCTTTGTAGTTTGAGCTGTTCTGATGTCCTTTCAGCCACTCAAGTCACAAGTTTTCATTGGGAAAGACCATATATCCCATTTACAACTCTTCTTCATCCCCATTTGTTTCATGTTAAGAACATCAGATTCACCCCTTCTCAATCATGTACACCATTTGGGTACATCGAATTTGAAATATTTCTTATCAGTAAACAACTGTTTTTAAGCTGCTATGGTTTGTCAGCCATCTTTTAGTGCTCTCCAATCTTGACACTCAACTTTTCTTTGTTAATTCTCTTATTTTAATGTACTTAAATCCTATTTCATATGTTCTTAGGACAGTTTGAACATAGACATTTTGGTCATACTTCTCCTTCACTTTCTTTGCTGTCACTGTTTCTCTTTATGTTAAAAAGCCACATATCTATCCTCTTCAACCTTCTTAATTGATCTCTTTCATCCTCTCTTCTGCTTAGTCATGTTTTTCAATATGTATTCCACCACTACTTAGTGAAAACAGCCTCCAAAAACTATCGAAAAAACCCAACAAACACAAATGCCTTAAAACTAAAAACGGCACAATATCAATTAGCAGGCATATATATAAAGGAACAGACAGAATACATTCAAAATCAGATAGATAAGATTAGAGACTCCGGTGGAAGATAGACAATCTAGAATAGCCTGGCAAACAATAAATGAAGTGAGCAGAAGAAAGAACACAGCCAAAGCAAAACTTAAAGCAGCAAACCAACAAGAAAGAATAAAACTGTGGAAACAGCACTTCGAAAACTTACTAGGAAACCCACCAAAAATAACGCATGAACCAATCACCAGAATAATTAGCAAACAATTAGACATTAAACTAGGACCGTTCACACAAGAAGAACTCGACTCGGTTCTCAGAAAAATTAAAAATAGGAAAGCTGCAGGGCTGGACGAAATTCCCCCGGAAGTATGGAAGACCAGACAATTCGACGACATACTGCTCCGACACTGCAACGCAGTATACAATCAAAATCCGATAGATAGATGGATGAAGGGATGCATACTCCCCTTCCCTAAAAAGGGGGACCTCGGATTAGCCAAAAACTACCGAGGCATAACACTTATATCCATAGCTGCCAAAATCTACAATGCCCTACTACGAAACCGAATAGAACCCAAAATCGACAACATACTTAGAAAAAACCAAAATGGCTTCCGAAGAAATAGATCCACGACCTCACAAATATTAACCATCCGCAGAATCCTTGAAGGTGTACGGGCAAAGAACCTACAAGCGACATTAATATTTGTCGACTTTACCAAGGCTTTCGACTCCATTCACAGAGGAAAGATGGAACAAATCCTACTAGCGTACGGCATACCTAAAGAAACCGTAGCGGCAATAACGATTCTCTATAGAAACACTAAAGTAAAAGTACGATCACCGGATGGAGACACAGAATACTTTGACATTGTAGCAAGAGTACTACAAGGGGACACGCTGGCCCCGTACCTCTTTATCATTTGTCTAGACTACGTACTTAGAACATCGATTGACAAAATCAAAGAGAATGGCTTCGAACTGACGAAGAAAAGAAGCAGAAGATACCCCGCAACAACAATTACCGATGCCGACTACGCCGATGACATAGCGATACTGGCAAATACACCTGACCAAGCCGAAACACTTCTGCATAGTTTGGAACGAGCAGCAGCAAGCATAGGCCTCTATGTTAATGCACACAAAACGGAATATATGTGCTATAACCAAACGGGGGACATCTCCATTCTAGAAGGAACCCCACTTAAACTAGTAGACAAATTCACGTACCTAGGAAGCAGCGTCGAATCAACCGAAAAGGACATCGAAACGAGGTTAACGAAAGCATGGACAGCTATCAATAGGCTATTGATTATATGGAAATCAGACCTAACCGATAAAATGAAACGCAGTTTCTTCCAGGCAGCGGTCACATCGATACTGCTATATGGATGCACTACATGGACGCTAACAAAACGACTGGAGAAGAAGCTAGATGGCAATTACACAAGAATGCTGCGTGCAATCCTGAACAAGTCCTGGCAGCAACACCCCACAAGACACCAACTGTACGGCCACCTGCCCCCTATCACGAAAACTATTCAAGTTAGACGAACCAGACATGCAGGACACTGCTGGAGAAGCAGAGATGAACTCATAAGAGATGTACTCTTATAGATCCCCACACATGGCCGCGCAAAAGCAGGACGACCAGCTCGAACGTACATTCAGCAGCTATGTGAGGATACAGGATGTTGTCCTGAAGACCTACCTAGGGCGATGAACGATAGGGAGGAGTGGCGAGAGAGGGTCAGGGATATCCGTGCTACCAGCGCGATATGATGATGATGACTTAGATAACTTCATATTTATAGCAATCTTTCTGATGCTGAAATCATCATCTTGCATCTTCTGGATCAAAATTACCTTCAAATGCATTGTTCTTCAATAATTTCTTTGAATGGAAGCTGCATCCTTTCCTCAATATTTTTCAGCATTCTTTCACTGTTGACTTCAATCACTTCAGGTTTATACAATCTTTCTAAGGTTATCATCTTACATTTTCTGGACCAAACAAATCATTTCCTTCAAATGCATTGTTCTTTCAAAATTTTTTTTTGAGTGGAAGATAATATATTCATATTGAATGTTTACAGTACATTACACAAATAAAAGTTTCACAACAGTGATTTATTCTATAAGCAAAAAACTTTAAAATTCTTAAATTTTTGCCATGTCCAAACATATTGTTGAATAAGCTTTGGCAAAAATAAGCAAAACCTAAATCAAAATACAGGAAAACAAAGCTTTGCTTGATAGATTAACATATAACCTGTATTATCAACTTATCAGCACAAAAATTCTGTTTAGTACTTTTTCCTTTAGACTCTTATAAGATTCAATAACTTCATAGCTATTACTGATCAATTATTCAATTTTAGTTTTCAAGATTTCTTATGCATGGATATTTAGTAAATTTATTTTAGTCTGATAAAAGTGGAGACTACACAATGAAAATAGAGCTCATTATACTAGAAATGGTCTGCTAGGCTAGTTTGCTAACCATTGTTCTATGACAATGCAGCCAATTTCAATTATTTAAAAGAAATTCATCTAGAAGGAAATTAAAGCAGATCTTAAAGGAAGTTAAAAAACAAAAGCCATTTTGACAAAGGAAAAAAAAAAAAGCTAAGAAATACAACAATTGAAAATTTCCTTTCATACATACTTCTCCATTTTTTGTACTCTGTGTCGACATTTTTTTGAAGAACTGTTTTATCTTCCTTAGGGACATGTTTTTGGTTAAAGAATTCACTGATCGTAGCTGGAAAGCAGGACAGAGTATGACTGGGCCAACCGTGTGGTGTGTGCTGCATAATTGAATTCAATATTTCCCAACACCAGTTTCCTGAAAGGCTCTCTGCACCTGATTATAAGAAAGAAATTTTTTTGAATTTTTCAATTTATATGAAATAATGGATGAATATGTCTGTAGATACTCTACTGACCAAAAGTTCGGGACTACTCAGAATTATTTATCTAAGTTCATAAAAAAGGCTAATTTTACGTATTTGGATAAAAAAATTCACCTATTGTGTATATGCAAACCCTTATATGAAATTCAAACAATTTCTTTTTGCAAGCATAATAAATTTATTTGCATAAGTTTTAGAAATTTTGCTACAGCCTGATCTCTTTTCTGAACTGTAGAAAAGAAATTTACATATATTTACACTTTACTGCCTAGCAAAGGTTCAATTCAATCTAGATTGATGTGTGAATAATCTATATACTGTAACAGTGGAACGGAGACCAAGTCAAATCTATTGACCAGAAAATAAGGAATTGACTGAAATGGATTTTAGAAGAATAAAGTCAGTACATTACAAAAAGTGAAGAATTAACAGAAATGAATTTTAGCAGAATAACCCAGTACATCATCAAAGAATAAATTGAGAAAATATACTTTTTTTATCTTTTGGTGAGAACAGAGCAACTTGAAAATATATATTGTTATTTTTTTTTTGTGAGAAAAAAAACATGTAAATTGTTTTGACTGAAAAATTTGTCAGGTAAAAGTCTTTGGGTTCAACCCTGGGGTCAAGGCCTGACATGATGACAGCCAGGTAGATAAGTACAATTGTACTTGAAAACAGAAATTTTTAATATAATTTCCGTTTTCTAGATTGAGAAGTTTTATTTTACCATTATGATTTGAACAATTACTGACATCATATCACGTAAACAGATTAATGGTCTGTGGTAAGGAATGGGTTAAGGAGAAAAAAAAAAAGAAAGAAAAAAATCAGAAGAGAAAAGGCTTGTCCCTTTTTGGGTAAAGGTGAGAGGGAACCAGACACTGGAAGTAGAAGATAGAAAGAGGAGGAAGTAGAATTAATTAATAGAACCCAAATTAGGGAAGGCCCCCGCTTAGGTAAAAGTAAGAGGAAATAGAGTATTGTAGGTAGAGGAAATTGATGGGTGGAATTAATTACTGAAATCCAAATTAGGAGAAAATTGATATTATCAATAGCTCTGCAAGTACCATCTCTCAGTATAGAGAAAATGCATATAAGCAAAGGATTTCATTCCTCAAGAGAGACCAGAACAGAATGGCTAAGAGACTCCATGATATTCTTAGTCTTGTCCTTTTACCAGACTCTGTAACAGAGAGAAACCGAGAACAGCGAACATAATATGCTACTTGAAATCACTTTGTACCAGACTAGCAAGAAACTGAGAGAAGCTAACATAAGCACTACTAAGATTGTGCTATACCAGATTATGTAAAGCAAGAAGAGAAAAGTCTAAATTTAATATGATAATTTGAGAAGTCTTGGGCCTGACTCTGAATGCTGAGAAATTGACTTAATTTGTGGGTTGGGTCTCTGTTCTACTACCCATCAAAAAGGGTGAATGTATGTAGCATTTTAAAGACTTTTTTTAAAACTAAATATTATCATTGTTTCAAAGCTGTGTCCTGTTCTCTGTTGGTGTTCAACTTTTTTTATTTTCTTAATTGTGCAGTCTCATCTGTCCACTCATCAACTGGTAACTGATTAGCGATCGATCTACTGTCTGGATCAAAAACACAACCTGGGCACATAGGTAGATTGGCCATGCCATCTGATGACATAACCAGCCAAGTAGAATAGATTGAAAGTGGAATCCCCACTAGAGTTTTGGAAAGGCAGGTGTACTGCCACAATACTGCAAAACTTTCCTGAATAAAAACAGACAAATATGGTTATTTTGTTTTTAAGTAAAACTTCAGGCACAATAATCTTAAATCTTAGCTCAACTATATTTTTTTGCAACAATATTTCACCCAATAAGTTATTTTTCCAAAGCTTTGATTTTTGACTTAGGTCAAAATCAATCAATAGACTATAAAATGTGACACCATTTGTGAATAGATTTTCCTAATGTCTTTTAATCATTTATTAGCATAGTTACCAACAAAATGATGGGATTTTTTTATGCATAGATCAGCATTTTTATGCATAAAAATCAGAGTGCAACTTACCAGCTTTTTGGCTGGGAAGAGAGTGTAGTATCCGTTTCCCTTTCTTAAGATGTATAGAAAATTATAATAAAATTTTCAAAAATTATTTGAGTAATATTTTTTTAATAATTTAAGTTAATTGAAAAAAAAATTAAATTTTCACACACTTATATAGCTTCAAATTGAAAAAGTTGGTTTAGTTTAGTTTAGTTTATTTGTTTAGTGGCATATCAACCTTCATGGGTTATTTAATGCCAATGCCATCCTTGCACAAGGATTGTAGTGGTACAATTTAATGTATAGCTGGGGAATAAGTGGGGTCATACTTTTCTGAAGGGTATTAGTTCAAAAGTGAATATATTAGTATGACTGGAGTTTGAACTTGCTTACTAAGATGTTGCTGTCCAACACTTTAGCAACTACACCATAGGGATTTCTCCGCTGACAAAATTTGAACCAAAGATTAACAATAAAACAGGAATAAAAACCAAATATTGAATTAAGATTTGTTGGATTTTTGTGTTTATTATATTAAAAATAATCTTTGATTCAAATTCTGTCAATTTTAAAGTTGTGTACTAAGCGTTTAGCAATTTATAAGCAACTTGTCTCATGAGGAAGTAATAAGGACATGTTATGGTGACAAGAGCCATTTTCCATACTGGGTCTCATGTTATCATCACAATAGAATTTCTCATTACTCTGTAGTAAGATAAAGTGTGTATGTGTGTATATATGTATATTTATATTAATAATGCAGTTTGCAACATCTATAAATAAAGAGTTCTCAATATTAGTGATAGAGCATATGTAGATCAAAGTTAGGATTGTGTAAACACAGATTCAATGGTGCTTGGTGATTGCTAGTCACCAAATGCCATTGATTGTGTATACACTATCCTAACTTGGATTTTATATATATATATATATATATATATATATTATGCATACATATATGTGTGTTTGTCACATTGTGTTTTATATCTAAGTACTTTTACCACAAGACAAAAAAAAAATTAATTTAGTTAATTTATATCAAGTTTGTGATTTAAACATTTTCTATGTTTTAAGATATTTTTAATGAGTTTGATAAATTTCTTTGTATTTTTAAATAAAACTTTACAAATTCATTATTTCTTCCAGTTTAACCTGAAAATTTCCATTTCTTTTACAAATAAATTTTCAAAATGAATCTACTTTGTCATCTTTTATAAACCAATAAAGTAGAGGAAATGGATTTAATGATGCTGAGGCATATTATCTATGCCCATAAATACATTCTAAATGCTTGTAGGAGCTCTTCAGTTATGTCCTGCCTTCATTGCCAATATCAGGTCATTAACCCCTGCAGTAACCTGGACTTGGGTCCAGATGTACCAAGCCGGCTCCTTAATTTGTGCTACATGTGGATTCTTTTTTCTTTTTCTTTTAGCAGAAGTCATACTTTCATTGTTAACTCTAACCAATGGGAAGATTTCTTTTTCCCTCCCTTGCCTATTTGATGACAAATTCGAGTTGCACCCATTTCTTAGATTTTTGCTTATGACTGCACTTTTCTGGTATGTTCGTCCATTTTTTTTTCTAAACTTACCCCTTTACTAATAATAATGCTATTCATTACAGATAAAGAAAAAAAAAAGAATAACCAGAGAATAATGCTGTGGCTTAAATGTGCACATCGTTTCACTCATAACTTTGAGAATAGTCTTTAACTAGTAGAAATTGTTCTGACAACTGAACCTGTTCTTTTTTGCACAATTCATTCTTCAGTCTTTGGCTGGTGTTCAAAGAAAAAAACAAATCTCTTCTTCCTTGGAAAAAGGAAAACTGAACTCAAACCAGCTTTACTCCACATAGAAATTGACCTTGCCAATGGTGGAGGGGTTGAGCAAATACAAACATCAACAATACAAAGTGGAGTTTCAATATCTCAAAAATTTTGTTGCAACTTTGAGCATGTTGGTTCTAAATACATTCCCTGTGATATATTTTTGTTTCAATTATTTGATTGGAGAGGAATATTTTCTCTTTTATAATTGTGAAGAAAAGATATTTTCTGCTTTTGATTGGTTAGTAAAAATGAATAATGAAACTCAATTTCTTGTGGGGAGTGTGATGCTTTTTTTTAAAACCATAAATAAATAAAAATCTGACTGGCTACATTACCTGTGATATGCATAGCCCGTGCAAGTGTAAGAACCAAAGCTCTGTTGAGTTCTTCAGAATCAACAGACAGAAAATTGGGTCCTTTTGGTTCTTTGAAAACTTTGGAAAGTTGAGGTTGGATTTCGTTACTACCCAAACCAGTAATCAACCGTAAAGCAGTACTTTCAACACTGAAAATAAAAAGATTTGAATAAAAATTCAATACATACAAGAAAAGATAACAAAACATAATCATTATAATAAAGGTACTTCTTGGACAAGGTTAACTTTGGTACAAGACCACATTTAGCAATTGTATGAATTTACTCTTAATGACTTGTAAGATCAGCGCGCTATATTAAATGTATCACTACGAGCACTTCATTAGATTTTATTTGAATATGCAGGTATTTAAGATATCTTAAGGAACCAAATGTATTGCCTTATTAAGTTCTTGGTATAAAGTATGTTTTAATTGTAATGATGTGGCCACCTCCTGCCACCAGTGAGACCAACAATGAAGGATCAACCATAAGAAATTTCACAATAGCTGTGAGAAATGGCCATGAGATTTTTTTTTTAAAAAGATTCAGTAACTGGCAGCATGACAAGGAATTATTTAAATTCATGGCTAGTGCTCCATCCCTGGGGATTGGCTATGATTTAGCAAACAATAGATCCTTCCTTCATCGACTTGAGAATACCACTCTACATCTCACTATTTTTGAGACTGGTCCAGAAAAAGATTGTAACAGTGATAATAAATGACAGGTATTTTTCTGTGACCATTTGTCTAACTTTTCCATTTTCCTGATATGAACTTTTAAAAATCTAGTGACTCCATAATTTGTTAAAAATATCTATATTAATTAAAACAACTTATTCTAATCAATTTAATTTGAAGTATGTTCTATGAAGCCTGAAAGTTTGTCAATTAAATGAGTTTTGTGCTTAGTTTATTTTTCATGAATTGAAAATAATGGAAGAAACATTTTCTAAGAATATTGAGTTCATATTTTTTACCACAGGTTGTAGATCATGATTTTTTAAAATTATTATTTAATCTTAAATATGAAGGAGAAAAAGGAGATATTAATAAAGAAGCCATTGGCCAAATGAGTAGAGTGTTTGCCAATAGTCCAGGAGACTGGGGTTCAATCACAGGTTGAGTCATACAAAAGACTTAAAAAAAAAAAATGGTACTTGATGATGGCTTGCTTAACACTTAGCATTATAAGGTAAGGATCAAGGGTAAAGTGCAGCAATCCAGGGAATAGAGTAGCACCCTCCCCTACACCTCGGTGTAGTAGCTATTGAAAAGGGAGCCTTTGCGTCACCCTTGACTAAGGTTGCCAACTTTACTTTTACTTAATAAAGAAGCAAAAGGTTTTGATTAGTTAGTTACCATAAATGAAGCTGATTTTGATTTGTCTGAGGCACTGAAGCAAGTGAATGGAGGTGGCCCAGGAGTTGAACTCTGTAGTGCGGCTGAATGTGATGTAATCGATAGCTGAACATTTCAAGCAGTGTGTGCAGAATGCCCCAAGCTTGACTTGCAAAAACATTTGGTAACAATTGACCTGAAAAGAAAAACAGAAGATGACAGTGTAATATCAAGACATAGAAACATGTGTAATACTTTTGAAATGTCAACATATATAGGGGTCAAATATCATTAAGTATTATTTTCTTTTTGCACTAAGATGATAACAAACTTTATTAAATCAGGCTTTTCCAAAATCTAAAAGAAATTAACAAAAAACTATGCATGAAATAAAAGCTTAAAGAAAAAATTGAGGATTTTTAAATTATAGGTAAACTAGCTGAAGTACCAGTCAGTGCAAGATAAAAGGTCAACTTGGATAAATCATGACAACATTAACAGACAAATGTCAAAAATCCCGTCTATGTCTTTCAGTTTTCTAAACAAGGTCTATTTAACAATTTTTGTTGCCACTTGAAAACATGCAACAGTAATTGTGATTTTCTAATATATTACTAAAATTCTTAGATTTGTATATACCTGTAACCTAGCAAAAATGGTACATCAAAGCAAAACTAATATTAAACTAATACACTAAATCAATTTCGACTACAATTTGCAATATAATGATAATTTTGTAGAGACTACATTTTTAAAGAACACCATTTTTTAAGATTATCCAACTTCTCAATATAATAAATATAGATTAGTTGTCTGAATTTCAGAGATGGAGCTTTATGATTTTTATCATTCAGAGCTTTTGGAGTATCGTCTTTCTCTTTATTGTTATATTTACAGCGTTTCAGCTGATATGTCCCTCTGGCCTTCTTCAGATGTTTCTTGTCAAACTTGGGAGCCTACATGGAACTTCCAGCCATGTCATTTATTTAATCCATGGGGAGGGGGGGACATCCTCTGATTCTGTTCAACCGTAACCAGGTACAAGTGTTAAGTATTCCTGTATTGTTACTCGCCTGCAGTCAGGATTGAACCTAGAAACTTAGGGAACCAACACCTATAACCATTACACTATGTTCAGTTCAGAATGAATTTTGGGGACTTATAAACAATGTTCTTACATCACTATGAATTACTACTATTATGTATGATTTTTTTTTTTATCTAACCTTTTTGATTATTGGTTCCCATATTGTATTCATCTCTATACATGGTCTACTCAACAGGTCACTGTAGCCCAATATATGGGCTGATTCTTTAAGGAATTTAATTCTCCAGTGTTCTTCTCTATCAATTATTTCAACTGAATGATAAAAATATAGATTAATCAATTATATTTTTTATATTAGGAAATTAATACAGTATTACAAAGATTTCTCAAAGTTTTGCAAAAAAATATTTTTTTAAGTGACACCCCAATTCAAATATTTTGTTTTAGATGTCAGTAATATCAGATTGTGGAGGCATTTGTGGTGTAATGGTTATCATTATAGGAAATGGACATGATGACCAAAGTTCAAATTCCAAACAAGGTTGCTTGGCTTTTACTTCATGCTTATGCCTTTGAGAAGGCCATGAATCCACTTCTTCTCCACCCCATAAATAGTAGGGTAGACTGGATTCTTTATGAAAACCAATTTAGGAAAAGGAAAAATCTGAATTCAAACCAGCTGTAGACCGGGAAAGACATGGGTTCTGCCCGGCTATTCCTGTCCAAGACATGCTACATGAGTAGTATCTCTAAAACCATGCCAGGTTAATGAACTAGTAAAAAAAAATATCAGAGAAAAGATTTTAGCCTCAAGATGGGTTTTTTAAACCCCCAGATATACAGGTAAAACTACTATGGCTACAAGAGAGAGCAAAAATCTTCCTTTCAATGCCCTTACATAAACAATATCCAGAGATGACTAAACAACAAAGATCTAGCCATCAAAATTCGTCTCAATGGCTGGTTACAAATTTTCTCTACATTATTTTACTTTGTTTTATCTCCCTTGATCTCGAGTTGTGTGCCCTTGCTGAATATAACTATCCATCATCTTAGGTGAATTCCTTTTTACCCAGCTCTTATTTCACACTTTGTATTGAGCTATTAAAGGTCCTATCTAAGTGTAACTCAATAAGTAGATAGCTCTATATTATCCTACATCTAATGAAAAATGTATCAAAAAATTGATTTAAGTTAATTTTGAAGATGATGAATGTTATATTTGATTCACTAAAGAATCTCTAAGCTAATGATATTATTAATACTCTTGTATGAGTGCCAAATGCAAGAGCCAGTGAAATTTAGATATATGAATATTCATAATTCTTTCAATCATCAACTTTTATATGGTTCATACAGTACATTTCTTTCTTTCTAATGGCAGGATTTCGTTTTTTAGCAGTACAATATCAAAGTAAATACTGACTTGATTATCAACAAGATTACGATTACATTTTACAAGCATGTAAACTAATTAAAATGGGATTTGGTTTAAATGTAAACGAAAGTTTTGAAAGACATGGTGAAGAGTGCACTTACTTATGAAAGCTTTTATTCCAAGAGATTCAATCTCCATATACACCAGCAAACGACTGTACGTTTCAACAAGAGCAGGAGCCAATGCAATATTTGTTTTTTTCTTGGCCATCTGAATGACTTTAGTGACAATGCTGTGGATTAGACTGAAAACAAAGAAAATGGAGTAATTTTTTTAAAAGATTATTTTCTTGAAAGTAAAAAATATTCAAGTTAATACAAAAGTAATGAAAACATTACTAACAGTTCAATTGTTATTTCAATTGAATAAAAATATATATAAAAGTATTTAAAGATTCAAATAGTTATAATGTTATATAAATTAAAGAAACAGTAAATAAAAATATTTCTGGAACATGTATACCTCAACAGTTTATACAGTACACAAATATTTGCACCTACAACAAAAATAATAATAGAGAAATAATTAACCCTTTTAGAAGCAGAGCAACATTTTTGTTGCCAATGGTACACAGGCAGAGTAACATTTTTATCGTTTTTCAGTAGTTCAAGGAATGACATTTTCCCACTGGCTGCTCCAATTCAATGTTAATGAATAGAAACATTGCTAGGAGGCCCTACTATGGAGCAGGATTGGGTAAAGGTTGTTTTGCAAAATATCATAAAGGAGAGTCTTTTATTGTTTTCATGCTATTGCACCATGACGCACAATTACTGATCTAATTATCATGTTTTTTTGTTTTTTTTTATATATGATCAATTGACTTGTTTGAACAAACCCTCTTTTTTGCAAATTTTCTGAAAATAATTTGCCACTCTGCCAGGATTTAAAAAATTATCTGCCTGCAAAAGGGTTAATAAACAGTTAAATTAGGACAAAACTAATTTTCTTTGTACTTGAAAGTTAATAAGGTTGTCTATATTTTGTCCCATAAGCAAGTATTCCTGTTTCCAGCTGTCTCAACAAATGTTAGATGTATTTGGATATACTTAAAATAATTTGAATAGAATACTCTGCTTGAACTTATAAAACATCAGCATGTATCAATTTGTTATTATTATTCAAATTTAGAAGTTCATAAAACATTCAGTATCCCTTGGATTGTTTCTCATGAAACTCATGAGTGGCCATCAAAAGATGTTTGGTATCCTTGGTATTCCCCTTCAGAGGTGCCTCAGGTGCCAAGCAATATGCTTAACTCAGCCCATTTTAGTCAAGGGGGCAAATGCTACCTAGGGAAAAGGCCTTTTGGGACCATGTGATTAACTTTAAATCACCTACCCAGCTCAGTGTGGCTCATTGGCATAGTGGGTAGAGTGTTCGCCAATGGTCCGGGAGACCTGGGTTCAATCCCAGGTCGAGTCATACCAAAGACTTTAAAAATGGTACTTGATACCTCCTTGCTTAACACTCAGTATTATAAGGTACGTATCAAGGGTAAAGTGGAGCAATCCAGGGAAAGGAGTAGCACCCTCCCCTACACCTCGGTTTAGTAGCTATTGAAAAGGGAGCCTTCTGGTCGCCCTTGACTATGGTTGCCAACTTTACTAGTATTAATAGCATTTGAAAATAGTTAATCTAAAATGAAATTTAAATAAAATTTGATACACTCATCAAATGTTATTTGAATCTCTAACACAACAGAAAATATAAGGGCTTGTAAGGGATCAGTCCTTACTTGCAGGAATAAATGTGGAGGTAAATCTAACAATAGAAACATTTTGACTAACCTCATTTTTGCATGGACAGTCAAAGAATCCAACAGGTTCATTGCCAGTGGTTGAGTTGGGGCTCCTGCAACAATATTACCAGGTAATAATGTTGTGTTTTTGTTGTTTCCATGTATATTTTCCACCAAAACAGCCATGGGAAGTCCAAAATACTCCGAATTTGTGCTGTCTGAAGTAAAGAAACAAAACAAAAAATCAGAATAAATTAATCTGACTAAATGTTTTCAATGATTAAAATCTAATGTAAAAAACACACACAAAACCCCCCACAAAACTTCCTCTCTTAATAGGACAGTATTATCTGTATATTAATGCTGTAATTGCCAATCTTCAATTTGGTCTCAGGAGAAAAGGGATAGATGAACTTAGCTAAATGAAATCTACCTCCTTCCCATAAGTATGCACATGAATTTAATTCTTAGCACACTACTTTGCCGCAATACTTGTACTAGGCAACCACTCTCACACCTACAAGTTTTCTCTAAAATACCACTGCAATATTGGAATTGTAACAAATAACTACTTGATTTTTTCAATTAATCTGTTTAATCTAATTTTTTTGTTGTATTTAAGTAAACATTGTATATTAATATTTGCGTATATAAATACCACAATAGAATTAACAGGTTCAGCTAATATATATATCAAAAGTAAAGTTAACTTAGTTGTAAAATCATTTCAAGGAGAGAGAATCCTGTGGAACCAGTTACACTTATTGAAAAAAAAAAAAAAAAAAAGAAAAAAAGCCATCTGGTACTGTTTGCTTGATAAATAGAAGTAATATTTCATTTATATATTTGATAATCATTAACAATTACCTGATGAAATAAATGATAAAATAATTTAACAAAAAACAAAATAAACTCACCCATTTGTTTTTGGAAGTCACAAAGTAGTTTTTCAATACGGTTTAACTTTTTCTATCACTAATAATATAATTACTTGAGTATCATATGCTAATAAAAATAATACAAATATCTGACTAATAAACACAGTAATTACTCCGTTGTATACATATGATAAGCAGCCAAACAGCTGGACTCTGGAGATTGAAAATTAGTTTATAAAGAAAACGGAACTTGAGGATGAACCAAGGATAGGTGCTGCTGGAGTTCACCACATGATAATTTAGTGTCAAAACTTCTATCCAAATGGGTTGTTAAAGAGCAAGATTTCTGAGAAACTGTTCACTCTTGCCCCTAAAAGGAAGACAGCTAATTTTATTTATTCAGAGGCATTACCTACAAAATTTGCTATATTATCCTTTTTTTTTTTTTTTTAAATGTTAGAATTTATTTAACCTTTAAATCTCAATCCTTTTCCCCTAAAATGTTGGATACCCCAACCAGTATTAAAAAAAGAATAACTCAAAATAGTACAATTATCCCCTTAATCTAATAAATGCAAGAGATATGGTATCAATACGTCCGACTTATAAAAGAATGTTTTGCCATCAAAATTTTGATTTAAGTATTGTTGAAAACTTATTTTAAATATTGATCAGATTTTGTAACTCTGTTATACAGCAAAAATAGCACACTGTAATGAGATTTTTGTTATTGAAATAGGGTTAAACTGTTATGACTTAAATAGAATCATTTCCAATTCAATTTGCAACTTGATAATAGTGTGTGTATGTAGGAGGGGTTCACTCAGTCTAATCCTTATAATTTCTCAAAGGAGATAACTATAATACTAATCACAGAGTACTTCCCCTATTCATTTATTTGCAATTAATTATAATGTAAATCCTATGAATAGGATTTGACCCATAAGAAGATTGCTTTAGGCGGTCTTTTAATGAATATTTATAGTATAAAATAGATGTTTCAAGTTGAACAAGTAAATAAATAATAAAAGCTAATAGAAATAATCTCAAGGAATATAACTAAACATCCCAAGAGTACCAAATAATGACATATAAGCAGCTGAGATTGGTTGATTAGCAGAGAGAAAGAAAAAAATTAGAAAAAAGAAATGGTTTTTGTAGAACACAGAAAAATGTTCAAATATATAATCAAAAATAGAATTGTGCATCCAACAACATAATATTTATGAGAAGAATTGTTTTTAAACATATAAACAAAAGGTGCCTGTGGTGTAATGGTTATTGTTGTAGGAAATGGACGCGGCGACACAGGTTCAAATCCTGGATGAGACTGATTGCATTTCACATGGCACTAATATTCTTGGGAAATGTATGAATCCAATTACTCTCCCTCCAGCTATGGGTAAATAGTAGGGCAGACTAGGTTCTTCAGCCTTGGTGAGGCAACTAGTCTAGGAGAAGGAAAACTGCACTTAAAAAATAGACCTTGTGTCATATCCTGCCCAAGTGGAGGGGTTGGTAAATATGTATAAACAAAAAGATATGAAATTGAGCATGCTTAAAAAGTGTCATCATCATGAAGACATGCAGACACTTGTCATCTGTTCCTATCAGCCATTGCTCTTAGCAAGTCCTTCAGAACTGATGAATGGAAATCTGATCTCTTTGATGAAATAAAATTAAAATTCTTCCAAGCTGTAGCAGTGTCAGTATTATAGGACTTTAAGAAAATGCTTGGAAAAAATGGTAGATGGGAAGTTTCATGGAACATGTATATAATAATTATAAAAATTTACTTACAGGCATTACAAAGTAGTGCAATTTTATAGTCTCCTAACAGCAAATTTTTATTATTGAGAGTCTGCTTTAGAAACCTGGAAAAAAATAAAGAAAAGTGAAGTCAAAGAGTGAGTTATCCTATTAGTAAGGTTAGTCTATAATACCAGGAATAAAACTTGAAAAGTTTATGGCTACCTTCTAAATATTCCCCCATCAGTTTTTTTTTTTTTTATTATTGACATCAAATTATTTATTTCATGTCATCAAAAACTGCTTTATAAAATAAAACTTTCAGACTGTTCTATTGGAAATACAAAAATTATCTGCATATTATATAAATAGATTTTCCGAAGAGTTAATTTATATTGCTTTGTACTGAAAGTACAGCCCTGTGAAATTATTTCCAATAAAGAAAATCTTCAAGACAATTACTAATTGTATAACCCATATATAAGATTTTGCTTTGATCTTTTCCTTTCCAATTTAATAAGAAAGTTCATTTCCCTATGTATATTTTTATTATCATTATAAAAAAGAAACAATCATAAATAGAACACAGAAAAATAAGAAAAAGAATCAAAAAATGTTTAGTTATAAAATACAACTTTAGATTAATAGTTATTTTGAAGCATTGACATCAATATATTGGTCTTGGAGGATTTTCTTTTGAGTTGGTAATGATTTTTCTTTTTTTTATCAACTCAGATCTAATTTATATAATATTTTATACCATTTCCACTAAGTGTAAAACAATGAGACAGTTTTTCAAAAAATCGAAACAACACATTAAAATCATATATTACAACTAATAATTTTATATTTTCATAATCATTGGCTGGAATAAGGTTCAGTAATACTAATAGTTAGCTGGAATAAGGTTTAATAGTACTCCTGGTAACAAAGATGTAGGCTTTTTGCCACAACTACTGCAGACCATTTGAGTAGATTACTTATATACAGGAAGAACATTCCATCCTGAATAACAGGTAAGTAAAGGAAAGACTAAATAATACAGCACTTCCCCTCCTATGAAGATTTCTTGCCATGCTACAACGCATAATCTTTGAAATGAGCAGGAAATTTCTTTTCATGTTTTGATCTTTGAGGTTCAGTTGCAGTATCTCTGATTTGTTCAGAAAGGCCTGTTGTTTCATTACCTCCAATTGGTTTGATAGGGCTGGCACGAACTTCTGATGATTTTGGTATAATATTTGAATTCATCTCACCATCCACCTGAAAGTTTTCAGCCTGTTCGCCTACATCAAGTATAGTGGTTTCCTTGGTAGGAAGTTAAAAAGGTGCAACTTCTAGCAAATTCATGTTGTCTCCATCCCACTGAGTAGTTTTATGTGGATGTATTGGGGGTTTGTACGTAGTCAAGTAGCTGGAATTACTAGGGTGTCATACTTGCTTTTTTGAGCATGATTTTTAACAAAAACTGGACCTGGGACCAGCTATAATGGGACAGATTTTCTCGGGGTTACTTTTCTACTAAGTCTTTCATATGGTGTGGTAGCAGTACAAAGTAAGGATCTAATGGAGTGCAAGGCATCCGGTAAAACCCATTCTGACTGATTTATTTTTCTTGAGTGCAAAGTCACTTCAATGGCCTTCCATAGTGTCGCATTGCCATGTGGGTTATATTGACTTATATTTGAGGTAGCCACTCCCTTACTACGCAAATACTGTTTCATATCTGAAGACATAAAATTGTTTGCTCTATCCATATCAATCATATCAGGCATGCCAAATATAGAGAACAGGTTGTTGTAACACTAGATTACTGTCTTTGTAGTCATATCTTGGCAAGCAAAAGCAAAGAGAAATCTTGTATATTCATCAATTATGGCCAACAAATACCAGTTGCCATTTGCAGATATCGGCAATGGACCCTTAAAATCAACAATGAGTCTTTGAAAAGGCAAAATGGCTAGCATGAGTTTCCCTGGCTCTCCTTTTATGAATTTTGGTTTGAGGTATTGACAAGAACTGCATGAATCAGTGATGATTTTTACTTGTTCATGGCTGAAAGGTAAATTCTGAGTTCAAATGAAGTTAGCTAGATGGCAGAGATTCTCATGCGGTTCTCTGAGTGTAGAAAGAGAATGATTTAGTGCAGCTACCCTTGAAAGTGTATCAGCCACTGAATTCTCCTTCCTAGGTCAATATTTCCATATGACCGATAGATTCTTTAGATTAAGATGAGGGGTCTAATATTATGTGTTTCTTTTATGTATAATTTCCATCATTTTCCTCTCTTTTGTATCTGTCATGATATCTGAGAAAAAGTGGGATGGTTTTCTTGGCAGTTTAGGCATTTGATTCCATTAGGACAATCTTCCATTTGGTCTGGGTCCCTTTGGCCATATCTTGCACATGTTGAATGTCTTCTGCTGGTCTGTATACCCATATTTATGACATTTAAAGCACTTTAAAGGTGTGGAAATGTACTGTTCTACCATTTTGAGGTAGTATCCAATTTTCACTTCATTGGGAATTATCGATTTAAATGTCAAAATGTATGTTTGTGTTTGTATTTCTTCATCATCTCTTCTAATGGTTATCTTTCTTGTAGTCTATGACCCCCTTACTTTCCTAGGGCTATTTTTTATTTCTTCTGGTGTACCTAAGGATAACTCCCTGTTTCTTATAACTCCTTTTGAGGCACTCCAGTCTTTCATGTGGGTAGACCTTGCACTTTAAATTGTGGAAAGTTTTTATTTCAATTAAGTTTTTGGTATGTTTTTTGTTATCTACAAGTAGACTACAGTTTTTAACTTTTTTCACAGTTCGTGGGTTCACTCTGCAGGAGATGAGTCTTTCAATCAAGAAAGATGATAGTGTGGCAAAAGGAGTTTCTTCCAGTGATTCAATAACAATAAATTTAGGGAATTTAGTTATTTCATTGTCGGATTTAGATTCAGAGAGATTTTGTTTTGATATTTTAGGCTTATTTGCCATATGTGTTGTTTGTTTTCTCACTCTTCCTGTGCTCCATCAACCACCATGAAGTTCAACTTTTGTTGACAATTTACCAAGTGGGGATACCCATTTGCTTTAGTTGAAGCAGGGATACATTAGCGAGAATACTCCTGTCAGGAGGAGGATTTAGAGTCCCTGTTAACTAAAGTTGAACAGTGGTCAGTCTTATTTCTCTCAACATGACTGACCCTCAGCTACCACTGTTTAGCACCTTTAAGATAAAAAGGGTTTGGTGGGTGTTTGCCACAGAAGCAATTTGAAGAATGTATTTGGGACAATCATATAGGTCTTAGGGCTTAACATGACCAGCCAATTCATTGGATCAAACCTCTCCAACCATCTGTCTATCCCAGTAAGAGCCAAAGTGGAGTACTACCAGATCACAGACTACTTATCTACCAGGATCTCATTTTAAAGCATAAAGAGTTGCCACCCATGGCCAACAGGTGGCCTCATTGGGGGGGATCTTACTTCTCTGCAAATTTGCGGTAAGCATATTTTACAGCTCCAGCTGACAGAGCAGTAACAAGTTTTTATGGGTGGTGGGACATTTAAAGAAAAACGATTTTACACATTAGGATTAAAAAATAGTAATTATATAAATGAAACAAGACTATTTTTTGGTCAGCTTTTATAATTTTGTAGACTAATCACAGATGTACATTGAATATTAGTAAAAACTGCATAAGGAGAGTAATATTAACAGCATCTTTTATTTACTTTTACTTTTAGATAAAGAATTGTAAATTGTTAGTATTAATTTTAAATTGTACTTCTTTCCTTCATTTTTACTTTTAGATGTTTTTTTTAATTTTATTTTTAAATCACAACTCATTTGGGCCATCAGTCTGTGTCAACAAGGAATAGTATGAATTGAAAATAAAAGATAAGCTTTTGATGAAATTCTATTTCAAGAGGACCTGGTTAAACACATCTGCTGCTGCTCTATTAACTGAGCTAAAAAGAGCTATCGGTTTGCATTGGTAGAGCAGCTGGTGCATTTAACCAGGCTCCCCAAATGCAAAAGAAAATACAAACTTTAATCTCACCATAACATTATCCTTTATTATTTTCAATGTACACTTTCTCTTGTGATAGAATGAATTGGGATTTAAAAAAAAAAGGAAGTAAAAATCAAAGAAAAAAAGAAAATACTAGTGAAAATTAATAATAAAAATAGTTGAGCACAAGTTGACTTTATCAAAACATTGTAAAAAACCAGAGAAGATGAATGAAATAAACAAATTAAAAAAGAAGTAGGAGGACTTACTCTAAATGATCTTTTAGAGCATGTGGTATTGGTCTTTGGAGTCTGGCCTTATCTGTTTGGGCCTTTTTGTTTAGATGTATCCAGATTGAAGTACTAGCTAAAGCATGTGTTGACTGAGGTTTGGTGATGTCTGGCACAGGTAGGACTTCTGTATCTGAGTATAACAAATCGTATAGCTTCAGGACGGGGAGAAAATCGGCAAGCTGCAAAAAGAAGAAGAGGAATAGAAAGGTTAAAAACTGATCATAGTCAGTTCAGAGTTGATAGAAGATGTTTAAACAAACAAAACATTCTGAATGGCAAAGATACATCCAACACTAATAAAGAATCAATGGATGATGCTTTTCATATTTTTGAAGTCGAAAGATAATAAAAATTAATTGACAATGCCAAAAAGATAATTAAATATACCAATTCCTCTTAATGTTAGAGACAAGACATAAGAGCAAGTTTTTATTGAGGAAAATTAATATTTTCTGCCATAGCAATAATAAAAGATGCTAATTGCATATATATTTTAACTTTACAATATCAAAAGTGATTTCCATTAATCTGGATACAGATTCATAGTCATTTCATTATATTTGTAGCTGGACACTTTCAATACTGTACATTCCCAGTTTGACAAAATTTATCAATCAAACACAATATTGTCAATTTGTTGGGAAACAAAGACAGGAGAAATTATATCACATTATATTTCTCCCATATATTTGTAAGATTTATATGTCAAAAAAGTCCCATGGATGAATACATGCTCAACATTAGAAAATGACACAGCCGAAACAACACAAAGTAATGAATGGTAGAATGAAGCCAGTACATAATAATCGTTTCAAATATTAAATACTCTGAGGATGATAAAAAAATTGCTAATGGTCTATCAATAATTGATTAACAAACAAGAAATTTAATTTATTTTGCTAATTCTAATTCTACAGAAATCTGGGATAAAATTACTGACCAAACAGTCTATCCTTTCTATCTTTATTAACAAGCTATCTCTATCATTTATCTTTATTTTATATAATTCTATCCAATTTTTTTTTTATTCCATTCTATTCTATATATTTCTTCTTTACTCTCTTAAATTAAGCCTTTGGTAAATATCATGCTCAATATCAATTCATATCCTATTAACAGAATTTACGTTATGATTAAAAATTTAAAAAAAAAGGAAAAAAAGGGGTAAATACTTCATTTAATTTAAATTATCATAGGAAATGGAATTGGCTACCAGAGTTCGAATTCTTGACAAGGCTGCTTACATTTTACTTTGTGCTAATGCTCTTGAAAAGGCATGAAATCACCTGTCTTTTCCTAAGCTATGGTAGTGCAAACATAGTTCTTTAGCCTTGGTTAGGCAATCAGTCTAGAAGAAGGAAAACTTTGAATTCAAACAAGCTTTACTATGCTTAAAAATTGACCTTGTGTCACATTGTGCACATAGTAGAGGGGGTGGGTAAATATATACTTTATAATTAATAATTGATAGTTAGATCTCCTTTAAGAAATTATTGATGATGGAGATGAGCACAAATGCAGAGTCAAAATTAGACTGGAAATTGTTTTATTTTCTAACAATATTTAAACCCAATTGCATCTATAAAAATCTAGCCAGAGTCATTTTTGTGTTACAGTAAATTACAAAAATCAGATCATTATAATATAGATGATTAACATGTTCTATTATGCCATCAATAAAATTCACTCTCATTCATGTTCCCAAAATGATATAGATAGACATCAAAATATTAAAAGACTATAATTCTTGTTTATTGATTATCTAAAAGTATATTTTTTGGAGTGACCTTTAATCCTTTATCTACTAGTTGAGATTATTGTAATAAGCCCCACTGATACATTTCTTGCTCGTCATTGCTCTGCTTTAGCAATGGCAATTTATGATGTTAAAAAGAGGATGAAATAATATGAATGATTAGGAATAGAAATCATAGAAAATGGAAAATTTTATCAAATTCATGTAGAGACCAAGTTCAAAATGTAATATTGAAGATAAAAATCCATAAAATTACTAAAAAATACACAGTTTAAAGAACATACTACTGTTTTGGATAACTTGTACTTAAACTATTTTAAAATCTAAAAAATCTTTAAGGGTATCAATTACAAAAATATACTAATTACACATACGTTTTAAAATTACAACAGATGTTAAAAGTAATTTAAAAAAATCTATATGCATTATCACCTTTGATCTGGAGGTGTGTGCCTTTGAAAAGTATAAATAGCCACCATTTTGGGTGATTTAGTCCTTACTCAGCTCTTATTTCCCATGGAGGCAAAGCATCGTTTCAATTTATGAAACTGGGTTACGGGCAACATTCTACCTGAAGACAACACCGGAAGAAATTCTACACAAATGTGAAGGCAAAATTCAAATCAAATGCTTCACTGATAACAAGTCCTTCAATGACTCAACTAAATTCTTCCAGAACCCTTGAATAAAGGAGGTTGATACTGGATAAAGCCATTATCAAAGATTTAATGGCAAAGGGAGAAATCAGTGATTGACACCAGAAGTCAACTGGCTATGATCCCTTGACATAAGCTACAGTATCAGAGAATTTGTATGATGTCTTACAGCAAAGAAACATCAATTCTGAACATTAACAGGGACAACAGATGAAAGTATAAATAGCCACCATCTTGGGTGAGCTAGTTCTTACTCTTGTTTAACCACCTGGATGCAAGTTCATAGATTTGAAACTGACTTCGTAATGTATGTTCACTTACGTTTTAAATCTCTTTTTCAATGTTAGCCTTCAATTCAAGTGTATAAGGCTTGTTTTGAAATACTACACCTTTCAAAAATACCCAAAGAAAGTTATTAGCAAAATAAGTCTCAGTGACCACCCATTCATCCTGGGAAAACAAATAGTTGATGACACAAAGAAATGGATGTTCAAACTATACTGGCATATAATGATCATTTTAACTGCTAAATACTATTGTCTTTGCATATAGTATTGTCACATGATTAATATTTTAGCATAAATTTTACGTGTCTACATATTCTACCTTTTTATGCTTACCCTGTTTGAGACAAAAAAGTCAAGAGAAAAAAAAAATCTAGGTTAAAACATACAATATTCAAAGAGATGACTGTAGATATTTCAACTTCATAAATTCAAAACAGATGGAAAATTAATTTGGTTTTTGTTCATATACTTATTGAACAAGTAAAAACATGTCAGAAAAAAATAATTGTAAAATTGTTAATTCTTTATGAATGAAATTTATCAAAACAGATATAAATAATGTCCATCCATGCTGATATACTTACAAATAAATTGTTCTAATAAGAACTTGTATCAGAATGAATGACATAATTAAATGTATTGTTCAACTATATCTTTTAAAAAATTTTTTTAAATGTTGAAGATGTAAGTTTAAAAATCAGTTTAGTTAAATATAATATTTATTATTCAATGTTGGTATCATTAGTATTTATTGATGATTAAAATGTAGAATTTTTTCATAGGTTTAATTCATATAGGTTTTTAAGTCCTTTTTGGGTCAGGGTTTCTAGATGTAATCCTTTTGCCTAATAGACCATAATTTCAACAGAGATGCTAAATACACTAAAAATAGAAAAATAACAAAAAACATATTAAACTGTATCAAGTCAATGCTAGAAACTCATGAGGATTGATAGATAGTTAAAAACAAATTAAATTCCACAAAAAACACTACATTTTAATTTTCAATAAACACTTATGATATCAACATTGAATGAAAATAACTTTTATATAAAATAACTTTCCTACTTACCATGACATCTTCCATGTTTATACTTATACTATTAATAATTAACCTTAAATTTGTTTCAAATCAAGCAATCTATTAGTTTAAAAAAGGCAAGTTTTAAACAAACAAAACAATTTAAATCAACTTGTAAAATACAGAAAAAAGTGCAAGCAAAAAAAAAAAAAAAAGAAAACTTGGGTAGGTAAAATTTTGAAAGTATTATCAGATGTTATTAATAAACACAAGCAAAATCCATGTTAATCTATAAAGGCTTTTAAAAAAACTATTCAAATAAAGGATAGAAATACTGCTTTATTAATTTTAAAACAAGTTTTAATTCAGCATAATAAAAATATAGAACCTGATTTCCTTATTTCTTTTGTCCTTATTAGAATGCAATTTAAACCTTTTAAATATCAGTTTTCAGAAATTACAAGGTGCATACGCTAAGTTTCCAGACTTTTTTTGTATGGGCACACATGAAACTCTAGTCCCTTTCAAAGTAATCTCCTCTGGCTGCAATGCACTTGTTGTACCATTCCAACAACTTATGGAAGGCCTCATGGAAGTCCTTTTGTGCGAGTGTGTCAATGACCTTTGTCACAGCCACTGAGCTTAGGGAATAACCAAAAGTCCCAAGGAGCAAGGTCTGGACTATAGGGAGGGTGAAGAACTGTCCTGATGCCCATCTTGGTCAAATAGTCTGTGACGAGGATGGAGTTGTTGTCCTGGTGGAAATGCCACTGACCCGATTTGAAGAGTGCTGGCTTCTTCCGACGGAATCTCTTCCTGAACTCCCTTAAAACCTCAACATAGTAACCCTATTCCTAACCCTAAGCCTTTGGCCAATCAACTCTGGTCTATTGACTTCCTTACTCCTCCCACACCTCTCATAATCCCTCACTGCCTTCCTTGAATCTCTTATGCCACTCAAAAACTGATGCTCGATTCATGCAAGATGCTCCAAAAGCAGTCTGAAGCATTCCATATGTTTCGGTGGCATTTTTTCCAAGTTTAAAACACAATTTTATTGCATATCGTTCTTCTAAAGTGTCCTCACATCCAGATTGCATTTTTGAAATTCACCAGCTGTGACATCAAGCTTTAGTAGGGTGTATTCCAATTGCTGCTGTAGCTGTTCATTTGAACCTGGAATCATAAAAATTGGTCAGTCATCTCATAAGATGTATAGCAATAACATACTGAATTTTCAAGAGTCTACGACAATTTTAAATACCCATACCAAAAATGTTTGGAAACTTATCGTATGCACCTTGTATGTGTATAAAAGAAAAAAGACCTTTGCTTTGGTTTCAAATTACAGGTTTCATATCCATGGTTTCCCTTTCTGTAGTTACTTTGGTCAAACACAGAAATAAACAATTTAGATATACCGAAGAGAATACATAAAACATTTACTTTAAATAAAAAGTTGAAAAAAAAATATACTGAAGCTGCTAAGCTCTACAGTATAAATGTATCTTATCTGTAACATAGCTTATTAAAGAACAGAGTGTTTAAAAAAAAATGGTAGTACCTTTATGATATAATTTCAAGCTGACTCCATATGTTCACCCTTCCTATCAAACACACTCCTACAGGTGATTAATATTTCTATGGAAGTATTATTATTAGAAAAACACGACTGATATTATAGAGACCACCTGTAGAAGATTCCAAAAATGTGTCGACAGGGATGGTAAACAGATAAAGACTTTAAAATCCAAATATAAAGGAACTCATAGAAATTTTGATTTTTTTTAAACATATAGGGTACAATACTATACAATTTCAGGCATCTGCTGAAGTTTTTTTTTAACAAGATAAATATATACAGTCAAATCTTTTTACAAGTGAAAAACATTCTACTGGCTAAAAAATCCAGTAGAACTTTTGAAATAGTCTGGTTTCCTGGCAATGATTTGATAAAAGCTACTTTTCTGTGCTTTAATCTACTGCTAGTTACCTGTTTTTGCAATGGTATATGACAGCAGGAGGAGATGTGCTTAGCATAATGATTATTGCCATAAGAAATTAATGGTGACTTGAATTCAAATCCTGGACAAGGATGTTTACATTTCACTTCATGCTAATAGTCTTGGGAAAGGCATGAATCCTCCGTGCTCCCACCTAGATTTAGGTAAATAGTTAGAAAGACTTTTCTTTAGATTTGGTTAGGCAACCTGTCTAGGAGAAGGAAAATTCTGAATTCAAACCATTTTTACTCTGCTTAAAAGAAAGACCTTGTATCATATTGTACCTGTGGTGAAAGGCTTGGGTGAATCAACAGAAGACAAAAACAGAGGGTGATGATGATGTCATCATCATCATATCGCGCTGGTAGCACGGATATCCCTGACCCTCTCTCGCCACTCTTCCCTATCGTTCATCGCCCTAGGTAGGTCTTCAGGACAGCAACCCGTATCCTCACATAGCTGCTGAATGTATGTTCGTGCTGGTTGTCCTGCTTTTGCACGGCCATGTGTGGGGGTCCATAAGAGTACATCTCTTATGAGTTCGTCCCTGCTTCTCCAGCAGTGTCCTAGCATACTTGGAACTTGTATCTATCATTAATATCATTGAAGATGAAAATATGAGGTTTTTAGTAATTTGTGGTTACTCTAAACCAGGGGTGCCCAAATACATAGATCAGATTAATTTTTCTTTATAGATGTTCACCTATAATCTACCTTCTTATCTATCCTACTAATTCATGTGAGTTATCCTTTTTCTATTTGAAGATTAAGTTCAAGTACTGTTCTACCATGATTGATGATCATTTGGAAGCCTGCTTGAGGCTGGCTACCAGCAGTTACTGTTCAGATTATGCAATCCTGGTTGACTCCATTCTGTGCAAGTTATCTGAAGAAGGTAGTCATCATAAATGTATTCAAATGTATTGTACTATAAAGGTTCATACAGTGATGCAAGGTATGCAAATATATATTGGACATATAATGTAAACTCAGTACATATATAAATATATTTATCACTTTTTTTTAATACAGGTAAACCATTTTGACCTGGTTATTTTAAAAGTAGCTAGCAAGCTGAAAAAAAATGTGGCACTCCTGCTTTAAACAGACATGAAATTACTCTATTCTTGAACATATTCATTACAATTAGATCTCACAGATTTTAACACTGATTACAAAAAAAAGTTTTCTCTTTTCTCAAGTCAGTATTCTTTTGTTAAATTGATTCATGATTAACTATTTCTATTTTCTCAGTACTCAGAAATGAAACATAAATTATACCCACTATTCCAACTTTCTAGCCAATGAGCTACCATTCATGACTGAATGAACTGTTGACATTTGAGTACAAAATGGGATGGATATTGTGACTTGTCAGGTAATAAATCATGTAAAAAATAAATAAAATAAATAAATACCCAAGATACATTTAAGCCTTGGGCAGTTTTGTCATACACTATACCTACAATGATCAGAACATTAGTACACAAATAAAATTCAAGGTTCAAGTATATAACACCAAAATTATAAGAACACCTTTTCTGATCAAGACCGGGACATTGGCCCAGCGGTTAGAGTGTTCGCCAATGGCCCGGGAGACCTGGGTTCAATCCCAGGTCGAGTCATACCAAAGACTTTAAAAATGGTACTTGATACCACCTTGCTTAACACTCAGCATTATAAGGTACGGTTCAAGGGTAAAGTGGAGCAATCCTGGGAATGGAGTAGCGCCCTCCCCTACACCTTGGTGTAGTAGCTATCGAAAAGGGAGCCTTCGGGTCATCCTCGACTATGGTCGCTAACTTTACTTTTACTTTACTTTTCTGATCAGATGGATCACAGGATTTTAAAAAAAAAAAAAAAAAAGCAAAAAAAAAAAAAATAAAAAACAAAAAAAATTGTAAACTCAAGTTTTCTTCCAATAAGAATATAATTAAGGAAGCTCGTTAACTTTACAATAAATATGGTTTTTAATCAAATTTTAGCTTTTGAATATTTCTAGTGAATTACTCTTTAATCACAAATTTACTTTTGGATGTATTACTTCAGGTCATACAAAATGACAACTACAATTGAATATAACATATTTTAAAGACTATGTAAAAAGAATAAAAGAAAAAACTAAAGAATAGAATAAATCATGATTACAAATCATTGTTAAAAATTATATCCCAAAATTTGAACTAAAATAACCACATTTGAAAAATCAATTTTTAATCTCTCAAAATATACTAGAGAGATTTAATGGCAAGCATAACTACCAACAGAAAAAGAAAACAAAAACAACTGACATTGATGTCCGACTTTTGAAAGTAAATTGTTTGTTTCAGTATCAGAAGCCATCTTGAATTTCCCTTGAAACACAATATGCATTTTGAGAATGAGGCTCTAAAGAGATAAAGCTTAGGCCTTAGAGTATAATTATAAAAAAAAGTAATACTAAAATATTTCATAACAGTGAATGTAGGCATGTATAGTTAAAAGATTATGTTACTAATTATTCTGCTATCCTTCCGTAAGGTTCCTTAACCTAGGTAGTATCACCAATAACCATTTAACAAAGCTGGTTGTTCACAAAGATCTTTTTATAAGGTTAGTGTTATCATTGAAACACTTAGGATTTAATATTGCTGCTTATCATTAGGTAGAGAGGTTATGATTTAAAATCAGCTGATATTTGTACACATTACAGCTATTCATTTCTGTGTCATTTTATATTCAGTATTAGAATCACTTCTGATTGACTGCTAACAGGTATGCTAAAGTCATTATAATATCCTTGATGTATTCTACTCTAGCTAAAGAGTATTGTTGTTAGTATGAATAAAGATTAACAGAATTTGAAAATTGGGCTGAGAAATAAGTTGGGCATAGCTAATGCTTTGGCAATACTTCTGTGGTATATAATATTCTTTCATAATTTTGGATTTATGATTTTTTCTCAATGCTCAAAAAGTCCATAATTTGACTATTGAATAGTTGGATTAAAATAGCTCTTTAGTAACAGGCACCATATTTGATGAAAAGGTGGTTGGCTGGTTAGGTTTTATGGAATATCAACCCTTATAGGTTATTTAATACCAAATCTTGTTCATTTGTTTGCTCACAGTTAAATGGTTTCAAATATTGCTGTTTATACACAGTTAATGGTTTCAAGTACTGCTATCAAACACTAATAGTTCTATTAATACACTGTCAGTTGGTTTCAAGCATCGCTATCTAAAAATACTAATTCAATCAAATATTAATCATTAGTTTACACACAGTTAAATGGTTTCAAGTATAGTAAATGATTAAATAGTTTTATATGACCCATAAATGGGACCCAAACAGGTACTACTACTCCTGGTCAGAGTGTACTTGAGAGTACTGGCAATGATGGAGTACTCCACAGTCCCAAAATCTCCAGAACTGGAGCCTAACAATCAGATGATTTAGTGTCATATCCAGGACACTCATTGGTAGGGAGATGTCTTACCCCAGTGTAGAGATGCAGTCAGCATATTTTACAGCCTCAGCTGACAGGGCACTGAAAAGGAGGTGCTCATATTGTAATGGTGATTGTGATATTGTTTGTTTGGGTTTTATGGCATATCAACCTTTGTAGGTTATTTAATGCCAAATTGTAGAAATAATTGGTTCCATTTCAAACAATTTAGTTTAGCATAAGTACACATTTTTATTTCAAGCTATTCAGTTTAGTCAGTTCTAATTAAAACAATTCAGTTAAGTATAGTTTTTGTTTACACACAGTTAAATGTCAAAACAATTTTATTTCAAACAATTCAATTTAGCATAGAAAAACAGTTCCATTTCAAACAATTCAGTTTAGTATAAGTACACAGTTTAAATGTTAAAACGGTCCTATTTCAAGGAATTCAGTTTAGCATAAATACACAGTTTAGTTCTATTTGACCCATAGATAGGACCCTATCAGGTACTACCACTCCAGGCCAGAGTGAGCCTGGGAGTGATGGCAATGAAGGAGTACTCTTCATTCTCCAAAGCTCCAGCATTACTGGAACCTCACTATCAGATTGTTTAGTGTCATATCCAGGACACTTGTTGGGGAGGTCTAACCCCTCTGCAGAGAAGCAGTTTGCGTATTCTATAGCCCCAACCAACTGGGAAAGGTGATTGTGATAAGAAATGAACTTGGCAAGCTATGTTCAAATTTCGGATGAGGCTGTTTGTATTTCTCATAGCACTAATATGCTAGAGAAAGGTATGAACCCAGCTATGGAAAAAGAGTAGGGCAAACTGGGATCTTTAACCTTGACATAGCAACTGGTCTAGGATAAGAAAAACCCTCAATTCAAACTAATTGTACTCCACTGAAAAATTGGCCTTGTGTCACATCCTACACATGATTGAGTTAATACAACCATATTTGATGGTATATTTGCCTTTTAGAAGGACATTAGGATGAAGTGAAATACAAACAGCCTCATACATAATTTGAAATTGGTTTGCCAAATCCATTTCCTTTGTGATAACCATTTAAGCTATACATAACATCATCAAATATGGAATGTATATAAAAAAATTGCTTATGATTATTAGTGGGAAGAATCAAAATAATCTGAATTGAAGTTTGAACAATGGATTACTTGTCTAAAAAAATATTAATACAAAGTAAAATAACTTGTTCTGTTAACTGGGTGTCATTTTTAACTATTTCTAAGATATTTTTCATTATTAATTGTATTAAATTTAAAAAAAAAAAAAGAGAAAAAATAAGTACCTTTATTAATGAAAGGAAAATAGCTTTAGCAAACAAAATTGAGATTTTATACATTTAAAATGGCAAGTACAAAATAAACCAAATTTTCTTCATAAAATGATTGTCTTTATTTTATTTTAAGTCCAACACAAATTTATAGTAAAATCAGATGGAAATGGCATGAAAGAGGACACAAATGTAGAACAAGTTCACAGTAATTTTTTACTAATAAAATAAGTAAATCATATCATCCTCGGTTGGAATATAAAAGCCTTACAATAATTACAGAGCAAAGACCAACCTACAGTGGATTATTTAGTTCAAGCAGGTGACAGTTCTATCATGTGACAAATACAAGCATAAAAACTGGAGACAATATAATTTAGGTGAAAAATGAAAATAGACATGTGACATTATATAATACAGAACTTTTAAAGACTTGAAGGTTTGATCAAGTGGTTAAAGCAGTGTATTGAAGTTTGAGGTTTTAGCTAAAACAAAACAAAACAAAAAAAAAATAGACCAAGAAAGCCTCTTCATAATATCAATTATTCCAGCACATATGCTTCAAATGTTTACCATTTATTTTTGATACAAAATACCCAACCCTTTAAAGAAAAAAAAAAGAAAATAAGAATCTGCTGTATCTGTTTTCAAAGAAACTACCATTGAATTATTCATAATTTTAAGCATCATGTTGTTTCTAATGTACCAGTATACAAATAGTGCAATGTATGGCTTTCAATCTACACATCCAGTTGTAAGAGTACATGTAATACCCATATACCTGATAGTTGGGCAGTTTGATTTATGAAACAAAATCAAGGATAATTGCAAAGCAGTTCAAGTTTATCAGATGTGACATAAAGGTTAGAAAGTATGCTAGTGGAAACACAGTGTTAAATGCAACACAGACAAGTATAATGGTTTGAATAGATAATGGAGCCATCAGGATGTCTATAGACAAATTCAAATTTTGAAAATGAGTTTATTTCTAAGTTTTAATTAAAATAGCCTTATATAAATTCATATGTAATTTTTAAAACCAGTTAAGGTTTCTTGAAAAGTATAAGCTTTTTATCCATGTTATAATTTTTGTATCTTACTGTAATGCAGCAAAAACCGTATACAGCAACAAGATTTTTATTAGTACACTAACATTAAATTACTTTAACTTACAGTGTTTGCACACACACACTCTGATCATTTTTATTTCTCAAAGTGGATAACTATTAAATGCTAATTATAGAGTATCTCCTCTTATTTATTTATTCGAAATTAATTGTAATATAAATTCTCTGAATAGGATTTGACTCAGCAGTGAACTTAAAAGCCACAAAAGGCAACTTGTAAGTGAGTATTAACTGAGAATGGTTTTTACACACTAGATAATAGATAATACACTCAGTATAGCAGGAAAATATCTCAAACATTTTTATCATCAATAATTATTTACAAACTAGCATAGTACTTGCTATATATATATATATATATATATATATATATATATATATATATATATATATATATATATACATTAAAAGATTATTTATGTTTGGATTAATATTTCTCTTTAGGGTGTAGTATTTGTGCACTCAGCTCAACTTATTTTCATGTTAAATTTATCATGCTTTTTATACAGCAAAGTGATGGCCAAGTGGATATGTCTCTTACTTGTCTACATAAAGGTTAGAGCAAGATACACTTAAAGTTAAAGACAGAGAAACAAAAAATATACAGAAAAACCACACTGTTAATTATTCTAGATTATGGTTTTATATATATATAAAATAATATGATTACAGTGAACAAATAATATGATTACTCTTAAAAATCTATTAATTTTTTCTAGACTTTATGAATCATAATTTAGAACTAGATATTCTTTCAGTCAGTATTTTTTAAGCTTTTAAGAATACTTTAATCAACAGTGCTTGAGTAATTCAATCTTAATGTAAAGAAAATGATTCTACAAAGATTTTTAAAAATGATCTGCTTGCAAAAGAGTCAAAAATAGTTTTAAAAATCCTTTTATTTTTATGCAAATTATTTTTCATTTGTTTTTATGTTATTTACAAAATCATAACAAAGCAATAATATATAAATTATATACACTTAAATGATTCAAAGCAAAATATATGCAGTAATCTATACATAGGTTTGGTTTCTTTTGTTTTAATTGTATATCAACCTTTGTGGGTTATTTAATGCCAAAGTCATCTTTGTAGAAAGACAGTAGTGGAACTATTTAGCCCATAGCTGGTGGGTTGGATAAGAGAGTTCATACCTTTCTCAAAGGTATTAGTCTGAAAATGAACATAATACAATGTTGCAGCCCAGTATGTTGACCACTACACTATAGAGACTCTCCTCTTTATATATAAGAATGACATATTTTAAAATAATGGGCAATAGCCTTTTGAATAAAAGCATTAGTTAGAAATATCTAGTTTCTTTGCGGTTATGAGTGCAAAAAAAAAAAAAAAAAAAAAGGTCACATACACTGATTCAATGAAAGAGACAGATGATTGAGATCTAAAGGACAAATTAACAAGGACATATAAACTGATACAAGATATCCTTTGACTATGAACAAGAGAATCAGAAGACTCTACCCTCATGGATTGAATAAATTGTTCAAAAGAGAAGGTTACCAACAACATAAATACCGAAAAGAAAAGAAAAAAAAAGCCAGAGGATATGACAGCCAAAATTTTGTCACTATGACATCCCAGATAAGGACATGAACCAAAATAAATCTGTGCATAATAAATACAAAAAATATTTTGATTAAAAAAAAAAAAAGAAAAAAGAATACTACTTCAATATCATAATAACTACTATATTTAGTGGATAAAATTTATATACAAATGTAACAACTATTAAGAGAAAGAGGTTGTACTAATTTTTACAAGACTGTTTTATAATAATTGAATTAAACTGAGAAAATACTATAATGAGGATTATTATTCTTAATACCGATGGGTTATAAATATATTTTAGCATAACAAACCTTTAAAAGTTGTACAACAAATGTCCCCCCCGCGACTTTCTCACAAAGTAAAAAGGGCATTTTTCACAAACATATAGGCAAAATATAGGAATATATCAAAAGAATCTTAGTTGATATGTTGAAGTACAGAGTGAAGTATTATTCATGAAGAGATGCTGAAATAACTGACATAATTTAATTTTATCAAATCAAAAATCAAATAGATGACAATTCAGTTGAAGTAGAATATGCTTAAATCAACTGAACTGAAAGAAAGAGCAAAAAAGATTCATAAAAAGGTATTTTAAAATAGTGGATTTTAGTTATTAAAACCAGTTACACAACTAGACTCATTCAAATGTATGAAATCATTACCAATTTGCTTCATTTATTTGGACCAATCAGCAGTGATACCAAATATTAAAAAAAAAAAAAAAAAAAAAAAAAAAGGAAAAAAATATTTTTTAAAATGAGAATTAGTAAAAGAAATTTTCTACTTCTCAAAATTAGATTAAATATTTTTTGCTTGTGATTTAGTTACATGTGAAATAACTGAACTTTCAAAAATATATTGTGTTAGGTTTTGATTAAGTTATCACTTTTGCCTCCAATAAAAGTTTCTATAATTATCTTTTCATAGCAAATAATTTTTGTTTAGTTAATTGGATGCAAAATAGCTGGTTTAAAAATTTAACTGTAAGTGTGTGTATGTATATATATATATATTATTTCAACCACAGATTTAAATTAGGAAACCAAATTTTTATGGCCATAACATCAGAGATTGAATCAAATATGAAAAAATCATTTTACTTGCAACTGGGGGAGCTGATGATTACCATAAAAATTGATTATTGGTAACTGATTACACTTGATTGACTTATACTGTGACCTGGTTTTAGTTGTGAGGGTGCTACTCATGTAGCATGTCTTGGGCAGGAATAGCTTTTCAAATTCCATCCCTCTCAAAGTCTAAAACTGGTTTGAATTCAGTTTTTTTTAATCCTAGACTGGTTGCCATACAAAGGTTAAAGAGACCCCAGTCTGTTCTACTATTTATCCATAGCTGGAGGGAGAATAGTTGGATTCATACCTTTCCCAAGAGTATAAGTGCTATGTGAAAAGCAAACAGCATCATTCAAGATTTGAACTTAGGTAGCTGAATCCACTTCCTAAGATGATAATTGCTACACCTTGAGTGTCTACTGATCATTTAATAATGCCCTTGAGAAAGGGATGAAAAACCATCTGTTTCACCAGTAAAAGTAGAGCAGATTGAGTTCTTGTGCTTTGGTTAGACAACAAGTCTAGAAGAAGGAAAACTCAATTTAAGCCAGCTTTACTTTGCTTAAGAGTTAACCTTGTGTCATATCCTGCCTGTGGCAAAGAGGTTGGATAAATACTGAACATATGAAAATATTATACAGAGTTTATAATAAAACCTATTTAGTTCCAGATATTCTATAAGAAAGATTTCAGAATAAAAACTTTAAAATATATGGTATACTGAATATCTTAATATACCGAGAGAATTTAATCTTAAAATGATATGCATATTATATTCATGATACTTTGCTTAGATCAATTTATATACCTAAATATCAAAAGTAAAAAGAATAAGAAAAAATAAATTAGGCTTGTGAATAAGGAAGTGTCCATGAACAAAGAATATATCAACTATATATTGATTAATGATGTTCAAGCAACAGAAACTACTTTTTATTTGTTAATAAACTCTCCAAAGGGAGGGGGTGTCTTCGTGGTGTAATGGTTAAAGCGATGGACTGCGGAATCATTGTACGCGAGTTCGTACTCCAGTCACGCTATCACGTTCACTTTTGGGCAAATATCCTTGGGAAAGGTATGAACCCCCTTATCCTCCCAGCTATGAACCCCCTTATCCTCCCACTACTGTTCTTCTGGTAGAATAACTGGCATTAAATAGCCTACAAAGGTTGATATGCCATTAAACAGAGAAACCAACCAACCAATCTCCAAAGGGAAACAGTATTAAGAAAACATTTTTTCTTATTCAGATTTTACAAGTATCAAAATGAGTATTACAGCTTTTTACAGTTACTTGTACTTGGGTGGTAAGGTACTTATGGGAAAATGGTTTGTCAAAGAGCTCATCCACTTTTCTGTATTAACTATTGTACCATGCCAGAGACCAAGCATTTTTTTGTGAAAATATCTGGTAATAGAACAGAGCACAGTAATATGGATCTATAGCTTTTTTTAAAGAGTATTGTGAGCTAAGTGAATACTAGCAGCTTCAACTGATACATGAACTTACTTTGTAGATTCTATGCTGGTCCCCAGTAGACCACCTGGCATTTGTGCTAGGTGGGTGATTTAAAATTAATCACCAGGTCCCGGTGGAGGGGGGGAGTCTGTATAGCAGGGTTAAGTTTATTGCTTGGCAATTCAGGTGACTCTAAAAGAGAATGCTAAGATAATTAAGCATTTTCTTGTAATGGCCATGCATTAGTTCTGATCTGAGCATAGGCCCCCACTAAAATATGACAATGTAAAATCTGGCCTGGTTCAATAAATCCCTTCTATTTTCCATGCTGATAACCATAGGATATCTCAAACTTCTATATGAACAATATACATAGAACCTGTGGAAAACACCTGATATCAATTTCTAACCAAAACATACATTTTCAACAACAGAATCAGACAGACTCAATATATAAATATTCTGCTTTCCCAAATACATACATTTTGATAATATAAATTCATGATACACAAACTGGACTTGTGGAAATATTATGGGTATAGACAATGAAGATTATCCATAATCTTGTATTCCTGCTCTTTTCTTAACTTTTCCTGGCATCTTCTCATTTATCCTTTTCAGTCTTTATTGCCTATCCATGTTTTTATTTAAATGTTATACAAGCATGGATTACTGCACAAGGGGAATAAGGAATGTACAAATATTTTTACTACATCCTCTTTTATCTTTCTTTTGCTCTATCTCTCCATAGAGTATTTTGTTGTATCACAGTTTTTATACCTTTTAATATTTCATTCATTATCTCTTGATATCCAGCCAGTGAGCTTCTCTTTCTTTTGTCTTTCCATTCCATCTCCCTTCTCTATATACATGTATACATTTTTTTATTTGTTTCTTTTTTTACTTTTCTTCTGTCCTTCTCTTCCTAGCTTTTCCTCAATTTGTTCCTGTTTGATACATGTTTCTTGATCAAAAAGCCTAACATTCCAATTCAGTTCAAAGGTCAGATAGATACTACACACTGATCCTAGGTAGAAAAATGTAAGTGTTGTACATACAAAACAAGCAGAATAATAATATAAATGATAATTTCTTATAAATACAAATAGATTGTTTATTGCTACCATAATTATTTGTGTATAAGATGCATTAATTAGTGCCCAAGAACTAAATATTAACTTTTTTCTGACTACATGCATCACTATATTCAGGATAACATGACTGAAAGTAAGTTCTAACTCTGGTCCAAATCAATTAATGTGAAACAAACACTTGTTTTATACAGCTACAAAAAAAATAGCCATAGGAATGTGTGTTTATATAAGATTTGTTTCTTCTATTTTGAACTGATTTTCATAAAAAGTTACATTTTCGTGTAAACATGTCCTTGCCTTTGCCCCTAAATACTGTGTAAATTTTAAGTTTTAAAACATTACATAGGTAAAAAAAAGTAAAGTTGGTGATCTTAGTCAAGAGTAACCCGAAGGCTTCCTTTTCAATAGCTACTACACCGAGGTGTAAGGTAGGGCGCTACTCCATTCCCTGGATTGCTCCACTTTACCCTTGATCCTTACCTTATTATGCTGAGCATTAAGCAAGGCAGCATCAAGTACCATTTTTTTAGTTTTGGGTATGACTCGACCAGGGATTAAACCCTAGTCTCCCGGACCATTGGTGAACACTCTACTCATTAGGCCAATGGCCTGGTATTTTCAGTCAATACAAACTGGATGAAATGTTGAACAAATCTGAAATTTAGTCTAAATTCAGCTGTTACAAATTCCAAAAAGTCAATGTGTAATATACATGAAAGATGTTTTTTCCTAATTTTTTCAACCAAAAAGCTAGGGATGTATGTTATACACAAGTAATTATGGTAAGTTTATCGTTTCATCTTTTGACTTCTGATTTCCTCTTCAGTAAATGAAAAAATAAAAGGTGCTGAGTTGATCTAACATTTAATAGCATGCAAAATGAAATTAGTGAACTGTTTAAATTCTGGCTGAGATATGTGAGTTGGCTGAAAAGTTCATAGGCTGACCAAGATATTCTAATGGAATGTGAACAAATGAGGTTTATTTTTCAATAGAGTCAGCCTTGTAGTCCACACACATCTTCCATTGATGTTGCAGTGCTTGGATCCCATGGGTCAAAAAGTCATCAACAGCAGATATGACACCACTTTTCAGCCCACCCTTGTTATTTGTCTTCATTTCACACAAATACTCTTGAGACAGCCATAATTCACCTCTCTCAATAAGTTTAGTTTATCTAATGGCATATCAACTCTTTATGGGTTATTTAATACCAAAATTTGATTCATTTGTAAATGTTATATTATAATCATAATTTTCAATGCTCAATTACATTTTTTTTAATTGCACTTATCTATAATCATTTGTTTGCACAGTTATATGGTTTCTAGTATTTCTATCTAATACTAATAATTCAAGCAATTGTATCCTCTCAAGTAACTATTCCCATTTAATAATAATTTGTTTGCACATAGTTATATGGTTTAAAGTATTCTTATTCAATACTAATAATTTTCAAACAGATCTATATAACCCATAGGTAGAGACCCTAATAGGTACTACTATTGAGTCAGAGTGAACCTGGGAGTAATAGAAATGAAATGGTACTCCACACTCCCCAGAACTCAAACTTCACCACTGGATGCAATTTATTGTCATATCCAAGAGCCTCTCTTGGCAGGAGGGAGTTTTACTCCTCTCCAGAAAATATAGTTAACGTATTTAAAGCTCTGCAGACAGGGCTCCTCTTAATAGGTTAAGGATTACTCTTTGCTACTGGTACCATATAACCTAATACAATTTTATTTAGAGAGGAGATGAGCACTACCAAACAATTTCCATTGAGTTGAGAAATGTCATAAAGAATCAAGCATGGTAC